>OV884056.1:50880976-52130976 GCA_930367215.1 Pollenia angustigena | reverse complement strand
TGCAGGCAGGAAATTTCATAAAATTCTTGATTCTTATTAAGACAACCGTGGATACCTTGTGGAGTTGTTTTTCCACCAAAGCATGATGTCGAAGTCTTCTTTAAGGCTAAAATTTTCTTTGGAATACTGATTGACTTCAGCAATTAAATTTTAAACCATTTTTTAACGTCTTAAAAATGCAACTGGCAACAGATAAACTACTCAAACTCATAATATAAATGAATGTATTTACCTGTGATATCTTATTTCTTAACTGCCAATATGAATATTCAATTTTTTTTTTTTTTTTGATTAAGGTAACTTTTTCTGTTTTTATTAAGAACGATTAAAATGAGACGACGTATTTTCATTTGCATCCATTTAGTCATTTTTTTAGATTTTCTTAAATAAGAACGCAAATCTTTAAATCACAGAAATTTTTTTAAAGTCAACAATCGTTTTTCAATAAAATTTTGTTGAATTGTACTCAAACGATTTTGAAAAAACGTAATTATTTGTGATTCAGCAATTTGGAAAAAAAAATTCTGGCAACATTTATGAAAAATTTAACAAAAAAAAAAATGTTTGAAGTCAATGCTATAACTATGGGTGTGTCTGAATATGTGCGAGCAAGAAACACAATAAGTATGATAACATACATGAATGAAATCAAATGCGCATGGATATACACAAGTATGAGAATAAACAGATACGAGTACGCACACGTATTGAAAATTGTCGATATGTGCTAGAGTACTTTAATTTTTTTTATACTCATTGGCTTTCTCTGATTCCTATGCGCATTCCACTGGTTGCTTAGACCAGATCGTCAGGAAACTTCATACATAAAGATTTTAGAAAAACTAAAGATATTAAGCCAAATAAAACTGTTAAACGTATAAGAATTATAGCAACAGTTCTACTTCTAACAATATCAAAGCTTAAACAAAACACATCAACAATAAACAACAGTGGGTTTATCTCGTCTTACATGAGATATTTGTATTCTAAAATCTTTATGGATGAAGTTTCCAGATGATCTGGCCTAAGCAACCAGTGAAATGCGCATAGGAATAGCTTATCCCATCAACAATAAATTTCAAGTGTTTTTGTCAAGAATAAAAACTGGGAATTAAGCACGAATAACAAAATCTTTTGAAATTAAAATTTTGTATTCCCAAAAATTGAAATTACTTTTTGATAATTAAAAAAGAATAATTAAAGTAGATGCAACATTCTGGAGGTATTCGAAATTTATCAGAAGACTTATTTCCCTTTCATACACCGACGATCAGCCCTATTGTACACTTTACTCTTTTTTTATCACCAAGTGTATATTTCATTTAAATATTTCATTTGCATATATTTTCAAAAGCTATTTCCCATCTGTGGTTTAATTTTGTAAATTTTAAATTGTACATTTACGTATTTTTTAATTTGCAAAACTACACAAATATTCATATGTATGTATGTACATAAATGTCAGCCAGTATTTTTGTAAATATTTTTCCGGTAAGTAGAAGAAAACATTGTAAGGCTTTGAGGACTAGATGTAAGTAAATACAAATAACGTTCAGGCATAAAATAGAAAAAAAAACTAAATTACTATTTTATTTGATATATAAATGAACATTTAAATTCAGTTTTATTCTGACATTAGAAAGTTTCTAATACTCAAAACGAGTTTCAACCATTTTTCCTCTTAGTAAACCTTATAATTTTACCCTTTTCAGGATACGTTATTCGACTTGAGGGTTGCTTTCTTTATACTTGAACAGTTGGTAAGAGTTTTACGTGACCATTTCAAGTGTCTGGTTAATTAATTTATTTTTTTATGACTACTTTTTCAAATTGTCAGTTTTTCTTTTTTTTTTTTTTTTGTTGCAAATATTGTTGTGAAATTGTTCCGGACAATTAATTAAAGCAATTAATCAATTCCTGGGAGATTGAGTAAGGTTGATTTTTAACATATATGATTTTCTCTTTTTAAAAATCGGATGGCAAGCAGGGATCTGGAGAAATATAAAACGATACAAGATTCTAAATACAGTGACACATGATAGATATTGCATAATCTTGCACCAGCACAATGTGAGTATAAGTCTGGGATCACACTATGAAAGTTTTATTTCAGAAAGTCTGAGTTTATGGGCGAGAGGGGTAAAAGGAACAGCATGTTCTCTTCCCCTCTCACCAATAAACTCAGACTTTCTGAAAGAAAACTTTTAAAGTGTGAACCCAGACTAAGTGATATTTAGATCCACATATCGCATGATGCGTACGTATGATTGATATGGTTTTAATACCTTTTTTTGTAAAATAGCCTATAAACAGTATTAGTTTTGTCTGCGTTCACATTAAAAAAGTTTTATTGGAGAAAGAAAATGCTGTTCTTCTCTCCGCTCCCACTAAAAAATATTATCGTAAGGGTATTCAATTAATCGAAGTTGTGTATTATTCGATTAATCGCGCGAGGTAAAAATTTATTCGATTAATAATCGAACAAATCCACATTATTCGGTTAGTCGAATAATTTAAATTTTGTCTAGCTTTGAAGTTTCAAAATAAGACCAAAAATTTTATTTTTTAACATAAAAATTTTATTAAAAACTAACAACAATTAAACAAAAGGTACCCAGTAAAAACTTCGCCTACAAAATAATGTGTTGAGTAATCAGAAAAACATGAAGGCACTACTTACAATTCTACTGAAAGAACCAATAAATTTTACAAGGGATGTCCCAAAATGAACGCATTTTAAAGTAAGTCATTATTTTTTACTTAAATACATTCAGAGAAAAAGTAGTTATAGAAGTTGTTATAAATGTAGTTTTAGAAGAAAGCTACTAATTAATGAGTTAAAGAAGTTATTAATTTTGAAAAAGTTAGCGAAGTTTTTACTGGGTACTTCATGTAATAAAAAAGACAAGCTTTCTAAATACGAAAATAGCATAAAAATTTAAGCAAATTTTCTAAAATGATCTTTCAAAAAGAGTATACAGTTTAAGTGTTTATAATTCAAACGATTTCTTTCTTTAGTTTAAATGAAATTTGATTTAGAAAAGATTTTTTCACTTATTGTTGACCGTAATAAAGCATATTCTATTTTTCCGTTCTTTTTTTTGTCTTTTCTAAAAATTTACTTTCTTTTCGATTATTTGCAAATTTTAATAATTTTAATAGTATTGTTAAGAGGTCTGGTAGAAGGTTGTTTCCATTCGTCTCAAAAAAATCACCTGAATCGTTGTTGTGAAAGTCTGTACTAAAAATTATTGAAAATAAATTATTCCCAGTCTTTGAACTATACATTAGGGTATTCATTCGGTTAACCGTCAACCGGTAAACCGATTAATTACTACCCGATTAACTGATCGGTTAATTTCAAATTGGCTTTTTTCGATTAACGATTAAACCGGTTAATTTCAGTCGATTAACCGATTAACCGAATGTAACAATATTTTCAATATTTTGTAGTATTATAACATATTTTTGTTTGTGTTTTTAATTATTTGTTTCGTCTCATATACAAAATGTATTTGTTTAGAATATATTTTTTAATACAAACAAAGAAGGTGTTCAGTTATCTTCATTTTAACCTATTTTCCGCCGACCGATGACTAAAATTACAATATTTTTCAATGTTTTTTTATCTTCATCATCGAGCAACATGAATGTGGCGAAAAATGGGTTAAATATTTGATTGCCAACACCTTTTTTTGTTTTACGTACTTTTTATGTGGATGTGTTTAGTTATTTGTTTCTTCTCATATCAGTCTTTTAACAGAATTAACCGAAGTAATTAGAAGTGTTAAAAATTTAAAACAACTTTAATGGCATAATGGAGTATTTTATATGTTTAGAGAAATCCTGGAAAAGGACTGAGAAATTAGACATTCATCTACGATAAGTGAAATAATATTTTCCGAGTCAAATTTTTTTAAACGAAAGAAAAGAGTCGCTTTAATCCTAAACATTTAAAAAAAATAACTTTTTTTAAAGATTATTTTATAAGATCTTCTTTAACTATTGAAATAACTTATAAAATTATCTCAGTTTATTTTTGTATAAATATGTAAATATTTGGGGGATTCACAAGGTAGTCATAAATAATTACAGGAAATATGTATCGTCGGATTAATATGCAAACCTTCTAAATCCACTTTTTATGTAAATTGAGATTTTGATGCCGTGTGGTAGAGAAAGATACGCCTCGTCGACCAGCATTTAGTTTTTCTTCTATTTAAGTCTTGAAGTGTGTAAAACTGGCCGTAATTTTAATTTTCTATCAAGCTTCAAATAGGAAAAATAAAAAGTTTTTTTTCTCTCCTGTAAAATGTGCTGAAAATGAGTTAGCAGGTTTGCATATTAAGCCAACGATATGACTGCAGTTAGCTACTGCTTATATTTTGAATTAAAATATACAGTTGTGACAAATCAATGAACACAGCATTACAATTTTCATTTTGTTTGAAATATTTACTTTAAAAAATTTTAATTTTTATTTAGGATATTATGACGATATGACTTGATACCACACCTTGTGCATTAATTAGCAAATGCATATTACATATTTATGAATTGTTCAAGAATTGTTATGTTTGGTATTTTATTGTTTTTTTTTTTTACTTATAAACTCCAAATGATAAGCAATTAATGCATTTTTATATATTGAATTTACTTAATTTATAAAAAAAACTTTATTAATCGGTTAACCGATTATTAACCGGTTAAACCAAAACCTCGGTTAATTAATCGAGCGATTAACCGATTAAAGCAAAAGGTCGATTAAATGAATACCCTACTATACATACATTATTTAAAAAAATTATTACTCGAAGGAAATATTCCTGAGTTAGGCAACAATAAAAGGGTATTTAAAACGTACCAGATTGTTTTCTTTTATATAAAAGAGAAAAAACAACACTGCGAAATAACAAATTTTCGATTAATCGACATAAATTATTCGACTTATTCGTTAACCGAAAATAAGCAATTTTAAATTATTCGAACAGTTAATCGCCCAAAATTAATCGATTAATCGAACAACGGTTAATCGTTTGAATACCCTAATATTAATTTAAAGTTTTGACGGGCTTGTAAACCGTCTTTAAACAAAATTTAAAAAAGTTGTATTCATAAACAATTAATAACCTTGGAAAACGTTAATAAATCATTTATAAAATCAAAACTTTTATCGTTACTTTTGCTTTTCTTTTATCAAAAAAATTAAATTACATTATGACAAATGAATATTATTTTGCAGAATATTTTTAAAAAATAGTGGAAAAATGTTTTATTTATTAATATGGATAATTTAATAACTATATTTCATTAAAAAGATACTACACTTATTGAAAAATGCATCTTCATATTGATGATGCCCTATCTTCCGAATTGTGACATCAATGTTGTTACAAATGGCATCAATGAAGTAAAAAGTTGCATCAATCCAATGACGAACGTCATCGTAAAATTTTTTCATATTTTATGCGTTGTTAATGCTATGACTACAGTGACATGAATTCAATGCCAAATTTTATGTATTTCTGACAGTATTTTTATGTTTAAAAAGTAAAATAAGAAGCAAAAATTCCCATATTCTATTTATATAAATTATTTAGTTAAATACATCAAAATTTCCAAGTAGAATAATTACGAAAACCATATCGGGCATGCTGTTGATGTCCTGTAATTGAGAGTTCTTCTGTTAACAAAGGTAGGAATACTATAAAAGTGAAACAAACATGTTGAAAAGATAAGAAAATAATAATATTCTCGAACTTCCCAGCAAAAACTTTGCTTACAAAGTAAGCAGAAAAATAATGAGAATTTGACGAGCCGTCTACTTACTTTTCTACTAGAAAAAGTACTTATTTTTGTTCGAGATGTCCCAAAAGTAATCCTTTATAATTTAGCCTATTATAATCTAAAAAATAATATGTTTTTTTTATACCTAAAATTTTTATAAAAATATATAGTTACACAAAGTCAATAAAGTAAAATTTTTTTTATTTTTTTTAATTTTTTTTTTTATTATTTTATTTTTATTTTTTCTTATTCTATTCTATTTTACTTTATTATATTTTTTTTTCTGTGTCTGGCGGGATTTGATCCCGCAACCTCAGTGCTGATAGACTAGCTCTCTACCAGCTAGTCTACCGGGGCAGTGTAGTTTTTGTATTAAAAAACTATGTTTTTTGACTATAATGACTACAATGACATTTTTATTGTCATAATGAAAATATAAATTTTTCTGTATATTTAAGATATAATAATAAAGTTATTATTTAATATATAACTAATAATCCAAAAAGTGGCGAATAAAGCTACAAAGTAATGAATTCTTGAAGTCTTTAAAAGTAGGATTGTAAGTAAAGTTTTTGCTGGGTTTAGCCAATCCCAATGACAGTTTGTCATTAAATTGAGCCTAATTTGTCCTTTTACCGATGTTACTAAGTCCGAATCGTAATTTCTGTTATGCCAATAATTTCAATTTTTGATCCTAGTGACAATTTGGCCAAGTGTTGTTAAGGCTGAAATCGTAATGATGATAAGTGCCATCGGTTCTAAAACTAAGAAACTTAACAAAGTACTAATGTCAAAGCACATCAGCTTGATGACCACTTTGCTATCAGTATATAGTATTCACTCGATTAATCGTGGTTAGTGCTGGGAAACTATCGATATTATCGAAAGTCTTAAAATATCGAATATATCGATAAAAAAAATATATATATCGATATTTTTATTATTTAAAATACAGCTATGAAGACATCTTATAGCAGATATCCACACACAATTTTTTGCCGATAATTTTTACTTGCTATTATTAATTCGCGCTGAATTACAGCAATGAATACAAACAACAATAATGGCAAGTGGTATGGATTACTTAGCAGTGTTTTTTACTGCTAATAAAAGGCCTCTAAGTCGAAATTTGTACATGTTTATATAGGAACTGAAATGTCAAATATTTTTGTAATGTTGTAAAAAAAAAAAAATGCAAATCCAAATGCAATTGCAAACATAGGACAAAACAATGAACGACCATTAGAGGATAAGTCCGCTAGATTGATTACCTTTTTTGGGTTTAGAATTTAGAAAACTTTTTTAAGTTGCAATGGAATATCTTATAGTCCCTGTTACTTCGGTTCTTTCAGAAAGGTAATTATCAATTTTCAAAAAACTGCCATCTAAATGACGTGCGTATATACAAACCAGGGACCGAAAATAACAGTTATATTGGAATTTTAAAACAAAAAAAGCATATAGAAATAAGGTGGAGTGCTTTAAAACCATGGGAGATAAGGCCATGATGGCTTTATCTCTCATTCAAAAGGGAGATAAAGTCTTTTATTTTTTTTGTTCATTTGAATGGGAGATAAAGCCATCATGGCCTTAGCTCACATTAGCGATATTAGAAAATGGCTTTATCTCTCATTTCAGTTTTGAAGAACTTTTGCATTTTACATTGATTAATAGTTTTCACTTCCGGAAACACTAAAGTCAAGTATTGAAATCTGGCTTCGCATACTAAAGTTTTTCTGCGTGGCGGCCTGCGGCCGCGCTTAGGGGTTTTTTCCTCCAGTAGGACACGGCAGGTGGCTTCGCTGAATAAAGTTTTTCTGCGTGCGTCACAAGAAAAAATGTTTTTCAATGATAACTAAGGATTTTCCCTTTTACAGAATGTTTACACCATGCATAACAATATTCTGAGAAAATATGGTTTTATCTCTCATTTGCGAAAAAAAATATGGCTATATCTCTCATTTCGCAAAATTTTAAATATGACATTATCTCTCAATGATTGGGCAATAAGGCCATTATGGCTTTATCTCCCATTCAATTGAGCAATAAAGCCATCATGGCCTTATCTCCCATGGTTTTAAAGCACCCCACCAGAAATTAATGTCGAAAAACTGATGAAAGTATACCATATTGTTCCTCATGCACTTGTCAATGATAAAATATATCGATTTTTATAATTTTGATTTTTATATTTTCGCCATCTAAATTATTAAAACACGTACATTTATTTAGAGAATAACTTTTATTATTGCTCGAAAAAATAAAAATCAATATATAACTGTTATTTTTGTTCAAAAAAATAAAAATCAAAAAATAACTGTTATTTTTGATCGAAAAAATAAAAATCAAAAAATAACAGTTATTTTTGTTCAAAAAAATAAAAATCAAAAAATAACTGTTATTTTTGTTCAAAAAAATAAAAATAAAAAAATAACTGTTTTCATCTGACTTTTATGAAAAAAAGGCATAACTGTTACGGTCCCTGATACAAACGTGTCATACATTCAATAAAGTGATAAAAACATCGGACTGTAGCCTTATAAAAAAATAATTAAAGTTTTCCTGCGAAAGTACAAACATTTAGTCGATAGTAATATCGATATATCGATAGTATAGTATCCAATTATTTGACTTTTGCTTTTGTTCGAGTAAGGAATTAATCGGTTTTTTAATTTAAAAATTGCTCGATTAATCGGGTAAGGTTTTCAAATTGTTCGAATAACTCGAATAACTCGAACAATTAAAATAATTTTCTAAAATATTAATTTACTGTAAAAAACGACAATGTGTATTTGGTTTTATAATTATGGTTATACTGCGTTATTAAAATTATATTTAAAAATAAGTTCAATAATAATAATGAAGTTATTTCAGTCACATCTTTCAAAAAAGTCTTTTAAAAATAATACAGAATTCAGGTGTTTGCTCTTTAAACGGGTTTTCTGTTTTGTTTTAATAAAACTTGACGTTGAAAACACCCTTTCACTTAAAGTCGATGTTGGTGATAACGATAAAATTGCATTAAAACTCTTGTCAAGTTTTTCTGATCTTTTCTTTGTTTTGTCTTAATACATGAAATCATCTATTATACTTATACTTTTTGTGTTTGATTTTTTAAAATTTGCAATACTTTGTATTGTTTTGTTAAGCTCGCCTAGAAGATTGTTTTCGTTTGGATCCACATCTTCTTCTTCTAAAAAATCATCATCTGATACATTTTGGTCAGGTTCAGTATTAAACAATCGATTGTACATTTTGATTCCAAACTCTTTTGTTTTGGTTTTTGAGCTATATTTTTTAAAAAGTTATCGCTATTGGGAAACCTTGCGGAATTGAGGTAGAGTGTAAGTGTGTTAAGAACTTTAATTCGTCTTTCGTTTATACTTTCTTTAAGACAAGCAAGTAAATCTTTTGAAAAAGAATTGTTTGTCTTTTCTAAATTGTTGATTAAAAACTTAATTATTCCATCCAACTAAGCGGTCGTAAAGCATTACTTATTGCAGAGAGTATAAGTATTTCTCTGTCTGTGAAAACAGGTAATCCATAATCTGCCAATGCATGGTTTACACATTTATAAATGCGAAGAAACTTTTGAACCATATTGGCTAAGGACGACCAACGATGTTATACGTCATGAATAAGTCGAATTTCTTTTTTTTTCTTGAATAATTACATAGGTTTGTAAATTTTTTTGCTTTTCGGTAGACTTGTTGAAAAGTTTGCAACACTTACGCACGCGAGTAACAACAGTCTGTCTTTCAGATTTAAGACCAAATCCCTCATCTATGTCAATTTCGTTTTCTTTTTCAGTTATTTCAATATTTTAATTTTCGTCATCACTTTCATCACAACTTTCCTCTTCATTCACTTCTTGACTTCTAATAACGTTTTTTGAATAAAATGTATCAACGACTGACAAATAAATAGCATGGTTCAACCATAATTGCGACTCAGCTAGTATATCGTTTCCATACTTGTTCATTGCAGCGGCGCCATCATGCGTAGATCAGAGATCAGCAATGAATCGCGACGTCGACATTATACGCATACTCATAAATGACGTCAGCTTGGTTTATAATTTCAAGAAAATACTTACAATACTCACAATGATTCAAATCATTTAGCTCATCCATTTACCGTTTTAACACAACAGAGAAAACACACAACTTAATAGTCAGCGCTGCCAGATAAATTTGCCGAAAAATCGTCCACTTCATACATGTAACTTTAGTAAACTGTAATTGCCATATCGCCACTTTGCTATTTCGGGGACAAATCTGGCAGCCTCGCATTTTGCTTCGCCTATACACATTGAGTTGAGTAGATTCTAAATCAAACACTACAAATGTTGCTAAAGGCCGTTACACACTATCCCACAAAGTCTTTCGTATTTTATAAAAATGCAACCCTGTCATGATAAGTTGTTATTGTTTTTTGAAAATGTATACACAATAATTTCATCAGTGACGCATTTTCATAAAATACGTAAGACTTTGTGGGATAGTGTGTAACGGCCTTAAGTATGAGTACGATGAATAAAATGAAACTTTTGAGTGAATATGAGTTTGAATAACATTGGAATAAGTATGAGTGCGTATAAGTACAAAAATTTATGAGTCATGATTTAGCTCTACTCACTTTTTCACTACTCATTGCTGATCTCTGGCGTAGATCCAACTATATGTTTGTTAAAATTGATTTTTTTTTTTAAGTTTATAATTTAGCATCAATAAAAATCTCGTTGATTTTAAAAACTTTAACTAAAATGTCAAACAAACCATTAACAACTGATCTGAGAGCAAGCAAAAATGAAGTGATAACTAAACATGTCTCATTTTTAACCCTAGATGCACTTTCTTCGTCGTATTGACGAATACCGTTAAAAAGAACTTATTTAACTCCGCAATTTTTCACTGAAACTCTTCCAAATTTCATGTAGCTGTAGATATTGCTGATCTGCTAAAGTGTGTGGAAGAACGTGCTTATAGGTTGTGTGTAAGTCTGATTTTTCGTTGATTGTTTTCGTCGCTCTGACGATGGAAGTATGAGAAATTTTGCCTTTTAGTATATTTTTTAACCTTTTTTTTTACCCTAGATACACTTTCTTCGTCGTATTCACGAAACAAACCTTGGCTTGCTTTTGTTGTGTTTTTAGTATTAAGT
Source organism: Pollenia angustigena (assembly GCA_930367215.1). Lineage (NCBI taxonomy): Eukaryota > Metazoa > Arthropoda > Insecta > Diptera > Polleniidae > Pollenia > Pollenia angustigena. The sequence goes on along the minus strand of OV884056.1, from coordinate 52,120,026 downwards.
TTTTAAGTTAACTATAACATACTATTTAGAATGAATCAAAACTTAAGTATTTTAAAAACTAAACAAAAATTTTCGTGTTTCCTTATATTGGGTGGGTTTGAGGATAGATCATAAACGGCCTTCGTCGATTCGACGAAGAAAGTGTGTAGTGTATGAAAAATAAGAAAGTGTATCTAGGGTTAAACATAATTTTAACGGATAATATAAGCGTAAACTAAATAAACATGAACATTTGCTATTTTACGGCCTAAATTTTGCACATAAAATTTGCTCGATTAATTGAACCACATTGTTCGAGTTATTTGTTAATCGAAATTGGCTATTTTCATTAGTCGATCAAATAATGACAAAAAAAATTCTTCGATTAATCGATAAATCGAATAGTGAAATCTGAACTATCGATAAATATCGATACTAGAAAATATCGATAGTATCCCAGCACTAATCGTGGTTCGAATATCAAAACGATTTGCTTGTTGTGGGTAGAAACATTATTTTCATGTTTAGAAAGTAAAATTGAGAACTCTTGCCTCCCATTTAGTTAATATTTTCAGTTATATTGTACATTTAGTTTTTAAGTTAAACATCATATCGTGAATGATGCTATGCTGGTGTTTTATAATTAAAATTCTGTAAAGGTGTAAAACTTCTGGTGTGTTTCAAGTACGAATTCGGGACTGAATCAACTTTATATTACTTGAATGAAACGTATTTTGTGATTGTTTCAATCTTAGCTTTACTCAAATCAATCTCATTCTCGGATTATTTCAAGTTCGAATTTGGGATTGAATATGGATAAGTTAAGTATTTTGGACTGAAGATCCGTACTTGATTCAGGAAAATCCGTACTCATCCTACTATAGATACCGCTTCGGATTGATTTGATTGCGGATGGATTGATTTTTCTTTGAAGTGTGATGATATTATTATTAATGTTATTGAAACTATTGATATTAATTTCGGCGCCAATTTTTCTTTGCTTTTGTTTTTATCTTTCTTTTTTCTTAAAAGATTTGTTTGCGTTCGTAAAATTGTTAACAAAAATCCTTCCCGTACTCGAAAGTTGTATGCATATTGGGATCCCGCGAACTTTTTTATTTTCTTTCACTTGTCTTCAATTCAACACTTATTCTAATTGTTTGCAAATTTATTTTTTATCTCTTCAGACAAACAGAAATATCAATTTTAATAAACTAAATGAAAGTTTCAAAACTATCAATTGATTAGAGACCACTTTTGTATATTGCACGAATTCTTGTTTAGATTTCAAATAGAATAAACGATTTGTAGGCAATTTTTAAAAACCTTTGTATACTTAACAAATACGAATATTTTCCCCACTTGATTTAAAAATATCCTTCAAAAGGCAACACAAATTTTAACAGACAATGTTAAAATACTCATTCATTATTTTGGCTGTGATGTCAATTGTTTTTTTTTTTTTTGACGAAAAATGCTGGACCTTTAGTTTACTCTTGGAGACTTGAAAGCAAATAAACTGGAGCAAAGCAATAAAATAATTAGAAAAATTGATTTGGAGAAATAGGAAAAATAAATACCTTTAGTAAGTTTTGGAAAAACTTTATACGCTTGAGATTACACTAGGAAGTCAAGACAAGGTCCTTTTTGAAACTAAATCCTTCAATGAAATCATAATTAATAAATAAAAAATGGGTATTCCCGAAAATATTTTTAATAATAAACATTTTTGTACGTATCGCAAACTTTTTTATCAAACTCACTGCTTAGCTAAAGACTTTGGACCAAAGATGTTAAGTAATGATTAGATAATGCTAATGATTGCTAATTAACCTTCTTTTGTGAAATTCTCTAATTCATCAAACAATTAGAACTAGTTCAACTAATTCCCATTAGATAATTGAAATTTTTATTCCAATGGTAAAACTAATTGCAATTAGTTGCCATTAGCAAAAAAAATTGGTTTACCTTTACAATTAGAAATCTAATTGACTTCTGCTAATGCAATTAGATATTCAATTAGCTCGAATTAGAATCAATTATATATCCTAATTGAATATCTAATTGCATTATCAGAAGTCAATTAGATTTCTAATTGTAAAGCTAAACCAATTTTTTTTTGCTAATGGCAACTAATTGCAATTAGTTTTACCATTGGAATAAAAATTTCAATTATTTAATGGGAATTAGTTGAACTAATTCTAATTGTTTGATGAATTAGAAAATATAAACTAATTGCATCAATTGCTAATTCTAATTGGAATTTAACATGTATGCTTTGGACCAACTCTTTTATTGAAACATCTCTCGAACACAGAACAACTTTCAAAATAGTGAATTTTACAATGGGCCCTTGAATTCCTTTAGGTCCTACGTACTTGTTATCAAAATTTATGACTCAAGTTAATTTTTTAGCATTTTTTTTATATAACTCTAAAGAGCTCTGAAGCTTTCCAAAACAATTTTAGACATTAATTAAGACAAACAAATTCCATTTACAACAATAATCCATTATGGATTTTCACCAAACATTTTTTTATTCTTGCTTAGAACTAAAATGCATATGCACCAGAAAAAAAGAATCGCACACAAACTCGGAGGCTTTTTTGTAGATGATGTTCATGCATATGAAATACACGCATTTGCATTTGAAGTTACAAAAATCGTTTACCATACACCATTCCTGCACCAGCATTTGAAAAAAAAAAAACTCAAAAAGTAGGGAAAGAGTTTTAGCCAAAGTCTATTATTAGAAAACCTTAACAGGACGGCAAATGCAAACGTATTCCTTTTTTCTATTTTGCATTTTCATGAATTTGAAAAAAGTGCAACAAAACTAAATTCAAAATTGTTGTTTGCCTTTCATTTTGCAAGTGCAGTATTGTTTTTCATGATGCATTTTCCTCTAAAGAATTGTTACAACGTTTTTTTTTATTTTGCTGTGTGTAGTTTTTTTATTTTGCTTTGTTGTTGTTGTTTTTTTTTATAAAACCAGGGAGGTGGCTTTAACAAAACATAAAAATGAAATTGCTTTGTCAGCTGCAATTTTTGTTAAGTTTTCTGTTTTGTTTGGAAAGGCAAAAAAAAAAACAAACACACAAAAAATAGGAAAAAATACTGGCATGCAACATCAAATAAAATGGTTTTTACACTAATACACATACATGTACTATGTGCACAGCAAATTCCAACATGGCTGCAACCAAAATACAACAAATAATTTTCTAGATGACCATGCACCAGGCACTAAAAATTAACAAAAATAACAACTAACGATTGAACCCCCAGGGGAGGCGTCGAGGGACTATGAGGTATGAAGCAAATATATGCACATACCAATTGATGTACGACCATGCACGTATATGCAATTGCATTTATGTTTTTGCAGTTTTTTTGTTTTGTTTGCGTGCATCCTAAAAAAATAAAACTGAAAAGAATATAAAGCAAAACTAAAAAAAAAAAAAATTCTAATATTTAAAATGCACTTTTTTAAAATTCACTCTACAATAGAATTTGGATATGTTAAATTTATGCATTCAACTTAGAGAAGTCATAAGTAGAAACGAACCATATTATGGTGAGTAAGAGAGTTTAAATGTTTTCCTTAGAAATGGGGCCCATAGGATTCTACATAAATCTTCTTAAAACACCAGACACAAAAAATGGGAGCGTAACATTATTTTCTATGCCGATTGATCATGATAATGACCCAAAATGGAGGAAACTTTAACTAGTTCCTTAAAAGACCACCCGATGTAAACTTTTGAAATACCTGGTCCTTTCTACAAGAGTCACCCGTTGGAACCTCGTTATTTTGCTTTAAGTTTGATTTTGTTGTACAGTTTTCTTTTAAAAGCAAATAAAAATCTAAATACTAAGAAAAACCTCTTGACATCAGAATGAAATGCTTGATTTTAGATTTTATTAAGAGTGAAATTCTTGATTTGAAACTCAGACATTAGGTTTGGTCAAGGAATTCCTCTTCTAATTGGGAAAACAAAATGAATTATTTCCCTTAAATCATAAATGTGGAGTGCCTTAAATTCGTCGATATTCTATTTAAATCTTTATATTTATTTGTGTTAGTTTTATTAAACTGAATGCAGCTGGTGCATATCCGGACTTCTGGGATGATGGTTAGTAAAACAGTACTAAAACTGCTTGTTTTTATATTTTTGCTAACATATTACAGTGGGTAAAAAAGCAAAAATAGCTAAATCCATGAGAATATTAAGAATGCCATATTCGTACCGAACTAACTATTTTAATTTTCGGAAGCGGACTTTAACTCTTAATTGTATACCTGGGCCTAGCCAGGCATTTGTTGACTTTTTTCAATTTTTTTCATATAATTACACTGTGCAAGAAATTTACCTTTTTTTTATACAAGCTGGGAAATTTTATTGCGGAATTTCGGTTTTTTAGTTTTTTCAATAAGCAAAAGCGGTTTTGAGTTACGCAATAACGTAACTCGAAAACATGGGCTTACCAAAAAAACGATTAGCACCATTGAATTGAGCGTACCGAGTTATGTTAAAACGTCATGTTTCCAGCTTGTCTGTTTTTTACACTAGCACAGGGTTATTAAATATATTCGAACGAAACTATATATATTCCTATTGCCCTATTATGTGCATCAGAGTGGACCATCAGTGAAGGTAAAATTTAAAAAGTTATCTGGTTCAAAAAAGTAGACCAGTACCTCGTTTCTGTATTTCTCGCATCGTAAAATTTCTTACATGAAGTGTGAAACAAAAAATTCCATCGTTTCTCGATTTATGAGATAAAAGTGTTTCTGTATTTGAATGCGAAAACAGACACAACAAATTCTGTTTATACTGGAATATTTCCAGTAATTAAGTGTCAAATAAAAGCGAAACGTCAACAAAAGAAATAAATATAATAAAAACGGGGCTGCCAGATTTGTCGAGTTGTTGTCATTTTGACAACTTTTTGTTCCGAAATTAGCAAAGTGAGGATTTAATGATTTTTCTAAAAAAGTGACGAAAGCCAAAACAAAATCAAAAATATTTTATAATTTTGTTGTTACTTTCTATAGAAATTCGTATTGAATTTTTAAATTTCAAACACTTCATATTTTGTGGCGTTGAAAATTGAAAAAACAATGTGAATTTCTGTAGAAAGTAACAACAAATTTATAAAATACTTTTGATTTTTTTTGTTGCTTTCAATGAAATTGTTGGCGTTGCCCCTTAGTCTTCGAAATAAGATAATTTTAAATATTTTAATATGTTTGTTTATTAGTAAAAAAAATATCTTTAAAAACAAGACAGCTTAAATTTTTTTATTTATCCCTTTTATGAAAATTGTCCTCCAAGTTGTTTGCCTCTTCCCTAAAAAATGTATCGGCAAAAGCAAAATTTCGAGGGAAAGAAATGGACCGATTTGGCTTATTTTGAACATTTAATACTTCTTATATACATTAACAAAATATGATTGATATTTGGGTGTATCCAAAGTAACGGCCGTTACTTTATAAATGTGCTGTTTTTAAATCATGTTTTGTAAAATTTTGCACAGGATATGTCAAGTTTTAATTATTTGAAATGATTTGTTTAAATAATACATTATAAAAATTACAAGTTTTTTGCGTGTGAACTCATTTATTATCGGTGACAAAAAAAAAAAATATATATTTTTGTTAGTTTAAATAAAATTAAAGTTAATCTTCAGGAATATGACACGATACATTTATTTTGTATACTAGCGGAAAAATTAATTCAAAATAAAAATTTTATTTTTGAGCTATAAGGGGTCAATTTCTGTGGAAACACCCTTTTGATATTCTTATCTTATATGGAAAATTTTGGGCCAAAACCATTATTTCTTCAAGAAAAAAAGTTGTTTGTCTGTAACCCGTTCATTTATGAACCGATTTTTTTAACTAAAACTACCAGCTGTTCTACTAAGTCTATTTCAGGTAAAAAAAAGAAAAAAAATTTATAGGAATAGGTTAATTACAGATTTATATCTCAGCCATTTGTAAACCGATAAGTTAAATTTCAATAATATACTATTTCGGACTACATACGATATAAATATAAAACAACGTTGTCGCTATGAATTCTAGGTTTTTCACAAAGCTGATTTAATTAAAAAATTCATCTATTTATCTATATTTATCTATTTTAAATAAGGATGTATGTTTATTTCATTAAGCTTGGCTTCTTTTTGCTTTTGTAAAAATATTGGCCCATAATCATAGTCAAACGCTAAAGTCGGTTCTATTTAAAAACAACTTTAAAATAAAAACATTCTTTTAAATATTTTGCTACTATAGTCGAAACTAAAGTCTGTTTTAAATTGAACCGACTTTAACCGGGTGCCACCTCAAATGTAGCAAATTTTTCATACAACATACAACAAAATATAAGCAAGTGGCAACTTTAAGCAGCCGACATTGAAAATTAAAATATAAATAAAACACTGCATATCTTGTACGGTTGAAACACGCAATATGATTTTATGTAGAAAGCAACAACATAATTACAAAACTTTGTGTAAAACGCTATGCAATTTTGGCCTAGCGTTTTACACAATTAGGGCCTATACATATATATATATATTGTGTTTCTTTCCATAAAAGTTTTCCTGCAAATCATTAATAATTGCAAAATATCAGCCAACATCTTATAACATAAACATTTTTAACTTTTTGCAAGTACTTTTTTATTTGGCGAAAAACAGCTGATGCTGTTGTTAAATGAGTTAAACACAACTTCAGCTGGTTTTAAAATTAACATCGGGTTTAACGTGTAAATTATGCTTTTGCTTGTCTATAGTAGATCGAAAGCATATTTTTAATAAAAGTTTACTTTAGAACTCTTAAAGTATGATTTGTTTATGACTATAGTTATGGGCCATTTATTTTATTTTTTGTTTAATATGATATTTTCTCATGCCTTTGTGTGACTTCTTCAGGGAAAAACAATTTTTAATTGTTATCGGATGAAAGAAAATAAATAGTTTTATAAAAAATTATCCTTCAGCTTAACAAAAGAAATATAAATTTAAAGAAATTATTAAATACCCATGAACATTAACTTTGTTTTTGTTTGATTATGTTTTAATAAAAGTCGAAACAAATTTGTTTTAAATTACACGATTTTTAAAACAAAAAAGGAGGATCTTTTATATTTTTTGCTCAGAAAATTGACGATTTTTACACAAATTTATCTGGCAGCACCTAATAAAACCAAAACAAGGAAAGGCTAAAAAAAATTTAAAATAACAAAATATAACAATGGTTTTTTGTTTATTTTCATCATATAAATTATACATTCATCATTTTATTTATTTTAAAAAAAATAGTATATAAACATATTTTAAATTCAAAATATCTACATTTTGTTTTTCTCGCCACCAATTTTAAATGCGACTTATTTTGACAGTTCTTGAAAGAAACTTCCAATAATTGCTGGAAAATTATTAAAATGACAGATAATTCTCGCCAAGAAAAGATACAGAAACACTTGCGTGAGAAAAACCATTTTTTGTTCCATTTCACACTATTTTTGTTGCAATTCACACGTTTCATGCGGAAAATTTTACGAAGCGAGAAATACAGAAACGAGGTACAGTTTTGTGTTAGGTTAGGGCAAAAAAAAGTTTGGTAAAAATATACACAAACTTATCCTCTATCTCCAACCCTTCATATGGTCCCCATACGAAAAGTTCAATTTTATCGAGAACCGACTCTAGAACAGACGGACAGACAGCCAGACGGACATGAAGTCCAAGATTAAAAAAACGGAATTGGATTGGAGTACACCCTAATTGGTTCCGTTTTTTAATCTTGGACTTCATGACCGTCTGGCTGTCCGTCCGTCTGTTCTTGAGTCGGTTCTCGAGAAAATTAAATTTTTCGTATGGGGACCATATGAAGGGTTGGAGATAGAGGATAAGTTTATTCTTGAGAAATATTGGGGATGCAAAACTAATGGGGGTTGATCATACATTTTACATCTCTAGGGGTGACTCCTCAGTAGTTACGGGCGTTTTTCTCTTCATTTAGTCCGAATTTCATTCTCAGAGATTTCAATGTGCATGCGACACTGCAATTTCCAACCGATCGAGCTCATATTTTTACCAAAGTTTTTTTCCTTTAACCTAACACAAAACTGGTCTACTTTTTTGGAAAATCGGAAAAAAATAGTTTTTGACAACCTTAATGTGTATATGAAGTGTAGTTAATAAAACCAAAACGAAACGTATCAAAAAGCAAACGCAACACATTAGAATTCTTTCTTTACTGTTTTTCAAAGAATGATTTAAATTGATAACAAAATTTTCCTGCTATAGCCATACAACTCTATACATATAGTAAGAGTCCCAGCTAGGCCCATGGGTTCCTTAGCGTGAGTTGTGTCGCAAAAAACTTCATACAAAATACATTTTGTCCCAGCCAGGCCCAAGTGGAAGTTTGTACCACACAAACTAGGTGTCTATTTAAGTGTTAAAAGAGATCTGCATTGAGACAATCCTCATAAAATTTTAGTCATTTCCAGATCAAGATGTGACAAATTTTTTGAAAAAATTTATTTAAAACCATAATAATTATTAGTATTAAGCCCGTTATTGTAATTGTTAACCAATAAACATGTTCGCAAGCAACCATTATGTGGTTGCGGTTTCTTGAAGGGGGACTACTAAAACCACTTTGACAATAGTTTGGCTATAGAAACTCTAACACCGCGTTACAAAAACGAGCTTATTTTATGTCCTATGAACCAAATATGTATGGGCGATTTTCATGTACACGTCAGAGTTTTTTTTTGTCCGTCTGTCCGCCTGTTTGAAATACTTTGAATCGATTTCAAACCCTTTTTCCGTGATCCAATTTTTGCAGGCAGACTCGTGGAAATGTCTGTATTACGTCACGGGTCTGCCTGCAAAAATTCAGCTCGATTGGATCACGGAAAAAGGGTAAAAAATCGATCCAAAATCTTTCACACAGGCGGACAGATGGATAAAAAAAAATTCTGCATGTACATGAAAATCGCCCATACTCGTGTATTTTTATTTTTTATCCCCTTTCCGGAAAAGTATATTTGGTTCATAGGACGGAATGTGTGTAACGCGGTGTAATAAACGCAAAAATTTTTCTTTTAAAATATTAATTTTCATAAGGTGTACTTGAGTTTTATGCAAATGTACCGTTGGAAAAAATTTTTTGGTACTTTTACGTCTAGTCGATATTGAATAGCGATATTTCGTCCAATATTTTTTTTGGCTTCTACACAAATAAAAACATAGGCGTAACATCGACTATATGAAACGGGTTGAAAATCTAGCAAAAAATACAGGTACATAAAATGGTTAAAACCCGTCCTTTATATCGCATTGGCCCCATTAATATGTCCTCAGTAATAATTTAACTAAAACAATTTCGACACGATTTTTGAGCGAGCGGTCTTTATAAATAAAATATCAATACGCAAGCTTTGCTTGTGTCAATTGCAATTATTAAAAAAAAAATCCATCCCATAGTGCAGGATATTAGAATTGATAAAAGAGCATATACAGGATATATTGCATCTATATGGGTACCGTAAACCATAAAAAAATTATTGTTCTCAGTATATGGGCATTTACATGATGAAGAACGTTACATTCGTAATATACAGTTATCACCAGTGTTCGAAAAAATAAACAGTACATTATTTAGCTTTCGGCTCACACACCCTAGAACGATATTTATTTTTTTAGTGTTTGTGTAGACGAACAAAACCCTTAATACCGTTCGTAACTATTTTCAAGAAACGGCCAAACGTCATATAGTGTTCTGTTGTTCGTTAAAAAAGAGAACAGTTGTAGTGGTACTGTAACCAACATGATATTTTCTATAATGTTTCTTTTTTTACATTGAGAAAGAAATGAACAAACAAAAAATTTTAGCAACGACCGCACCACGAAGGGCTTATGTGTGTATTGTGTTTATGTTTTGTTTGTGTAAAATTATTTTGCTGGCTTTTTGAGTTTTTGTTTGTATGTGTATTTTGTTTTTGAAAAAATTTTTGGTTTTTTTACCAGCTAAAAGCGACAAACATTAATGAGCCGAACCGAACACAATGAAGTTTGTGGTTTTAAAGAAAAACCGAGCAGAATTAAATCTTCCTATCTTTTGCTGAGTTTGATTAAAACATTATTATTTTTGTGCTCCAAAGATGACTAACAGGGAAACGTTGTTTTTTTAATGATTTTCTACACAAACACTATTAACGTTTGTGTTTTCCACAAATCTAACGAACCGAATACTAAGGAGCGATATTAAGTGTTTAACTTCGAACACTGGTAATAACTGCATTTATTATAATAATTTATTATTGTTAAACAATCAAGTCAATGTGCATTAAAAATCGCTTGGAGCCAGAACACAATACATTTTAAACTTAAGATTTAAGAAGAGTTAGCAATGATGTTATAAAAAATTAATTTCTTTAATTTAATCCTTAAAAAGATCTGTTGTTTACCAGCACTTACATTTTCTCCCCAAGTTGAGCTTTTGCGGAAATGCCCATATGCAATTTTCACTACACCCATTACACACACCTTTGAATTGACTTTGTATGTATTCGTTTTTATTTATATGCGTGCATTAGTGCATATATATGTATATAGAGGCAAATGCAACTTCTATGTTTTTCCTCATTAAAAAAAAAGAAAAGCTAAAAATACAAAAATTTGTGCAATATTTGAACTTTTTCTGCCAGACACAGGGCACAATTTTTCATTATTTATTGCAAAATTTGAAATAGGAGAAAAAAAAGCAAAGGCGTATGGGGTGGTAAATAGAAAAATTACATTCAAAGAGTTAAACAACATGAAATGTGCATTTGATGCATAAATTTAAATATAAAAATAAAATTGCACAAAACTAAACAAATTTTTGTAATTTAATTTTTCGTGTTGTTGCTGTTGTTATTGGCGTATACTTTAATACGACATATTAAGCCATATTTTTATTAAAAATTTTAATTTTTTTTTTGATATGAAAAAAAATTGTTTCTATTTGTTTTTACTTTTAAGAGAAAAACCGTGTAATTTTTTTTAGAAATTAATATGTTTGCAAAGAACTGCAATTTTATTTCTTGTTTTTTGTGCTGGTACATATAAGTGAAAATATTTAAATGAATGTATGTCAGAGTTAGTGTGTGTGTAAAATAACGTTGTGTGTATTTATTCAAGACCATGATGATAGTGGTGGTAGTGTGTGTGGTGCATGCTTAATTGCATTTGTAAATATTTGTTAATTTTCTCTACTTTACACCTGCCTTCTGTTTGGTTTTAACATTCGTTTATGCCGTGATTTTTTTGTGACTATTTAGTTTTTTTTCTATTGGTTTAGTTTGTGGTTGAAATAACATTACTAACTCTAAATAGTAGAACTTAAAATAAAAAACAGGATTTAAATAATACGATTTTAATGCATTAATAAGGCATGTAAAAAAATTACTTTTTTGAACATAAAGTATATATGGAAGGAGTTTTGTTAACAAAACTTAGAATAGAAACTGACCGTGTCGAAGCTCTGACGATCACTGCCCTCATTACAAAATACATGGAACAGTTTTTACTAATATTAAAAAGGAAGCTATAAAATTAAAAACGCTATTTTTGGCAGTGATATTCAAACATAGAAGCCATAGTTAAATATGGACCTCTTTAAATAAAATTTGATTACATGCTTTTAGTTGCCGTAAATTATTTTTGAGCCACAGAAGATGGTTTATGGGCCCAAAGATTCTGTTCCGGAAAGAAGTTTGTATAAAGACTTTATTAAGTTATGGTCCGATTCTCGCTGTTATAACAATTTAAAAAATCAAGCCGTACAAACTTCATTCAAATATCTTGAAAACTGCCACTGCACTTTGAGAAGAAGTTTTTGAAAACCAGCTAGCTAACCAGCCGGATGGAAAGACAACGTAAGATCAGCACAAAAAGTTAGATCGACTCAGAATGTATTTCTAAGGCATTGTGTATAAATCATAGTGGTCTGGGTATCAATATGTTTTAGGAACTTAACAATCAAAAGTGATCCTAAATCTTGACAACGCACAAGGAAGAGGCATAACTTTTTCGAATAGTATTTTTTTAAAGCAGATACAGCCCAATTATGAATAAATATTCCCCGGGGGGTTTCTTCCTTCTCCCGGTTTTCCTTTGTGAAATCAATTGTAAAAATGGGAAAAGGGGAAAAAAACCCAGAGTATTTGTATTCATAATTAGGCTGATGGCCATTACACTTATACATACATGTATGTACGTATAAGTAATATTGAATTATTTGCAGTAATTAATATTACTCATACGTATAAAAAAGCGCAAGTAATCTACAATTGGCAAAGTTCTTCCGAAGGGCAATTTGTTCTTATTCTTTATCAAAAGAAATTGTGGAAGCCCCTGACGAATCCACTAAAGGTGAAAATGTGCCTCATCACTGAATCACGAAGTGCACGATATGCATTTTGATTTGAACGCCCATTTTCATAATAAGCCTGCATACCTTTAACGCGTTGCTCGATTGTGTATCTTTCCATGGTTCAAATTGAGTTAGTCTGAAATTGAGAATTGTCAAATGAAATGCAGAAAAAAACTTGACGTTTAGGTGTGGTTTACATTTAACATTGGCCCTTTACAAGGCCTGCTCGCTCCGTTCCATTCTCATATTTTTTTAGACACGTTGTCATTGCTCTCGCTTCTTTCACAGTTACATAAGATTGGTAACGGAATCAAAACAAAAAATGTTACTCCTTCTCTGTTGTCATAGAGGGCAATGTATTATGTGTATCTCATATTTCATACGAAAGAGCCGAGGCCTTCTTACTAATGCTTTAGATGCTGGTATGGTTTATGCCAGGAAATTACACTGCATGCTTAGAAAAGCTAAAGGATCTCCAATTATGAGTCAATTTTATTTCGTTTGAGCGTTGTTGAAGCATTGGTAATAGTGTTCTTGTAAGAGCAAAAGTTGTCACAAATGCACAAGAAATGGCAAAGCGCATGGAGAACTTTAACCATATCGCTCATTTGCTGCAAGACCGGCATAACTCAAAAAAATCCATTTCGAGATAAACGCATTTAAAGTTTTTGATTTGCTCTAACTACTTAGAAAAAAAGGAGACACATTATCTTCAAACTGGGAAAGTATAAAAAAAATAAAGATGAATTTAATACAATTATATAAAGAAGAAAAAAGCGAATAATTCTGCATCTCTAACTCCAAAATTTCATTTTTTGAGTTATGTCGGTCTTGCAGCAAATGAGCGATATGATAAGCCAAATTATTAAGAGTGGCTGTTGTTTTTTTTAGCTAAAGGGTTTTTCGATTTTAAAGCTATTTGCTAAAATTAAACTTCAAAAATGTATGTAAGTTTTCCTATCCCTTCTTTAAGTTTCTGTAAAAAACCAATTTCCGATACCTCTTACCTGAATTTAGCCAGAATTTTTTTACGAAGCGTCTGTTTTTGGGTATTTAAATACCCATCAGTCCTTAATAGGTTAGTTATAATAATAGATATTTCTACACGTATCTCATCTTCAGAGCTTTTAGACTTAATAATTCCCACCACTGCGATTGAGTTTTTTATTTCAATAGAGTCATCTTCAGTGTACACGTCTTCATCTATTTCATATGCCTCCTCAGCAATAAAGTCCTGAGTGTTAAAACAGCTGATGATAATCCAGTTTACCAAGAGGCATTTGTGGTTCTTAAGACGAAAATACGATCTACATAAACAACTTCCCCAAATAAACAGCAGAGATACACATGATAATGTATCTTTAAGTTACACACCAATTGTATTATCATTGGCACAAATATAAATCAGAGTTTCAAGCAGAAGTACTACTATTAAAATATAGCTCTAGTTGGTATATTTGAAAGCTTCTGTCTGTTTATGAGAGAGATTTAAATTAAATGGGCGCGTCCGGTTATGAGAGTGCCCAGTTATGGAAAGACATTTTGTATGGAAAAATTATTGAAGGGTGTCCGGCCATGGAAGGCGTCCGGCAATGGGAGGTGTCCTGCTATGGGAGGGGTCCGTTATGGGAGTTTTAATTGTCTATCAAGAGTTTTGTATGCATTAAAATTTTAAGAAGAAGATTAAGACAATTCACTTTTTTGAGAATTTTACTTTTTTTCAATTAGTACAGAAAATTTTACAGTTTTTAGGTAAGATTTAGTAAAATTCACCAAGTTCAGTTAAAACTAACTGTTACTTTAACTTCCAGTAAACAATTTGTTTTTGACAGTTATAACTGAAAGTAAATTATAACTTAACTTGGCGAAATTAGCCGTATGTGAATACACATTTTTGTAAAGCTCTTATTTTTACCAAGAATTTAGCAAAAGTATGCATTTATCGAGATTTTTGGTAAATTAAATTTTTCGGAAAAATTTGCAAAAATTTACTTGTTTTCGATAATTTTGCAAAACTAACTTTTTATAATTATTTTACCATAATATATTTTTTCGAGAAATACACTTTTTATCGAGAATTTTTCATATATTAGCATTTTGTCAAATTTTGCAAATATCTCTGTTTTTAATTAAAATTTTGCCAAAATTCACATTTTTTTTCGAAAGTTTCTATTTTTAAATAAGTTTACAAAAATTTTCTTGAATATAAGCCCAATTCACAATCTTGTGCAAATGGTCTTGCATCGTAGCATTTGCAAAATGGTATAGTAAATACTGTAGTATACTTTTGATTGGCTTGGTTCACAGAGTGTTAGCTGTCAAGTGTTGCAAAAGTCGAGTAAATATAAACTATTGGTTTTATGCGTTGCATATTTGCAAAAGAGTAGCAAGTGCATTGCTGTATATTTTGTTGGTGTAGAGTAAAAATATACTATACCATTTTGCAAATGCTCCCAAAAATATGCTACAGTATTTACTATACCATTTTGCAAATGCTACGATGCAAGACCATTTGCACAAGATTGTGAATTGAGCTATAGAATTTTAAGAATTTTTGTTTTGAAAATTTTACGAAAAATTCACTTCTTATTTAAAATTTTACAATATTTTTTTTATATTAAGAATTTTGCAAAAATTAAATTTTATAAAGAATGAAGCAAAAGTACCCATAAATCTATACATTTTCGATTATTCGATAATTTATCGAAAAATTCGCAAAAATTTACTTTTTATCGAAAATTTATGGAATAACTAACTTTCTGTCAAGGTTCTAGCAAAAGTATACTTTTATCGAAAATTTCTTCAAAATTCCCTATATATCGAGAATTTTCCATTCACCTGCTTGATATTGAAGTTTGGTGAAAATTCTCTTTTTTAGCAGACAATATGGCAAAATTCAGTTTTTGTGGAAACTTTTGCGCACATTTACATTTTATCTAGAATTGTACAAAAATTAACTGTTTCGAAAAATATTTTTCAAATTCAAATAAAATCTGAAAACATTGAAGTTATAAAAAAAAAAAATACAATTCAAATATTTCTTTAGAAAATTTTTTAAGGTTCGTTTTTGAGTTAAATATCTAAATTATTTCGTTAATTTCATTATCCCATTTATTTTTAAATAATAAAAAATAATCTAGTTTTTAATTACCTGCTTAACACTTCGCTGATTCTGGTTTTTATCAACTGCATTTTTTGGCTGCTGGTAAAAAAATTCTCCATTTCGAATCTGTCACAAATGTCTAATGAAAAAAACTAAAAAGTAAACTATTAACTAAAAAAGTTTATTTTTATAGTTTTTATTTTTCAAAGTTTTTATTTCCATTAGACAAACAAGCCACAAAAATATCATTCGTGTTACCGAAACAAAAACACAACCTGCAAAAAACCAAAAATAAGGTAAAATATTAAAATAACAAATAAAAGTTTTCAATTAAAATAATTGAAATGAAATTCAGCATAATTAAAATGCAAATAAAAATCTCTTTACTTCTAAAAGCCTTAAATGTGTTTTTTTGTTAGAAATATTTAAACTTTTTAGCTTAAAGTTATTGTTTTGATTTGGTGTCAAAGAAGGGGTTGTAAAATTTGGAGTTTTGTTTTTTCAATAGTAGAAGACTCAAACTTGGAACTTTTTCAAAACAAGCACTTTTGTTATGGGGAACTTGGAAAATATTTGGAACGATCATTGGCTAGAGCTTTGACTTGGATCCACGACATGTTGCAGCTTTCGACTTCTCATCTTAACATTCTGACCCAAGTGTTTCGTGGGTGACCTGGCAGGCGGTAACCTTGCGGATTCCAATCGAGTGCATTTCTGCATATTTCATTACTTGACCTACGTAGAATATGGCCAATCCAAGACCACTTTCGACGTTTGATTTCTACCTCCATCGGTACGCATTTGGCCAAGAACAAAAGTTGTTTATTGGTCACCCAATATGGCCAGAATATGCGCAGAATTTGTCTGGGGCAACGATTCACAAATGTTTGCAACTTTCTGAGTGTGGTTTGCGTTGTGCTCCATGTAGTACAGCTGTATAGTAAGACAGATTTTACACTGCAATTAAATATTTTAATTTTTGTGGGTATAGAATTGTTGTTCGCTCGCCAGACTTTATTTAGCGAGTGGAATGCGACTCTGGCTTTGTTGATGCGGCCCGTTATGTCCATACCAGAACCGACATTCTTCGAAATTCGACTATCCAGATAGCAGAAAGAGTCAACGTCCTCAATTCTAAGATTCTCGTTTATTGAGAATTTTGCTAAAACTAAAATTTTATCGAAAATTCACATTTTATCGAGACTTTTGCCGAAATTGACGTTCTGTTTCACAAATTTTGAAATAAAAACAAAAAATAAGGTAAAATATTAAAATAACAAATAAAAGTTTTCAATTAAAATAATTGAAATGAAATTCAGCATAATTAAAATGCAAATAAAAATTTATTTACTTTTAAAAGCCTTAAATGTGTTTTTGTGTTAGAAATATTTAACCTTTTTAGTTTAAAGTTATTGTTTTGATTTGGTGTTAAAGAAGGGGTTGTAAAATTTGGAGTTTTGGTTTTTTTAATAGCGGAAGAATGACTTAAACTTTGAAATTTTTCAAAACAAGGCGAACCTGGAAAAGATTTATATTAGGAAATGTTGAGAAAGGTGTTCTTTTTCTAACATTCACGTTTTATCGAGAATTTTGCTTAAATTAACGTTTTATCATGTTAAAACTTCAATTAATGAAAATTTTGAAAAATTAACATTTTTATCGACAATATGAAATTCACGTTTTATCGAGAATTATGCTAAAATGCACTTTTCATCGAAAACTTTGCTGAAATTTACTTGCTCTCAATTTTGCTAAATTTCACATTTTATCGTTAGTTTTTCTAAGATTCTCGTTTATTGAGAATTTTGCTAAAACTAAAATTTGCCAAAATTGACGTTATATCGTGAATTTAGCTTGAATTCACATTTCATCGACAATTTGGCCAAAATTCACGTTATATCGTGAATTTAGCTTGAATTCACATTTCATCGACAATTTTGCCGAAATTAACTTTTTGTTGATAATTTTGCTAAAATTCACGTTTTATCGTAAATTTTTCTTATTTTATCGAAAATTTTATTTTGTTTAAACTACAGTTTAAACGTTTCAATATTCACATTTTATTGAGAATTTTGCCAAAATTCACGTTTTTACGCAAATTTTGAAATAATAGAAGTCTAAGCGACAATTTTACAAAAAATAAATTTTTATCGGCACTGTAGACAAAATTCCCATTTTATCGGGAAATTGGCTTAAATTCACTTTTCATCTACAATATGGCGAAATTCACTTTTTGTTGACACTTTTACTAAAATTCACGTTTTAGCGAAAATTAAGCTAAATCCACAGTTTTGTTGCAAATCCAGTCAAAATTCTTAATTTATCGAGAACTTTGACAAAATTCACTCTTAATTAATAATTTTACAAGAATTCCCGTTTTATTGCAAATTTTGAATTAATTCAAGTTTTAACGACAGTTTTGAAAATAGAATATTTTTTATCGAAAATATGGCCAAAATTCACGTTTTATCGCAAATTTTGCTAAAATTCACTTTTTATCGCTAATTTTGCTAAAATTCACTTTTTGTTGACAATTTTTCTAAAATTCACGTTTTATCGAGAATTTTTCTAAAATTCACGTTTTATCGAGAAAGTTTCTAGAATTACTGTTGAATCGCAAAATTGGTCAAAATATTGCCAAAATTTATTTTTTTTTCTCGAAAATTTTTAAATAATTGATGTTTTGCTAAAATTTAATTTTTATCGACTATATGCCCAAAATTCATGTTTTATCGGGAATTTCGCTAAGATTCACTTTTTATCGATAATTTTGAAAAAAATCTATTTTATGTACAATGCCAAAAATCAATTTTTATCGACAGTTTTACGAAAATTCACTCTTTTTATTTATCCTTATCGTAAATAAAACTTCCCTCAAATGTGTATCCGTTTCCTTAAAAAATTTAATGCAAATTTCTAGGGAATAACCCGTTTTTAATCAAGATTTTGCCAAATTTAATCTTATCTCTAAACTTTAGGCAAATTTCACGTTTAATCCGAAATTTTGCAAAAATTCATATTTTATCGATAATTAAGCTAAAACTCCCATATTATAGCTGGCCATATTGTCGATAAAAATTTGCCAAAATTCACTTTTCATCGACAGTTTAGCAAAATTTCACGATTTATCGAGAAGTTTGCTTAAATTTAAGTTTAATCGCAGATTTGCAACAAATTCACGTCTTATCGAAATTTTTTTCCTAATTCATCTTTTAACAAAAATTTGCCTAAATTCATGTTTTATGAACAATTTTGCCAAAATTCAGATTTTATTAACAATTTTACCAAAATTCTCGTTTTATCGACAATTTTTTAAAAGCACGTTTGTCGAGAAATTCACGGACATTCACGTTTCATCGAAAATTATTTAAAATTTCACATTTTAAAGGAATTTATGTCGAAAATTTACTCTTTGAGAGATTATAAGTTTTTATTAAAAATTTTACGGAAATTGAATATTCAGAGCTTTTGAAAAATTAAATAATTTTTGTTAAACCTTTAAAATTGAATCTTCTGCATCAAAAAAAAAAATTAAAGTTTAAGTCTCACACCTTGAAAGAAAACAGCCTTAGGGAGAATTGAAACACTCTGACTTCCTTGCACCCACTCTCACTTTTACAAAATCATTCCCTCTTCAGTTTTAATATATGGAAAAAAGTGTTTCTACTTTTAATTGTTGGCAAATTTTCCGCCAAACTGCCTTGTTATGAATGACGTTATTGCCAATGTTCATTAAAAAAAGTGGCGAAAACAAAACTCAACCAGTTTTCTTTATGCAAATGCATTTTATGCGGAGTCAAATATTTCTTCTCACAAAAATAACAAAATCAAACTGCGAAACTTTTTGTATGTCTCTTTTATGTGAAAAAGGGACCTTCCCAACTTAATGGATTTTTTTCTTCTAAAAATAAAAATAAAAATTTATTTTTAATTAAAGAAATGGGGGGAGGGGGGGGGGGGGGGGGCAAAACCCGAACTTATATAACAAAAAATTATATTGATTTTGGTTTTATACGATGCCATCAAAATTTCTCAAACAAAATTTTTTTTAAACTTTTTTTTGTATTTGCAACAAAAAGAAAACAGGGCGAAAAGAAAAGGTTCCCTTTTTTTCCTTCGCGTAACAAAAAACTGCAATCATTGAAATGTTCATAAGACCGAAAACACAGTGCATAGGAAGTGCATGAAGGTGAGAGAAATTCTACTACTACTTCACCATAAATAAAAATAAAATTTGATAATAAAAAATAAATTTATAAAAAATGTGCTACAAAAAGTTTGTTTATAACCAACACCCTCCACATGATCCACATTTGTGTTTTTTCATCATCATCATTGCCATCATCAACATTATCATCATCATCATCATCGTTGTCATTGTAGTAAGCAATAACCATAAAGAAAAATTGCAATATGACACTCACTCACTCACTTAAGCACCCAACCGGCTCACTCGGCGACAACAAAACTCTATGCATTCTCATATTTTCTGTTTAATAAAAAAAAATCTCCTTAATACTGCATTTGGTTTGAGATGTGGCAGGAAGATATGCGAACGTGGCAGGGAAAAATAGTCGTCTCTAAAAAATATTACCATTTGAGGCCAAAAACAAACCAATTTGACATTGTAATACCGGCATATTCGAATTAATCTTGAATAGTGTCAGAGGAGGGACAGAGAAAACTATAAGGATAATTTTTAAGATGATTTTGTGTTAATGAAAAAATATCGATGCCACTTCTCTCTTTACGTAAAGGAAGTATTCACATTAGATTGTTATTGGAATTAGTTTTTTTTTTTAAATAAGCAAATTATTGAGAAATAAGTCTTATTTCAAGAATTTAAAAGGATTTAAAGGACACAATTTGAGTTTCTTATTAAAAAACCTGATTACAAAATATTATATATCTGCAGAAGTATTCCAGTCTAATGATGAGGAGGATAATCAAAGACCATGAATCGTGGGAAACTTCCAATTGAACTAAGACTATAAGCACCCACTATGGTTAAGGTCTTAGTTGTATCAATGTGGGATGTGAATGAGGATAAAATATGTCCTAAATATTTTTGTTTGATAATGAAAAAGGCCAAGCCGGTACTAGATTTTACATTTGCTTTATTCCCCTTTTTTTAAATTTGCTTTGTATTGAAAATGTTACAAAACAGATACATTATTAAACGTAACCTAAACAGATTAAGGGTTACACATGTTTACGATGATGTGTTTAGTTTAACTCGGGCAAAAGATGGATTACATTCATCTACTTAGGGACGAATTGCATATGCCAATTTTGCTTATTTCTTTTTCAGCTCATCCAGAGATCGATGGGATACAGAAAGTTGAAATAAGGATTACGTACACAGAAAGAAAAACACTCGAGGTACACAGAAAAAATTTTTGCACCCATTAAAGCATTAATCACAAATTAAATCAGTTTTAATTAAAAAATTAATCAAGTGAATTAAACGTTTAATCAAGTGAATTAAACGTTTAATCAAGTGAATTAAACATTTAATCAAGTGAATTAAACGTTTAATCAAGTGAATTAAACGTTTGTTCAAATAAATAAAGCTTTTAATTGATATTACTAATTTCTTTACTGGTGGAAATTAATATTATTTGATCAAACGGTTAATTTACTTGATAAAACGTTTAGTTCACTGGATTAAATTTTTAATTAAAACTGATTTTATTTTTGATTAATGCTTTAATTGGTGCACAATTTTTTTCTGTGTTAATTAAGTTTTTTAGTCGAACTAAAAAATACAAGTACGAATAACACTAAAACGTACGTAAAACAATCCTTAAATAGTTTGCAAAATAAGTACACAGTTTTTAAATTAAGTAAAAAAAAAGATTAAACTTTTCGTTGGTAGTGCCACTCTGAGAGTTAAATTACAAAGCGAGCGTTTTAATCTCATTTAACTTATCAAAGTTTATCGCGGACTACTACACCAAACAAGTAGTTAAAAAGCGATTTGCTTTTTGTGTGTAGAAACAACAAAAGTAACAGAACGAGACGAAAACACATTATTTTCATGTTTTAAAAGTAAAATTGAGAACTCTTGCCTCTCATTTAGCTTATATTTTCAGTTGTATGTGTGCACTTAGCTTTTGAGTTAAAAACCACATCGGGAACGATGCTGGTGTTTTATAACTGAAATTCTGTACCCATTTTACACCTAAATCAGTCACAATGAAATGCTCCTTCTAATTTCACTATTGGTTTATTTCAAGTACGAATTCGAGATGGAATCAACTTTATAATACTGGAATCAAGCGCATTTTGAGATTGATTCAATCTTAGTTTTACTTAAATCAATATAGTTTTTGGATAAGTTAAATTTTTCGCAATTGAAAATCCGTACTTAAATCAATCTTTCTGTACTTGATTCAAGAAAATCCGTACTCACCGTACTATGATAACCGCTTCGGACTGATTTGAGTACGGACTGGTTTTTTATTTTGAGTATAGTACGGATTAGTAGCGTCTACAGAGTACTATCAATAAATGAGTTAATGGAGAGGCGTTAGCAGAAAATTTTAAGTGCAAAAGAGAAGCATTATTAGCAACAAGAGAAAGTTGGTCAAGCAAGAAATTAAGTACAGTATAAACCAATGCAAATTCAACTACAGCTGACGTCGATACTACAATAATCCAAAAACAACAAATCAAAATAACTTGGTTCGAACTGTCAAAATCAGATGGCGTTTTGACACCATCTGTACTTGAATTCGCCTTGGCATAAGCTGAGGGCTTACCGCTACGAGTTCAAACGTAGTGTAAATGTAGAAGCTAGAAAGCAACATTTACAAATATAGATTTACATAACAGTCTAATGATGAAAAATAAACAGTTTCTTACATTTAGGTCTGAAAAAGTGTCGAGTAAGCCGTTAAAAAAAACGTATAATGATTACAAACAAACAGTGCTATTTATTTATTAGTGAAATGGAAGTGCCGATATTTTTTGATAGCGAAGAACAGCGCACTGATTTTACAACCAGTGGAGCAAGGAGGATTTATATCCAGCTCATTCTGACTAAGATTTCTATGCAACGTTTAAGGAGTTTAGAGATCTGAGTTTGGATTAAGCTTAAAGCATTTTTTTTAGCTTATGTCCTGAAATCAGAGGGTGGCAGAGTATATCTTTGATTACATTCAAGA
This sequence comes from Pollenia angustigena, assembly GCA_930367215.1. NCBI lineage: Eukaryota > Metazoa > Arthropoda > Insecta > Diptera > Polleniidae > Pollenia > Pollenia angustigena. Next base: position 52,097,333 of record OV884056.1, on the reverse strand, counting down.
TAAGGGGATGATAGAAGAAGAGAAAAGGGAAGATAAAAGTGTAAAAACTTATCATCGTGTAATCAATAAATTTATCTAAGGCAGCCTGGACGACACTGAGTTGTAGCCCTAATTTAAAAAAGGAGCTACTGGAGGCTCCTTAAAGATTAGATTATTATTTGAGGTCGTCAGCTCAAAAGTGGTGTAAGAAACATAACGAAAGGCTTCCGGAAAAATTGTATATTTCCATTTACTTTTCATTTAAAACTAATGAAATTGTTGTAAATCGATAAATAGTTTCACTTATTGCTAGATAATTTTAAATGGACTTACTGAAACTTTGCAAAAAAAGTTGGACGTAATGATAATTAGTATTAGTACCCAGGGCTGTCAGATATGGCGATTTCTCGCCAAAAGTGGCGATTTTGAAACGTGTTTGGCGATGGGATTTTCCATTTGGCGACTGGCGACTTTTGTCGCGATTTTTGATATAACTGGCGATTTACTTGGCTATTTTTACCATTCATATTATTTCAGCGATTTTGAAATAAAAAATCTGCAATTTTATTTACATAAGTGGAGTTAGGCCTCTCCAGCTAAATATATATTTAAATATATACATACATACTTTAAAAAAAAATCTGTCTAATTTTTTCACATGATTTTTGTTTTATTATCATTTTAAGTGAATTTTATATGTATTCAGTCACTTTTTAATTCCAAGGTTTAAAAAACTGCAATCGAAACCAAAACCTGTCGAGCAAAAAACGAAAATTGGTCAACAATTTACATTAAATGAATTACAAGTAAAAGCAAAAGTTTTTTTTGCCAATGACGAATGAAGAAGTGGAAGAGATGGCAGTTTATTCAACTTCGACTGCAGTTTTTTAAACACTGCTTAAATCTAATAGTACGTATGCAGGTTAAAACACCAGTAATGAAATCGATGAGTCTGAAGTGTACGATCTTATAGACTTTTAAATTTTAGTTTTTTCAACTGAATAAATGATTTCCATTTTATGTTTTAAAACAGAAAAAAATAACAGTTACTAAACAAAATTTACTTTCGGCGACATTTTTGTATTTTTTCTCTGTTTTTTGCGATTTTTGACTGCAATATTATATAAGCTTTTTTTTGTATGCAAAATTAAATTAAAAAAACAAAAAGATTTCGAAAACTGAACAAAATTGACGTTTGGCGATCTTTGGCGATTTCTGACATCTGGTTTGGCGATGGAGCTCAAAAATATCTGACAACCCTGTTAGTACCACGAATTATTCGAGAGAGAGAGAGAGAGAGAGAGAGAGAAAGAGAGAAGGAATAAGTAGTCACTTTTTGAGAAACCATTTATTTGGCTCTAAACCTGCTATCGGAAACATCAGGGCGCTGCGTTTTCTCTTTTCTCTTTTTTAACGTACATGTGCACACACATTGAAGAGAATTTAACAACATTAACAACACCATATGTACCCTGCGAATAATAGGGCCAGTCCAAACACGCCTGTAAAGAGTAGTCTACAAGGGACCAGGACTAGACCAAAAGTAACCCAAACATATGGAAAAAACATGGTCTATTTAACATTACGATGTCTTTTGGGAGGACCATATAACCCACCTATGGACTATTAAGGAGTAGTTTTAAAACTACTCCATGCTATACACAAGAGTATTAGTTTTGAAGTCGTTTAAAAACGGAAGCATGTCGTTAAAAAACGAAGACATGTCGTCTCACTACAAACCCTTTTTAACAATGACATGGTCCATGCTTGCATAACATCGGACCAGTCCATGGAGTAGTCCATTTTATCAAAATGGATCAGGTGGTCCAATTTTATTTGCAGGGTAGAATTCATACAACGCATACAATCGGAAAATGTAATAGTACAGGTTGCCGATCGCAGCTCCAAGCTTTCAAGGGCATATACTAAACTAGTTGTTTGTTACTGCAAAACATCGCATCTTTGAAATATAAATTTAAGCTACAAGGCTTTCACAAGGAAACATGGAAATTGAATTCGTATTCAGTCCTGGCGATATTATATAATTTTCTTCTACAGAACAAAAAATATCTTTTTCATTTTCCTTCTCTACAATAAAAACTTCGTATTGTAAAAAAGACATATTTCAATTTCAAATTGCAACAGAATTTCATAAAAAATGTAGAAGAAATAAAAGTACGTTCATAAAAACAAAAAATTAAAGAAAAAGCTAGACTGACTGCAGGCAGAAAATTAAAGGAATTATTACTTCATCAGAAACTTTCAAAGATATTCAAAGTGTTATAAAAGTTATAATATAAAATATATATGGACACAAAAGCATTTTCTTGAGCAAGTGTTGATGTGGGAGAGCAGGTGCCTATATGTGAGAGCATTAGAAAAAAAGTTCTCAAAATAAAATCGATATTGGGGGATTCACAAGGTGTGCTATCAAGTCTTAACGTCCTAAATAATACTTTACAACTGTTAAAAAAATAAAATATTGCAATGTTTCAAACAAAATAAAAATTGTTATGCTGTGTTCATTGATTCATCATAACTATACAGTAGAAATATAATTTATAAGCGGTTGCCCACAGCAGTCATATATAATTCTTGTAATTACTTTAAGACACATGACTTTACAACTTTATGACAACCTTGCGAATACCAATTATTTCACCGCGGCTTGTAAGGAAAATGTGCACTGAAAAGAAAAATCCATAAATTTTTACTCAAATCAATCCGAAGCGGTATTAATAGTACGGTGAGTACGGATTTTCTTGAATCAGGTACAGAAAGATTGATTCAAGTACGTACTTAAAAAAATCCGAAAGTGAGATTGATTTAATTAAAACTAAGATTAACTCAATCTCAAAATGCGCTTGATTTAAGTATTGTAAAGTTAATTCAATCCCGAATTCGTACTTGAAATCAACCAAAAGTGAATTAAGAAGGATAATTTTATTATGATTGATTTACTATAAACTAAATGAGAACTCTTGCTTCCAATTTAACTTCTTAAGCATGAAAAAAATGTGCTTTCGTCTTGTTCTGTTGTTAATGTTGTTTCTACAAACAACAAGCAAATCGTTTTTTAACTACTTGTGTGGTCTTGTTGTAGTGTCTGCAACAATCTTTGACAAGTTAAATGAGATTAAAATGCTCACTTTGTAATTTTACTCTCAGAGTGGCACTACCAACGAAAAGTTTAATCTTTTCTTTACTTGCTTTAAGAATTTTGTATTTATATTAAAAATTTGGGTTAAAAACCATAAATAGTTCAACAAAATAACCACAATACTAATTATTGTTAAAGCTAAGGCACGAGCTCTATGTGTACATTTGTCCTTCAAGTTGTGCTGAAAAAAGGTCAACAGAAAAGAGAAAGACAAAGTGAAAAAACAAAAAATGTACTTGGACTTCAAGAAAAATTCTTGACGAAAGTACGAAAAAACAGAAGTAAAGGAAAAAACATGTAAAATCAATTAAGATGGATAATCATTCAGGAAAGCAAATTTCGATCTACCAAATGTTAAAATACAATTTGGTTTAAGGATTGATGTTTGACTAGTGACGTCAGCAGTCGTCGATGGCTGCGAGTGTAAGACGGCAAATCCATCTGAGGAGATCGAGTGGTTGCGATCGAAACATGTCATGGTAACCTGCCGGCCAGGGTTCGAGCCCGAGCCACGTCAAGAATGAAAGATTATCAATAACAATTTTAATTAATTTTCATGTTGTAAAATTCCTTTCTTCACAAAAATAATTTAATGAAAAATTAAATTTCATGAACTTAAGCCTAATTAAAAATATTAAAAATTTGGGTTAAAAACCATAAATAGTTCAACAAAATAACCACAATACTAATTATAACCACAATACTAATTTTTGTATTTATTTTAAGAACTATTAAAGGATTGTTTTAAGTACGTTTTAGCGTTATTCCTTCTTGAATTTTTGAATATGACTCGTACTTAAAGAAGGTATACAACACTTAATTTATTCCGAATGTTTTTCTTTCTGTGTGATTCTGACGCAGTACTATTTGAGCACTATAGGAAAAAATGCCGTCTTTTATATTTTTTATGAAGAGTTTTGTTAGATTTCAAGTTGAGTTTGTATAAATGTTTAAACAAATTCGAAATCCCAGTAACGCGTATGAGGACTAATGCTGTAAATATCATTCAACCAAATTCTTCCCCCCTTATGCAAAAAAAGATTACAGTGCACATTAGTTAACAAACAAATGAATGACCATTTTCTCAATGTTTCTTAATGTCATCATAAATTTATAAGACCGAGATATCGTTAACGGACACAATTTTGGGCTTCTTAATATTCCGACAAAATACATGTAAAAGTTGGGAGTCAGCTGATTGAATTTATCTGTACGTCAAATAAAAGGAAAATAAATAATTGGCAGATGGGTGCTGGTTAGCTTTGCGTCGGAATAAAAGCAAATTAGACATTGAAAAAGCCAAATTTCTTTAATGTGCAGTTTTTCGTTGGGAAAAAAGCTAATCGCGTAATGAGAAAACGGCCATAAGCCCAGCAAAAGTAAATGGGCTTTCAGGAGTTGGTTAGCTAATTTGAACATAATTTTTTTTTTTTATAAGAGGGTTAATGTCTAAGATTTTTAGTAATTTTGCTTTGTTGCTGAGTAAAAATCTTTTGCAATTTTTTATATTTTTTTCGATTAAAGAACAATTAAATCTTTTATATTCTGCAGCCCAACTGGGTCTATGAAAATTCGTTTATCAAATGCAAAAAAAAAAATTTGAAAACACGCCATTACGCCAAGCGTGCGTTCTTTTAAATCTTACGCCAAAATCAACAACGACATCAAACTAAAAAAATTAAAAAAGCTACACATTCTGTGTTGCATGCAACATTTTGTGATGTGAGTTTGGTAGTTCAACTCATTTTTTCTTCGTAGATTTAGTTAGCATTTTTTCTATTTTGCAACTGTTTCGGTTTGTTTGAATAAGGTGGCAACGAATAATGGAGGCGAAGAAAGCTGAGCGGCAAGCAAACTGTTATAGCATTGTTGGCGTTTTATGCGCAATTTTTATTTTATGTTGTGTTGCTGCTGCAGTTTCTTGTTTTTTTTTTAGTAGGCAAAACTTGCACTTTTTCTTATTGCAGTTTTTATTACTTTTCAATGTTTTATTTTTCTTTTGGTTACAACGAATTCAAGAAGGGACTGAAAATCACAAAAAAGTTGACGTTTTTTTAAGAATATAAAGGGGCAAAGGGATTTGAGGATAAGGAAGGTGGTTTTTGTAGGACATTTTTTTGGAGAGTGCAGTTTATTTGAAAAAGGACTTAAGATTTTAAAAATATAAATAAATTAAAATTTTACTGTTATAAATTCAAAACATTTATTTAAAAGAAGTTTTAAAAAAGTTTTGAATTTAGAGAAGAGTTTTTTAAAACTGCTTAAGTTGGAGGACGGGGGCAAATTACTGCATGATACTTGATTACAATACAATTGGAATTGAAATTTCAGTTGCCATAATTTTCCCCCTGATTTTTCATTATTTTCTATTATCTTTTTTCAAGGCTTTTAGGAAAATCCCTTGCTTAACCAATTAACCCTGTCTTCTATTTATTATTCCACAAAAATTCTCTTAATTTTTCTAGTTGTTTTTATCATTTCCATACCAAAAGAAAAGGTTTTTGCATTTACTGTACTTTTTCCTTGTGCTGTGCATACGATGCTCTGCAGTTATATTTTGCAAAATTTTAAGTTAAATCAAACAAAACACAAAAAGTAGTCCTACCATTATTAATCCAAACAAAACAAGACAAATTTCCTGCGCAAATGCATGCAATATGAATGCAGCAAATAAAACTAAAAACAAAATTTCAAATAAACAACATGAAAGAAACAAAGACCAAAAATTGCAGGCAACAAAAACTGACACCAAAACGAAAAAAAAAACAACCAAATGGCGAAAACATCACGACTAACAAAATCCTTTTGCCAAAATACAAACAGCAAAAAAACATTGGTAACCAATTCCCTGGTAGGTTCAGAAGTTGTCCCAACACGATACACAGAGCACTGCATATCAGTAAATATGAAAAAATGCGAAGTTATTTTTTTTACCTTCTTTTGTGCATTATAAAATACAAACAAAAAATCAAAGATATTTTGTATCCAAAAGTATTGCAACATCATCAACAAATATACAAAAGCAACAACGACAAGACCAAAAAAAAAAAAAAAAAAAGGAAAGAAAGAAAGCAATGCAACACAGGATACTTTTAGTATGAGAAAACAATTCTTTATGTTGAACTACACACAGAAAACAAAAAAATACATTTGCATATTGTGTATGCATGTGCTCATACATACGCACGTACACTTATGCAGTTGTTAGTTGTGTTATAAGGAGTGGTAGCAAAACCAGCAAGGAAGTTCTATAATTGCACATACATATGTACGTGCAGTCTCTTAGCCGTGCATTTGTTATGGACATAAGATGGACAAAAATAAGAATATAAAACATGTTGTAGGTAAACGGGATTGGACACTGCAATACAGTCATCAGCGGCATCATCATCATCATCGTCACTTTCTTTTTGTTTTATCAGGTTAAAAGATTTTTTATATGGCGTCTTATATTTTGCCACTCTAGACTCATTTACAGTTATAAGGGGAGTTTCATATTCATATTAATTCTAGGCTATGATCTATTAATGCACTAATTCCGAGCGGGAAATTTGTGTCAATTGGTCCAAAAGAATGGTCCTGGGAGTTGTGAAAATCGACCAGTTACAAAAAGAAAGAACTCATGGCCAGTGAAAGGAGAACCAATCATGTAACTGGTGTATGAAGAACAAAAAGGTAGAAAAAGTAATGAACTACAGTACAGTATTCACCGGTGGTGTGACACATTTTTTGGGACTTTCTTTAATTTGGTTCTCGAATTTAATTCTAGGAATTGTTTTATTGAAATAATTCTACATTGTATTGAAATAATACTACATTGTTGTAACTGTCACTAAGCACGTCCGCTGAGAATAGATGTGTGAATGGTCAAATGGTGACAATTGAACCCCTCCAATGACAACTCCATGTAAAATGAAGTGTTAAAACTAGAACCAGTCTCTATCACCAAACACCTATCATGGGAAAACTTTGGTGTCAGTTCGCTTCCCTCTAGGTTTCTAACCAGCAGATATGGGTGAAGACACATCAAACCTTCAGAAGAACTGAAATTATACTAAGGAAATGTAGGTGGAGCGGGCACATACTGCGGAAACCTAGAAACGCTATTGGCTGGAATTCCAAAGAAAGTCGCAGGCAAGGCCGATCATTCCATACATGGTGTCATCAGTGGTGCGATTCACTAACATTTAATGATCCGACAATCGTAAAATTAGTCGACATATATATTCGCTTGCAGTAACGATAGTGTGATTCTGTAATTTATTTTTAACGATAGGAAACAGCTGTGTTTTTGTAACATCTCTGTCTTCAAAATGTTAAAAAAAAAACGAAAAGCACAAAAGAGAATAAAATAAAAACAAATGAAATTGTTCTTAACCCCCCATGTTGCACATGTGTTTTCATTCAAAATGCATTGAAAAAGGTCTGGCCAGACTTATGAGTAAGACGAAGGGTTAATTGGTGGTTTTTATATTTTTTTGTGAATTTTACATTTAGAATTTTGTTTTGTTCTTAATTTGCTTTTTTGTAAATTTTAAATTTAGGATTTTGTTTTTTTTCATACATATGAATGTATCTTTGTATGTAAAACATAAAATAAATTTTATCGATTAAATAAACACAACCTAAATTATTGTCGCTAAAATATCGACAAAAAATTTGCTTAAAGTAACAGCTGACTTTTAACGGCAGCGAATATCGTTAAAAATTTTACTGAATAGCCTATTCGATAAATTTTCGTTATATTTATTTTAACGATTCGATTATCGTTATAAAATTTAGTGAATCGCACTACAGGTTACTGCCAAACAAAGAATAAGTTGGATCGAAATCAAATTATTTCCTTAAACAGTTTGTAATGGCCCTAGGATCATTAAAGGATCGTAAATAGAAATAATAAAATCTATCGGGTGATTTTTTAAGAGCTGTAGGAAAGTTTAAAAAAAAACACATAAAGTTCAGAAAATGCATGAAATCTTTATTTGAATCGATAGTACGGTCCATATAATTTAATGTTTGAGAATTATTTCATGAGTGCCCCGGTAGGATAGCTAGTAGTGAGCTAGTCTATCAACCCCGGGGTTGCGCGTTCGATTCCCGCCAGAGACTCTGGTTTCTTTCCTGCAGACAAGCGTCAAGCTTCGCGGGGATAAGCATAGGGAATTAAAAAAAAAAAAAAATAAAAAAATGTTGAACGTGACTGCGCCTCAAATGGTCCATCCGCTTTGTCCAATTTTGGCATACTCTTTCCAATATTTCGGCCGGTATCTCATGAATAAATGCTTCAATATTGTCTTCCAATACGTCAATTGAAGCGAGCATGTGTGTATAGACATGAGCTTTAACATAGCCCCACAAAAAATAGTCTAAAGGCGTTAAAACGCATGATCTAGGCGGCCAATTGACCGGTCCCGAACGTGAAATAAAATGTTCAACGAACTCGCCTCTCAATAAGTCCATGACAACCAATTTGCGTTAATGTGTGAACGGGTAGCATTAAAAAAACCAATGCTTCACTATTGTTAAAGTTTGAGTACACAAAATACTCTTAAAAATAAACAAAGGAATAAAAACTACACCCAGCAATTTGAGTGAGAACAAAAAATACATAAATGTGTTTTCCTTCAATTAAGTTTAGGATATGTGTGTACCTAAAATTTTGTATGCTTATTTCTTTGATTATATTGCAACCAGAACGCACTTTCAAAGTGGCCTCAGTTTTACAAAACCAATAAAACGACATATAATTTTTTCTTCGTGTTTTGACGTTTGATGTCGTTGTTTTGTTAATTTATAGTTTTAAACGCATTTTGGCATTCACCGTCGAAATTCTAGCAACAAAATTTCTGTTTTTTTTTTAATTTGTTTTATTGTTGTAGTATTAATACATTTTGATTGCAATAACAATTCCTTGCAAAAACAATTCTTTTTATGCTTAAGCCACATACGACACACAAGTGAACATCACAAATTCATTGTATGCGTATGTTTCATACGCAGAAAAGCTGGCAACTTTTTGACGACAATGCCAATAAATCCTCTTTACTTTTGTCTATCTTTGAGAAACAGTAGACATTATTAAACAAATGCTTAGCTAGGATTGGTAAAGAAACTACGAAAGTAGTTTATAGCGAAGGCTTGGATTTTTTTATGAAATTATTGAAAATCTTTTTTATAAATAAGACATGTTTTTTTTTTAAATAAAAAAAAAGTGCGAAATCGAGTTAACAGTTTTAAAAGTGTGGATTAGAAATAATCAAATGTACTAGTTAAGTTCTGTTTTCAATGTCAGATTCATATGGTCCCACAAGAACTAGCTACTCAATAGTTCTAACGTAAGTAGTGGATTTTTAATGACAAGCACTTGCTAAATGTCTATAGCCCAAAGCATTGTCTGCTGGTCTATAATTGGTCAGTAGCACTGCAGACAAGATCATTATTGAATAAAAACCGTTTTCTCTATCGACATTTCCTACAGGGAATCAACGACGTAGATTTCATATGCTATGTTAGGTTAGGTTAGAGTGGCCGGTCACAAAGACCCCGCATAGACCAAATAGGTCCTTAGCGTTACCACGTTGTACGATAGTCCACAGAAGGATATTAGAAAAAGGGCATTCTGATGTAATGGTACTCAGAGCACCACTCACTCTCTTGATGAATGCCAGGAGTCTCATTAACCCAATTCCGGAGACTTCCCCGAGACTTTGGAAGTAATGATCTCCCAGACAATTCGCCCTGGAGCGCACGAGTGCCAGACAGTAGCAGAGTAAATGCTCCACTGTCTCCTTTGCCCCTGGTACCCCCCAGAATCTACAATTGTCACTATTCAACCGCCCCGCCCTCTGGGCGTATACCGCAGTCCAACAATGACCCGTCAAAAAACCTACCAGAAGTCTACAGTCCCTTCTCGATAGCGACAGAAGAATTTTTGTCGACTCCGGATCATAGGATCCCCACATTACCTTGGAGACCCTGCACGTTCTGGTGTGGAGTATGGGTAAGAATTTTTTAACTGCTTTGAGAGGTTTTAAAGAAAGCAGCAACTGTCTGCTGTGTATTTCTTTGAATTCTTGTACCCCTACAAAACCATTTAAATTGTGTGACGAACAGTTACGTATAGTATTTGTCATTAAGGTTGATTTCTGTTGCGTGTTCGACTTTCAAATTCATTTATACAGGCCATAATTTAAAAGGAGGAAGCCATTTTTGTTTGTCTGATACTCGTTTTCTCACGGTCGCTGTGCCAATTCACACGTTGCAAGTCTTATTGATCAGCTTGCTACCTTATAGGCAAGAGAGAGTGAGATAGAAACGTTTCTTTTCCTCTCGTCACTCTCGTTTTAAAGTAGCAAGCTGATCAATAAGACTTGCAACGTGTGAATTGGGACTAATATAAACAATAATAATTGTTTACACCCAGAGAAAAAAATTTTTTAAAGAAAATTTTGAACATAATATGTTTAATATAACCATATTATTGTCAGCGGTAACCATATTATGGTTTAATTAGGTCTCTATCAAGAAGCCACAGCCATATTATGGTTGCCTCCGAACATGTTATAATTAGTAATAACTAAAATATGTTTAACACTTAAAATAACATGGTTAGTTTTCAACCAAAGCATGTTGCTCTTGAAAAAGAGGAAAATACTATTCCAAATTTAAAAACACATTATTATCATATTTAGCCATACCATTTTTAGAGGCAACCATAATACGGTTGTGGGTTCTTTATGGAGGACTAATTTAACCATAATATGGTTCTTGCTGACAATTATATGGTTATATTAACCATAATATGTTTAAAATTTTCTTTAAAAATAGTTTGGTTGGAGGTGACCATATTTAAACATGTTTTTTCTCTACGTGTATAAAAGGCTTGTTTCGTGCTAAAAATGGGTGAAATCGTTCCATTATTTTCCTTACCCACAAAAACTGCTTTCCAGCTCATACAATTGGAGTTGGAAATGGCTGAATAAAGAAGTACAAATTTGCCAAAAATATTTTCCCTGTATACAGGTGTGGCCCGAAAGAAACGACTCATTTTTATTTCAGAGGCAAGAAAATTTTTTTTATTACTTTTTATAAGAAAATAAGTTAGAGTGCAATATTCGGCTGTGCCGAATCTTTGATACCCTCCACTGACAGTTAGAATGTTTTAGGGGTAATATCTGTATGATGTCTATTTATTATTATTACCTTTATAAAAACAGACATCAGCATTTGCGGTTTAGATATATATTATTATTGACCGACAATCAGAAAGTTTAATGCTTTATTTAAGCAATTTTAACTAGCTTGAGTAAAATATCATGATTCGTAACAGTTTAAGCCAAACTTAAATGATTTTCAGGAGGGCAATTTATATTGGAGCCATGGTAAGCTATGAACCAATCGTCTCAAAATTCTGCAGAGTGATTTCTGGTATTAAAAAACATAAATTTCAATACAGCGGTGCAATTAGTTTAAGAGTTTGCAGTGAATTACAGAAGGCTGCTTAAAATGGACCTAAGGTTTATTATGGACCGTATATCACAAAATTGCATAACATTTTTTCTGGCCATATGAAGCTAAGCTGGAAGAAAGTTTAACGCAATATCTATATCTACTTCGGTTTAGCCGTATTTAATTATTTTACCAGAGTGGGCTTTATATGGGGCCTAGGGTGAATCATAGACCGATCTTCACGAAGTTTTACAGTGAGATTTCCAGTCGAATAAAACGAATTTTTGCAAAAAATTTGATATAAGTATCATTCCGTGCATTGTTCCAACATTTATGTTAGTTTTTGTAACAAAATTATCAATTTTTTAAGTGGTGGTTCCACATTTTGATTCATAGCTCTGATCCTACTGAACCGATTTGGCTGGATTTCAATCCCAAGCTGCTTAGGCTAACAACAAGCAATTTGACACCAAGTTTTTTTCTTTTCAGTTTTGCGAAAGTGAGCGTGTTTTCAACAGATGGACATGGCTAAATCGACTTAGAATTACTCAAGGACCCAGAATATATGTAAATACTTTATTGGGTTTGGGATGAATAATAAACAAGTTTCACACGGAATGACAAGCTAAGTATATCCTCTTCACAACTAATTTTGGTGGAGGGTATAAAAAATGGAAAACTTGGTTAATTAGACATGAAAACAATACTTCGCGTAAGTGCTGCCCATTCTCAGGTTCGCGCTCTTTCAAAGTAAAGTTCCATAACTTGCTTCAAGATTTCCTAATACATATTAAATTCCCTCTAGGAAATTATCTTTTATTTGGGTTAGGTCTTGACACTTTTTCCAGATTCATTTTAAATACCCCTAAAGCAACAAAATTGGAATAGTTTGAAACCGGCGAAAGCTTTTACCAATACTGGCATATTACAACTCCATTGTTTGCGTTGTTTGCTGTATACGCTACGACTTCATCTTGTTGAAATCACACTTGCTGGAAATGTCATAAACACCAACTGATTAAACTAAAAAATGTTTCATATATTTTCAAAAACACTTTTGTTTTCCTTGGCACAAATATGAAACTGCCCCCATAAATTTTCATCTTTTTTTCATTTCCTTGTTTATACAACAATCTAAAGCAATTCTTTTGGCTGCAAAATGTTTTGCTCTGATGCATTTTTTATAATGAAACCAAAAGAAAAGTAAAATAAATGTTTGAAATGATTGACTGCATTGGACTCGTCCAAGTGATAGACTGACTAATGGTAGTCATGTATGACTAGCCGAGTTTTGCTAAAAAAGAATGTTGACTGCAAATGACAAACCATTTTCAACGTAAAATACACTTTGAGAAAAGCAAATCTTTTCGCATGTACAAAACAAATAAGTCCATTTATTAAAAAAAAAAAAAAATGTAATTTTAGGAACTTCAATGATTTCAAATCTAAGCCCTTTTTAAATATTAAAGATTTGAATACGTAAAATAAATAATGTATAATTTAATATAAAACCTAAATAATCTATTTTAAGGTGTAATTTTCTTACTCGAAATTTTAAATATGTAATCGTTTTAGGCCTATCTATATTAGCTTTTTGATTATTAATGAATAAATAAATAAAAATAATAACAAGAATGTAGGAATTTATTTGTCGTGGTGAGTAACATTTATTTTATAAATTGTCATATTATTCGAATGTGTATTGTAAGTCAAATTACAATCCTCAAAAGCTTTTATACTTTAATAGTCTTATGGCCATTTTCTCATTAGGCGATTATCTTTTTTCCCAACGAAAAACTGCACATTAAAGAAATTTGGCTTTCTCAATGTCTCATTTGCTTCGATTTTATCGCAAAGCTAACCGGCACTCAACTGCCAATTATTTATTTTCCTTTTATTTGCCGTTCAGATAAATTCAATCAGCTGACTCCCAACTTTTACATGTATTTTGAGTGGCGTTGCCAGCTGAAAACTTTGTTTTTTGTCGGTATATTGAGAAACCCAAAATCGTTAACGGACAGTTTATCGGTCCAATAAATTTATGTTGACATTAAGTAACAGACAGTTTGTCGATACATTGAGAAAATTGCCATTATTCCTTCAATATTTTCCAGGAAACAAAAATACTGATAGTGCATAGAAAATAATGCTGGAAAATATTGAAGGAAAAAGACTAATACAGCGATTCATAATGGTTCATTTGAAAATAAAGTATAAAAGCTTTTGAGGATTGTAATTTGACTTAGAATACACATTTGAATAAAATGAAAATTTATAAAAATAATAACTTGAACAAAAATAAATTGAAAAATTTTCTGTAATTTAAACATGAACTCATTAAAACTTGTTTTATTTATTTTTTTGTTTATTTATTTCCAATTCTATACACAAGACTTAAAGCCTCTTATTGTAGTATAGAACATTGTGTTAGCAGAAACATTAAAAATTATCAGGGGTGTCATGGAAATCGAAAACGTAAAACGAAAGAATTTTAGGAGACGTTTTTCAATAAGATTTCTGTAATAAAAAAATTTTATGACAATTATTATACGAATAATGCTCTATTAAACAGAATTTTTTAACAAAAATTGTAAAAATTAGATTAAAAGTTGAATAAAAAGAACTGCCAAATTCTCTATAATTGAAAATGAAAAAATTTCAATTTTAATTTTAAAACAAAAGAAAAAATTTTAAAGAGAAACAATAAATAATTATTAAATTAACAAAATGATAATATTAAAAATCATAAAAATTTCTTAAAAAAAAAAAAAAAAATTAAACAATAATTAATATTGTCGTTATTTTGTTGAACTATTTATGGTTTTTAAATCAAATTTTTAATATTTTTAGAAAGGAATTTTACAACATGACAATTAATTAAAATTGTTATTGGTAATCTTTCATTCTTGACGTGGCTGGGGCTCGAACCCCGGCCGGCAGGTTACCATGACATGTTTCGATTGCAACCACTCAATCTCCTCAGATGGATTTGCCGTCTTACACTCGCAGCCATCGACGACTGCTGACGTCAATAGTCAAACATCAATCCTTAAACCAAATTGTATTCTAACATTTGGTAGATCAAAATTTGCTTTCCTGAATGATTATCCATTTTAATTGATTTTACATGTTTTTTTCCTTACTTCTGTTTTTTCGTACTTTGTCCAGAATTTTTTCTTGAAGTCCAAGTACATTTTTTGTTTTTTCATTTTTGTCTTTCTTTTTTCTGTTGACCTTTTTCAGCACAACTTGAAGGACAAATGTACACATAAATTTAAACTGCAAGAAAATAAAAAAGGCTTTTTTTAAAGCTTAGTGCCTTATTAATTATTTGTATATTATTTGCATTAAGGAAGAACTGCCAATCGGAAGTTAAACTTTGGTGTCTAAAGTATAAAATTCTTTTACGTCTATTAGAGCTTGATATGGTTAAGCGGTTATATAGATGTTGTGGTTGTTGAGTAAACACGATTTTGTGCATTAATATCAGTACTCTTGTTTTGAGAAGGTCATCAAACTGAATACCATATAATTTTACCGTAAAAGGACAAACAGAATTAAACCTTTTCACGCCATATACGTACAATACTTTTAACGACTGAGTTTAATTTTCTTGCACTTGCGGCATCACATTTGGCAAATAATTCCCATCCATACAACAGAATTGGCAATAAATAGGTTTTGGCTAGAAGTATTCTTGTTTTGATAGGTGTACAATACTGCGTTTGCCAGAGAGTTCTAAGCATGGAATACGTTCGACCACATGAATAATTAATATGGTTGCACCGTATCAGGTTCTTATTAAAAATAATACCAAGATTTGTTGCTGAATTGAACCTTTCAATACGTTCATTACCAAGAAAAATATCAGGTATATGATCGACTATTAGCACCAGCCCATTCATATATATGTTTTAACTGAGTATTCAGAGTTAAGACACATTGTTCAATTTCAGATGTTTCACAGCTGATGTTAATCTGAAGGTCATCAGCATAAAGCGAAAATAGAAGGTTCCCAATAATTGACCCCTGCGTTACACCCCTCGTCACAGGTAGAAGTTTTGATTTATTGTTACCATTTTGATCATACTGATGCCTGTTGGTAAGATATGTTGATATCAGACGTGTAGCAGCGTAGAAAACATAAGCATGTGTTGTAGTTTGTAACATAGGACGTTATAATAGACTGTATCTAAGGCTTTAGAATTATCTAGAAGTACTAAGATATTTGTTTTCCGTTGATCTATACCTTTTCTTATATCTTCCGCAACATCTACAAGTGCAGTTATACAACTGAGTTTTCTCCGAAATCCAGATTGTTTATCATTTTAAATGTTAATTCCATAGAAATTAAATTCAAAATGATTTCATATCAATTTTAATATGCTCATGTGCAAAAATGTGGGTTCTTTTTAAATGTAAAATAACTTGAAATTATACCCCTGGTTAAATGCCAATAATTTGAAAGCAATAACTATAATTCTTAATAAAATAGAGGGAAAGTAAAAATTTAATTTGTATTTAATTTGTTCTTATAACAAAAATTAAACTGGAGTGCCCCGGTAGGCTAGCTGATGGTAAGCTAGTCTATCAGCGTCGGGGTTGCGGGTTCGATTCCCGCCACAGATTCTGGTTTCCTGCAGACAAGCGTAGAGCTTCGCGGGATTATCTTAGGGAATTAAAAAAAAGATAACCTTCCTGCAAAATGAACAGACATCGTTAAATCGATTCAGATTCAAATTCTGCATTTGCTGGATTTTCAAAATGATTTCAAAGTGGGTTTGAGAAAACATTTTATATCAAACTGAAAATAATTCTTTGGTAAAATTTTTAAAAAATTTTTTTTTTTCATTATTAATTTATTGAATCTTCATATTTAAAATATGAACTAACAATAATTTTTAAAATCAACACCAAATTGAGACTAATTAATTTCAAAGTCTTGGGAGTTTTAGTCATTTTATTTCAAACGTTTAGTTTTGCAATAATCGGGTACTAAGCAAACATGACTATGTATATATAAAATTGAGAATTTTTTAAAATCAAATATTTAGAAATATTGACTTAAGAATAATAAAATTCTTAACTTAAAAAGGAACCTTTTCCAAACTCTTAATAGTATTGATAAAAAAAAACGTTATTTTTCAAAGGCTTAAATTCGCCTGGGTACTTCATGTAAATATCCATGTATGAGGAAATACATGAGTGCATTTCTCGTAGTAACTTAAATTTTTTTTTTTTTTTTTTTTTGGTAAAAGCAGTTGTTTTATACATACATCTTTTCAAAACGCAACAGAAAAGCAATTTTTTTTGTTGTATTAAATATTTGCTGCTGCACATTCCCCATATAAAAAATAAAGGTGACGACGGCTAGACATTGAAAGGAGTAAAATATACAAATAAGAAAGAATTAAGGAATTAAAAGAGAGCCGTGTTATCGATTATTCATATATTGTTTTGTAAATTTGTTTTTTATTTTAGTTTTCTTAGGCGTTCATGATTGCAAATTTATGTGTGTTTAATTTTTTAGTGTATCTTTTACATCTCCAATTTTTGTATATTTTCGGGTGTAAGTACACACAGAAAAAATATGGTTGAAGCTAAACATATTCTAAGAGCAACATACTATGTTTTGGATATTATGGTTAACATGACCATAATACGGCTAAAATTAATCATAATTTGGTCGAAATTAACAATTATTTGGTTAAAATTAACCATTATTTACACTGATAGAAAAGGCTTCATAACGCTGATGTAATTTGACATAAGTACTATGACAAGTGTCTTCGTTTTTGACCCCATGACACTTTTCATTATGGTGATGTCAACCTAAACATCTCTTGGTCAAAGTGTCATCAGGATCAAAATGAAATTATGTCATCAATGGAATGACATATCGGCATAATTGAAATGATTAACATGTCCTCTGTGCAATGACGCAGTAACATGACAGTTTGCCGTTAAGTCAAAGTCATTGGAAAGTGACAAAATATTATTATTTACTTACCCGTTACATATGATTGTTTCACGTTTGTTGAAGTAGGACCTTTGTTTACCGCAATAATAAGACCCCATCACCATGCCCCATATGGTTTTCGTAATCATTCTACTTTAAAAATTTGATGTATTTAACTAAATAATTTAAAAAAATAGGATATAGGAATTTTTGCTTCTTAAAATACAATGTATATGTATGAAAATAATGCTAATAATATACAAAATGTGGCATCGAATCGATGTCACTATAGTCATAAAATAGATGACACATTGAAAATGACAAAATTGTACGAAGACGTTAGTCATTGGATTGATGTTAGTTTTTGCATCATTGATGCCATTTGTACCAACATTAATGTCACATTTCTGATGTGAGGGCATCATCAATATGAAGATGCATTTTCTATCAGTGTAGTCCAAATATACCGTTACTTTGTGAAAATTAACCATGTTATGGTCATAATTTTGAATAGTTTGGAAAAAATTAACTAGACTTTGGTCAGAATTAACCATAGTATGGTTAATGTTAACCATATTATGGGATTTGCTTATTGCGCCAAGTTGTAATTTTCTTTTGTTATTTTTTACTTCTGTTACAAATCAAGTTATAATTTTATTTCGTTTTTTAATCTCCTTAAATATTGCAGTTCCATATGCTCTCTTAAGAAAAATGTACTAGCTAAAATTGGTTCTAACTCAAAGATTTGGTAAATCTACTCAAATTAAAAGGTTCTATTTGGTAGTGATAACTACTGTAAAAGTTCAACTTACCGAGAATGCTCTGACTTTGAAGAAATAATGATTTTTAGTAACAACTTAAACGTAATTTTCATCAAAAAAAAAAAGAGAAAAAAATGTTTTTTACTCGAAAGATCAAAACATATTTAAAAATTATTTCGAGCATATGGGCACCGCACCGCGGCTGCTTTTGTAAAGGCGTATTCTGGAGCAATTTTTTCGAGCATTGCTGGACGTTTGTATGCCACAAATCGTATAAACCACAACAAATGGTGCATTTTTCTAGATGTAATGAAGTCTATAGGGTCTGTTGGGGATTTATCTTACACCCTATGCGGCAATTTTGATTATTAAAAAAAACCGTTGAGCAAAAAAGGGCCCTGCGCTATAAAAATCATAAAGCCGTTGCGAATCGATGATTTTTAAATTTGGATAATTTGGTAGCGTTGCTCTTTTTGACGATTTACCAGAGTAAACTGATCAAAAATTTCAAAAGCTAAGCGCAATATGACAGTTCGTTTAACTGCAATTCCTTTTGTTAGTTCTATCAGACCTAAAAAAACTCCCTATATTTCGCACTATTAAGCACACGATTTACTACTTTTCTGCACGTAAACTGCAAAAAATATACAATTTATATTTCATTTAAAAATACCTTAGAGCATTAAACTTTGCAAAAAAAAAAAAACAATTCATTCAATGAATCAACTAATTAGGCAAACCTTTTTTATAATAATTCATAAGTAAAACTAAAAGTTTTTTGCTTTTACTGTTTTACTGTTTTACTATTTATACATTTATCATTTTTAAATTTTCAACACAAAATTAATATTTTAGTAGACATAAATAAAAAAAGTATAAATATATGAAAAACATGCAATTTTATATGCAAATATATTCAAATAATAAAACATTCAAAGCAAATCAAATACCCGCAGGTTAATGCGTTTATTATTTTAGGAAATTCTATGGAGAAAATTGTGCAGTAAAGTGGTTCGTTCACCATACCAAAACCAAAAGTTGTGTCAATTACCCCCTAGGAATAAAGATTAGTTGAAAATAATTGCAGAAATATTTTTTAATTTTTTGCCAAGCATCTGTATAAAGCTTTTTTAATTCTTTATACACAGCGCCACCATTTGCAGACCGATCATAACATATTGCTTAACGTTATTCATGGCTTGTCTATGGCTTCCGATCTGATCGTATCGCATATCTTTGACTGTTACTTAATTTTAGCTTCATCTGACTTTTGAATCCGACATCGTATTCCGAGCGAATCTTGACATGGTGAGACTAAAATTTTGTTTTCTGATGGGAATTTATTTCTCATGGTGGATAACATTTATTATATACATTTTCATATAAATCGAATGTGTATTCCTAGTCAAATTAAAATTTATAATGCTTTCACACTTTTATAGTCTTATGCTATGTTCACATTTGGGTTCTTAAACGCGTTTAAGCAGCTCGAACGTGATTAAGCTCTACTCACTTCAAAATTGAGATGATTACCAATACATTGAAGTGATTTGTTAATCACTTCAAATTGACATGATTACAACTAAATCACTTTATAAATCACGTAGAATCCACTGAACATACCTCAAATGTAGAATCGCCAACATGTCGTGTACAACCGGCCAAGATTTCTGCTTAATGTTTTTATTTTTTTCCTTAAATAATTCATAAATTTTCACAATTTCATCATTAAAATGATTAAAATAATCTTCTGATAACTTTATAGAAGTGTTTTTATCCATTTTTAATACTTTAAAGAAATTTAAATTTGTTTGTTGTTTTTTTGTGTGTTTGTTGTGTGTTTGTTGTGTGTTTTTCATCTGTTATCTTAATCATCTCAAATGTAATTTGAACGGCTTTGATTAGCTAAATCAACATTTTGCTTAAACGCGTTTAAAAACCCAAGTGTGAACTTAGCATTATTCCTTCAATATTTGCCCAGGAATATTTAATGTGCACTATAAGAATTTTTGTTGGTATACATTTAATTTTTTTACTAAAAAAATATTGATTAATATACAAGATTTTGATTGTCGTGCTTTATTCCCAATTTATTTATTGTTGCAAGAATAAGTTATTCCTATGCGTATTTCACTGGTTGTTTAGGCCAGATTGTCCGGAAACTTCATCCAAAGATTTTAGAAAAACTAAAGATATTAAACAAATAAAACTGTTAAGCGAATAAGAATTATAAGCAACAGTTTTACTTGTAACAATAGCAATGCTTAAACAAAAACAATAACAATAAACAGTGAGTTTATCTTTTCTTACATTCCCCACTACAATTGATTGGAATTCTTTTAATTGTAGTTGTAAGTTGGTTAAGAAAAAACAAAATAAAAAAAAACTTGCTTTATTGTTTTCGCAAGAAAATCAGTTTAGTTTTTTTTTTAGCAGCGCACTTGCCAGGTTATTATCACAGTCATTTTTGGGAAAACTAAATTTTTAAATTACAAAATTTTGTTTGTCGTGCTTAAATCCCAATTTTTATTCTTGATAAAAACGCTGAAATTTATTGTTGAAAGAATAAGTTATTCCTATGCGCATTTCACTGGTTGCTTAGGCCATATCGTCAGGAAACTTCATCCAAAGATTGGGAATTGAGCACGACAAACAAAATATTGTAAATTAATAATTTAGTATTCCCAAAAATTACTTTGGTATTGATTAATTCTTTTTTTCACAAAGTGTGATATTGGTTGTATTTGCTGTAATTTTATGAATGTGACAATCAAAAAAACATAGCAAATACAACCAATACGACACAATAGAACACTTTGTGAATTGCCAAAATGAATTGAATAAATAACATTAAAAATGAAACAAATGAAAAAGTTTATAATGGCGGTATATATAAGAAACAAAAAGAGCGGTTTTTTTAAGTCATTGTAATTGTCTATAGGATGGGTTGTTTGGGAAAAAAATTTAAAGACAGCTCTCTGGGGTCCTGCAGTGGTCCTCTTAAGATATCCAGCACCAATGCCCGTCCGTAAGAGCAGCTACTCCATAGGTGTCACTGCAGATTTCAACCAATTCGTTCCCCTTATGAGAAGAAGAAGCCATTTTAGTTTTTTACTAGGCCTACCATCTAAACAGATAAGCATTGTTTTTCCCAGGTTGCTATCTCTTTTTCTTCAATATTCTGAATTCCTGGACATTAACCGAAAAAATTTAACACAATTGCCTTTTCTTCTGGTCATGGCAACTTTTCCAATTGTCGCAAAATCTAGGGACCATTCTACTCGTATGAATTCTTACCGACCAGTGCCTAATTATTACACTGAGAAAATTAAAAGCTTTAAAACCAAAGAAAAAACGTCTTTGTAAAATTGTAACGAAAATATCTTTGTTAGAAGGAAAAAATCCTTGCATCAATGATTTATTCTTTAAACAAGCAAATGGTGCGCCTTCAACACAAACGACTAAAATTCTTTGAAGCTTAGTCAAAGAAATTATCTTTTCCGTAAAGATAAAATATTTACTTCAACGATTAATTTCTTTGTTAATAAGGGATTGAAAAACGTATTTAAAATTAAAGACTTTTCTTTGTTGTTTTAAAGCTAAGCATCCTTGCTACAAAGACAAAGTCTGTAACTTTAAAGAATTTTGTCTTCAATGCATAAGTGAACATGTTTGCTTGTTCACACATGTTCACTTATAAAGATAAAGTCTGTATCTTTAAAGAATTTAGTCTTTAAAGTTAAATTTGTATACGAATGCATAACGAAACAAGTGAAATTTAATTGCGTTGCTTTGTAAGTGCCTCGGTAGGCTAGCTGGTAGTAACCAGAGTTCCTGCAGATAAGCGAAAAGCTTTGCGGGAGTAGCTTAGAGAATTAAAAAAAAAAAAAATAATAATAATAATGTTAAAATTACGTCTTTGTTACAATGAAAATTGTACTTAAAAATTAAAAATTCAAATCTTAAGACTAACGAATGAAAGTCTTTGTGCCAAAAGACTTTTTTCTTAGTTAAAGGACTTTTTTCATGTGTTTCCAAAGACGTACATCCTTGCCACAAGATTTTAATTCTTTCATTTTAAGTATATATTTCTTGGGAATCTAAAGATTTTTGCGCCTTTCCGGTAAAGATGTTTTATCTTTGGGCACAATCTGACCAATAAAAGTCTTTGCAACAAATGGTATTTTCTTTGATTCTACGATTTAATTTTCTCAGTGTACTAAAACAACTGCTAGTTCGGCACCTGCCTTAAAGCAGAGATTTATTCCTGCAATATACTACAATCATCAGGAATCCTAAAGGGTATCTTTAACCCCAGTTCCTTTATACAGAAACCCCCCATAAACTCTATTAAGTTTCTTTACTGAACTACTCCTTACTTCAAACCGAAATAATTTACTATTGTTATTGCAACTGTAAAAAAAAACTTTTGAAGATCAATAAGTTCCAGAAGAATTACAATTGTAGTAACTTTGCTAACCCTAATCTAAAATCTGCGTGTAAAAAAAAACTTAGAAGCATAGACATTGACGTAATAGACCACAATTTCACTTCCATAAATTCAGCAAAACCTAGAAGCAAATGACGGCACAAACGGAAATTTATATTTAAATTGTATAGTAATATCGTTCGGTATTCTTTTCATATATTTATTCATATATTTATTGAGCTAATGCCAGACGAATCTTTCTTTTGTAGCATACATACAAGTCATATATACAATTAAATCTTAGTTAATTGTTTTCCCTTATTTCATGTTACGAGATCTGAAGTGTCCCTCTTTTGAAGGCGTAGGTGTGTGCGGTTGTTGAGTAATTTTCGTGCAAGAAGGTTCGAGTAAGATTCCAACTTATCCAAATATTTTACACTATATCTGACAACATCCTCTTTTAGTAAAGCTACAATCAAATCCCTGTGCAGCTGTTATTTTCTCATATATCACGATCATTCTTCTTATTTTGGCATCTTTGCAATTTTTCAATATAACTGAGCTACCTAAACAAGAGCGGTAAGCGTTTTTTTAAACATCAAAATTCTATTTCCAAAACATTTTCAACAAAATAAAACGACCAAGCGATCTATCAAATCAGATTTTCCAGCCGGGTGGTGTTAAATTCGCGTTCTAGAGGCTTGTTTCGTATAAACTGTGTGAAAATGAAAAGCTTTGACATGAAACAGACGCTTGCCGCTCTTATTTAGGTTACTCAGTAAGAGGCTGACGCAGTCACCTACAGGTGTATAGTAGGGTGGGTTTTTTGAATATGACTAATTATTTTTTCTAAAAATTAGTATGTGCTCAAGTTTAGAAATGTGCCATTAAAGGAGCATATAGACGACATGTTTTTGTCATCTGACATGTCAAATTTCCCACTGCAAAACACATACATGTCGTGTGTTTCCTTTTTAACTTTGCTTCTGTAAAAGTCAGACGCAAAGTCATCTGACAAAATTTCAATTTGAGCGTGCTCTATTTTCTTCTGACAAACCATCTGACATAGAAATCTATGCCGGGAAGAAACTGGCAGCGGCGTCAACTATTGACGGAATCATTAGCCGGCTGAAGTTAATATTTTACAATACCAAGATATGTATGCTCATCTCACCATTGAATAGAATTTATGTAAATATATACATAAAAACCGTTTAATTATAAAATTCTAAATTGATATCTTTAAAATAAAAGAAAATATGTTAAGATGGCTAAATTATTTTACGGCTCAAATAAATATTTTCGTGGCGGCAGCAACCTATTTTGAAACCGAGATCTTCTTTGGTTTCTGCAATAACAATGCAAAAAAAAACAGAGACAATGACAGAAGCAAATTACATGTACGTTTGTGACCGAATATAATAAACCTTATGTAAAACAGCAATTTTGACAGACATGAACAATTACATGTGACTTGAAAATTTGACATGTCAGATGACAAATACATGTCGTGTACGGGCGCCTTAAGTGTAAAAATCAAATTGCAAAAGTTTAAGCTCAATCGATCATTGCCTTCCCGTGCCAAAAAAGAGCCATGAAGTTTTAACGAAATAGCGGCACTATTCTACTTTGACTGATGACTTGTTAAATTTATAACACAAAATTAAGTATCAAATGAAAGTTTATTTTATTTACTTTAAATGGAGTTTATTGTTTTACATAGGAATACATACCAAAAGGTAGGAATAAGAATACATATCAACTACATATGTTGGACATTCTTTCCGTTTTTCGGGTATTTTTGAAACCAATATTAAAGAAAATATTTGACAAAAGAACGAACTAAAATTTCAAAAAAAAAAAAAAAAAAAACTGATTTAAAAAAGAAAATACACAAAAATCATTTAATTGTATATTCTTATTTGGCTCAGCATCACTAACAGACAAAGTTTGATCAAGGGTACTTTTAGAAGTATTAGAATACCAACGAGGACATTCCGGTACTGCTTATCTTTTGTTAGAGTGTTTTATAGAAGTCTTAAATTAGCTTAACTCTTCTTTCAGCCGTGACGTTAAAACTACCTTCATATCTTTTTTTGTGTTCGAATGGTCGAACAATTTGGTAAAACCGATGTTGAATTCAGAAAGGAGGTATTTAAAATAAATATAGCTTATAGCTAGGGATGCGATTTCCATGCAAATTCATGTTTTTTGTCGATAGTCTAAGAACAATATCGACCAATTATCTTTCCGTTAAAATGGCGTCGATTTGTTTTAGCATATTCTTGCATATTTTGGTGGAAATGCATATTTTTGCATATTTAGGTTTAAAATGCATATTTTTGAATGTTTCAACATTTTTGATCATACAAGATTTCGACAATGGATCCTTCAATTTTTTACCGATGCAGCACCTTACATGGTTAAGGCTGCCAATTGTCCTAAAACAATGTAACCAAAACTGTTAGATGTTACTTGCTTGACACATGGGTTACACCGAGTTGCAGAGGAAATTAGAAGCCAATTTAATAATATTGATTTATTGGTTTAATACGGGAAAAAATATTTTTAAAGGCTCCTCACGAGTTGCAATTTTTAATGAAGTGGATCTCTTGCTACCGTCACCACCGCAGACAGTATTAACAAGATGGGGAACCTGGATAGATGCTTCAGAATTCTATTCAAAAAACTTTGAGCAATTTAAGAATGTTATTGAAGAACTTGTTGCTACCGATGCTTATGCAATAAAAAAAAGTAAGAGATATATTAAATTTAAATAATATCAAAAGTCCATTAGCATTTGTGTTTTCCAACTTCGGATATATTGGTGAAACAATAACCAAATTGGAAGGGTTTATTCACTTAATAGTCAACTCAAATTAATTGATATTGCAGAAAGCCCGACAGATTAAAAAAAATTCAAAACGTGTTACAAAAAAAAAATACAGAATTAAAAATATAAAACAAATTTCAACTATTTTTGATCTGGAATCAAATGTGGGATCTGGAAAATTAATTTTCTTCAAATGAATTGACACCCTTCAAGTATGCCTCAACTTCGGTTGACGTTGAAAGATAATTTTCCATGTACAAAAGCTTTTTAACAGACAAATGCATACTTTTGATAATATAAAAAAGTATTTATTTGATTATGCGAACAAAAATTTAAATGGTGTAATTATTTAAATTAAGTTTGAAGTTTTGTGTGGACCTTTTGTTGCTTACGACAATTACATTTCTAAAAATGTGGCTAAGCATAATTTCTTTGGCGGATAATTCAAATTTCAGAGAGCAACTTTATTCCAATGAGAAAACTTGACGGTTGATATAATATTTTTTTCTCTCTAGTTTCCTTTGCATCCATGATAGGGCAGCGAAACTCAGGCCAAAATGTGGCGCTTAACTTCTAGTATAGTTCCACATCAAAAAGTCATTTTCGAAAAAAGTGTCGCTTAATACATGCTTGCGGGAAGGTATCGATATTATACCTTTGAATGTAAATAGGATAAAAACAACAACAGAATTTATTATTTTGTTTTGTTTTAAATAAAATAAAAAAAAAAACCGTATTTTTATTAAAAATGATCAAGTTTTAAGTGCATATTTTTAATTTTTTTAATGCATATTTTGGAGTTTTTAGTGCATATTTTATGCGCATATTTTCGATTTTTTAGTGAATAAAAACCTCATCCCTACTTATAACTAACTCAAATTTTCTTAAAAGGTCGGTAGGTCAAACCAATAATGAGCTGACGAGATGTCGTTGAAGGGGATTCATGCACACTAAAAATTGCCGTATTATCCGCATAAGTCGATGTTAACGTATTTTCATTTAAAGGCATATCACATGAGTAGATATGTCATTAGAGGAGCTCACTAATAAGTGTAAAATATCGTAGCTCTTTTGCTAAATCCAAAAACAACAAAATACACCAAATTTCCGTTAGATGTCAAAAAAGATTTTGTATTTGCTTATTCGCAAGACCATTTGCACCAAACAGTGAGCTACTCTAATGACATATCTCAGGGCTCGCCATAATTCCACTATTGTTATAATTAAAAAAAAAATACATAAGAACAAGTAGCATAAATACACATATTTTTCATGAGCGCCAAATTTTCAAAGATTTAGCTAAAAAATCGTGTTTTTGCCACTGTTAAACAAAATGAGCGATATGAAAAAAGTACTATTTATTTGTAAGTAAAATAGTACCGTTTTTCATATGGTAGACAAAATAAATATCCATTTTTTCTATATATTTATATATCATTTTTATAAAAATATTTTTATGTAGCTTGCAATATTGGACAAAATACTTTTTCTACCTTTTTGACAATATTCCAAGCCTTTTTAAAATTTTTTTAATTTTTTTAATATTTTTTCTTAAGTTTTTTTTTATATTATTTTGTCTATTATGCGTCAACGTGCATCTGCATATAAATTGAAAAATTTTGTAATTCCATAAAATGCAACTAACGTTTCAGGAATACTAAAATAAAAAAAGCAACAAACACTGCAAATGGTTCCATTAAAAATAGCAAAAACTAAATAGGGATGGCTTGAACGAAAAAAAGCTGCAATATAAATGCATTTTTAGAAAATTCATATTTTTTTTTTTTTTTTTCATTCATGAAGAGAAATATTGCATTGCATTTTTATGCACATCACAAAGTTTATAGCAAAAAAAAAAAAACAAAATTAAAATGACAAAAAAGGAGCAGGCTTTGTTTTATAGGAGTGAACAAAAAAAAAAAAAAAAAAATCCAAAAAATTTAACAGACCCATAAAAACCAACGATAGTATTGCAATAAATCGTTTTTAGTATATAGTTTTATGTATATAAACACATGTGTGTTTGTGTGTGTGTTTGTTTATTTTACCAAATCGGGTCCTTTTACACACATGCAGTAACGACATGGACCATGATGTTGGTTTTTGTATATCATGTATGTGTAGATGCCTAAAAATTTCAAAATTTTTCAAAATGGTTGATGTATGTAACAGCATGCCCATGTTGCATATACATACTTACTTGCACACATTTTTTACTCACGGTTAACTATATTTCTATTGCTTATAGGTTGGTAGAGAAAAATGCAACTGAAATAACAGTGAAGAACAAAATTAGAGGTGTATTTTTACTCTTTTTTTTTATTTCCTATTGGAATTATTTATATAAAATACTGTAAGTGACGTAGTAATAACTTCCCCAATGCACATTACGCCACCGATCAATTCTACTATCTTGGATGCCAGATTGCTGCCGATGACGGTACTGAACTTAACGTTAACGCCCCAATAAGAAAGGCCAGGTCATGTTTTAGCATAGTAGCTTACATCTGGCAAAGGTATAAAATCAGCAAAACCCCGAATTTTTGAGTCCAATGTAAAGTCAGTGCTCTTTTATGGGTTTACAACTTGGAAGGAGACCAGTGACATAACAAATCGTCTACAAACTTTTATCAACGGCTTCCCAAAAAAAAATTTTACGTATTTTTTTTGGCCGCAAAACAAATTACTTACTGCTAAGAACAAAATACAAGCAGCAACGGGCGTACGTTAACGAAAGTGGCAGTGGATCGGACACACCCTCCGACGCAGTGACGACGATATCTTAACAAGCGCTGAGGTGGAGCCAATTTTATTCAAGTAGCCGAGAATTGATAGTACTCATTATGAAGTACGAGTTTTACGCAAGAAAGATCGGGTTTTATGTGGAATTTCTCAAATTCAATCAAAGAGAGTAACGCACCCCAAAAAAAACTCAGATTTTCCATTGTGCCAAGAGAATTTTATAATCCCCTGCCCCCGATCGTCTTCCTCGCATTTCTTTTTCAATAAAACTTGTTTTTTTTTTGTACGAAACTTTACATCGTTATTGTAATTTGTTTTGAACTCTATAAAACAATGGCCATATTATCATTATTTTCAAAAAGCTCCGAATTTACTTCATTGAAACTGTGGACAAATCTACATTGGTACAACGAAAAGAAATTTAGGCGTGAGAATAGACGAACATAAAGCTGACATAAAAAGAGGAAAACATTCAACTGCACTTGCACAACACTGCATTAAAAACGGACACAAGCCACACTTTGAAAAATTGAGAATTTTAGATAAAGAGAAAAGGGAAAATAAGAGATACACGTTGGAGAGCTTAAGAATACAACAAAAATCGACAAGTGCAATAAACACAAAAGAAGACAAAGACAATACAAATGCAAACTACACCATTGCAATACTTTAGTAATAATAACAACTGTGATCTAAAAGGACAAATTTTCTGTGATAATTTTTAAATTTACATATATTTATTTTAATATTTAAAGTTTTGTGTTGTGTTGTCCACCTATACAAAATACTGTAATATATTTTATAAATGATGTAAACTGACGAAAAAGATTATTGTAAGTTGATTTGTCAAAAATTAAGATTATAATTATTGTTATTATTAACTACTTTTTTACTTTGTATTTTTACAATGTTGCCAGATTTTAATAAAACTCAATCCCTTAAGAAGTTGGAAAGAATACCAACGAAACGTCGGATTTTATTGATAATGAAATAAATATTCTTTTATTTACATTAAATTAATGACCTTGAAAGCCTGTATATAGAAAACTATAACAACTATTTATAGAAAACTATAACAACTATTTAGAAACTTTTTTAGACTGTAGCTTATTCACCAAGCATTAATAAATTGTCTTTAAAATAATTAGCTTTCAATGAATTCATAGAGTGATTTCTAGTCAATTAGTAGACCAATACTGCTAAGCATTTCTATGCATCTAAGAAATGCCAAATTAGTAATTACAGTATTTTAGCTATTTCGCTTTTGGCTCTAAATTTCTTTGCTTTTAAATTAATCCTTTCAAAGCAAAGAAAATCGTCTTACTCCTAAGAAATCTGCGAGATCATCGTTTGTTTTATACGGCTGGCTGTTTATTGCCTTATAATAAATAAATAAAACTTAGTCTGTTACCTCAGCACGCTTTGCAACATCAAGATCACTTTAAAGCTTTTTTAATGCTCTTTTTTATCCTTCACTGTACATGTGTTTCATGCCTGCATTTTAACCAACCGACAAAAAAAAATATAGATGAATGCAATTCTCATTTGCTTTGATATGCAAAATTGCTTTTGTTCAGACATCCGTTAGAAAGCCTAAGTGCACGTGTGTGTGTAGATTAATAACAGTAGGAGTATGTGTTTCTATAGATATTGCTAAAAGTGTGTGTGTGTGTGTGTGTGTGTTTGCCTTGTCCTAACAATACTGTGCTTAATTTTATTTTTGATTATTTTCATACTGAATTCTATTTTGTAGTCTGTTTTTATTTTCATAAAAATTACCATTTTGGCTTCATTGTATGCATGTGTAAGAGTTGCTAACATTCTCTGTTCTATTCATTATTATTTCGCATATTTTGCTTACTACAGGACATAGAAGCGAACATTTAATTATACTGTATGTTAAATTTTAAATTTTAAAAAAATATTGAAATATTTTTGAAAATAATGATTTCAATTTCAAGAATGGAAGGATATTGATTGAGTCCTAATTTTCCTTTAAAGCCCTACGCTCCTTGTACAATCGACGGGATTATTTATTTATTTAAGGAAGGATATATCCTTTTTGCTTTAACCACACACTGCACGTTTTCTTACGCCAATTTTGGACTAAACAAAAGTAAAAGAATAGAAAAATGCAAATTCCTTTTCTCTTAATTCCAAAAACTTAATGGGTTGGTTACTGGTGGCAACATAACTGAAGTTGAGTTTTTATTTTTTATTTTAATATTTGCAGCGTTGCCTGGTTTCGCTGCTGGCGACTCAACTTCAGTTCAGTTGTCAATCGACCTAAAAGGCTTATGAAAGAAAGTTTTGCTGTATTTATGAATTAATCATTCTTTAGGATAACATATGAAGATTTCCACTATAAAACGATATATTTCTAATTTTAATATTTAATTTTTTGATTGTTATACTGAAGTAAGCTCGTTGCATTAAAATAAAATATATAATCTAAGTTATAAAACAGGTCAAAGGTCAATAATATTGCTGACATTCAATACCTTAATAATCATCCTTATTGTGGTTGGCAAATTTTTAAATACGCCTACGACTGTTTGGTAATAGATTAAAGGAATTAAGTTCACGTTCTTTTTAATCTAAAGGGTGGTTAAATTGTAAGGGCCGATGTTGAATGTGAACCACACCTAAACGCCAAGTTTTTTTCCGAATTTTATTTGACATTTCTCTATTTCAGACTTATTCAATTTGAACCATGGAGAGATACACAATCCAACAACGTGTTAAAGTTATCCAGACTTATTATGAAAATGGGCGTTCAAATCAAAATGCATATCGTGCACTTCGTGATTTTTTTGGTCAATTTGATCGTCCAAATGTGCGTACAATCGCAAAAATCGTGGAAAAATTCGAGCAAACCGGGTCTGTAGAAGATGTGAGAACACCAGTGCATGCTCGTACAGCTCGTACTGCAGGAAATATTGCTGCTGTTCGCGATAGTATGGCTGAAGAGCTGTCCACCTCAACTCGTCGTCGTGCCCAACAATTGCACCTCTCACGCTCGTCGTTGATGAACATTATGCATAAAGACTTGCATTTACACGCTTACAAGGTGCAATTGGCTCAAGAACTAAAGCCTCTTGACCATTCCAAACGTCGTGAATGGGCAGAATGGTGGCAAGAAATGGCAACAGTGGATGATCAATTTTCGAAGAAAATCATCTCCAGTGATGAGGCACATTTTCACCTCAGTGGATTCGTCAATAAACAGAATTGCCGCATTTGGGCGAATGAGAATCCAAGAGTGATTGTCGAAAAACCAATGCACCCACAAAGAGTAACTGTTTGGTGCGGTTTATGGGCTGGCGGCATCATCGGGCCGTATTTTTTCCAAAATGAGGCCGGTCAGGCAGTTACTGTGAATGGTGTTCGCTATCGTGAGATGATAACGAACTTTTTATGGCCCGAATTGGAAGATATAGATGTGGACGATATGTGGTTTCAGCAGGACGGTGCCACTTGCCACACAGCTAACGAAACAATGGCTCTTTTGCGCAACAAATTCAATGGCCGTGTTATCTCACGTAATGGCGATGTCAATTGGCCGCCAAGATCATGTGATTTGACACCGTTGGACTTTTTTCTTTGGGGTTATTTGAAAGAAAAGGTGTACGTCGATAAGCCAGCAACAATTCAAGAGCTAAAGGATGAGATAATTCGGCACATTAACGGCATAGAACCTCCATTATGCCTCAGGGTCATCGAAAATTTGGACCATCGGATGGAGGTGTGCCGCCGTGGTCGCGGCGCCCATTTGGCCGATATTTTGTTCCATACATAATTGAATAATACCAATATATCAAAATAAAATAAAATTACAATAATTTCCTAAATAGTTTGTGTTTTATTCAAAATCAACATCGGCCCTTTATTACGAAAGAGTCGCAGGCGTGTTTTAAATTCGCCAACCATTATAAGGGTTAATAAATCAAAGCTAATTACAATCAAAGCAATCATTACGATAACTAAAGTTTTACTTCATAATTTTATTTCAGTTGATCATTGGAACCAACAAGGAATCATTAAGGGAAAACCTAAGGAATACGGAAAAGAGGTACAAGATAAAAAATTCTAACTGATAGAATCAATGAATTTAACAAGGGAAGTTCCAAATAGAAGGCACTAAAAAGTAAGTCATTATTCTTAATCCTAT
Source organism: Pollenia angustigena (assembly GCA_930367215.1). Lineage (NCBI taxonomy): Eukaryota > Metazoa > Arthropoda > Insecta > Diptera > Polleniidae > Pollenia > Pollenia angustigena. The sequence goes on along the minus strand of OV884056.1, from coordinate 52,064,851 downwards.
ATACGCCCAGAAAATAAGTAGCTATAGAAGTCGTTATAGAAAAAGCTGCTAAATAATGAGTGAAAGAAGCTATTCATTTTGAAAAAATAAGCAGACTTTTTAGTGGATAGCGTTAAAAATACACTCCTTCCCTCTTTCAAGAACAAAACACAGACAATTTTAGCTTAAGACCAAAATATGCAATTTTTCACGTTTATTTTTGTAAGAACTAGAATAGTACGATCACTTATATCCCGATAGCTAATGGGTATAAAATGAAGAAGAACACGAAACTAAAGTAATTTTATTTAATCAATCCATGCACATTATCCATACACATATCAATGGTGTTGGCAATCAAGTGATCGATCTCGACCGAATACGTTTTCTTACTTGTTTTAACCTTTAAATCACACTTGTGTGAAAAACCACACAAAAGGAATAATCTTTATACGATAAACGAAAAAACTTATGAGGTACAGTTAAGAAAATTCTTAACTTTGTTAGCAATATCAATTAATTACTGAAAACCAGTGTTCGAAAATAAACACTAGCTATCGCTGCTTAGTGTTCGGTTCGGTAGATTAGTGGAAAACACAAACGCTAATAGTGTTTGTGTAGTAAATCATTAAAATAAATAACGTTTCCCTGTTTGTCATCTGTCGAAGACAAAACAAATACTGTTCTCATCCAACTCAACAAAAGATGAGAATCCGTTCGGGTCTTTTTTTTTTAGAAAACACAAACTTCATTTTGTTCGGTTCAGCTCATCAATGTTCGTTTGTTTCTGTTGTGCTTAGCACCCTTTTGGCTGGTAAAAAACCAAAAATTTTTTACAAAACAAAATATACATACGAAAACAAACAAAAATCTAGCAAAATAATTTTACACAAACAAAACATAAACACTATAAACACATAAGCTGTTCGTGAGGCAGTCGTTGCTAAATTTTTTTGTTTGTTAATTTATTTATTAACTTAAAAAAAAGAAACATTATAGAACATTAAAATATAATGATTGTCTACAGTATAACTACAATTGTTCTGTTTTTTAACAAAGAACAGAACACTATATAACGTTCGGCTCTGTCTTAAAAATAGTTACGAACGGTATTAAGGGTAGTGTTCGTCTACACAAACACTAAAAAAATTAAAATCGTTACTGGGTGTGTGAGCCGAACGATAAATAATGTTCTGTTTTTTTTTTCGAACACTAATAAAAACACATTTTTTGATTAACACAAATTTTTTATTTACGAAATATTTCAAAACTAACGTAAGTTACCCTCTTGGGTGGTTTTCAACACATAAGTAGTTTCTATGTTATTTGCACTAGAGACAAAATTGTCTGCCAGCAAGTATGAATAGTTTTGTTATTGTTGCGAACTGCATGTAATGTAAGTTATATAAAGCGAGTGTTTTGTATGGCTTGTTTTTGGTCACCAACGTGATAAATACATCATTAATACTATGTAAGTCATGACATTGATTACAAGCGAACTGTAGACAAAACTGCAAGACCAATAGATTATTGAAACTGCGAATTTAGCAAAGGAGCAACCAAATTGGCGTTGAAAAGCGATTAACCCTCGAACGCATAATAGGTTCCTGTGTGTCCACTATCGATTTAAATCCTTGTTAGCTCCATAACCAAAACCAATAGAGTATTATATCTTCGGATCGAGCAAACGAAAGTCTTTCTATGTTTTTATATTGACCATCTATGAAATTTGTTTCATCTATTTTATTACTATTGCATGATATTCGGTTATGTGTTCTACCGCTCAATAAGTGCCATTTCATAAGGCCAAGTTAGGTGAACTGTTACTCCCCGTCAACAACTGACATGGTTTGCTGTTATAACATGATGTTATAAAAGCGTTGTTAAAACATTTGCATTAACAACCGTGTTATAACATGAGAAAACCTCTAACATGATGAGTCTATACTTAGCACTAACATCATGTTAGTGTTAATGTTAAGCATTTCATGTCTGTTGTAGACTCGGTGTAAGACTACAATTGATGTTATCTATTTTCCGTACATTGCAAAGCCGATCGCATTCGACAAAAAAGGACCAAAAAAAATTTAAATTTATTATTATATACTCCTGAATATAAATGTTTCTTAATCGAAAAGAATTGCATTTTAACTTGCAACGAGGACTTAATATAAATTTTCATCAGCACTTGATAGTTTTTCAAATGCAGCCCAGCTCTGCCCGCTTGTTTATTGCACTCAGTTAATTTGCCTTTGACTCATTAAAACACATTCTAACGCCAATTATCATCGCAACTAACAATCATTGATTGGTTAAACAAAAAACAAACTGTTTCATAAAACAATTGCAATGAAAGCATTCAGTAATTAACGACAAAACAATATTTCAAAAATATTAACAAAAAATATCAAATAACAACAAAAAAAAAAAAAACAAATCGCGTAGTTGTTTTTTTTTTTTAAATAAAGAACAAAGAAATGCATGTTTTGTCATACTCCTGCCACACGGTTGATTGCATGCATTTCAACTTTTCACATTCTATATTCATTATTTTGCATGTTCGTTCATGTTCAAGTTTTATTGTAATTTTTAAGGTTTGTAACCGGTGTTTGATTTAAGGGCGTTGTTCGGACGTTGTTATTCACTGCTTTAGTTTTTTTGTTTTTTTTCTGATTTTTTTTTCTTGTATTTTTCAAAATATGCACTTTTTTATTTGAGTCATTTCTATTTCATGCTATTTTTTCTACTTTTTATTGTCGATATGCAAAACATGACATTGTGCAGGAATTCACAAAAATATTTCAAACGGAACTAAAATAAACAAACCGTATTAGAAACAATACAAAAAAAAAAATAAAAATATAAAACGTAAAATTCTCGCAAATTTTATGAAACCTTTTAAAAACATGAAATTGTGCATTGCATTTTTTGCAGAAAATGTCAAATAAAAAACAAATTAAATAAATATGTACATCGAATTTCTATTAAAAAAAGTGAATGACTTTTACATTGAACATTCTTTGTTTTATGGCAAATTGACTAAATTGACCATTAGAGGTTGTGAATGTGTTGATTACATTACTCATTCTGGTGGCAAAATTTAAAATGAACTTTTTAACAAAATTATGCTTATATGTTTTTTTATACAATAATGTTTGATTTTTCTTTATATGAAAAGTTAAAATACTGCAACATTTTTTTTTAATTTATTTTGCTCAATAAGTTGATATATTTTTACAGAAATTATCAATATTATAAAGAAAATAAGAAAAAAAGTTATAATGAATTCATTTATAGGCCAAAAACAACATGTACTTATTCAAAATTTTGACACAATCTGGTAATTTAATGAAACTGAAAATCGTATCAAACATTTTAAATCAGAAAATTAGAATAGTTATATTAATGAACCCAAATAATTTTAGCAAGGGCATTTTAGATACATCTAGTATTTCCTATCACAAAGTTCGATTTAAGTATAAACTATATACCCAAAGAAAAGTACCCTGTAGGAAATGTCAATAGCGAAACTCTGCTGATTCCCTATCGTCCTTGTCACCAGTACTACTGCAGACCAGACAATGCTTTGTGCTGTAGACATTTAACATATGCCAGTCGTCGAAAGCCACTGCTGACCTGAGAACTTTGGACTAGATCAGTGATAACCAAGCCCCGAACGCACGCACACAAAGATATTATGTACTTGGGTGCGGTCGCAGAGACTGATGATAGCCTGATGTTTTGAAACGAACAAAGTTGTTGTATACATGTGAATTGCCGACCGTGTCTGTGTGAAAACTACGATTATTGACTTACTCGCGAGCATATGGAGTGGTTATCACTGGACTAGATAGTTGTTGTGGGATCATATATGGACATTGGAACCGGAAATACACCAGTTCATTTTAACAGTTTTAGTCTACATTTCAGATAATATTTACCAGATTTTTGACTAGTAATATCGGTTGATTTTTTAAGAGCTATAGGAAAGTTTAAAAAAAACACATAAAATTCAGAAAAATGCATGAAATCTTTATTTGAATCGATAGTACGGTCCCTATAATTTAATGTTTGAAGATTATTTCATGCAAATGTTGACCGTGACTGCGCCTCAAATGGTTCATCCGCTAAGTCCAATTTTGGCATACTCTTTCTAGCATTTCGGCCGGTATCTCATGAATAAATGCTTCAATGTTGTCTTCCAATGCGTCAATTGAAGCGGGTATGTGTGTATAGACATGAGCTTTAATAAAGCCCCACAAAAAATAGTCTAAAGGCGTTAAATCGCACGATCTAGGCGGCCAATTGACCGGTCCCGAACGTGAAATAAAATGTTCACCGAACTCGCCTCTCAATAAGTCCATTGTTAAGCGTGCTGTGTGGCATGTGGCACCGTCTTATTAAAACCACATGTCATGCAAGTCAAGCTCTTGCATTTTGGGCAAAAAAAAGTTGGATATCATCTCACGGTGGCGCTCGCCATTCACAGTCACGCTACGATTCGCATCATCTTTGAAGAAGAACGGTCCAATGATGCCACCAGCCCATAAACCGCACCAAATTGTGACTTTTTCTGGATGCATTGGTAGCTCTTGCAATGCTTCTGGCTGATCTTCACTTCAAAATCGACAATTCTGCTTATTAACGTGCCCATTGAGCCAAAAATTAGCTTCGTCGCTGAACACAAGAAGCGCGCGATGAACTTTCCGAACAAAGCACGCATTTTGATAATAAAATGCAATAATTTGCAATCGGTGTTCGTTTGTAAGACTATTCATGGTTAAATTATAGACCAAACTGAAGATGTTTGACAGTGAAACAAAACACGAAACGTGCGTAATCTGTTTAAAAAAGTGTTGCCAAAAAGATAATAGATAAAAAAATCACCCGATATAAGTGGATTAGGGAATAAATAAATTTGAAATGCCTGCATATATCGTTTATTTTTTTTTAACCTGCATGAGAACTATCGATACCGATAACTATGTTTTGACAGCGGAGAATGTGACATTCCTGTTCAGTAGGGTCTAGCACGTCATCTGGAATCGTTTAACGCTAGAACAAAATTTCTAAATTGTGGAAATTTACTTTAAAAAAATAAAGCTGTTCACAAAGTTCATAAAGCAATTAGTCCACTTCACAAAGCTCATTTCTGGTTAAAATACAAGCGTGAATACGCTTGTGCGTGTCAAAGATTGTTGTAGAAACTACAACAACACCACACAATAGGTAAAAAACGATTTGCTTGTCTTGTATAACATACATTATTTTCGTGTTTAAAAAGTAAAACAAGAAGCAAAAGTTCCCATTTAGTTTGTATTTTTAGTTGAATATGTACACTACATTTTAAGAGTCGAAACATGTTGGGCATGATGCAGGTGTTTTATAATTGAGCTTCTGGAAGGTGTAAAACAGGTTAGTAAATCAATCATAATAATATTCTGCATCTGTCTCTGGGGTAAGTGTTTTAGGTTATAATCAATCTTATTTCACTTTCGGATTATTTTAAGTACGAATTCGGGATTAAATCAATATTGTAATAATTGAATCAATCGTATTTTGAGTTCGATTCAATCTTATTATGCCCACACCACAATAGTGGAGAGGGTATTATGTATTTGCGCTGATGTGTGTAACGTCTTAAAATATTGGTCCTGGACCCAGCTTAAAGTATACCGATCGACTAAGAATCACTTTTTGAGTCGAACTAACGATGTCCGTCCGTCTAACTGGCAAGCTAGCTGGCTGGCTGGCTGTCAGTGTAACTTTGTGCGCAAAGTACGCAATTTTGGAGGTAGTTTGATCAAAATTGCGACACAGGTTATTATTGGCACAAGGACGAACCCTATTGAAAATGGGCCAAATAGTGGGACCACAACAGTGGAGAGGGTATTATGCATTTGCGCTGATGTGTGTAACCTCTTAAAATATTGGTCCTAGAACCACCTTACAGTATACCGATCGACTCAGAATCACTTTTTGAGTCGAACTAACGATGTCCGTCCGGCTAACTGGCAAGCTAGCTGGCTGGCTGACTGGCTGTCAATGTAACTTTGTTCGCAAAGTACGCAATTTTGGAGGTAATTTGATCAAAATTGCGACACAGGTTATTATTGGCACAAGGACGAACCCTATTGAAAATGGGCCAAATAGTGGGACCACGAGGGAAGATACGGGGAAATTTTTTCCTCTCAGAAACTATCAAACCGATTTTAATGAAATTTAAAACATAGATAGAACCATATCTATATGGACACAAAAGGGATGCATTTTTTTAAAAATAGGACCACGGGGGCAGACAGGGGCAATTTCTGCCTCTCAATCCGATTTTAATGAAATTTAAAACATAGATAGATCCATATCTATATGGACACACAAGCTGTACAGTTTTTCAAAAATAGGACCACAAGGGAGGAAGGGGGCAATTTCTACCTCTCACAAACTTTCAAACCAATTTTAATGCAGTTTGTAAACATAGATAAATCCATATTTATATGGACATATAAGCATGATGTGTTTTTAATACTGTGGTGAAGGGAATCATAAGGTCGCGCTTGACCGACTATACTTTCTTACTTGTTTTACTTAAATCAACCTCATTTTCAGATTATTTCAAGTACGAATTCGGGATGAAATACGGATAAGTTAAGTATTTTGCTCTCGAATAATCCGTACTTTAATCAGTCTTTCTGTACTTGATTAAAGAAAATCCGTTATTACCGTACCGATTCGAATTGACTTAAATATGGATGGATTTTTTTTTTCTTCTCTCTGAAGGTGTACCTATTATAGTATTTGCTAACTTCGCGGAATTGTCTGATCTTTATTCAAATGAAAAGAATCTTATACCGTGTTCAGATATACCATTTTTATTGAGTCAATATTCGGTTAATTGACATAATTATCTTTCTGTTCACATATACACAATTTAGCTAACTCAATTTATATAACTACTACATACAACATTCAACGTAAACAAAAATGTACATGTATATGAAAATGTAAACAACTTTTGAAATCTTTAAGGAATAAACATCTGGTTTTTGCGCAGACCAAATGGATGGGCCTTTTTTTGTTGTAATTTCAATTGCCAAATGTCAAAACACTGTTTAGTTAGTTGTGTTTTGCGTAATAAACACACTTGTTACAGTGTCGCATTTTAATTTTACTCAATATTTATAACAATTTCGTATTAATTGAGCAATAACTAAATTGCAATTTTGTATGGATAATTGAGCTCAATAATGGCATTTATTGCGTAAAACTCAATTAAGGTGCATATCTGAACACGGTATTAAACTTCATAAGAAGTTTTTCGAAATACTAATAGAATGAAAAATATTAGATTGAAGACTTTAATTGTAGGCCTTGTCTCTTAACAAAAATACAACTACGCAACGGCGGTAGACTTGTCAACTTAAATAAATAAGAACATTTAAAAAAAAATTTTTTAAGAAACGCTTTTCTTAAAAAAGAACATTTAAAAAAAATGTTGCCCTCCCCCTAGATTTTATCCTGGCTACACCCATGTATTCGTGTATTATCATCGGGAATATGCATGCCTGCAAAGTTTCATCCATTTGCATTGAGTATAAGGCGGTTAAATTAACGTTACAAGATTTGATTTTCCGAAGTGAAGCTCAAGAAAAGGTTTTAAAAAGGGAATATCTGCTAGGATTCAAGTATAGTCCTTATTTTTCTTCCGAATGCGTTGTAAGGAAATTACAAAAACACTACGACTTAATACATTCATAATATAAAAATGTATCGATGGTTCGAGCCCCAGCCACGTCAAGAATGAAAAATTATCAATAACAATTTTAACTAATTTTCGTGTTGTAAAATTCCTTTCTTCATAAAAATAATTTAATGAAAATTAAATTTGATGAACTTAAGCCTGATTATAAAAATACTTAAAATTTGGATTAAAAATGTATCTTTAGAATAATTTGACTTGTATACTATTAAGATTTAAAATTTTTGTAAAAATTACTACTTCGAAGAAGAAAACGATTAAGCTCGTACCCGCCAATTAATAGATAATTGTAAAATAGTACAATATTACAACAAGGAAACAGGATATTTTTTATTTCACTAAAACAATTAAAAAAGGGCTAATGTTTAAAATTTAAGACTACATACATACAAATACGAAAATTTTATATTTGAAATTTCGAAATTATGCACAAATATCCATACGCAAACACATATACACGCACACAAATATATTCTTACGCAAAATCACACCAACAAATTACAAAAGGACATCCACCTGCATAATGCCAGCCACCTTCTTTAGCATCAACATCAAACCACTGGTTTCCTTCACAAATAAACGACAACAACCAGCAACAACAACAAAAGTCCAAGTCTCTACAAAACTCATAGAAAAAGGAATAAAACTGTGTCTTTTTGTACAGTTGGGAGAGAAAATGTTTTAAGGAAAGTAAAAAAAAAAAAAACGATTCTCTGAGAGTTTTTCTCACCAACACCAGCATACGCTAAATGTAAACAATAAAACACATGTCCTTATATGCTTGATGGGTTGTGGGGGCCATGATGCATGTGTGTGTGTGTGTGTGAGTGTGAGTGGGGAGTTTATATGGTCAGTAATATTTTGTGTTTTTTTTTCTCTTTTTCATTTTTTGTTGCTAATGCTATCTATATAGAGAGATAACTTTTTTTGTATAATCCTTATAGAAAAAGGAATAAAAACATGGCCGTTTTTTTCGTTTTGTGCATATTTCTGCTGAGAGCCTGTGAGAGAGTTTTTCTTTAGAGAAATTTTATGAGAGTAAAATAAAATGTTTGTAAAACGTGTGTTCTAGATATTTTTAGTGAGTTTTTTTTTTTTTGTAGGAAAATAAAGGGTATATTTCTAAGCCCGCTATAACTTGAAATTGTAAAAAATCTGCGTTTAAAAAACTACAGTCAAAGCAGAAAAACTGCCATTTCTTCCACTTCTTCATTTGTCATTGGCAAAAAAAAAAAAACTGTTGCTCTTACTTATGATTATTTAAATGTAAACAGTCGTTTTTGGTCCTCAGTTTTTGGTAGAAAGATAGAAATTTTCAATTTTCTTAATCATTAAAGAAATACGGTTAGATGATGCCAGCATTGTGTAAACTGCACCAATCAGTGGATTTTTTTTTATGTCATGTAATCTGTTAATTCCATATGAAGTAATTTTCTTTTTTAGCAAATCCGTTAAGCCAAAATGAACCGCTCGCCATAATATTCACAAATTTTCTTAAAGTCGCAATGACTGATTTTCAAAGTACATTTGAATTATTTCGTGGCGTTGTTCAAGCGTTTACTACTCATGATGGTTCCCAGAGTATACCGATTGATTAGAAATCAAAAAAAGTCAGTTTGTTCGACAGCTTAAACTTAATTAAGTTATAGCGGGCTTAAAAAACACCCTTTATTAGGATTTGGAGAAAAATTATCATTAAAGAACAGAAAATTATTAATATTTATTTATTTTATTTTCGCACCTAGAAATGATAAAATAAAAATTCATTATTTTAAGATTTGGTTTTTAAAGTTTGCTTTATTTTCTGCGATTATTATCAAACAAAGACGAAAAGTTTTTTAATTTGTATAACTCGTTGTTTAAGTTTTACTTTATGATAACATAAATTTACTTATATGTGTCTTAAATTGCTAAAAAAAATATATATAAAACTACCTCTTCTCAAATATACATCCAAAGTGTTACATATTGTTATTTTACCTTAGGCGGCATTAACACGATGTCTTTTCGGACACGTCTGTTTTCTTTATTCTCTTTTGAACGTGCTACCAAACATATCTGTTTAAATGTCTATTTGTCTTATATTCTTTATATACATATTAACCATTATCATGCTTATATGCTTATATGTCAATATAAATATGGATTTATCTATGTTTATAAACTTCATTGAAATTGCTTTGAAAGTTTGTGAGAGGCAGAAGTCGCCCCTACCTCCCCTTGTGGTCCTATTTTTGAAAAACTCTATAGCTTATGTGTCCATATATATATTATATATGGGTATATCTATTAAAAAAATGCATAGCTTTTGTGTCCATATAGATATGGTTCTATCTATGGTTTAAATTTCATTAAAATCGGTTTGATAGTTTCTGAGAGGAAGAAATTTCCCCAATCTTCCCTCGTGGTCCTACGATTTGGCTTATTTTCAATAGGCTTAGTCCTTGTGTCAATGAAAACCTATGTCCCATATTTAATCAAATTATCTCCCAAATTGCGACCTGTACTTTGCGCACAAGGTTACATGGACAGCCATCCAGCCAGCCGGACGGACATCGTTAGTTAGAAAGTGATTCTGAGTCGATCGGTATACTTTAAGGTGGGTCTAGGACCAATATTTTATGGCGTTACACACATCAGCACAAATGCATAATACCCTCTCCAAAATTGTGTTTTGGGTATACAAATCATATAAACAAACATGAAAACTCGTTTCGTGTCTGTTTAGCAACTCCTTTTACTTATCTAACCCGATTACCTACAAACAAAACAGACGTGATTGTTAGATATGTTTAAAAAGATATCGTGTAAAATTGGTCTTATATATCGTTACTTTAATTTAGAAAAGGCTTATCTAAAATAAAAAATGGAGGTATAAAAAATAATTGTTATACATATATTTTCCTCAAGAATAAAAGTTACAGGTAAATTCCCTTTATTTTCATTTGGGAATTATCGCTACATATATTTTATTTTGGTTATTGCAACTTATTAAATTTAAAAACAATAATGTTTTTTATTTATAAATAACCGAAGTTATAAGTAAAATAAATTTTAAAAAAATAACTTTTTTTTTTTGTTACAAATCGTCAGCTCATTATTGGCTTGGCGCATATGTGTCAAAAAGTCTTCGTGGAGAAAAACGACAATGAAGGATTACGTGAAGTTTTCTGAAAATATACCCGATGGAATTTTTTGTATTTTCACCACTGCTTCTGGCGTATGTTTGGAAGAAGTATGTAAATGTAAATAAGAACGTGCATTAACGATTTTATTGAAATTGATAATTATAGTTTTGTGCCGCATACGCCACTTTTCAAAACTTATTTTTAAAAATTTAATTTTTGTGCTGCATACGTAAATTACTGCTGTGTATTGAGTTGTTGAGTCTGAGTCCTATGGACATGATTGCCACTTTAGTGGCGAGAGGGGCGAGGGGAAAAGAAACGAGTACACAGATGCATGTACTGTCTTTACGTTTTGCTTTTTCATTCGTTGTTTAATTTTGTTATTGTTTTCAATATCAAAAAAGCACGCATGCATACGCACGACTACACAAAGTAAAAAACATGTCGTCAACATGACATTACAAGTAAAACTGGGGATTATAATTCTTATTCGCTTAACAGTTTTATTTGGTTTAATATCTTTAGTTTTTCTAGAATCTTTGGATGAAGTTTCCTGACGATCTGGCCTAAGCAACCAGTAAAATGCGAATAGGAATAGCTTATGCCATCAACAATAAACTTCAGTTTGTCAATAGTATGAAATGGGAATTTAGCACATTATAACGTAACCTTATGACATGAATCATTTGCACCCCAATTCATGTTCAAAGAAGAAAAAGGAAGAATCTTGTCAATAAGACATGAGCCGTATAAACTCAGACTGACATTTTATTTAGCTTTTACTACTTTTTTCTAAGGAAAAAAAAATCGAAGCAAGAGTAAAATTTTTATCCTTGCTGTCATTTTACTTTGATTTCGCTTTAACTACAGGAATGACATTTATTTTGTACATTTTCGGTTGAGGAATTTGCGGCATTCGCCAAACAGTGACATGTAGATCAAAACAATACTTTATAAACTTTAAAATAGTTGATTTGAAGCAAAATGAATGCTTAATATCTTAAAAACCATAAAAAATTTCGTGGAACAGCGTTTGGATTCAGAAACTGGTATTCAAAATATACATACTCCACGCAACTCAATTTTGGCCGGTAGGTCAAACCAATAATGCTATGACGAAATATCTATTATAAACAAGTTTTAAAGTATAGTCGGTTAAGGGCGGCCATATAATACCCCAAACCGGACTATTTATAGAAAATGTTTAGAGAGTGAGGCTCATGGGCAATCACGGAACCAGAAAAACAAATAATTATGCCGAATGTTGTTTAGATATCTTCATCTATATGTATTTGTTTTGGCCTTAAGTGATTTAAGAGTATAATGGTAACTCTTGGACCCCCAGTACAAAATTTTTACACGACATGCTATCTATCGTACCAAGTGTTCAATTCTACATGAAATTCACGTTGTTTCAACTTGAAATAACTTTCATTCAACGTGATTCGGATTGTTATTTCAATATAAATGTCAGTTTGCTCTAACTTTACTGCAATGTTAAATTAACATGAATTATAGTTATTTTAAAAGAAATAAATGTTGTTCGCAAGTTATTGTAAAATCATGTTAAATTAACATGAGATGACAATGAAGCAAAATCACTACTGAAAAATTTAAAATCAACCTTGTTTTGAACGAATTTACTTTGATTTGTTTCTGTGTATAACAGTAATGGTTATCTCCACTGTTAAAAGTTTTAAGTATGTGCTTGGAATCAATTCCATTTGTTGGACTAGGTGGTCAAATTGTTATAACGTAAAAATTTTATTCATTATTTTAATCAATATTAAAAAAAGTTAGTAAAAAAAATTTTAAATTAAATAAAAAACTTAAATAATAACTTTTATGCCCGATTTTCAGGAAAATAATTAAATCTATATTAACTTAATTTTCATATATAATCTTAAATCGTATTTAAATGCAGATTGATTTTTTGAGTTTTATTTGAAAAGTCTTATTTAATTAAGATAAAAGTATGGTGGCACCAGGGCTGTCAGATATGGCGATTTCTCGCCAAACGTGGCGATTTTGAAAAGTGTTTTGCGATGGGATTTCCCATTTGGCGACTGGCGACTTTTATGGCGATTTCTGATATAACTGGCGATTAACTTGGCTATTTTTACCATTTATATTATTTCGGCAATTTTCTTTAACAACATGACATTTTTGTTATCATTACTGATATAAAAAAACATATTAAGTAAATTTTATATTCAGTCACTATTTAATTATAATAGTATGTAGGTGTACGATCTTATAGACCTGTTTACTTAATTTAAGTTTTTAACTGAATACATATCACTCATTTGCTGCAAGACCGGCATAACTCAAAAAAATCCATTTCGAGATAAACGCATTTAAAGTTTTTGATTTGCTCTAACTACTTAGAAAAAAGAAGACACATTTCTTCAAACTGGGAAAGTATAAAAGATATATAGATGAATTTAATACACAATATAAAGAAAAACAAAGCGAACAATTCTGCATCTCTAACTCCAAAATTTCATTTTTCGAGTTATGCCGGTCTTGCAGCAAATGAGCGATATATGATCTCCATTTTATGTTATTAAAAAAAAATAACAGAAACAAAACAAAATTTACTTCGGCGACTTTTTTGTATTTTTTCCCAGTATTTGGCGATTTTTGACTGAAAAATTACACTAGCGTTTTTTGTATGCAAAATTTAATTAACAAAAAAAGAAAATTTTACAAAAACTGAACAAAATCGACGTTTGGCGATTTTTGGCGATTTCTGACATCCGGTTTGGCGATGGAGCTCAAAAACATCTGACAACCCTGGGTGGCACTACTAAATACAAAAAATATCATAAAAAAGTGTATTTACTTACAAGGTGACCTCAAAAAACAGTTGTCTGCTGTTGCTTTGCCTGTTGTTGTTGTATTGGCTTATATCGCGACCACCTTGCTAAGTTTTTCCAATGGAAACTTAAAATTAATTTAAATGTACCACATCGGTGAATTAAGTTACATTTAATTGTTTAGTGAAGAAAGTAATTTTGTATTTAAAACGATTTTAAACATAAATGTGTTTTAATAACAATCCTAAAAATTGGGCATTAGTCTATAAATATAAATTATAAGAAAACTTATTTTTCGAAGTTACTTCTTTTTATCTTTTGGCGCTGCTTTAATTACAAAATCTACACAGCAACCCAAACGGTTGCCTATATTTTATTATTTGGCAACAGGAATCAACATGATTTGCAACCTGTAATATATTTTCGGCAACTGGCAACTCAACTAAAGTGCGGTTGCGATACATTAGCAAATATTATTTACACACATCTCAGTAAAGGCTACAATCAAAAATTATTTGAATCGATTTTAAAATCCTTAAAAAAACTTTCATGACACACACATATTTAAAATGTTATTTTTGTATGGCGATCGATATTCAGTTTTTCAGTAAATTGTGAATAAAATCAAAAGTTTTGCACAATGAAACAAACCTCATTTCAATCGAAATATGTTAAGCTATATGTTATTGCATTTTTCTTGGTATTTTTCTACCACACGCCATCATAATATCACGGGCTTGGAATAAGTTCCAGATAAGATTAAAAGGCTTACACAAAAATTTCAATACCAGGCGCCGTATTCTGTAATTCGCTAAAGCTTAATCTCTATCGCTAAACATCTACAAATTTGATTTAGCGATTTTCGGCTACGAATTCAATTCTGTAACGTGCATTGCTCAATTTGGGAATGCCATAAAAATTTAATTCGCCGAAATTTTAGCTTTCAATGTCAACGCTAAACTTTTTAAATTTTATATTCTAGCGATTTTTGCATTTTAGCGATCGAGATTTAGCTTTAGCTACGCGAATTACAGAATACTGCTGCAGATGTCTAAATTCTGATTTTATTATTATTATTTTGCCCTGTGGTTCCTGTAAGGAACAAAGGGCCACCAAACTATTATTTGTTGTGGTTCCTGTAATCGTTGGTGTTCAGGATGGGTGACTGATTGGGACTCCACATCCGATCGCAGTGTTAAGGCTGCCAACAGCCTCTGGGCAGGCTAGCCGCCATGCGGCTAATGGTGCAACGCTGAGTTTCAGTGACACCTACTTACCCGAGATGCAGCGGTGTTAGCGTGCGATTTAGGTTACTCAGCAAAGCAATCGCCTTCTCACTTTAGCTGTCGGCAGGATTGGAAGCCTGTGCGACATTGCCGGGGGATACTTGACCAATGGCCGAAAGTAGTGAACTGCTTGGGGAATTCGGTAAAGGAATCATTTCTGGCTATTCCCAAGTGAATGGCAATCAGAAAGCTTTCCACTTTTACGAAAGACCCCATCCCCCTCTGTTTCTGATTTAATTCATATTAATTAGCTAGTCTTTCATAGGTTTTATCTAGTCTTTTGTTTAGTATTTTAAGTAGTTTAAGAATGAATTTAAAATCAAATAGGTGTTTTGCCAAATTTTCTCCTCCAAAAAATCGAGAACACTTAAATATGAGTAATTCCAAAGTGTTGAACGTGACAGTCGTACGCATCAAAAATGCAATAACATTTTAATTTAATTCAATTTATTTTATTCTCTTAACCCTTAAATTAAAGCACCAAGAAAGCACTGTTATCTATGCTAAAGTTTATGGAGGGCGCGATTCTAGGTCAAAGATAATGGCAAAAGAAGTAGCGGTTCGAGCGTGAAAAAACAGAAGTAGTTTTTGTGGCCATGTATAAAAAGGCGTAATTCAGCGAAATCTGGCACAATTTTTCAGTCAAACTACTTTCAGAATTTTACGTAGCAATGTAACATTAAAATGTCTTGGTTTGATTCCAAAATCTTCTGTATTTTCTTTTTTTTTAAGCCAAAATATGGGTCGATAGGTGACATTTCGAACGTGAAATTTTTTCCGTAATAATTTTACTGAATAATGATCAAAATAAAATAAAAATTTGAAGTTAATCCGAATAACATATTTCTTTTTGAACTCTTCCTTAAATTACCGATCATGTAAGAAATTTTTTTTTTGGATAATTTTTATCAAATATCACCTCTTTTAAGAAAGATAAATATTAAAGAAAACATACAATAAAACATTCTCACATATTTAAGAAATTACGTTTGCACAACTTTGCAGTCTAATTGTTCATCTAAGTGAAAAAATGTATGGGTAAATTTATAAAATTAGTAAAATCTAAATATTTCTCTGTAACCAGGCGCGGATGCAGGGGGGGGAATGAATCTCTAACGATTTTCAATAAGTATCCATATCTTAATCCTAATAGTTATTAAATAGATATTTCCAAAGAAACATCTAGTTAACCGTATTCAATTACTTATTATTCTACATTCAATCCCAGCAGGTGCCATCTATGTATATCCAAAGACTAAACGTTTGACTTGATCATGCGTGCGTTTGAATTATTAAAAAGCAAAACTATTTGCAATATTTATGTATGAATCGAAATTCTATTCGATAATTTTTGACGAAAGGACGGATTTGTCGGGGAAAAGCCAGATATCCTTATCTTTAAGATATTTCAACATACAACAAAAAGTTTTTAGGGAAGAATTTATTGGCTTGTTTGTAAATGCATTTGAAGAGGCTTCAAAAGATATTGATGACGTTGATGTGTCAATTGATGCGAAGGCACTATCATCAATAGTTTTAAAGCTTTGACAAATTTTGGTCCTGACCTAAAAAATTGTGTAGGAGATGGAACAGATGGGTGTCCTCTGATGTCAGCATGATGCTATTCCCATAAATCGAACAACTCAATTTCTAAAAGAAATAAAGTGCCATTAATACAAAAAGTTGTATTATTTGTTAAAGAAACGACAAAATTTTTTAAATATAATCATCCCAAGCGAAAAACAGTTTTAGCAAAGTATTTGGGAGCCAAACTCTCTTCATTATGCGTCTTTGCAACAAGTGTACATCATATAGTAGAAGCTTTGGCTAAAATATCTGAGTGGAAAGGTAGTATCTCTACCTTTATATTAAGTACTTTTAAATTTATTTGCGGAATATACATATTAAGTGTGATTGATACCTATTGTAACACAGCCACTTAGTATCATTTTACAAAAGCAAGATATAGATCTTCAAAAAGGATCCAGCCTTAACAAAACTTTAACCATGTGCCTTGAAGAAAAAAAAAATAAAGCCAAAGAATAATTTAAACCGATTTTTGAAAAAGTTAAAGTTATTTGCGCTCACATCGAGGTTCGTATCGAAAAGACAAGATTTGAACGAAATAATCACATCCAAAATGTTGAAGATTACTATCGAGTTGTAGGTTACATTTAAACTTGCCAACCGTACTTTATAATAAAGTATTGTACGTTATTTCGAGTAATTGTACTCTATACTTTATGAGAAAAATAAAGTACGCGGAAATACTTTATTTCGCATGATTAGATTTATCTAGAATTCAAAATAGATTCAGGTTATATAAGTCAGGGTTTTATTAGTCATAAAATTATAATACTTATTGTACAAGTTTTTTTTAGAAAAACTAAAGAATAGCTAATTGATATTAGTCAGGGCCATTTTTTGATGTTTTTGTATATTGGCAGGACGATTTTTCGAAAAAAAGAAATAATCAGACAGCACTATTCACTTGTTTGTTTTGTTTGAGTACAATAACTGCCTGTTTTTAAAACACAAGTGCAAAACTTTTTCAAATTACTGCCTGCTTTTAGATCGCGAGCACAAAAAAGACTCGTTTAACTAACATTTAAAACAAAATTTCAAGATTTCCATTCCTTAAGGGGGCTCCCATACAAAATGATTAATACAGACTAGAAATATATTGAAGAAAACCTACCATAACAGCCAAGAAATCGCCTTAACAATTTCTCGAGCCATACTTCCCCTTATCACCAATTCTTAAGGCGGCTCCCATGCAAATATTGCGTTTTTTGAAATAAATTAAAATTTTTCGACTTTTGTGATAAATATGCCTGTTACAACTTGCTCAAATTTAAATTTATTTTTTGTTAAAAATTTGATTTGTTATTTCTGTCATTAATTGTATAATTTATTCTCTATAATTATTGTTTATTTAATTGAAACTATGTATGTACATATGTACATATGTACATATGTATGTATGTATTTATTAACAATATTTTCCCAATGCTGTTAAAGAGACTTGGTCTTGTAGCATTGGCGTGCTAAAAAGAAAATAATATATGTCTGGAAAAAATAAGAAGCATAGCTGTAATTTTTTATCGATTTTTAGTAGACAAAAATTTCGAAATGTTGCTAAAAAATTATATTTCTAAAACGACTGCGCATGTTAGAATAAAATTTTACGTTTAAAGGAAATTTTATTGCGGATTTTCGTTTTTTTTCGTATTTTCAATAAAGTGAACCGTTTTTTAACTGGTATTGGATTCAGCGTACCCGAATTAGGTTAAAGCGCAAGTTGCCCGACTTCTCTCAAAAAAAGTGTCAAATTCTAGCACAGTGTAATTGTTTGATAAAACTTGCGAAAAGCAATAAAAAAACTTTTTTAAATATAACAATAAAAATAAATTAATTGTACTTTATTTTTATAAAGTGTACGTTTTTTTCTTAACCTTTAATAATCAATGTACTTTAATTGCAACAAAAAAAGTTGGGAACCCTAGTAACATTCCTCTTATCGAATTTATTTTAGAAGATCTCATAACAACTTTTCCAATTGATATCCCAAATGTATTGAATATACCTAAACTTCTACCACAAAGT
The DNA here is from genome assembly GCA_930367215.1 of Pollenia angustigena. Taxonomy (NCBI): domain Eukaryota; kingdom Metazoa; phylum Arthropoda; class Insecta; order Diptera; family Polleniidae; genus Pollenia; species Pollenia angustigena. Next base: position 52,046,277 of record OV884056.1, on the reverse strand, counting down.
GTTATCAAGTCATAAACAGATACAAAACTGTTAAAACCACAACTAGCTGATGAGCTGATAATATTTGGTAAAAGAGATAAACGCCTACTAAGATCTAAATGATTATAAAATTTCATAAACGTTTATTGAGAAAAATTTTCATAGAAAATTTGGTTTTGGAGCCTTTATTAAACTTAAAATGTTTTTATGAATACAGGCATAAATACATAAAATATAACAACTGTATAACAAAAATGTAAAGCTATTTTTTTTTGTAATAAATTTCAAGTTTAAAGTGCGAGTTGATTTACATAATGGAAAAATATCTTGTGCAATTTTAATAGCTCGTTCCGCGCATATATTACTACGCTGCTGAAAATGATCACTGTTTCATATATCCACCAAACAACTCACCTATCACAACATCTATCATTTGCCATTAAAATTTAGTTTATTAAAAAAACCGCGAAATAGAGACGCGATTTTTCTGCGCCCTTCTTTCGTACAGATGGTAAGATCTTGTTATATTCATGAAATTGTAAGAAAATACTTAAAATTTTGTAGTTAAATGTTAATTTTGTATAGTAAGGAGAAAAATTTAAATTCAAAACTTTATCGCGTTTGGTGCAAAAACTTTCTTCACGATCGCGAAAAAATAATACATAATTTCTTAATATTTTTTCACGGTCTTTACGGCTATGCGATGAAGAATTTGATATTCGCAAAAATTGGAAAAAGTACTTACCCTAATACACATATTGTTTTTAATAAACTTTTAAAAACAAATTTTTTACTTGTTTGTATCATACACAATTTCCCCCCCCCCCCCAAGACTCAAGCTGGATCCGCGCCTGTCTGTAACAATATCGTTAAATAATCAGCTTTCAATAACTATTAAATTTTCGGTCACGGTGAACCTTTTGACGGAAATGCCCATATGTATATTATTTTATTAAAATGAAATAAATTTAATTGAATTGTTGCCCTTTTATTTGTTATGAATTTTTAAAGCACAAAAAATTTGTTTTTTTTTTTTTAAATTCAACGATATCTCTGAAACTACTGGCCAAATAAAAAAACAATGTAAGCCCTGCTTAAAAATAATATTGTTGGCAAATTTCGGATTTTTTTTAACTGAAAATGGTCAACCGTTTTCAAGTGATATCAGTATATTTAGTGAAAGTGCCTTAGTTTTATGTGTTTTCTCATTAACAGGACCCTTCTCGATTAAAATTAGAAATAGGCTATCAAGCGAATCTGTAAAGTCTAATTTAATGATACAAAAGTCATTTTTTTAACAAAACAATTTGCTTAAATAACACTTCATGACAGTTTTTTGACCAAATGAATCTGACTCCTAATCTTTATGTAAAATTATACGCTGAATCCGAATATGAAGTCAGAACAACTGGAAAAGATCAAAATTGCAAAAAGTCATCAAATTTGTAATGAAGTTTGAAATTGTGTCCACTACAACTCAGCCATTTATTGACTCATCTTCACAAACGACCCATAGCTATGGGTCTATAGTTAGTTTAGAAAAAAGAAATTTATTAATATTTTGTACAGTTTTATATTAAACGTGTATTCCCGGGAAATTGCAAGTAAATACCTCTATATCGGGAAATAAAAAAAAGTCCTGGAAAATAAAAACTCATATATAGCAGCATGACTTCTATTGATGACAAGGTGGATTTCAGGTTAAAAGGTCCTAGTTAAGTTTTCAATAACACACAGAAAAAAATCAATGTAAATTCGTTCAAAACAAGGTTGATTTTACATTTTTCAGTAGTGATTTTGCTTCATTGTTGTCTCATGTTAATTTAACATGATTTTACAATAACTTGCGAACAATATTTTTTTCTTTTAAAATATTTTAATTCATGTTAATTTAACATTGCAGTAAAGTTAGAGCAAAAGGTCATTTATATTGAAATAGCAATCCGAATCACGTTGAATGAACGTTATTTCAAGTTGAAACAACGTAAATTTCATGTAGAATCAAATTGTATGGATATAACAGTTTGCAGCAGCTTCAGAGACAACATATGCATTTTTTTAAGAACAGTTAAAACACTTACCCCTGTAACACATGTTTCACTTATTTTGTATCTCCTTTGCTAACAGAAGCAACAGCAGATGTACTATTTAACTAAATAATTTTAATTAAAAGAATACGGGAATGGTCTTCTTTTTATAACATATTTTAAACATGAATATAGAAAAATGTACATACTTAAGTATGTATGCATGTTAATTTAACAAGATAAACTTTTGATTTTAATATAAAACAGGTTTTTATGGATTCAATATTGAACAATGTTATTTTAACAGTGAATAATATTAAATAAACATGATTTAAGGTTGTTTTAATATTTTTCATTTAAAATTAATATGAAATAATTAGTATTGTGGTTAATATGAAATAATAATAAATTTAAATAAAGGGCATACTTTTGCAGAAATTTACCGTGTTGAGAATCAAAATTTCGCCATGTTATTTTAACATTGGTATTTTTTTCTGTGGGAACTTGCCATTGTATACTAATAGTTTTCCTAGCCGCTTTCTATAGATCTTGGATCTATGATCTTTTTTACCTTACGTCCTGTCTCTCGTTGCCAAAAGACTTTGCTTAACCACAAAAAAAAAAGGTAATATAAAATCGCAGACATCTTATTTAGAATAACTTCAACTTATCATTGTCCTTTTCCTCGTCTTATCTTTGTTGTTTTCCTTACTACCTCTTCTAGTCTTTCTTCAATAATTGCTCACCTAAGAGCTCCTCTAAACGCCCATTCGACTTAAGTTAAAATACTAAAATACTCTAGACATATTAATTGAAGAAACCTGCTGAAAATCAAGTTATAATGAAATGAAAAATTTTCTTATTTAGAGTAAACTATCCTTAAGAAATCTATCTTTTCTAAGCTTTTTTATGGCAATATGATATTCGTCTACTGCTGGTCGTAATATTCGAAACAGTTTGAAAATTTCCTCATTTGCTCGAGTAACTTTTCAAGGTTTAGTTTAGATTTTTTGGAAAACAAATTAATGGAAAGCATTAAATGAAGGGTAGTTAAATTAAAAGCAACCATTTCTCTTTAACTTCTCTAAATAATAACTCTGTAAGATCTTGAAAAATTATTATTTTTAAAAATTTCATAAAAATTTTTTACTTCTTCATGTCTCGAAATTGCGCCGGCAAATTGCTTTTGTTATATTATAAGAAATGCCTTTATATATATAGCATCTCTTGATCAATTTAATACTTAGTTCATATAATTTTTTTCCATATCATAAATTTCATTTTTCTGCACATTAATATATCAGATAATATTCCATGTTTAATTTCTTTTATGAGTACTTTTTAACACTTTTAATATTGAGATTTTCTTTTAAGTTACAAACATCACACACACGTACACACACATACGCAAATTTTCTCACTTTTATACACTCTTAAAAATGAATTTTCTTTTTTTTTTCAAAATTTTGTTGCTTTTGTTTCTCCCCAAAAACGCAAATCTTATACGTACAAAATCTTGGGAGTATGATTTAGTAGAAACAGCTTCTTCTTTGGCACACACATACACACAGCGACAAGCAAGCGAACAACAAGAAAGTACCAAACACCCTAAATACAACTGTATGTACAATAATCAGTGCTTTCAACAAGGCAACGGCGATACACGTTGCATACAGGATACACGATGGCCAAAGAGCCAAAAACACATAAATTTTTACTCAAAATAAAACAAACAAACAAACACATACGAAAATAGACAGGACAAATGTTTTGTATGTGTTTGTGTGTGTGAGTGTGTGCATTTGCTTGTTTTGAACAAAGTTTAAGGAGAAGAGTATGATTTCGTATGGAAATAAATTTACTCATACGATTGAATGCATGAGAATATTCAGAGAAAATTTTGTGTAAAACAATTTCTGTTAAAACTGTTTTTGCTTTTTTTTGACTGCTTTTTGTTGTTGTTATTACTGTTGGCATTGTTGCTCCTTTGTAGGTTTTTGTATGCTATATACAACGTAATTCTAATAAATGTCTCTCTTTCTAGCGCATTAGTTTTTTTAGTATTTTGCATCTCGTTTTGTTTTATTTTTTACATGTTGTTGTTGTTTTTTTTTTTTTTTTTTTTTTTTTTTTTGAAACTACACAAAAGCTCAATTTATTTTAATATATTTTTGTGTGAGTGTGAGGTCTATACGTTTGTAAATGTGTGCTGGGTTATATACAAACTCAAAATAGGGAGCTTACAGCCACATACCAACACTCAGTCACTCACAGTTGGCATATAGACTAAAGTACAGTACAGGATATTTACTTTTTACTAATGTTGCTGTTGTTGCATCAAACTCTAGTTTGTTAGTTCAAATAAGGGTAAACCTTAAAGTAGTTTAAAATTTGGAAGAAAATTTGAAAACTTGCTCTGGGGTTAATTAAAACGGCAGAGAATTTCATGTGCCGAATTGTCACATCGCTTAACTTTTGAATTATTCTTGGCTTATTGACGTACACTTTTCTTTTAAATTAACATCACCACGAGTGAGGTAACACGGCCATTGAATTTATCGCACAAAAGAGCTGTTGTTTAGTTGGCTGTGTGAAACGTAGCATCATATTATTGGAATTACATATCGTCCAGGTCCTTATCCTCAATTTCTGGCCACAAGAAGCCCATTATCATCTCGCGATAATAAACGCGGTAACTGATCTACTGACCTCATTTTCGAAGAAGTACGGCTCGATGAGACCGCCAGCCTGGGCGAGCATGCAAAAGTATTTTCACATATCTTACAGGCCAGGTTTGCTGGGATTTGCGACCAACTTTCCCGATTGGTCGATTATGCTGACCAAAAAATCACGTTGTGCACGAAATGCATTTTGATTTGAATGCTCATTTTCAAAAATGGCTTCAACAATCTTAACGCGCTGCTCACCTCTTCATGGAATTTGAATTTATCAAACACTGAAACATAGAAATATCAAATTAAGTTGGGCCAAAAACTTGACGTTAAGTGTGACTCACAATAAACATCGTTCATTGTGTTTGAATCACCCTTTACTTAGTATTGCCAACTCATTATGACATAAATTATCTTAAAATCGAACTAGAAATAATGATAATGCTAGAGTTTTTTTTATTGTAGAAATGAGTTTAAACTTTTTGACGCAAAAACTTTGTACTGCTTCTGAATACCTTTTAATACAAAAAAAAAAACCATTTGCTTATATAAACTTAAAAAGATTCTGCATAACATCGTAGTCATAACTGCATTTATTACACTACTTATCGTATGATAAATCAAAAATCTTTGAAAATTAAGAGAAAATTAAGCTTAACATAAATAGTCAAAAAATCCTTAATGGGTAAACTTGTACTTTCACTGGCAAAACTAAGCAGTAAATGACTAAATTGGCAACACTGCTACTGTCTGACGTCTATGTTTTGACGTTTAGTTGACCAAACGAACTAAAAACTATATTATACCCTAGTATTTAATGTGCACAATCCTTAAGGGCACACTACACTGTCAAATTGCCTGACATCAAGCTCGTGTACGTCTGCTTGGTTTAGTTTTTCCATTCGGGATCGTCAATGTCAAATATACAAACAAATTTTAACTTATAAAACCATAATGCTTCATGGGAACTTCGGCCAATGTATTTGGGGACCTTTTGTACTCGATAAAAATATTAGAGTTCTAAAAAACTTCTCCGCAATGCAGCATTGCATTCGACTAAGACCTGATTTTTGTTTTTAGTTATTTATTGTTGTTGTTGCTGTTTTTGTTTAAGATTTGATATTGTTACAAGTAAAACTATTGCTTGTAATTCTTATAATATATAATTCTTATAATGCTAAACAGTTTTATTTGGTTAAATATCTTAAGTTTTTCTAAAATTTTTGGATGAAGTTTCTTTCTGATCTGGCCTAAGCAACCAGTGAAATGCGCATAAGAAGAGCTCATCCCATCAACAATAAATTTCAGTGTTTTTATCAAACAAAATCTTGTAAATTCAAAATTTTGTATTCCCAAAAAAACTACTTTGATAATATTTAAAAGAACTTTAAAGAACTTTCCAAATAATCTTCGCACATTGGGCGTGTGTTATGGTAGTGTGCTGTACTATTGTTGTTGCAAAGAAAGAATTTTGTTGTTTTTTGTTTTTTCGTAGTTGTTGTATGCAGGAGTCCAGTACACTATACAGTATATATAATTTTTTTGCTCATTTTAATTTTCTGTTAGAACGTGAATATAAAAGAGGTTGCCTAACTTTATCAGCATAGAATATGAAACCCAGCCATACTTACATACAAACCCAACTATAATATTCAATACACACCCATACTGCAGGACATTCCTTTATATGCAGAGTATAAACTTGATTTTTTCCCCTTTTAACATTTTAGGTCTCATATTGTCTTACTCAAACTCTACAGTTTTTCTTGTTTTTTTTTTTAGTATAGTTTGCACTTTGTTTTTAGGACAGGACTTTAACTATCAATTGCATTTATGGTTTTTTTGTTGCTGCTGTATAACATGGGACAGACAGGCGAACATACATACAGACACTCTAGTTATAATATTTGTAGTTAGTTTTGTTGGCCTTATTTTATATACGCAAGACCAGGATGCACATGATGCACTGCTTTTTTAGCCCTGTAGGTTGTGTGTGTGTGTGTGTGTGTGTGTGTGCGTGTGTCTTTAACCATCCATCCATCCAAAGGTATCATCTATCTATCTATGTTTTATATACGAGATTGCATGCGAAACTAAACATACGTCTATCTAGTATACATCTTCATCTATCTATATGTACCTAGTCGAACAGACAGTGTAAGATTGTATACGGGTTGTATGCAAGAGTTTGCACCATTCAATGCACTTCCGTTTATGTGTATGTTTTCTATATACATTTTGGACTTATAATCCTTTATATTTTACATATGTATGTATTATACTAACAAAAAACTAATGCACATGTATGTTTATATATAGTTGGGCATAGTGAATGCCACACCCAAATGCATTTTTATATTTAGATCTGGTATGAACAAACTTTTAGGATGGAATGTTTAAGTATTTTTCTTAAAGGAAAACAATATATGGCGATAGAATTTTGACAATAGATTTTTAAGTCTATTATTTTGAATTGAATAGCTCAATATAGGGCGTCTAACATGATCCATTTAAAAAAATATTTTTCACGGCGTATGTGGTGGCACTCTTATTTTCACAAAGTATCAATTTTGCTTGTGGGAAACTGATTTCCTTTAAAGATTACTAATGTTATAGAACGGACAGGGTAACAATAAGCGATCGCTAATAATAATTTCCGCGAAAATGCAAAAATTGTACCTGAATTCAGATTTCATATTTAATAATTTGATATCTATAGTAATTAAAAATTATGGATCGAATTGGAATTTTTATTACAAAATAGGGATTTTTGGGGATCTTAAAATTTTTAACTGGAAAGGTTTGCGAAAGGCGCACTGGCAACACTGCCATAAAAAACAACTAGAGAAGAAACTATCGTAAAAATTTTTATTATTCATTTGTTATTTATTAAATGTTACAAAAACGATCAAAATTAAAGTCCAACTTAATTTTAGGAGCAATTGCAACGCGGAATTTCAGCCTGTTGTTGTAAAAAGTACCAGAGTCTCTGAAAGGAATCTCTTCGATTTTACTAGTTCTTTGATTTTTGCATTATGTAAAAAAAAGGTCTAAGTGAAATATTTGGCTCATTTACAAATATAGCTTAAATACGATATTTGACAGGTATTTAATAATTTTAAGGGGCCTATGCACACTAGGGCAAAAACTTTTGCACACAGGGATCGGGTTGAAGTTTGAAAACAACAATGTTTATTCCATGGAAATTTTAGAAAATTTATTTTATTTATTTATTTCATTTGTTTGGAACTTCTACGACAAAACATTGGTTAAAGTGAGTAGAAATCTAATGAAGTTTTGATCAAAAGCATTTATCAATAACAAAAAAATATACAAATTAATAACATAAAACAGGTATGTTATTTTAACAATTAATATGTTATTATAAAATATAACAAAAGTGAAAAAAAAGATTATAAAGATTATAAATTTGTATGCCATAAACGTATCTCGTAATGTCGTTAAAAGCTACCTTCAACTTATGTTTGCTATTTGAATCACAACTTGCAAAGATCTCACATCCATAGGTAAGGACTGGTATCAGATATGTTTTCGCAATTAGTACTCGAATCGTCATTGGTGGTACACATTGTGTTTGCCATAGTGTTCTAAGTATTGAGTAAGTTCTGCCACAAGCAAATGTTACATGATCTGACCAAGGGAGTGTGTTGTTAAAAATGAGACAATTATTTTTTGCCTTATCAACTATTTCAATTTGTTGGTCGTTCATACAAATTTTAGGACGTTGATCTATTTTCTGGGTTCTCCTTCATATTATAATACATTTAGATTTTGAAGGATTTAAACTTAGACCATTTATATCTGCCCAATGCGCAACACGTTTGAGGTCTGCATTCAACTTGGCAGTACATGCCTCCATGTTTTGTTTTTTTTTTTTGTGCTTATATAAGTATATAATTGGACGTCGTCAGCATACAATCTAATACGGCAATGGTGTAACTTATCAGGTAAATCATTTGCATAGATTGAGAACAGTAATGGTCCGAGAATGGAAACCTGGAGAACGCCCCCAATAATTGGCAGGAACTGTGAAGATATCAAACTACTGTGAAGATGTCAAACACCTGATATTTTTATATATATATCACTATATACATATATATATATACATATCACTTAAATGCTTTTTTGGAATTTATCCACTACTTTAGGTTTAACAATTTTCCTACAATTTACAATTCATCGCGGTTCAAAATTTCTTTAGAAATTTGCTTCCCTGCGAAAGGTTTTTTTTCGCAAAACAACGGGAGAAAAGCGTTTTCGTTACTAAAACATGCTTGGCCACTGCGTTGTACTATGCCAAAAATTTGGTTATAACCCTATTGCACACCCAGAAAAAATATGTTGGGCATGACTACGGCAATTGCACTATGTTTATTGTAACAATATATTCTTGTCGTACACAAATAATTGTTATTTTTAATATTTTTAATGAGGCTTAAGTTCATCAAATTTAATTTTCATTAAATTATTTTTATGAAGAAAGGAATTTTACAACATGAAAATTAATTAAAATTGTTATTGATAATCTTTCATTCTTGACCGTGGCCGGGGCTCGAACCCTGGCCGGCAGGTTACCATGACATGTTTCGATCGCAACCACTCGATCTCCTCAGATGTATTTGCCGTCTTACACTCGTAGCCATCGACGACTGGTCAAGAATGAAAGATTATCAATAACAATTTTAATTAATTTTCATGTTGTAAAATTCCTTTCTTCATAAAAATAATTTAATGAAAATTAAATTTGATGAATTTAAGCCTAATTAAAAATATTAAAAATTTGGATTAAAAACCATAAATAGTTCAACAAAATAACCACAATACTACTTATTGTTATTTTTATTTAATATCAACAAAATTATAGTTACTGTAAACATTTCAATGATTGCCGCAAATTTAAATTTGATTATAATGATAACTTTGAAAACATATTATATTACTCATAACCATATCATGATAACTTTCTATACGTGTAATCATAGCATGCTTAAAATGCAAACAAAATATCTTAACTCTAATAATATTTTGTTATTTTCATTTGTAAAATAATTTTGTATCAGTTGTGTCGTTTGTTTTAAATATGCCTATTCCTATTGAATTATTTGTTAGTGAGTGGTTCAAGAATTAAAAAAAATATTCATTAAAAAAAAACAAGTTTAAATAAATTAAAAAATAAAGAAATTGTAGTATTGGCATTACAAAAAAAAATTGTAAAATGCCACAGAATAAAAAATTGATGCAAAAAAATTTAGATTTTTTTTTATTGTTGTGACAGTGGTGCTGTATCATAATAGGATTACTTATGATTAACATGACAATAAAATGATTACTTCTTAACTTATTACGATTAACCCGATAAGGAAGAAATATTATGATGTAATATTACGAATATATGTATTTGGTCATAATAAGATTCAATTATAATCGTAATATGAAGACTACAATCATGAATTTTATCATAATATTTTGCTCTTAGAATATGTTTACCACAAACATGTTTTTTCTTTGCGTGCACGGTCAAAATGCAAAATGACGTAATATCCGCCGCCATATCTAATTTTTTTTTTTTTTTGATTTTCAGTCCCGAATCGTCACAAACACATTTTCAATAATATCGCCAAAGCGCTTGATGAGAAATTTAGACAGTTTGCTTTAAGCCTTATTTCGGAAGAAAATTTGCTTGGCCTTGTGACATAATGAATAATAAGGAATTTCAATGTCAAAATACTTGCAAATGTTTGTGATAGAAACAGTGACCCTTTACCTGGGGTCGCTAAACTGGCCGACTTTAACAGCCACGGTGAGAGATGGGCATCTGCTCTTCTATTAAGAATCAAAAATAGGTATACCCAGCGGGGTCTTAGATCAATATTGTAAAAATTGCAAACCGAATGACAAACTTATACCTGTTGTGAATGTTGTGAATATATAAAAGACTAGAATAAAAAGAAAGCAAAATAGTCTAATTAAGCTCTCAAAAATGCTTAATTAACACTATAATTGAGGTCCTGGCCAGGCATTTTTTGACTTTTTTCCAGTTTTTTTCATATAATTTTTAAATATATTAGAACGAAACTTTATGTATTCCTCAATCAAACTGTTTTTTACAAGGAAATGAGAAAAAATTATAAATTTAAACACCCTGAGCGGGGCAATTAAACAAATTTTGTGCATATAATATCCACCTGGGTGGCCAGGCCCTACTCTATTATATATGTACTGTGGTAAATGAAATCAAAACGAAACGTATCGACAAGCATACATAAGAATTCTTTCTTTACCTTTCTTTCGAAAAATTTTTTTATTTGAAAACGAAATGTTCCTGCTATTGCCAGAAAACTTCAAACATAAAAAAGTAGTCCCAGCCAGCCCCAGGGGTTCGTTAGTGTGAGTTTTTTCTGTACCTACAAAAAGCTCCATACAAAATACAAGTGCTCCCAGCCAGGCCCAGGTGGCAGTTTGTGCCACACAAATTAGGTGTATTCTTAAGGGTTAAGTGAGTATCTACTATAGTTCTTCTGCCGGTGTCGGTTCAAAGAAGCTGTTCTGAAGTATACCTTTAAGGCTGACAGACTACTGTAGTGTCTTTTAGGCTGAGATAATTCGCTTAGCATAGCCGAGCGAATCATTCGATGTGGTAAGATATCTATCAGATATATCTACGTTATTAGCGATAGCAAAGCTGCCATAAGATCCCTGAAGCAGGTGTTTATAACTTCAGGAATTGTTCAAGAATAAGGGATGTCTTTAGGGGAGAAGGCGAGACATTCAGTGGGTTCCCTTAAATGGATATAGGAGAATACATGGAAACCTTGAATCGTAACGGTTCAATTTGTGATATAAGCGTTCCACTTTCGAAGAGCAAGCAACTTATTGTACAAAAATTTCATGGTATTGTTAGACAGGAGCGGTTTGATGAAATATCAGTAGAGAAACCAGAATATTACGGCCCAGAACAAAGGGGGGCCTTAAAGCTGTCCAGACTTCACCCATGAACCTCGTTGCAGCCATAACTGGCTGCTGAGCTATGAAGAAACATATCCAGAGGGAGACTTTAGACTCAGACAGTTTGGTCAGAGAAAACTTAGCGAAAAACTCAGTCTCTCTGATACTTATTTGGTAGGGATCCTCTGCTTCATTGAAACAACCGGTTGTTTGAGAAAGAATGCTAGCGACTCGAAAATATTGGACGTATAGAAGATAATGACACATGGTAACACAACGTGAACTAATAAATGGACCCACCTGAGCTATGGTTGCTAATGAAATGCCTGCCACTACTAAAATTTAAATTAATCTTAAAGCAAATTTTTGATTTTAAAACGAAAGGTTTCTCTTCCCTGTATTAGACTGGCAAAACTATGTACAACTCTTTTTAGTGCGTGGGCTCCCATAGATTAGGTCGTAGCAATGTTTTTGTTGGGCTTTAGTTTTGATGTTGATGTTGTTTTAAAATTTTCTTTGTTTTCTTTTTCATAGAACAGGGAAAAAGTGCATTCTTTTTTTGTAGTTTTTGTATTTGGATCTTCTCCAAGTGTTGAAAAATTGCATTTATGTGCACATTTTATTTTATTTTATATTTTTTTGCTATAGTTTTATTTCATCTCCTAGTCTTAAGCCAATAGAAAACGTAGTTAAAAATTGTTGTATTTAAAAAAAAAAAAATTCTTCATTTCTTCCCTCTCTTTATATGAGTTTTTTTGTGAGTGTTGGAAGTTGTGAATTTTAAGCTTCTTTGTTATCTAAAAGAGTGTTCGAGGAGGGGGAAGGTGAGAGAGAGATAGAGTAATGCAAGTGCCAGGATATGAAGTTTTGCTAAGCCATTGATGGATGTAGGGATTTGAAGGGATCAAAATGAAAACTTTTATAATATTTTTGAATAATAATAATATTTTAAAATTGCATATTTTATTTTAATAAGAAAACTTTTTAGAAACCAGTCATTCATTATTTTAGATACAAAAAAAAAAAAAAAAAAAATGGAAAAAGATTTCATAACAATGGAAATGGAAATTCCAGAAATTTTTAATTAAAAATAAAATTTCATATGCAATTATGAAAAATAGCTAAAAATTTTTACTGTTAACGTTTCCAATTAAAAAGTAGATAAATTGCAGTTTAAAATAATAAATATTTTTAAATAAATATTTAAGATAACTGGAGAAAAGAAATCTCCAAATTCGATTTTGCATTATATATTAAAACAAGATAGAGTGCTATATTCGGCTGTGCCGAATCTTTGATACCCTCAACCTATTATTATTATAATCTTTGTAAAAACAGACATCTGCATTAAAATTTGTTGCGGTTTAGACCTATATAAAATTATTGATCGACAATCCGAATCAATTTTAAAAAGTTTGAGTAGAACTGCAGAACGATTTCAGGTATTAAGAAACATAAATTTCAATATAGCGGTGCAATTAGTTTAAGCGTTTGCAGTGAATTTCAGAAGGCTGCTAAAATGGAATCTAAGGTAAGTTATGGACCGTATATTACAAAATTGCAAAACTTTTTTTCTGGCCATATGAAGCTAAACTGGAAGAAAGTTTACCGCGTATTTAATTATTTTACCAGAGTGGGCTTTAAATGAGGCCTATGGTAAGTTATGCACCGATCTTCACGAAATTTCACAGTCTTATTTCTAGTCTTGTAAAACTTTTATGTACCAAATTTTGTTATGATACCATTATTTTTTACCGATTTAGGCGTACTAAACTGTTTTCCGGAAGTAGGTTTTATATGGGGCCTATGGTAAATTATGGACCGATCTTCACGAAACTTATTAGTTTCATTTCTAGTCCTATTTAACTGTGACGTGCCAAAATTTGTTATGATAGCATTGTTAGTTAGGGTTTTTGGCTTACTATACTGTTTTCCGGGAGTGGGGCTTATATGGGGCCTAGGGTAAATCATGAGCGGATCTTCACGAAATTTTACAGCGTGATTTCCAGTTAAATAAAACGAACTGTTGCGAAATCTTATATCATTCTGTGCATTTTTCCACCATTTATGTTAGTTTTTGTAACAAAATTATCAATTTTTTTAGGTGGTGGTTCCACATTTTGATTTATAGCTCAGATCCTATTGAATCGATTTTGCTGGATTTCAATCCCAAAATGCTTAGGATAACTACAAGCAATTTGACACCAAGTTTGTTTATTTCTTTTGAGTTTTTCGAAAGTGAGCGTGTTTTCAACAGACGGACAGACAGACGGACATGGCTAAATCGACTTAAAATTACTCAAGGACCCAGAATATATATACTTTATAGGGTATGAGATGAATAATAATAAAATGACAAACTTAACATACCCTCTTCACAACTAATTGTGGTGGAGGGTATAAAAAAAGAACAATAACTTAGAAACTTGTTAATAAACATTTATTTTCATAAGAACCTTGATAACTTTGTTGAGCCAAAAACAGAAAACGTAAATTAATGTTTCATTGAATATTAAATTAAATTTTTAGTTCTTCGACCTTTTTTTTATTAAAAAATAAAAGTTTTTTCGAGCTCGAGGCCAATTATTTGTAAACAATAAATATTATTTATTAATTAGTTTGTTCCAATATTTCGATATCCATCGGACTTCATTATCAAGGAATGAGTTACAAGTATATTTGTAAGAGACGTATTACTATCTCCACATATCTCCACATTTAATATTAAATATTAAATGTGGAGATAGTAATACATACGTCTCTTACAAATATACTTGTAACTCATTCCTTGATAATGATATCCGATGGATATCGAAATATTGGAACAAATTAATCAATAAATAATATTTATTGTTTACAAATAATTGGCCTCGAGCTCGAAAAAACTGTTTATGTTTCATTGAATATTTATAAATGGCCAATTTCCAAAAAAATTATTAAAATAAAATAGGCTTTCAACATCAAATCGCTTTCAGAACAAGAAATTACGAAATTACGAACAGTTTTGTTTAAAAATTTTTATATTTTTTACAAAAAGTTTAGAGGAATAAATTTAAATATAAAATAAAAGCCAAATGCTTATAAACAGTCTTTCAATATGGACCTCGGAACTTTGACAGTTGATAGCGGCCATTTTGTTAAGGTTTTATCGGCCAAATCGCTATGGACAGATACAATACGCTCAACAAAGTATGCAAATGATAGAATTTCGTACAAAAATTATCTTTAGCAATGAGACGCATTTCTGGATTAATAGGCATATCAACAAGCGAAGCTGTCGAATTTGGGATGATACAAATCGACATGTGATCCAAAACCTTTCAATGCATCGTGAAAAATCACTGTTTGCTATGACTTTTTGGATAACGGCATCATCGGTTCACAGAAAAATATGAAAATTTAGTTCAATTAAAAAGTTTGTGATATTAATTGAAAATTTTGCAACAGTAAACAAATTAATAGTTTCAATTAATAGTTTAATTCACTTGATCAAACGTTTAATTCACTTGATTAAACGTTTAAGTAAAACTGATTTTATTTTTTAAGAACACTTTAAGTGGTGTACACTTTTGTAGAATTTTTTCTGTGTTTATATGTCTTTAATATTTTAGGTTGGACAGGACAGCATCGTTAACGGCGAGCGCTTTAGGCCAACGACTCTATTGGCCTGAATGAGATGATATAGGCACCATCGATATGTTGTTTTAAGAAAATGACCCTAAGTGCTAAACAGCTCTCTTCCTCAGAGGTGTAGGACAGCTAAAGGATATTTCACTTTTTGCACCAAAAAAAAAAACTGAACATTGCGGATCCTTGGAGACCTTCCCAATTTCTTGCGATTGCTGCTGACCATAAATCCTAAATGGTACCTCGGATGTCAGTAGACCCGAGCATCTGCTAGAATACTTGAATCGTTTGTTTGGCCTTTTGTCGGAAGGTCATATTCCACACCAACTTCAAAAGTGACTTTACTAAAAAAAACTTAATTTTTCAGACATAAAAAAATCTGTTTTTAGCCTGAAATAAAAATAGTTAAAAACAAATCTTTGGACCATTTAGTAGAAAACTCATACAGATTATGATCTAAGAAGTTTTTATTTTTATATGTTGTAAACTAGATAATGAACAATTTTTAGTTGTGTCATTTTTGATGATGTATTATTTGCACAAGTTACCGAATTATTTTAAGTTATGTCACTTTAGCTGAATTATTTTCAAGATTTTCACTTTTGCCAAATTCTAAACTGTCATAAGTCGAATTAATATAACTCCATCAAAGATTTATTTTATTAAAAGTGTCACAATTCAAATTAAGACTCTTTAGCACTTTGAAGTAGGGATCTACTATCATGTTATTTTCTGACACAACTAACAAACGTCACTTTTATGAATTTTAACTTTATAGCAATTGAAATATAAAGAAAACCATAACTGTTTTTTTAGCAACAGTTAACAGCAACAAAATGCACTGATATTGTGCATAGTTTAAGCATATAAACCACAAAACTTAAAATTTTGAGTTGAGACACTTTTGAACTAGGTGTGCGGTATGATAATACGTCACTTGATTATGGAAGGACCCATGTTTTCAGTAATTTCTGCTCCAAAAGCCTAAACTTTGTCGCAAAAGCTGAAGTGACAAAAAAGTTGATAGGGGAAAATAAACAGATTTGTTTACTATCCAAAAGCTTACTTTTTGTGACAAGAGGCTTTTTATAAACCATCGATTCACCTATTGCGGCATATGCTTTCTATTTTTAGGGAGATTGATTGCTAGGGAGATTGTCGGAAGCTTAGCATGTCTGCTGATAGGATACATTCGCGAATCACGTGTTGATTTAATACGCGGGAAGGGCGATCCTGAAAATCCTACTAAATATTTGATTTTTCACAATTTGTGGGAAATTTCGGCATGAGGGAGTATCTTCCCTAGGTGCTGTTGCTACTCTACAGAAATTGCTGGCATTTTTCCAAAAGTGGAGGTTAAATAGCTCCAAAAAAGGGGCGATTATATAATCTTGCCGGATTATCACACTCGGTGGAGGTTGGTAAGCGCATTTTTTATCACAAATATGGTTGAGATTCACCATGACATAAGACCATATGGAGGGTTCAGCCAAGTCAAAAATGAAAATTCGATAATATTTTGAGTTTGAGTAAGTGAATTTCCATTAATTTCTGGAGCCATTGACATGGGTTTATTACCGTTACCTTTGGAACGAAAAACTTTTTGATTTAGTCCGTTACAGAACTCGATAGAGTTAAACTTTGCGAAGAATTTCACACCAGTTTTGAAATACATATTATGCATTTTATTTTATGACTTGGTTCGGTTCAGCTTTGAACCCTCCATATAGCAGGCGCTATTATAAATTTTTTCCACAAGTGTGCCAAACAGACCATGCAACATTGCACATTCTGCATTATATATTTAAGTCACGGCTATCTCATGTGGACCTTAATAATCAAGCTTTCGCTATCATACGATTTAAACCCGTTAGACTTTTTCATGTTAGGTTTTCTTAAGTTGTAGGTCTTTAAAAATAGGCCACGAACCACAGCGGCTCCTTAAACCATCACAATCCATGCCATCGGTCTAATTTAACCTGATTAATGCGCCACAGTCACGAACAATTTAAAGTTTCAAATACTGGCCAACAATCGAAGCCGCGGTGAACATTGGCACGATGTATAAAACTTTTGATGGTATCTCACACACACTTTGTTTTATTTAAATTTTAAAAATAGAAAGCGCTTAAAAAAACCTTTGCTTACAAAATGTCAACTTATAACAATTTGTCGCTTTTTTTTGTGAACTGGAAGTTTATATTTGAAAAGAGGACACCATTTTCTATACATTAGTGCATAATTAACCTTGTCCTTTTTCGTAAAAAAACACATCTATCTCAATTGTTACTTTTCCTTCATTAGAACATTGTAAAAAACTGCTGTATACTTTCAGGCGTTAACTGTTCATTGATAAATAAGCAACTTTTTTATGAAATGTGATGTGTCTGTTTTTTATTTAAAAAAAAACGTTTTATTTAATTTTAATTTATCACTTCCCAAACCCAAACAATTTAAACAAATTACTTGAAAGTTTAATCTATTAATTTCTCTTTCATTTTAATAATCGTAAAATAAAATAAAATTTATAGTAATTTTTATTGATTTATTTTATTTCAAATTAAAAAAATTGTATACATTTAATTGTTAGAAAGTAATAAAAAACGTTTACAAATTACACTCTCATACATGCATATTGTTAAATTTGCTGTCTAAGCTTGGGCAAAAGGACACTTACTATAAAAATATAAACGAAACGACAGGAAAAACAAAATTGAAAAATAGAAAAATAAAAATAAAAAAATACAACAACTAAACTAGAATACATAAAAAAATTCGTTAACCCAGACAAAACATCACATGATAAGGATTGGTATAACGCTGGAAAAAAATGCATATGTTTGGGAGATTTGAAAAAAAAAATTATATTTTTTTATAAACATCGTTGGTATTTTACTCGGCGACTAGAATTTTTTTTTTTTTTTTTTTTTGTAATACTAAGATATAAAAATATTTGTTTGTAAATAAAAAGTGCCATAAGGATATGAAGGAAAAAATAAATCAGCGAAGGACGTTTTAGCTATTTAACCTTGTAACCTTTTTTCGTTTGTTTTTTTTTTTATATAGAATTTTTTATTTTTATGTGTGTCTTTAGCTGAAATTTTTTTTCTGTGTTACAGCTTATTTTTTTGTGTTTCTTAAATTGGAGAAGAACTAATTTTCAATTTAGAAGAGAAATTGATGTTTAAGTAAGTTGTGTAAACAATAAAAGCATATTTGAATTCTTGAATACATTTTAAAGCATAATTCTTTATTAAAAAAGCCGGCGATAATTATTTGTATTTACCTAGCTCCATTCTTGCTTACGTATCGTAACACTATGCAAGGTTTTTGCTAGAAATGTAGTTTTTTGCATTTTTGGCAGGATTTTTGGAAATATGCTTTGCAAGTGTTTTGTTTTGCAATCACTTTCTTAGTACACCCGAGAATATGGATCTCTCTTTTGTTAACTATGACAGTTATTTTAAACTAGCTGTTCAACATTCCAGCGTTACACCCAAACAAATTAAAAATAATAAAATATATTCTTCAGATGTCGAGCGGCTTTTGACTGAAAAAATGATAGTTCGAAGAGAGTGGCAACTGTACAGATCCCCAAAACTTAAGAATTTATCAAAAGAGTGCCCAGAAAGGCTAAGAAAGTTACTGCAGACTCAGAAAACGGCTTCTCTGGAAAAATATATTAAGGAACTTGATGCAACCTCACAATCAGACTACTCATTATGGCGTGCAGCCAGAAATCTAAAAAGGCCAGTTATATCTAAGCCACCATTAGGAAACTTGAATGGTAGTTGGGCAAGAAACGATATTAAAAAAGGAAATCTGTTTGTTAGTCACTTGAAAAACGTAGTTACACCAAATATCTCTCTCAATATTGCGGTCGAATTACCACCTGTTGCTGCTAGAGCAGCTATTCCCCTCAGATTTGAGATAAGAGAAATCGAAAAGGCTATTTGTGACTTAAACACTAAGAAGGCACCTGGTATTGATAAAATCAGTAATAAAATGCTTTTGAAGCTACCTCGCATAGCAAAGAAAATTATTCTTTTTATTTTTAATGCTATTTTACGCCTTGAATACTATCCTCAAAAATGGAAGGTTGCCTTAGTTACCATGATACCACAGCCAGGTAAAGGTCATACAAAAGTTGAGTCATCTGGGCCTATTAGCTTATTATCAAATATGTCAAAGCTGTTTGAGAAATTATTAGTTTCAAAATTAACACCGATTTTAAGTGAAAATAGATGTATTCCATACCATCAGTTCGGATTTAGAAGAAAACACAGCACAATCGAACAGACTCATCGAATAGTAAATTCTTTTTAGGATTCGCACTGGCAATATCATCAGTCTCAGGAGAGAACTTAACAACTCGGCTACGAATGCTTTTACTAAAGAAGCGTTAAATTAAAATATATTGAGTCTATGAGTTTGTTTCTTTGTTTAAGCGGCATATCATATACATGCATTATTGTGTATATATGTGTATGCGTAAAATTGAACACATTACAAATAAAATCCACCACTTGTAGTGAAGGGTATAAAAAAAACAACAAAAAAACCACATTACCAACACTGTATTACGATAGCCACTGTATGACCGTAGAAACCAAAATTGAATTGGTTTGTATGGTATGTTTATGTCATGTTGGTAATACAGTGTTGGTTTGGTAATGTTGCGTCTAGTTCAACCTTTAAATAAAAAATTTAAGGCAGTCGTGGTTTTTTACTCATATCTCAGCCATTTGTTGACCAATCTTGCTGAATTTCAATAGCAAGCAATTCCGGACCATATGTGACATAAATGTATAATAACCTGGCCCCCATCATATATGGGGTCTTCGGAAAATCCATTTCTATGGACAGACGGACATCGTTAAATCAACTTCGCTTCCCATAAGGACCCAGAATATATACTTTATAGGGTCTAACATCAATATTATAGAAATTACAAACGGAATGACAAACTTATATTTATATATTTCACCACCTGTGGTGAAGGGTATAATAACATCTGTAAATTACAATGTTCTCTCTATCTCCATCTCTGGCTTTAGCGTTTAGGCTAAAATCAAAATTTAACTTTCGGATTATTTCAAGTTCTAAGTTGGGATTTAAACCAACTTAGAAATTCTCGAGTCAAGCATAGTTTAAAATTAATTTCTATTCTCTTCACCGAAGGTTAAAGGGTATATGTATATAACTTTGTCATTCCGTTTGTAATTTCTACAATATTTTTCCTTCACCCTATAAAGTATATATATTGTGGGTCCTTATGAAAAGCTAAGTTCAAATCCGGTTGTCCGTGTGTCTGTTGAAATGGGTTTTCCGAAGCCCCTAGATACGTTGGGGGCTTGGTTGGGGTATCTTAATGTCAGATATTCTTATCATAATTTTTTAATGAAATTCAGCCAGATCGGTCCAAAAATGGCTAAGATATGAGCAAAAAACAACGACTACCTCTAATTTTTTCAAAAAATGCCTTGTTGTTGTTGTAGTTTTATTACTTTTTTCTGTATATCTGGAGAACGGCAGGAGCCAAAGTTTCTAAATAAGATACAAACATTAAGGTTATCAATACACACCATCCCACAAAATGTGGGCGTGATTGGAGAAGTGGGCGTGGTACCTTCCATACAAAAAATATAAAAAATTATATAAAAACCTGAATTTTTGGAGTGTCATATGACCTATGGTTACTCCTTATGTATCAAAAGATCGGAAATCTTTAGTAGAAAATATTTTCCGTAAATTTTGGAAAAATCGGTTCAGATACAAAAAAGTTATGACAAATATTAAAATTTTTTTTTTTTAAATACCCACTTTCGGGAACCATAGATCTTCCCGAGTCTAAGATTTATAACTCAAGTAATTGGTAAATTTCTTCCTCAACACGTCGGTATTTAAATCTTGTTTCTTTTTCTGTTTAAAAACTCGCCAAAAAAGAAAAATCTACGGTATGAAAACAGTGCCTATACAAAAAGAAAACAAACAAACAAACACACAAACATACATGGTACAAACTATTTTGGTGAATATAGGACGCCTATTAGGGCTTACAATGCTAATAAGTTGATTTGTAATTTTTGTATTATACCTGCGGGAAATTTGTGTCAATTGGTACAACAGAATGATCCTGGGAGTTGTGAAAATAGAACAGGTACAAAAAGAAAGAACTCATTACCAGTGAAAAGAGAACAAATCATGTAACTGGTATATGAAGAACAAAAAGGTAGAAAAAGTAATGAATAACAGTACAGTCTTCACCGGTGGTGTGATTCATTTTTTTGGGACTTTCTAAAATTTGGCTCTTGATATTAATTCTAGGACTTGTTTTATTGAAATAATACTACATCGTATTGAAATAATACTACATTTTAGTAACTGTCACTAAACACGTCCATTGAGAAAAGATTTGTGACTGGTCAAATGGTGTCAATTGACCCTCTCCAATGACAGAAAGTGTTAAAACTAGAACCGGTCTCTACCACCAAACCCTATAACGGGACTACTTCGGTGTCAGTTCGCTTCCCTCTAGGGATGGTTTACAACTTTGCGGTGAACAAAAACATCAAAAACCGTAAAAAGGTCGTATTTAATTTCAGTGATATTCAAACAACGTTCCTTCATGGTTCAGTTGTCTAGGGGGTTTAATAAGGTTAGAAACTGTGAGTCTCCTGGTTCGGATCTTGGTTTTCGATTTTTTTATGTTCTAAATCGATTTTAAAAAATATTTACCAGTTTTTGCTTTTTAAATTTAATTTATAACGAAGTTTTATGTATTGTATATATGTATGTATATGTAAAAATTATTTAGTTTTTGTCAAGTTGCTCTGTATTCTGCTCGCACTTGGGGAAGGGTATATAAGATTCGGCACAGCCGAATATAGTACTCTTACTTTTTTTTCTCTCACTTCAACTTAAGTCAATCTCATTTTCGGATTATTTTAAGTCTTGAATCTGTACCTCATTTAAGAAAATCCGTACTTTAAGTAAGTTCGGATTGATATATTGTTTTTTCAGTGTTTTTTCCGTAATATATTCCAAGCAACACATTCAATTTAGTTTTGACTAATTTAGATTTATTTATTGCAAATCAAAATCTCACCTTCGGACTAATTGAAGTACGAAGACTAACATAAAAATTCTTGAATCAAGCACAGTTTGATATTAACTTTTATCTCACTTTACTTAAGTCATTCTCTTTTTCGGATTATTTAAGGTAAGGGGCACTTGAATAATCTGTACTTGATTAAATGAAATCCGTACTAACCGTACTGTTGACATCGCTTTGGCTTGATTTAAGTACCGATGGACTGCTTTTTCTTTTCATTTTTATATCGGATATAGATTATAAGCAATCAGTGTTTACTTGTGAAGCTTGTTTTATTGCATACATTCCTTATTGATATCTTCACAAAATATTTCCTGGGACTTTAAGAAATTAGTTTTTTGCGCTAAAGTAAATTTTGACAATTTAGAAGTTTTTTGTTTTGTTTAGAAAGATTTTATTATCACTGGTTAACTTAGTTTATAAAAAAAAAATCTATTGGATTTCAAACATTTAAAATTACTCACATTTAAAGATTTCAAAATATTTTTCTCTTCAGAATTACAAAACTGAATTTGAATTTAATATTTTTTTCAAAGCCGTTTCAATTTAATTTTCATTTTCGAATGTTTCCGCGTACGCGTTTTAATCGAAACTAAATGATCATGCAAAAAAACATGATTTTCAAAATTTCTAATACTATAGAAAATTTCAAATAATGAAAACAACCAGTTTTTAATTTTTGTGAACCTTTTGTGATTTTTGTATCTATCATTTGTATAATTTTTCATAGAAAATTAGAGAAAAAAAAAAATATTTTTTAACCTTTTGTTTTCAAAACTAGTTATCTAGTTTATTGTTGATCTTTCTATGATTGTATATTTTTGGATAATGATCATTATCATTTATATTGTAATAATGGTCAGCATTCAGTTCACCTTGTTCACCCCTAAGAAAAGTTTGTATTTTTGAATTAATTTCCAAAAAAAAAAAGGAATTTGTTATGCAGGATAAAAAAGGGTTAAATTCTTTAATTTCTTGAAATATTAGAAATTTTCTAAAATTTTTAGTCTTAGAAATATTTAAGGAAAAAAGTAGTTTCTTGGGAATGTTTAGAAGTTTAACTAGTTTTTTTTTTTAAGATGCTGTTAAGAAAAATGTTGTAGCTTTAAAGGGAATTAACGTTAAGATTCGTTTTGGGAAAAATATGAGTGAAAAAAGATTTATAAATGATTTTTTTAAGGCAATATGAATTACATTTAGCAGCAGTTGGTAGAAATTAAAAAGAAAGTATTTAAATTAATTTTTCTTAATACAAAAATGATTTTCTTTAGTCAATAACTAAAAATGTAAGACTTTGTGATTCTCATTTTTGAAAGTAAACCTCTTTGTTTTGAGACTTAAACCTTTGATCTTTTTAGAATTAAAAGCATTTTGCTTTATCCTCTTTTTAAGGGTTGTTTTTCTTCGATATTCTCCTGTTAAACATTTCTTAAACGGGCTGTCTGTCCCATGTGAGAACAAGAATACCATTTCATATCGTATTTTTATTACCTTGTGGTAATTGATATGACGGCCTTTGTGCCTAAATGGGTTAATAATGTTTGACATAGCTTAACACCAAAGTGTGAATAACACGAGCCAATTGTGTTAAAAATCCTTAAATGGGATAAAAGGGATCGTGCACTTGTAGTTAAAAAGGGGTTGATCGAATAAATCTCAGGATTTTGTTAGTGCTGATGTTTATGTAGGTAAAAAAGATAAAAGGTTAAAGGTCATATTTAGTTTTTGAAAACCAGTTAAAACTATTAAGTTTAAGAGCCAAGAAATTGTGAACATTTAAGATTGGAAGTGTAGTATCCATGAGATCTCTCTTTAATAACCTTATTATGACTCTTTTTCGATAGGATTTTTTTTACACAGTGCAACCTTATTTATTTATCTATTTATTTACATATAATCGTTAGCCAATATTGGCCAAATTGATTAAGTATAATGTATATTTGACAATTCAATTATAAAATATTAATTAAACTTATTTTAATAATAAATTTTTAAATATGTTTTAAGCCATCGAGTGCAAAATCCTTTTCGTGTGGAATTTCTCGCAGTTCAAATGGAAACTAACAAAAACCCTTATGGATTTTGACAGTTTAAGCTGCTGTTCAGATGTTATGGTCTCATGTATATTTTCGCTAAAACTGGCTTTTCCTAAGGACATGCAATTTTTCTCATATATTTCGGAAACAAATTGAAATTTTGTTTTCCTGTCTTCGTCGTAAATGCACCTTTAGACTAGAAGAAAAAAAGTGTAAAACAAACCCACACGAAGAATCTGCATCAAGTGTCTCAAAATTGCTAAAATGTCAAAAAAAAAAAAATCTAATTTCATGTGTTTCACTGTGTAATAGTTTCACTCAAAATATTGGCCATAGTCATCTATTAGCATTATACTGATTTACACGTCAGACTATCATGGTATATTTATTTGCCATTACCTGTCCCAGCCGCTGTTTTTTGAACCATGGACTAGAAAATCATTGCATGGTATAACAAACACTGGCTTCGCTAGCTAAAGCTTCTCTGCATAGCCGGCTTTCGGGCGGGCGCAAGGTTTTCTCCTCTGTGCCGTAACAAATACTCGCTACGCTAACTTAAGCATCCTGCAAAACCGGGCTAAAAGAAAAAAAATTATAAACAGAATTTAAAAAAAGGATATGTGGCGAGCTTTTTTCTTAAGAGATATATAAAAGTAAAATTTTCCACAAATGTTTATAACAATATAATGCAATCATTTCCATTAAATCTATTTAATAGGCCAATATTTACTAAAGATATAAATATTTATTTAAAATTTTTCTTCAAGGCATAAAGTGATTTTTAAAGAACTCTTAATGACTTCACTGAACGAGTCACTGAAAAATGTATATCAAAAAAAAATAAAAAAAAAATTTCAAGCTGAATTTCAAAAAAAGGATATATGGCGAGCTTTTTTCTTAAGAGAGATATAAAAGTTAAATTTTCCACAAATGTTTATAACATTATTGTACATTCATTTCCATAATATCAATTTTATAGACAATTATTAACTAAAGTTATAAAGGTTTATAAAAAAATTGTCTTAAGGTAATAAAGTGATTTTCAGAAAACCGCTTAACTCTCTCCGCTCAATTATTTTCCTGGTGCATCTATGTATACATTTGTACCCCATTCCGCCTCCTGTTCCCTAGTTTCGTAGCACTTGACAATAAAAACTCTTTTTTTTTTTGGAAGTATGCAACTATAGAACAAACACAATTTTGGCGTTATTTCTACTTTGTTTGCTAAACGATTATGGAATTCGAAATTTGGGTGTTGGTTATTAGACCATATAGTTTTATTTATTACTCCATTGAGAAATGAGGCCGTATGGCTTTATAACCTTTGTATTTCTTACACTGCACCAATAAAAAAAAAAGTAAATCGATCTGCCGTTTCTAAGTGTTAAGTCGGATTAGTCAGAAGTTCTATTTTTGCACTTGTACCCTTTTGCTCTTAAGCCCCTCAAATATCTTTTCAGGTAAGAAAGTATATACTTATTCTGATTAAAATCATGATGGCTTCCCCAAAAAATATCTGTCTATGAGCCCCTGATGTAATAAAGTTACATTAATTTTATATGCGTAATTAAAAAAAAATTCTCTAATTGTTTTACATAACTTTATGCATTATATTTAACTAATAAAATAATCATTTATTTATTAATAAAATAAAAATCATTAAAATTAATAAACTTTCTTTTCCCTCTCCTCTTTTCAAACTAAATTAGAATAAACCCTTTTAGCTAAATTATAATATAAAACTGTACTAATTGGTAGTAAATTTTCTCGTAAATTAACTAAAACAAAATAGACAGAAAGTCTCACCGTACAGAGTTTGAATTCCATGCAAAATGTGTGTACGAGCAAGGGATAATTAAATTAATATTCAAATATATATATGTTAAGCAACATACAAATATGCAACTAAAAATAATACAAATTTATATTTTTATATATATTTAAAGTTATTTGATTAAAATAAAGATCCTAGAAAACTCACAGAACAGAAAAAGGACCCTCTTGGATTAGAAATAAGTATGTGTGTGTTGGTGTATGAAAATAATGTGAATAAAGCGACGACTACTAAATGAAAACTAAATATCCTTTACAAATATTAAAACTCCTTGTTATAGAGCAAGTGTTAGAGAGGGGGAAATGTTTTAATAGTGTTTTGCTAAACACTTAAAGAAATAGGTAATAAATTCCAGGAAACTTTCCCATTAAATAACCTTTTTTTTCAACATTTTCGCAAATTTACCAGCTTGAAATTTTTTTTAGAAAAATTTTCAAAAAGAGTTAAAATTTAACTCGTAATCATTTTTTCCAAGCCTAAAAGTGGTAATTGGTAAGGCATAACTTCTTCTAAACATGGTGTATAAAATTATCGCTTATGTCTTAACAAAAGGGCTATCTGGCAAACTAACAGCCGAATTGTGAACAGAACAAGCTGGATGTCGTCCAAAGAAACCCTGTGTAGTCCATGTCTTTAGCATCAGAATAATTGTGAATATGTTGTGTGGCAATCTTATTTTCATCGACTTTGAAAAGGACGTACCCCCATTTCCACACAGTATTCTTTGATATCCACTGTTGCTTAACATTGTATTGGATAAAGATATGAAACGTGCCACAACATTAGGGCGTAGTATAACGTGGGGCTTGCATGCACGCCTGGAAAATTTAGGCTACTCTAATGACTTTTGTCACCGAAGCTAGAATCTATTGTAAACTCAGCAGCAGCTGCAGGGTTCGAAGTGAATATGAGAAAAACTATGTCCTTACGTATAAATTCGGATATACGATGAATATTTAGAATACAAGATACTGTCATTGATGCCGTGGAATCCTTTAGCTACCTGAATATTATATTTAAAAAATCCGCTATGAAAGCAGCAAAGCATGCCTTCGGTCGCGTTACCAATATTTAGAGATAAACACCACTTTCCCGTCACGTTTAGATCAAAATATTTACCTCAAACGTTAAGTCAATCATGCTTTTCGGTTGTGCACGTTGATAACAGACGTGTTTGCGTCCGGAAATCCGAAGGCGAAAATGGAATTGGACTCTCAGAAAAGACCCGGAGCAAAAGGACTACAATCGAGTGCAACCTCCAGACAGCATGCGAAGATGACGTCCTGCACGTACCTGTAAGAGATAGGTCAAGAAGGAGATAACGATGTGAAGAAAAAGAGGGATTTGGCCTCAGATAATTTAGAATTGCGAATATTTGTTAAGGTTCTATGATACTTGTAGGAAACCCGGGAACATATATAAGCCAAAACCTTATCACAAAACATTAAACTCGTAGATCAATAATAAATCATATTTAGAACAATCACCGTTCTAAAAAACGCCAAAACATAACAATAGTTCACATAAATGTCTTCATTTCATTCCACATCTCGTATAGAAATAATAATACAACCATAAAATAAGGCAAAAATCATTTGAATGTAAATCAATACCTTACTTCCAGTTTCAATGCAGGAAAGTTTTTTATCGATTCTTGTACAGGGTTACTCTCAAATATCACTTTGTTTTTATCATAATAAATTCGAACAATCACAAGTTTTTGTTTACTTTTTATTACATCAAAATTCCGCTTACTGCCATTAGTCACTGAAAAAATTACATCAAAAAAAGAAAAAAATAATTGTTAACAGAATTTCAGAAAAAGGATATATGTCGAGCTTTTTTCTTAAGAAAGATATGAAAGTGAAATTCTCCACAAATGTTCATAACAATATTATGCATTCATTGCCATAATATCAATTTAATAGGCAATTGTTTACTATAGTTTTAAATATTTCTTTAAAATTTCAGTCAACTAATAAAGTGATTTTCAAAGAACTAGTAAGGACTTCAAAATTGTGCTGACTGCCATGAATCACTGAAAAATTGATATCAAGAAAAGAAAAAAAATTCTAAACAAAACATCAAAAAAAAAAAAGGATATGTGACGAGGTTTTTTCTTAAAAGAGATACGAAAGTGAAATTTTCCACATATCTTTAAGACAATATTATGCCATTATTTCCATAATTTAAATTTAATAGCCAATTATTTACTATAGTTATAAAGATTTATATCAAATTTCCTTCAAGTGTAAAAATGATTTTCGAAGATTTTTAAATGACTTCAAAATTGTGCTGACTGCCATGAATCCCTGAAAAATTGATTAAAAAAAAAAAAAAAAAATTGTAAACTGAATTTGAAAAAAGGATATATAGCGAGCATTTTTCTTAAGAGAATTATTAAAGTGAAATTTTTCACAAATGTTTATAACAATATTATGCATTCATATCCATAGTATTTAATTAAAAGCCAATTATTTACTAAAGTTATAAAGATTTATTTAAAATTTTCCTTCAGGTGATAGTGATTTCCAAAAAACTCTTAATGACTTCAGATTTGTGCTGACTGCCGTGAGTCACTGAATAATTGATATCAAGCAAAGAAAACAATTTTAAGCTGAATTTAAAAAAAAAAGTATATATGGCGAGCTTTTTTCGTAATAGAGATATTGAAGTGAAATGTTCCACGAATGCTTATAACAATATAATGCATTCATATCCATAATATGAAATTAAAAGCAAATTATACTTAAGTTATAAAGATATATTTCAAATTTTCTTTCAAGTGAAATCACATTTCCAAAGAACTACTTATGACTGCCATAAGTTACAGAAAAATTGATATCAAGAAACGAAAAAATATTTAATAGAATTAAAAAAAGGATATATGGCGATTTTTTTTCTTAAAAGAGATATTAAAGCGAAATTTTCCACAAATGTTTAAAACAATATTATCCATCCATTTCCATAATATCAATTTAATAGACGATTATTTACTTAAGTTATAATGATTTATTTCAAATTTTTCTTCAAGTGATAGTGATTTCCAAAGAACTCTTAATGACTTCAAAATAGTGTTGACTGCCATAACTCACTGAAAAACTGAAATCAAGAAAATAAAAAAAATTTTAATAGAATATAAAAAAAGGATATATAGCGAGCTTTTTTCTTAAGAGAGATATAAAAAGAAATTTTCCCAAAAATGTTTATAATAATATTATGAATTCATTTCCATAGTAATTTTCAGAAAACCGTTTAACTTTCTCCGCTCAATTATTTTCCTAGTGTATTTATGTATACATTTGTTTAAATATGTATTCAGGATAACAAGTACCTACGCTGTATATGTTCACGTATGTACGTGTAGCAAAGATAACTCCAGGCTATATTATGTTTGTTTAAATTTTTGATTTTAATAACAACAATTTTTATGTATGCATGAGTTTTTGTTAATACATGTTATTTTTTGTTTTTTAAATATTTTACTCCAACTATTAAAATAACAAAAAAGTATATAGAAAATAATTATTTATTTTAAGTTGCTTCTTATACAAATACAAAAGGTAAAAATTGTATATTCTCATACAAACGCACACTCATGCTCCCATGAAAACCACATCATTCCCTTTTACAATATACAACCAATAAGAGCTTAAATATCACACATAGATCCTACACAGATTTTACAATTCACTTCAAAAGTAGTTTCTATGTTGAGGTTTTGTTTAGTTTCAAATACTTTGAAATATTATTTGTTCCCTTTTCACATATTCAACCACATTAAATTTTGTGTAGTAGTTGAAACCAACCATGGCTTCAAAGGGATTTGTCTTAGATGTTGTAAACCTCCTCCTAAAAAAAAAAGAAAACTAGTGGTCTCTATTTTACATACACATAGACATCCTTCAGTTTTAGTTCTATTTTTGGAGGCCAACTACTGAAATGATGGTTTAATGTTTCGTTAAACAAAAAACTTTTGTTTTTTGTATTTCACCCCTTTAGAAAGCAGCATGTTGTTTTAGTTTTTATTTTTACACCCAAAACTTTGTGTTTCCTTGGGAGTTTTTCTTTTTATTTTTTACACTGTAACGCACAAATAAAACCTCAAAATATTTTACATAAACTACAAGTTTTTCTTTTTGTATGCTACTGTGTGCACATGTGTTTGTGTATGCATTTGTCTATAAGGATAACATAACAAGGAACCTAAAACTTTGTTTCTGAAACTAACATCTGCCGCTTCAACTCATGCATGTTAAAATAAAACAATAGTTACATGCTAGTTCACCTTAGGGGCTCCTCAAGTCCTTCACAGAACAATTGAATGTGTACGTAGATGTGTAGTTGTAGTTTTAGGAGCCATCTTCTCTTCTGTCAGTAAAAATGTGTAATAAAGCTAAATGAAAATTTAATACAAAGTGGTCTCTATTGTGTAATTAACGACAAAGCAAAGAATATTTTAGATAATAAAGGTTTAAAACTAAACTTTTAAATATATTTTGTCCTTAAAAAGCTTTAAAGCGGTATCTAAAAAAGAAAATTATTCTACTTTTGAAATTTGTTTATTTTTATATCCTTTTAAATAAATTTCAATTAAACGCATCTGCATTATAATGAGCATTAAGAAACTATTTGCTTACTACGAAGAGTGTTGTTTTCTAAAATGGATGTGCTTTTGCATCTAAAGCTTATTCACGTTTTGGCGTTGCACCCTCAAAGGATCCATGTGCAACCAAATTTAAAAATTGGAAAGCTTTTAAAGATCTCGACCTATCAAAGTACTTTCTAACACCACAGGGCCAGTAGCTTCAATGAATGTCTAGATTCTGGACTAGCTGTTGGTTCGATTACGGAAAGGGCAATCTTAAAAATGCAGGGATACAGGATAATTTAAGCTCGTATTCATGGGCAAAGTTAGAACTGTGTTCTGGTTTTCAGCCTGCTGTTGCTATGCAACAGAAGCCGAAGAGGATAGATAGCCGCAGCATCTATGTGCATGCCTCTGCTACCTGTATGTGGGTGTCTAAATCCGGAGGCGCTATGGACGGATTGTTACCACTTAATGTTTAAAGGACTTTGGGGCAATGACATAAAGGTGACAACTCACGTATATTTAGAACATTCGTGCATAGGAAAAGTCTGCATTACTTTCATAAATGTAAACCACAAAATCGTTGCTTAATATGTATATTGCAGCAATATGTCCTTTAGATGGGTAGGACATGATCTTAAAAATTTGCAAAAATCCTATGAAAAATGTTATCAATCTTTTTTAAAAAATGTAGGCCCCATACAAACTTCATTTCGCATAAGAGTTTTTGTGCTTATTATTTTTTTAAGATTTAATTTGATCCGAAATTTATTTACTGCAAGCTAAATCAAATTTTATTCTAATCGAACCGTAGCTCCCATACAAATACCTCTGTGAAAAAAAGCTCTAAATGCAATAACTTCTTTACAAATGATGGTATTGATATAAAATTTTGCGATCATACTTCTATAAAATCTACTATGCAATATCAAAATTTTGCAGTGTTAGGTCCTGAATTGACAATAAGAGTCCCTTAGAAATCACTCTCGAAACTCTGTCTGTAAATACTAAGGAACAGGGTATTATATTGCCGAGCTTGATCAACCATACTTTCTTACTAATTTTATATTTCATTAGTTATTTTGATTTTCTATCTGCTTTACCTAAAATTTTCGTATAAAAAAAATAAAAGTTGTTAGCTTTATCTAGTAAAATGTAAAGAAAACAAAATTAAAATATGCATTTAATTACGTTTATTGCATAGAAATATCTTGCAAATAAATTCAAAAGAAATTCTATATTTTAGAGATTCACCAAAAATAAAATTAAAACCGTTTTTTTTCTATGAAATTTGATAAAACCACAATAGATATGAAAAACCATTGAATGAAAATATATTTTGGGAAAACTAAAATTGCAATATTAAATTCTCAACATTTTTCGTTAAATATTTTGGTACTTTTGTGACAGTGTTGCCAGAAGAAGGGAAATCTAAAAGAAGCGTAGGGAAAATCACTTTTAAGATTTGATATTTTTATAATAAAAAAGTAAAAGTCTAATATTCAACTAAACAAAATCTTTAATATCCTCCACCGCAAATACGAATACTTGTCAGCTCTATATGTGATCTAAAAACTATGACAAAAAAAGCACGCCTTAAATAGTAAATTACTCTGTGCAACAAAAAAACCAGCCACAATACTTTTTTTCAAATTTTATTTTAAAATATAACAATATTACAATTTCACCTCAGTGCCAGATTGGCATTAGAGAGACTTGTTGGCAAAATTTAAACAAAAGTATTTCAATATATTTTTAATAAATTTTAATTTACAAATGTTACATGTATTTCAAACATACCAATTAACATTTTATCAGAAGCTCATCAATATTTTGAAATAAAAATTTTTTTAAGTTAAATTTAAACTGCGAAATGAAACTATACTATTGGTAGACCAAATCTGTCAAAGTGTTTCGAAAAGTTAGCTCGGTTTTTCGAAATTTCGGGCCTTGGAAATTTTGAATTTTTTTAAAAAGCGTTTGAAATAAGTCAAAAAAAATATACTTAAAGTACTTCTTAGCTAAAAAACTATTTCAGGTGTCTTCAGTAGAATTATGTGGAGATTCTTTTTTTAGAATAAATAAATCCTCTAACACTCATTTTAAGGGGTCATTTTTGTCCTTATTTCTAACTTCCACAGAAATGTATACCAAGATGCCACTTTAGAGGGTTCTACGAGTAAAAAAATAACCCTCCAACACAATAAGTTGTGAAGATGGTATACTAAGTTTGTAATTCGGTGTGAAAGTTTTTTATTATTCCTCTCAGACCCCATAAAGTATATATATATATTCTGGGTCCTTGAGTAATTCTAAGTCGATTTAGCCATGTCGGTCTGTCCGTCCTCATGTTCGTCTGTTGAAAACACGCCCACTTTTGAAAAACTCAATAGAAATAAACAAACTTGGTGTCAAATTGCCTGTAGTTATCCTAAGCAGTTAAAGATTAAATCCAGCAAAATCGGTTCAGTAGGATCAAAGCTATGGAGCAAAATGTGGAACCAACACCATAAAAAATTTGATAATTTTGTTACAAAAACTAACATAAATGGTGGACTAATTCACGGAATGAAATAAGATTTTCCAGTAATTCGTGTAATTCGACTGGAAATCACACTGTAAAATTTCGTGAAGATCGGTCTATAATTTACCCAAGGTCTCATATAAACCCTACTCCAGGAAAACAGTTTAGTACGCCTAAAACCGTAATTTATAATGCTATCAGAATCAAATTGAATACTTCACAGCTTTATAGGACTAGAAATCACACTAAAAAATTTCGGGATGACCGGTCCATAATTTGCTATAGGCCCTATATTAATCCCACTCTGGTTAATAAATTATATGTATACGCCAAAACCGTAGCAGATATAGATAGTGCGGTCAAATTTCTTCCAACTTAGTTTCATATGGCCAGAAAAAATGTCATGCAATTTTGTGATTTATGATCCATAATTTACCTTAGATCCCATATTTAGGAGCCTTCTGAAAATCACTGTAAACGCTTAAACTAATTTCACTGGTGTATTGAGATTTATTGAAATTAATGTTTTTCAATACCAGAAATCCCTCTACAGAATTTTGAGATGATTGGTCTATAATTTACAGTGGGTCAAATATAAATTCCCCTTCTGAAAATCATTTAATTAAGTTAAAACTGTTACGAATCATGGTATTTAACTCAAACTAGTTCAAATTTCTAAAGGGCTCTGGAGACTTTCAAATAAACCCGTCAATCAGTGCATATGTGTTAGTGTCGTTTATTTGAGGCTTTTTTGGAGACGTACAAATAAACCCGTCAATCAACATTTGTAATTTTGATTTCATAGAGTTCGTTTCGTTTTTTCTTCCGTACATGACAACATACACAAAGCAAATAAAATTTTTTTGTCAATCACAACTGGAGACTATCAAATAATCAGCCATCAAATAAAAAAATCAAAACTTTTTGATTTTCATCAAGCATTGCCGACAACGCGTTTGTGTACCCGGCGTTTAAAAAAAAGCATAACATTTTCTGATTGTCGATCAATTATTTAATATAGATCTAAACCGCAACCAATTTAAATGCTGACGTCAGTTTTTATAAAGATTAATTAATAATAAATAGATATCATATATTTAACACTCCTGAAATATTCGAACTGTCGGTGGCGGGTCTCAAAGATTCGGCACAGACGAATATAGCACTCTAACTTGTTTTTAATGCTTTTGAAAAGCTTTTTGTTAAATTTTGACAGTAGCTTAAGCCAGCTTATGCATATTATAGTTGGGTCTTTACTTTTCAAAACCCTTACACAAATTTGTTCTTCCAATAGTCTAGTTTTGTAGTTTGAATTCTTTTAATTGTACGTAGTGACTTTGTAAATTTTACATTTTTATAATAAACAAGTAAAATGCCTTTTTTACTAAACCTAATCTTTGGTACACTCCACTGAAAACGGATATATCAAAATTAACCTCTATTTGTGATCTCTAAATTATGAACCAACCTTTACAAAAAAAAAATACGCTTGAAATAGAAAATTATGGTTCGATCATCACAAAAATTCAAGATTTTTTTCTGGTCATATGCAATTTATTTTGACAAAATGTTAATTAAATGTCATGATTCGTTTATTTTTTAGGTGTATTAAAGTAATTTTTGAGAATGGCATATTAAAGTTGACGTATGATAACTTCATAATCGTCAAAAAATTTGGTAAGGGGATTTCTATTAAGCAAAATAACTAAATTAGACATATGGAATTTTAGCACAGTTTCAATTTTTGGCATGCTTTTAGTCGCATTAAAGAATTTCCCTAAAATTGGTTTTATATGACCCAATGGCAAATCATGGACCGACCTTTAGAAAATTTTGCAGGGCGATTTCGAGTTTTTTGAAACTATGGCCTACCAAACTTGCCTTCAATTTCATTGCTCTTGATATTTTTGGGCGAACTAAAGTGTTTTTCGAGTGTGAGCTTTTATGGATTGACCTTCCCAAAATTTTGTGGTGTTATTTTTAGTCAAACGGAACTATAACAAACAAATTTAAAAACGATAACATTGTTTATTACGCTTTTAGGCTTAAGAAAGTGGTCCCAGAGTGTGCATGATGTGGGGCCTATGATTAATTATAAGCCGATCTTCAAAAAATTCAGTTGTATGATTTTTAGTTATATAAAATGAGATTGTACAAAATTTAATAAAAATCGTAGCATTCTCCATTAGCTGTTAGTTTTGGTACCAAAAATATTAATTTTTTTAAGGGTGTGTGTTCCTTATTTGTGTTTATATTTGTTTTCTTTCTAAACCGATTGTAGTGGATTAAAATTCCCTATTGCTTAGGAAACTTTCTTTTCCGTTGAATCGTTTTCAGATGGATAGACGGACATGACTAAAGTAACATTGAAATACTTAGATGAATATTAAGGAAGTTTCACACAGAATAGCAGACTAACAGCGTGTTCATGGATTTCGAACGTCATCTTTCGCATAGAAAATTACATTTAAAACAAAAACAAAATTCGAAGATTGTTCGAAGTTAGTTTCCTTAAAATGCACAATAGTTTTTAACTTTCACAACACTTAAAATGGTAAAAGGTCCACTTAATTCACAGAAGACAAAATATCAAAAATATATTTGAAATTTACAAACGCAAATATGGAAACGCAATCATTGTTTTATTTAAGCTCGAGTGATGGTGAAGAATATTGAAGAGTAATACGAAGGCAGCTCATGGATTAGATTAATTGTAATGGGCACTGTCGAACACAGCCTAAAATTAAACAAGTAAGAGTGCTTTATTCGGCTATGCCGAATCTTAAATACTCTTCACCATGATGAGATAAGAACAAAAAGTTATATACATAAATAACGTTCTTTAGGTAGGTAAAAATAAATATTAATTGAGCCACGCCAACTTTTAATTTCGTCATGCCGAAGAATATAAAAAAACAACAAATTTATATATGTACCTAAGCCCGCTTCCTCTTTTGCCAAAGTTGATGTTTGAAATTCGTTTTATAATCTTAAAGTCGTTTTTTCGAACATAAAAAAATTAAAAAAAAAAAAATGAAAAAAAAATTCAGTCTCAGGAGAGAACTTAACAACTCGGCTACGAATGCTTTTACTAAAGAAGCGTTTAATTAAAATATATTGAGTCTATGGGTTTATTTCTTTATTTAAGCGGCATATCATATACATGCATTAATGTGTATGTGTATTCGTAAAATTAAACACATTACAAATAAAATCCACCACTTGTAGTGAAGGGTATAAAAAAACAACAAAAAAACCACATTACCAACACTGTATTACGATAGCCACTGTATGACCGTAGAAACCAAAATTGAATTGGTTTGTATGGTATGTTTATGTCGTTTTGGTAATACAGTGTTGGTATGGTAATGTCGCCTCTAATTGGACCTTTAAAGGAAAAAATTTGAGGCAGTCATGGTTTTTTGCTCATATCTCAGCCAATTGTGGACCGATCTTGCTGAATTTCAATAGCAAACAATTCCGGACTATATGTGACATAAATGTATAATAACCTGGCCTCCATGATATATGGGGTCTTCGGAAAACCCATTTCAACGGACATCGTTAAATCAACTTCGCTCCTCATAAGGACCCAGAATTTATATATTTTATAGGGTCTAACATCAATATTATAGAAATTACAAACGGAATGACAAACTTATATATACACTATTCACCACCTGTGGTGAAGGGTATAAAAATGGCTTTCGCAAAAATGATATATACAGAGCTGCAAGGTAACTGGAAAGGTCAAGCAGCTGCACAGTATTTCTGCGTGGCCAAATGTTTGTAACAGTTGAGTTTAGACCAGCTGCTTTAATTTAAATCTTTTTGTTTGCCATCAAAATCTATTTCTGAAAAGGACCGCTACCAGTCAGCTTTTTGGAAGATTTGTTGAAATTAAGTTTGTTCATTTGCTTCTGGTCAGCGTATACCTAAACCATGTCCATAAATACTAGTTTTGTTTTAGGAAGGGCAAAACCATTTTTTTATGAACAAATTTTCTGGCAATACTGCTAAACATAAATATATAAACATTTTCATGAAAGCAATTGTTAATTAAGGTCTGTACAAAAATTAAAATGAGGTACCTTCCTTTAAATAAGAACTCATTAATTTAAATAACTTTCTAAGACAGCAAGAAAATGTCACTATAAATCTTCATCTTTTACGGTCGTCATGTTTTGTAAACAGTTCCTTTTTCTGCCGTTCTTTTTTTTGTTGTTTTGTTTTGTTTAGACGCACATGACTTAGCATTAGTCAAAGTACTTTAGACTTTCGAGCAACATTAACAAACATACTAATCCATTACTAAATTAAACAAAGCTCGAAAATACAACAAATAATATAAATAAAGTACCTTGGACCCAAATAAATAAAGAAACCATTTATTTTGTGACAAAAAGGGTACAAAGTAGTAGGGGGAAGGGGAGAGGTACTTCTTCTTTTGCCAAAGAAAAAGCACTCCCCCAAATTATGCAAAATTGACTAGAAGTAGTTGTTCACAAATGCGAATGAATGAAGGTGGAAAATATTTGCTTTATTTTAGTGGAGGCTTGCGAGATACATCCTTGGAATTTTACCTTTTTTCTAGTTGTTTATTTTGTGATTTCAACAAAACAATAAATCATTAAGAAGACAGTTTAGTTTTTGCAAATGGTCAAAACAAACTCTTACTATTTTGTTCCTGCGAATAACCACTGGGGGTAGGTTTTGAATTCTGGTTATGCGGAGTTTTAGTCATTTCGGTTTTGATTAACTAAAATTAACCCATAAGAGGAAGTAGGTTGTAAGAAGGTACTAGAAAATGAAGAAGTATGAGTGATTAAATAAAATAAATAGAGTATAATGTGTTTGTTCTAATTGTAAACTAGGTGAACCAGAATCAACCCCTGAGTCGGTCTAATGGTGTCTATCTGTCCGTATGTGTATTTATCTAATCTTTTTTGTACATATGATTTTATTGAATCTTTATTATAGAC
This sequence comes from Pollenia angustigena, assembly GCA_930367215.1. Taxonomy (NCBI): domain Eukaryota; kingdom Metazoa; phylum Arthropoda; class Insecta; order Diptera; family Polleniidae; genus Pollenia; species Pollenia angustigena. The sequence continues at coordinate 52,007,922 of OV884056.1, read as the reverse complement.
TATGAATTAACAAAAATTCATCAAATCTTATTCTAATTGTTTTTTATGTCCTATCGGTGCCGGGCGAAAATTTTACCCACCACGGTTTCTGTACACATATTTAAGCGTTTATCACTCTTCAGTTTGAATAAGTCCTGCGGTATTTTTACTTTTTTTCTTTATGAATGATTAAACTTTTTGTTAATATGCACAGACGTTTAAGAAACATAATTTATTTTTTTTTTTGGAAAATCAGACATATAAAAAACTAAGTTGCAAACAAAACAAGCCAAAAATAATTAAATCTGTTTACAACTTTTGATTTGATTCACAAAAGACGAAAGATTTTAATTAAATTTAAGAGTTTCGTAAAACGAAATACTTCTATGGAAGCCCCCTAACAAATGGATATAAAGGGCAAGTTGGTTTTGTTAATGTTTAGATCAAAGAACTAATGGAGGTCGGACATAAATTGTATCCCTCTAGGAGCAGCTCCTTGGTGGTTATCGGGGGTTTTCTTCAATACATTTCTAGTCTGTATTGAACATTTTGTATGGCAGCCCCCTTAAGGAATGGAGATGACGGGTAGGAAAACAAGAGCTAACCTTAAAAAAATGGTAACCACCACTGGATTCAGCGTAATCGAGTAAGGTTACTACGCCAGGTGCCCGGCATGTCAGTTTTTTCAACTAGCACAGTGTTATTACGTCCTGACACTTTTACACATGTGTTTATTTTACATTTTTTTTATCCCTCCCTTTGTTTATAGAAGAACTCAAAAATATAAGACACCAGCAGCATCCAAATATAATTTTCGTAATTATTCTACTTTGAAAAATTTTATGCATTTAACTAAAAAATTTTAACAAATAGAATTCGGGAATTTTTTGTTTGTTATTTTATTGCTTATACATGAAAATAATGTTCGTTTTTCTTTTTGTAGTTTTGTGGTTGTTTCTACCAACTTCATGAATGTCGGGCACAGTTTTGCCTCTAGTTCTTCCCTTCTTACCTGAAGTTTTGCTGGCACTGCTGTTGACTTGTCACTTATGAAGTCGAGGTGACACAATACAAAGTAAAACGCTTGCTTTGTCAATTTATTTTATTTACTCACTTATTACTATATTTCTGTGGCATTTTGACAAAACGTCTTAAGTCGAGATAAGATAGCAACAAAGTTTTTAATAAAACCTCGTTGAAAATAAAATTTTTATTAAAAAATTAAATAAAAATTTCGTTATTAATACAAAATTTTAAAAACATTTACAAAAATGTTTTTTGAATGAAAATTCGTATGAATAAAAACTGTTTTTACAACTTTTTTGACTTAAGATGTTTTGTTAAGATGCCACAGATTTGTATTTCCTTGTTTATATTTAAAACGACTCATATATTTTTATTCTACTTCATCGAACGCTATCGAATCCACAATCCGCTTTTCGTTACGTCAAAGCTTTTTATTAGATACGAAATCTTATTCGATAACGAATGCGATAGTTTGGTCCCAAGCTTAGTTGGCAGGAAGAAAAGTGGCTTTTAAAAATGTTTGAATTGTAGTTTTCCTTGAACTGTATCCTGTTTACTGCATGATTTTTACTTCTATTAGTTTTTAATGGCTTTCTATGTTGAAAGCTAGTGTCCATATTATGAAAGCTTTGCGACGAAACATTAGAGTTTGTTAGTTAAATTGGAAATGTGTACTTTATTTCATGAACAAACAGTTATAGTGAGTTTGTTATTCGGGGGAACCAGCTTCAAGAAATAAGATTAATTGTTGGGAAACGAATGTTGTCTCCAAAGAAAGTTTTAAATATGAGCGAGGATATATTGTCGCTTTTAAACGAATTGATTTCACAATGGGTTAAACTCCTACTCATCCTAAGTAAAATTTGTTAAAATTACTTTTGACAATCTTTCTACTGCAACTCCTTTCCCCAAATCCTCTCTTAAATTCTAATTGCAAAAGGAACATTAATAAAATGTTTCTTCCTGTCTTTTCTGGTGTTAACGCAAAATTTCTAATATTTTTCATCATTAAAATGTAATGTTGCGTTACTCATTCTAGAGTTTCGCAAAAATTGCCTTAAAACATTTAATGGCGTCACAATTAAAATCCTTCTTTTACTTGTTGGCCATTAAAACAACAAAACAAAACTTGACCCAAGTAAATTTTGAGCCTTATAATTCCTTGATGACCTGCCATTTATCGAAATGTATGTGCGTGTGTGTGTGTGTGCGTGTATTCTATTGCTATTTTTGTAAATGTTTTATTCTAAACAATTATTTTTGTTTTTTTTTCTGGCTCTCTTCAAGTATTTTTTAGCTTAAATCGAAATAATTAATGAGATCGTGTTTAAACAATACCCAAAGCTATTGTTTGTCTTCATTCCTTTTGTTTTATTCCATCAAAATCTCTAGAAATTCTCCAGCCACTATTTATAGAAATATTTAAACCCTTTTTATTATTATTTTGTAGTTAAACTTTATTTGAATTCTTTTGGGGAGTGTTTTTTAGTCTGTATATCGAAATTTTTGGTAAGGAATTGTTGTAAGTAGAAGGAGAGTATTGTATTTCTATGTAAATTTTATTAAAATGATGAAAAAAAACTTGCTGAGAAAGTATAATATTTCTTATTAATGACATTTGTTTAGGTCTAACGAAAGAGTTAAAACTTTTTCTTATAATTACATTTTCCTAGAATTTAATAAAGAAAATATAAAACGTAAAAGGCCCTAACTTACTAAAATTAGAAATTGACTTTGTCATTGTTTTTGCATTAAAAACAAATTTACACAAAACCTTTTGGAATCTATCGAAGAAAATTAGCAATTTTATTAACAAAAAACAAACGGCCCTATCTACAAAAGTTTATACGATAAACGCGAAAAGACCTAACTACCATAACCTAACATAATATGCAACATTGTCAAAACAACTGGTAGGCTTTGCAAGAAAAATATATTATCAACAGTTTTAGGTGAATTCTCAGTTTATCATTTTAAATAGTTGTTTGATTCCCCTGTAAAATTTTCAAAATGTTAGCTGGGCCTTTGACGTTGCAGGTTACGATATTTAAAACTTTTTAGAAATTAGGAGGCATAAAAAACATTTTCTTTTTTCCAAGTGCTATCAGGTCAAAAGTTTCTAGTTGGGGAAAAAAGCTCCCCCACAAGATCAGCACCATATTTTGGTACTATGTGGAAGAACTTAAACTCTTTGAGCTTCGCGAATGTTGAGCTGATCTCGTGAGAGAGTTTTTTTTATAACTGCTAGAAACATTTGACGTGATGCACAGAAAAGAAGAATCAATCCATGAGCACTTAAATCAAGCCGTAGTGGTGTCAAACCGTAACAATAAATTTTCTTTAATCTTGTACAGAATTCTTGATTCAAGTGCCCCGTACTTGAAATAATCCGAAAACGCCTTAAGTTAAAGTAAGATGAGATAAACGTTAATATCAGACTGTGCTTGATTCAAGAAATTCTAAGTTGGTATTTTCCCGAATTCGTACTTGAAATAATCCGAGATTGTAATTGATATTAACCTAAACTCTTTTCCAAATAACCAGAGATAGAGAGAAAAATATTAATTACTTGTATTCCGCTCTTTGTTTACAAGAAGAACTCTCAATTATAAGACACCGAAAGCATGCTCACTATGGTTTACGTTATCATTCTACTTTATGATTTGAGGTATTTTCTAAATAATTTTAGCAAATATAATTTGGGAATTTTTACTTTGTTTAAGGTTTTAAACATGAAATAATTAATGTTTTTCTTCTTGTTGTGTTGTTGTTGTTTCTACACAAAACAAGTTGAATCTTTTTTCACTTTCTTTTGTACACAGAAAAAAAATTTTCACCAATAAAAGCATTAATTAAAAATAAAACTAGTTTTACTTAAAGATTTAATCAAGTGAATTAAAAGTTTAATCAAGTGAATTAAACGTTTAATCAGATGTATTAAACGTTTAATTAATAATATTAATTTATACCAGTAAAGAAATTAATAACATCAATTAAACGTTAAATTCACTTGATTAAACGTTTAATTCACTTGATTACATTTTAAATTAAAACTGATTTTATTTTTGATTAATGCTTTAATAAGTGCAAAATGTTTTTCTGTGTAGTGTTCTTGTTTTTACAACATACATTTACAAACACACGCCTATGCTCTCATATTGGGTTTCGAAAGTTTCAATTATTTTTTGGTATTATTCGTACTTTAATTTTTAAGTGCACAGAAAAAAATAAAAATGGATTTCAATAAAAAAATTTGTGATATTAATTAAAAAATTAATTAAATTTGCACCAGTTAACAAATAAATAGTATTAATTAAACGTTTACTTAAATTGATTATGCGTTTAATTCACTTGATTAAATATTTAATTCACTTGATTAAATTTTTCATTAAAACTGATTTTATTATGATTAATGCTAAAATTGAAAAAATAAGCTAGCGTTTTTTTCTGCGTACTTAATCCCTAAACTAGCTGTGTATAGTTGATTGTTACATCAATACAGTTATAAGAAATTATAATTTAAAATATATTTACGGCCAGTGTTACCAAGTTCAGTTATAATTTACTATCAGGTGTAATGTTTAAAAACATATACTTAACTGAAAGTTAAAGTTAATTCTAACAGAACTTGGTATAAGTGGTCGTTAAACTTATAAGTTTCTGATTATATCTACGTATAATTATTAAATAATTAAATTAAATAGAAAAGCGAGGAGATATTTCTAATGTTTTCTTATTTTACTGAAGGAACTCGTTTGCCCCAAAGCAAATAAAACCCTGTCAAAATATATAATTTTCCCAACGACTGAATTCGATTAAAGAATAAGTCAATCTACATAGATTTCTTTTACATCAAGAATCCTTTAATATTTACTTTAAACTTGCTTGACAAAAATTTAAAATTTTGTAACAAAATCATGAAAGCTTCCCCAAAAATAATACGTTCTCATATACTTGTATTGGTTAATGGCGTTGCATAAACACACAAATATATAAAGCTAAAGACTTGACAATTAAGTAAAATAAATGAGTTGTAGTTGACAGCCATAAAAAGTAACGTAAGACCCGAGGACAACGAGGAAGGCAAATGAATAAACGAACAAACAAACAAACAGCCCTGATGTAACCAAAAGATGTTGGAACTAGCAAGTTAAAGTCCTAAAAAAAATCATTAAAATATGACGCCAAAGTATGAGAGTAAGCTTTCACTTTGGCTACGACAAGTTGCCACACACGTACACACACACACACTTACGCTTTTACAGAAAACGGAGTGAGTGATGTACGTGTTCTGTATTAGTATGTGTATTTGTTTAGCCATTGCCGTGACGTTACTGAAAAAACTTGGGAATTTGCTTATAAAAAAGACGTCTAAAAGTAGAAGTATAAACAAACACCCATCACATCCCCAATGAATAAACAATCTTTATATACACACACACAAGGTATAGTTACATATATTTACTTATAAATACAATGTCCTTTCAATGTTTCTTCAATGTATGCTTGATGCTTTACCGACCCTTCCCCCGCCCCCTCCCATTTAAAGCAAATGTGAACCTGGTTGCCATAATCCCTAGCTTCTTTAAAGGATTTTTTTTTATATATGTTTAATTTCCTTGCATCTTTGTTATCATTCAAGTTATTGCTGTTGGTTCTATGTACCGACCGCTGCTTCTGTTGTTGAGGTCACTAATGTCGTAAGATGAATGAATATAAAATGAAAAACATTCATTTACATTTGTATGTATACAAAGAACTTTTAAGCAATAAACAGGGGTTTAAAACAGTAGTCTATCATGCTAATTCAAAAATTGTACAAATAATTTTGTACAGAATTTTTTAAGTTAAAACACCAGGATTTAAGAAGCAAAATACTTATGGGAAAAACTCAGGAAAACATATTATGTCTCCTTTTAAAAAATATCTGTATAAAATATTTAAGCTAAAAAAATTTAAAAATAAATAATTTTAAAAGAAATAAAAAAGATCGATAAATTTCTGCACAGAAAAAACTTAAAATTGATTTCAATTAAAAAATTTGTGATATTTATTAAATAATTAATAAAATTTGCACCCGTAAACAAGTTAATACTATAAATTAAACGTTTAATTCACTTGATAAGATATTAAATTAAAGCTGACTTTATTTTTTATTAATGCTTTAATTGGTGAAACATTTTGGAGAATTGTTCTGTTTGCTTTTAAATGCCACTACTAAACAGCAAAAAATATTTACTCATTGCTATACAAAATGCTTCTATATTTTAAGGACGCTGATCACATAATTTTTTAAAATTTGTTAAGCCGTACGATCAATTGTAAAGACACTTAAAAAATAAAATATACAAACAGAAATTCTGATAGTGCATAGAAAATATTCCTGGAAAAACTTTAAGGAATAATACTATAAAAGTATAAAAGCTTTAAAAAATTGTTATATGACTAAGAATACACATTCGAATAATATGGAAAATTTAGATATTTATCTTACTAAATGGGTATGGTAAGTAAAGGTGGAAAATTCTTGATTGTCTCTCTCTTGGAAGTGGCCAGGAATGACTTCTTTGTTGCACAATCTATACGGCTCACGATCTTTGTCTTAAGGTCAAGAAACCTGAAAGGTTGGTCCAAACAAAACGCACGATGAGTAAACAAAACAAAAAGTTTTCAGAAAATTTTCTTAATATTTTTTCTTATGATAGAAAGATCTATGACAATTGTTGTGAAACAAAATGTCGGCGAAATGCTCGACAGAGCTTCGGTGGCTTACAACTATCCGATGGTCCATATTTTTAATGATTCTGAGACATAAATGAGGTTCAATGTCGTTATTGTGCCGAATTATCACATCCTCTAGTTCATGAATAGTTCGTAGCTAATAAACGTCCACTTTTTCTTTTAAATATCCCCAAAGAAAGGAGTCCAAAGTGTCAAATCCTATGATCGTGGCAGTCAATTGACATCGCCATCACGTGCGGTAACACGGCCATTGAATTTCTCGCACAAAAAGCCATCGTTTCGTTGGCTGTGTGTCAAGTGGCACCATCCTGTTGGAACCACATATCGTCTAGGTCCATATCCTCAATTTCTGGCCACAAGAAGTTCGTTATCATATCGCGTTAGCGAACACCATTCAGGGTAGCTGCTGGGTTGACCACATTTTAGAAGAAGTACGGCCCGATGACGCCGCCAGCCAATAAACCGCACCAAACACACTCTTTGTGAATTGCATTTCCTACAGGCTCGGTTTGCTGAAATTTGTACACAATTCTCCCGATTGTGGACGCTTTTGATCGATTATGCGGACCAAAAAAATCACGAAGTGCACGAAATGCTTTTTGATTTGAACGCCGTTTTTCGCCAAAGGCTTCAACAATCAAAGCGTGCTGCTCTATTGTGAACTTCTCAATGGTTGAATTTTTCAACAACTGGAATAAAAAAATGTCAAATTTAGTTGGGCACAAAACTTGACGTTAAGGTGTGACTCACAATTAACATTGGGCATTATAGTTGTACCGCCCATATATATATAAAATAAGTTTAATCGCTTATATTCGACTAGCTGACCCGACAGACGTTGTCCTGTCCAAATAAGGAAAAATGTTTGCGTTCGATTTTTAAAATCCGTTAAAAAGATGCGAACATTTGAAAGAAAAATTATTAAAATTAAAAAATTAAAATTAATTAAATCTAAAAAAGTGGGCATAAAAGTGGGCGGGGCAAAATTTTCTTTCCGTAAAAACCTAAGTTGGACCATGGTGATGATTTTAAAGAAAAAATCGTCCAAATCGGTCAAGCCGTTCTCCAGTTATGCGCTTAATATGAAAAGTGGGCGTAAAAGAAGGCGTGGTACAATTTTCTTCAGATGAAAACGTAAAATGGATTAATACGAACATTTAAAAATTAAAAATTAGTCAAATCGATGGATCCGTTTTTTGATTTTAGGTAAATCGAAAAAAGTGGGTGGGGCAAAATTTTCTTTCCGTAAAAACCTAAGTTGGACTATGGCGATGATTTTTAAGAAAAAATCGTCCAAATCGCTCAAGCCGTTCTCAAGTTATGCGCTTAATTGAAAAAGTGGGCGTAAAAGTAGGCGTGGTAAATTTTTCTTTCTATGAAAACTTAAAATGGATTAATACGAACATTTGAAAGAAAAATTTGTTAAATCGATGAAGCCGTTTACTGATTTTAGGTAATTCGAAAAAAGTGGGAGGGGCAAGATTTTATTTTCGTATAAATCTAAGTTGGAACATGGCGATTATTTTAAAGAAAAAATCGTCCAAATTATTTAGAAGTCATTGGTGGTGCAATATGAAAATTGGATTTTGAAACGTCCCTCCGCCCGCAAACCGAAAATCAAAAATCAGACTTCACGGGGTTACCCGCCAGAATATTCTGAAGATTACCTGAAAATTTCATCAAAATCGGCCCAGCCGTTTTGAAATCCATACGTTACATACATACATACATGCATACACACATCCTATTTTTTTTAGGCCGAATCTCTATTTCCCTCCACCGAGATTAACCATATTTAAGCAGTAGGCATTCTATGGGCTCTATAAATCATGAATCAATCTTCATAAAACTCTCCCCACAGTACCATATTTCGTTGAAGAGTATTAAAGTGATTTTTTCGAGTTTAATAAGACCAAATTTCATTACAACATCCTTATTCATTACGGCTTAAATAGTACCATAGTGTTTATCGAGAATTAGCTTTATGCGATCTTCACAAAATTAAGGAACTATAACAAACCAAATTTTACGACAATAGATTTATTCGTTACGATTTCATGTATATTTGACTTTATATCCGGCCTATGGTAAATATGGACCGATCTTCATAAAATTGTTTGAATAAATTCAGTAATATAATTTTTTCTGTCAAATGTCATAACAATCGATAAGTTCTGCCACCATTAACGTTAGTTTTTGTAACAGAAATATTAATTTTTTATAGTTTCACATTTGACTTCACAACTCTTGTCTTTACAGAATCGATTGTACAGAAATGCAATGCAATACTTACACAGAAAAAAATGTTGCACCAATAAAAGCATTAATCAAAAAAAAAAAAAAAATAAGTTTTAATTAAAAATTTAATCAAGTGAATTAAACGTTTAATTGATATTATTAATTTGTTTACTGGTGCAAATTAATATTGCTGATTAAACGTTTAATACACTTGATTAAAAGTTTAATTCACTTGATTAAGTTTTTAATTAAAACTGATTTTATTTTTGATTTAATTAAAACTGATTTTATTTTTGATTAATGCTTTAATTGGTGCTTAATTTTTTTTTTTTTTTGTATAGGAGCACAACGAACTATTAAACACCAAATTGGTTTTATTCCTGTGAGTAGTTCGAAAGTCAGCGTGATTTCAAGACATGGACGGACAGACATGCGGACATGGCTTAATTGGCTTAAAATTACTCAAGAGCATACGTTTATTATGGGGTCTTAGATAAATATTAAAAATTTTTCCAACGTTATAAGAAACTTGGTATACCCTCATTCACCACATGTGGTGGAGTGTATAAAAAGTCGTATTAAGAGAAAAATTTCAAATTGGTGTAGCTGTGTTATTATCAGAAATAATCATGTAATTACTTTATTCATTCTTTATTTTTTTTTTTTTTTTGATAATAAAAGAAAAACTGTCCAATACAACTGAAATATGAATAAACAAAGAAAACAAAACAAACAAAAAAAAGAATTTCATAAACCCAACTAATTAGAATGTGGATTGTTGTTGACGAACAAAAGCAACAAATTATAGTGAATGAAATAGAAAAGAAAAAAAGTTATGAAATATTAATTGAAGTTTAAATTTTTAGTAGTACAATGTTGTCCGGTTATGACGAACAAAGGTCGTTGTATGCGAAGTTCATTACAACCGGATTACATTTTTTTTCAGCCTGGAAATAAGAGTAAACAAATTTAAAAAAGTTCATTTTTATTCATTTTAAAAAGTTTTTATAAAACCTATTTGGTACATTTACGTTCAAATGTTAGTGAAAAGCAAATTCAAAACATGTTACAAAACATAAATAAATAGTGTCTTGCATTTTATCTTAAAGAAATAAACGTTTTTTAAGACATACATACGTTTATAATTTTTAAGAAAGTAATTAAACATTATCATGCACTTCAGTAATATTAAAAAAACAAAAATTGTAATGAAACATGGCATGTATATTAGACTGGTCGCAATCTTTTTTTTTTTTTTAATTTAATTGTTTGCGCTGCTTAAAATATGAGGTTTGGTGTAAGAAATCATGATCTAATTTTTCAGGTCAATTCGACGGTGCCTAGCCGCGCCGGGTGGGGCCCAAAGTTCCCCATATTATAAAAAAAAACATCTTTTCTATCAGATCTTTATAGTTATACTAGTTGAAATGCCGAAAATCAAAAATATGGCTTCGTTACGATCTTCCAGAGAAAGTACTTCAAGTGTGCCAAATTTCAGCTTCCTATGTCATCAGATGGCTTCAGAAAGTTGCGGAAAGAATAGGACATACATGCAAACATCCTGACATACTAAGAAATTATATATTGTATAGATAGATTAACATATGTTCGCGCAACTCAAAAACGCTTTAGCTTATTGAAAAACTAAAAAAAAACCGAAATTCCGCAATAAAATTTAGATCGTTACGAAGCCATATTTTTGATTTTCGGCTTTTCAACTAGTATAACTATAAAGATCTGATAGAAAAGATGTTTTTTTTTATATTATGGGGAACTTTGGGCCCCACCCGGCAGGCTAGGCACCGTCGGATTGACCTGAAAAATTAGATCATGATTTCTTACACCACACCTCATATTTTAAGCAGCGCAAACAATTAAATTTAAAAAAAAAAATCCCATACAAGATGCGACCAGTCTAATGTATATGTGTGTATGTGTGTTTAAATAATATCAGCGGTAAAAAGGAAGTCCTTATTTCTTAGACACAAGGCCTTACTACCCCATTCCATACTCATACATTTTTTTCTCACGATGTCCTAGCCAGCCAAGGCTTTCTGCGTTTCCTTTTTCAGCAGCCCTGATTAGAGGCCTTCTTCAGCAGGTCTCATTGTAAGCCTATGTATGTTGTAGGGAGGGAGGCAAGCAAGCATGAGGAAAAGATCTTAAAAAGGGTCTAGGAAGGTCTTTCAGAAGGCCTTATAAATTAAAAGTTTACCGCTGGGATATTACACCATCATAAAAAAGAAATTTTAAATTAAAACAAGGTTAACAAAAAATATTTGGTATCTAAATTTTTCAAAAAACTTTTGTAAAATTAAACAATCGTTTATGAATACCCGGGCTTGGAAACTGGAATTAATCACGTCTCTTTCAAAAAAGTTTTCCAATTCCACAAAAATTAAAAACACTTTTTGGACCTTTTTTGAATTTGAAACATTAAAAAAGAGTTTGCAAACGTTTCCGCACATCTTTGCAAACATTTGCTCATATCGTTGATCCACATTTCCTTCAATATTTCGAAATATTTTAAAAACAGTTCGTTATAACCAACCGGAGAAATTGTTCGTTATAAGAGATAATTCATTATAACCAGTATTTCCGGGGTACCAGATACGATCTCTGATAAGCCGCGTTCGAAAAAGATCGTGAACTGTCTATGTTGGATTTTTGCCGATTCTCAGGTATTGACTACACTGGATTATTTTGGACGATGTAGCACCAAAAGGTGAAATGTCGTTAAGATGATTCCTACAATCTTTCGGGGTTCTACTTTGGCAAAGGACGTGTTTAACTTTGTCTTGTCTCAACTCGACATAATAATCGGCATGTCAACAACAGCTTGCAGAGACACTGTCACTTTTAGCCTGTGGAAGTTTGAATTTTTATAAGTTGGTGGGCAAGTGCTAATGTTCTATATGTGAGAACGTTAACTGATGTATACAAGAATTGAAGGCATTCATAAAGTTGGAACCGAAAAACTCATATGAATAAATTTTTTTTAGGACCAGCACTCAGCGGATGACACCTACTAATGCATTGCATTGTGTTAGAACTAGCAAAAAAGATGAGGGGTAGGAGAAGAGGTAGTAGTGCATGTGGACATATGACTTGAACTTATTTATGTTGAAAGTGAGAGGGAAGACTTCATTCAGCAGGAAGGTTTTTCGACATACAAATAGACTGGCACAAATGCGTATTGTCCTGTCATACGTCGTACGCAAAATAATGAACTCTTGAGGAAAAACCTGTATTACGAGAAAATTTAGAGGCAGTCATTGGTTGCTGTTCATATCTCAGCCAATTGTGAAGCGATCTGATAATATAAATGTATAACAACCAAGTCCCCATCACATTTGGGGTCTACGGAAATGCCACTTCAACGAACAGATGCACAGCCAAACATCAGTGAATCAACTTCGCTTTTCATAAGGACCCAGACTATATACATAAACTTTACAGGGACTTAATCAATACTGTCTAAAGGACGAACAGCATAACAACTTTTATTTACTCTTTCCAACAATAATCGAAAAACCAAAGGAGAAAAAATTTAAGGAAAATTTTAATTTTATTTAAATAATTACAAAACCTTTCCTTTATAAATCAATTAAAACTTTAATTGCACTCATTTCTACCATTTTTGAAAACTCAGCTCGTTAGTCTTGCCTTTTCTTTCAGCTCTAAGAATTGGAAAACACCCCACCAGCACCACTCTTTTATTCTTAAAAGGGATATTAAGACCATAAGGTCTGTAGTTTTTGTTGCTGCTGTTTGTTTTTTAAACTATCTACACACAACAAAAAAAAAAACCACCCAACCAACCAACACCACTTTCAAAACAAACTTAACTCACACCCTATTTTGTTGAAAGTTGTTCTGCAACCGGACACTTATCGAAATACCCACAGATTCTATTCGCAAATGAGAAGGGATATTGAAGAAGACGCCATATTTGTATAAATGGGTATATTTAGTTTCATCAAACAACCATACTCACGCACTCATAAGCAAAGCACATTATCCTTGTGCAGGACATAAAGTTAAAATTTCATTTTATTTCTTTGTCTTTTTATTAAATTGCCATTTGCAAAAAACATTTCTATTACAATTGTTTAGTTTTACTACAGCGAAAAAAGGGGTGAGTAAGAGAGTCATTGCTGAGGTCTTTACATTTTAACACAGGTAATGTTTCGAGTAGGGTTCGAGTTCTATTCCTTTTCTTTACATGTTTAGAATGTTATGTGCATTGCAATTCTGTGCTTAGAAATATTTACGTATCTAAATTTACATTTAAAATTTAGAAATAGTTATAAAACTTTTGAAAAAATAAACATTTTATAACGTTTTTGTATAAAAAAAAAAAAAAATCTACAGTTTATGCTTATGACTCTGGCATATTTTTAGATATTGTAGTAAATGTTGTTTGCATAAGGATTCGAACTTGGTCTTTTATTGTTTGCATAAGGGTTGCTTGCGTGAAGCCTCAAGGGATTGGAAGAGCATGGTGTAGATACTCATACGTTTGTATTCGCATAAAGAAATTACTTAAGTGGAAATTAAAATGACATTTGCATGTGTTCCTTTTACTTTGGTTTTTCGATTTACTAAAGTTTAATTTAATTGTATGAAATATTTACTGATATAAAAACTTAACTTAGTAAAGAAATAAAAATGCTGTATTGAAATGAATCTTAAATGCCTTACTGGACTATTGATATATCGGCAGGATACATAATAGGTTTATAAAAAAAACATAAAGAAACGTATAGTCGATCAGGCCCGACCCTGATACTCTATGATGCCCTACACCACATAATTAAAAAACAAAGTTTCGAGACTGAACCCTATTTCGGACTTAGCTTTAGGTTCATGCTATAGTTCTTTGTGTCGAATATTATTGAGATATTTTCATCCATATAAGATCTGTTTGCCTTTAAGTGATTTTAGGCAGAGGGCTTATACAGGGCCTCTCTATATTCTATAAGTTTGTAAAAGTTTGTTGTAGAAACAAGAACAACACTACAGAAGAAGATAAGCATCGGTTTGCTGGTTTTATGTAGAAACAACAACAACTCTACAAGAAGAAAATCATGCATTTTCTTCATATATAAAAACTAAAATCGGAAGCAAAAAGTCCCGAATTCTATTTGTTAAAATTATTTTTTTAAGTACATAAAATTTTTAAAGTACAATGACTACGAAAACCATATTGGGCATACTGCAGTTGTCTTTTTATTGAGAGTGCTTCTGTAAACAAAAAGTGGAATACAACAAAGTTAATTACAAAAATGTATTCTAGGCTTCGCTGAATTTAATTTTCATCAAATAATTTTTATGAAGAAAGGAACTGGCAACTTGCTTTATTTTTTGATTTTCTAGCGAAAACAATAAAGCAAGTTGTTTCTGTATTTATATTGCTTTTAACCTACTTACAACTACAATTAATGTTGGGAGAATTCCAACCAATTGTAGTGGGGAATGTAAGAAAATATAAACTCACTGTTTATTGTTGTTGTTTTTGTTTAAGCTTTGATATTGTTACAAGTAAAACTGGTGCTTATAATTCTAATTCGCTTAATAGTTTTGTTTGTTTAATAATTTTAGTTTTTCTAAAATCTAGATGAAATTTCCTGACGATCTGGCCTAAGCAATCAGTGAAATATGCATAGAAATAGCTTATCCCATCAACACAATATTTTAGTGTTTTTATCAAGAATAAAAATTGGGAATTAAGCACTACAAACAAAATCTTGTTAATTATTCAATGAACTTAAGCTTGATTAAAATATCAAAAATTTGTATTTAAACCCATAAACAGTTCAATAAATTAACCGCAATACTAATTAAATAAATATATGGTGGTTTCACAAGGTGGCATAAAGTCATATGTCTTAAAAATTATTACATCAAAAATTACGACTGTTGTGCACATCTCCTCATAGTTCAGTGTGCTCTTTAAATCAGCTGATTTAAAACAAATATAAAAATAAATATTTATCAAAAATAAAAGTTTTTTTTATTCTGATCAGATAACTGAAAACCACTATTTTTCTTGATTTATTCATACGCTCAAATTTACATTCACTCTTTGCTTGCAAAACAAAGTTCAACGTTGGTAATTTTTACACCGTTTCGTACACATTTGATTTTTGCATGTATTCGTTTTTTATAGAAAGTGCTTTCTTTGCATTTTTATTACGCACGCAATACAACACAACTGTGTAAATTCAAAAGGCACTCATTCTTATACTTTTGCATTCAAGTAGTCATTGTCCCCTCGATGAGACGCTTTGTTAACATTTACAACAATAAACCACTCGATGAGACGCTTTGTTACAGTTAACAACAATAAAAACAACAATAACAAGAATACATTGTACATACATACAGAACAACTGTACTTTTTAAGATGATAAAAAAAAAGTATTCTGTTTCTATGGAAATTGTTTGTACCTACATATGTGCGTTAAGTTTCATTTCAATTTTTTTTTTCTTGTACTACATAGTAACTGCTGAATGGGTACATGAGTAATAATTGCTTGATTTCTGGCATTTTTGTTTGTATTATTTTTTTCTTTGCCAAAAAAATCATTGTCGCACCGAACACACAAACATCTTTATTAAAAAACGAAGCTAACGATAGAATAAATAACAAAGCACTATGTGAATTATTTGAATGACTGCAAACCAGCAGCGAATATTTGCGGTTGCGCAATTTTGATTGTATGACCGCAAGTGAGTGCATTTGTTGCTGTTCATTAAATGCGATTTTTTTGCAATTGCACAAAGCCGTTCTCTGATTCTGATCCATGAATTAATAAATTTAATTAGATCAGAAATAAATTTAATTTTGTTTGTTAATCAAACTGCAGAGTCCTAAACCGATCTAATTTGACGCCGCAAGTGATTTGTTGCAAAAATTTATAGCGGCAGGTTAAATTCAGATGTTAGCCGGATAAAATTGTACCAACAACGGCGACAGTTTACAAAAACTAATGCGGCTTAGCTCAGCCGTTCAGCACAGGTCTCTTTGGATTAATTACGACATCACAATAAACATAACAAGCAAAGTTATATTTATTTAAGATACTTTTTGTTTACAAAGCAACAACAATATTTTTAACCATTGTAACAAGTTAGAACATTATGACAATATAACATGAACACCTTGTGAATACCCCAATAGCATTATCTCCCTCGTTCGCCGGGGAAAGTGTTTAGGCTAGAATCAAACTCAATTTCGTATAATTTTAAGTACAAATTTAGGACTTAAAACAACTTAGAATTTCTTGAATCAAGCACAGTTTGAAGTCAATTTCAATTTAACTTAAGTCAATCCCGTTTCAAACTATTTGTACATAAAATAATTCGCACTTGAATGTTCCGTACTGGTATTATTGACACCACTTCGGCTTGATTTTTTCTTTCCAGTCTACGGTTAATTATGGACCAGAGATCAGCAATGAATCGTTTTTTCGCTACTCATACTGACTCATGCAATTGTAAGTATAAGTGCGTAGAAATCATTTAAACTAAACTACTCTGACTCACTCATACTCACAAGAGAAATATTTATGAGTGCGACGTCGACATTATACGCATACTCATAAATGACCTCAGCTTGATTTATAATTTCAAGAAAATACTTACAATACTCACAATGATTCAAATCATTTAGCTCATCCATTTACCGTTTTAACACAACAGAGAAAACACACAACTTAATAATCAGCGCTGCCAGATAAATTTGCCGAAAAATCGTCTACTTCATACATGTTACTTTAGTAAACTGTAATTGCCAAATCGTCACTTTGCTATTTCGGGGACAAATCTGGCAGCCTCGCATTTTGCTTCGCCTATACACATTGACTTGAGTAGATTCTAAATCAAACACTACAAATGTTGGTAAGTATGAGTACGATGAATAAAATGAAACTTTTGAGTGAATATGAGTTTGAATCACATTGGAATAAGTATGAGTGCGTATAAGTACAAGAATTTATGAGTCATGATTTAGCTCTACTCACTTTTTCACTACTCATTGCTGATCTCTGTTATGGACCCACCCTTTCGGATTCCAATATCATTTGGTAAGATGGCTTAGATTGCAATAAAAAAAGTTCCGACCAAATTTAATGTTAATATCAAGATTAAAAGATGGTTAATGGGCACAAAGACTTTATTCCGGAAGGAAGCATGTATGAAGGCTTTGTGATGTTATAGACTGACTGTCACCATTTTAAAAAAGCTTGGTCCTTGCCATAATTCGAACTTATTGGAGTGCGACGTGTACTCAGCGTTTAAGGTTTAGCCAGACGGACGGACATCATTAGATCGATACAAAAAGTGATCCTTAGTCAATCGGTATAACAAAAGCTGGGTCTAGGAACAAGATTCTAAACTGTAACAAATATCAGCACAAACGCTAATACCCTCGCCACTATTGTGGTGAAGATAAAAAAAAAAGAATTAAGCAAAGCCGAAATTTTAACTCAGTCTGCCACAAACAAAGTCTATAATTGTTAGAATTTATTTTTGAACCGATTTAAAAAACCTTTTTCTTCTAAAAAGCAAAACTTATAAAGGTCAATTTGTTTAACCCTAGCAAATGTGCAAAAAAGCGTAGTTGCACTGATTTGACGTGAGCAACCCATTTTGTTTGCACCTTCCATTCTCATTTTTTCCGAAACAATTGTTTTAAACAACGCACCTTTCGTTTGACAATATTTCAAGATGAATGCGACTATATAAAAAAACAAGCTAGAGTGCTATATTCGGCTGTGCCGAATCTTTGATACTCTCCACCGACAGTTCGAATGTTTAAGGAGTAATATCTGTATGATGTTATTATTATCTTAAACTGTGACGATTTGTTATTAATTATGGTTTTGGGTGTACTAAACTGTTTTCCGGGAGAAGGTTTCTATGGGGCCTAAGGTAAATTATGTACTGATCGTCATGAAATTTCACAGTGTTATTTCTAGTCCTAAAAAACTGTGACGTACCAAATTTTGTTACGGTAGCGTTAGGTTTTAGGCGTTCTAAACTGTTTTCCTGGAGTAGTGTTTATATGGGGCTTAAGGTAAATTATGGACGGATCTTCACGAAATATAACAGTGTGATTTCCAGTCAAAAAAAACAAATGTTTGCAAAATCTTATCTCATTCCGTGCCTTGTTCCAGCATTTATGCTATTTTTTGTAACAAAATTATCAATTTTTTTAGGTGGTGGTTCCACATTTTGAGTCATAGCTCTGGTCCTACTAAACCGATTTTGCTGGATTTCAAGCCCAAACTGTTTAGGATAACTACAAGCAATTTGGCTTCAAGTTTGTTCATTTCTTTTGAGTTGTTCGAAAGTGAGCGTGTTTTCAACAGACGGACAGACAGACGGACAGACAGACAGACAGACAGACAGACGGACAGACAGACGGACAGACAGACGGACATTTCTAAATCGACTTAGAATTACTCAAGGACCCAGAATATATATACTTTATGGGGTCTGAGATGAATAATAAAAAAGTTTCACGCGGAATGACAAACTTAATATACCCTCTTCACAACTAATTGTGGTGGTATAAAAATGTATAAATTGAAACCGTGAGTTTCTGGAAAAATACACAAAATAATTATTTTAATAACTTACAAGTCGAATTAAACAACTTATTGACCTAAAAATTGTTTTCAGATAAGTATTCCATAATTTTTTAATCCAAATTTTTAATCTTTTTAATTAGGCTTAAGTTCATGAAATTTAATTTTCATTAAATTATTCTTATGAAGAAAGGAATTTTACAACATGAAAATTAATTAAAATTGTTATTGATAATCTTTCATTCTTGACGTGGCTCGGGCTCGAACCCTGGCCGGCAGGTTTCGATCGCAACCACTCGATCTCCTCAGATGGATTTGCCGGTTGCGATCGAAACATGTCATGGTAACCTGCCGGCCAGGGTTCGAGCCCGAGCCCGAGCCACGTCAAGAATGAAAGATTAGCAATAACAATTTTAATTAATTTTCATGTTGTAAAATTCCTTTCTTCACAAAAATAATTTAATAAAAATTAAATTTCATGAACTTAAGCCTAATTAAAAATATTAAAAATTTGGATTAAAAACCATAAATAGTTCAACAAAATAACCACAATACTAATTATTGTTAAAGCTAAGGCACGAGCTCTATGTGTACATTTGTCCTTCAAGTTGTGCTGAAAAAAAGGTCAACAGAAAAGAGAAAGACAAAATGAAAAAACAAAAAAAATGTACTTGGACTTCACGAAAAATTCTTGACTAAAGTACGAAAAAAAAAACAGAAGTAAGGAAAAAACATGTAAAATCAATTAAAATGGATAATCATTCAAGAAAGCAAATTTCGATCTACCAAATGTTAAAATACAATTTGGTTTAAGGATTGATGTTTGACTATTGACGTCAGCAGTCGTCGATGGCTGCGAGTGTAAGACGGCAAATCCATCTGAGGAGATCGAGTGGTTGCGATCGAAACATGTCATGGTAACCTGCCGGCCAGGGTTCGAGCCCGAGCCACGTCAAGAATGAAAGATTATCAATAACAATTTTAATTAATTTTCATGTTGTAAAATTCCTTTCTTCATAAGAATAATTTAATGAAAATTAAATTTCATGAACTTAAGCCTAATTAAAAAGATTAAAAATTTGGATTGAAAAACCATAAATAGTTCAACAAAATAACCACAATACTAAGTATTACATAATTTTAATTATTTCTGCTTCCTCCATTTGTTGATGCTTTTTCTTTTATTAATTGTTTGTATTTTTTACAAAGTTTATTTTTAAACACTACAATTTATAATGTTTTTCAATTCAAAGAAAAAAATATCCGTCAAAAAAATACTCCTACGCTGTTGTTTACTCCAGAGTTAATTTTATGAGTACATTTTGAGCTTTTTTTCAAGTTGGCAATGCCATAAAAAACTACAAAATTTTTATGCAATTACTCTGATAATCTTGAACTTAATTAGACCCTGAAAATTTCGCATCGTTTGTGCGAAATCATTGTCTATGTGGTTGTTGTTGTGTTTTTGCACTTTAGCTTTTTTCAAGAGTGCAACTTTTGGCGTGCATACCTATTATATGCTAGAGAATTTAAAAAAATAATTACCAATATGGGCTTGTCAACAGCACACGTGTGGCTCTAACCTCCGTTTTCACAACTTACCGATAGCAAAACAGGAATAATCGCTCACTTAAGTTCAAAGTAAAGCTAACGGTATGTGGAGAAAACGGGCCCTAGAGTGATAATTTCTTCTAATATGGAGCTCGAAAAAACAGAACTGCCTTGTCTAAGTTCTTTTAAGTTTTAAATTTTTCACTTAAAACATTTCTGAGAGTATCAATTAGGTTGAAGGGAAAAAGTCTCTAAACTTAAACCATCCCTTTACAATAACAAAAAATACATGTTATAACATGTCTGTGATTTGCAATAATGATAATATCAAAAACATGTATGTGACGCTTTTGGTTGACTAATATCTGTCCTTGATTTTTTAGTTTAGTTTGTAATCTACAAGCACAAGTAAAAATACAAAGAAGGAAGCTGCAAAAAAAATCCTATTGATTGCAACATACAGACACATTCAAAAGTTTATCGAGAGACAAAAAAGTCATTTGATTCTTCCACACAGTTTGAGCTCGTTGCAGTACTTAAAAAAAAACAATTCAAAATTAAGGACATAAATAGACGAAAACATATTAAAAATGATATAAAAACTTTAAGGACTAAGGAGTAAGCAAAAAAAGAAAACCAAAAACAATAAAAAACAAGTAAAACTATTAAGCAACAAAATAGTAAAACAAAAAAAAAACTTGAATTCAATTAAAAAACAAAAGTTTCAACAAATATTTCACAACTGTAGAGCAGACGAGTTTACTGAAATTAAAATCTCTTAAAAAACCCAAGGAATCATGTAAGACAGACCAGCAAAAGGGTTGAGCTCAATAACTAACAGAACAACAATAACAAATAGCTCGAGCACAAATACTAGTACAAACAAAAAAAAAAAAAGGTCCTTAATCCTGAGGAGTGTTGTAGTGGCACTACTTATGGGATGAAAAAGAGTTGATATCATTGTGTTTTTATTGTGTTTCCTTCGTTTTCTTTATATTTTTCGTTTTTTCTCATACTTCTTCTTAAGGACTTGCAAAACTGTGGACAATTGTTAAACACCACCGAGAGAAATTTACATCTTGCTGCAATAGCATTATTGTTGTTGTTGTAGTCAAAGAGCTGGCAAAAAGAACGAAGTCATGACGTAAATCTTTTAACTATAAAGTTTTTTCATACTCTTATCGTCTCTAGTTTCTAGTCTATAAAATTTTTTGTGTATTTTTTATGGAAAATGATACTAGACAGGGTCCTTTTTGTTTATTTTTTACTAGTCTGCTAGATTTCTTGTTATTTATTTTTTTCTTTTATTTTTTGTTTCTTTTAGAGTCTTTAAGGCTTTTTAGTTTTTTTTTTTTAAGAAAAAGGGTGGATTTGTTGTGCTGTTTGCTTAGTCTATCTATTCCGGTATTTTATGTCTTGTATTTTTCCTGAGATACTCTGTTTGAATTATTGTTTGTTTTGTTATTTTATAATCGTGTTAAAACTGTGTTTTAAGAGATATTTTCATTTCGGTTTGTCAGTTCATATTGTGGTTTTCCTTATTTTTTTCTTTTTTTATTTGGCAGGCAAATGAAGAAAAAGAAGTAAATATTTAGAATTTGCAAAAAGTTATAGGGTCCCACTTGAGTACAATTGATGTCAGAGTGTGGCACGTGGCAAGAATTTTGATTTAAAGAAGAGTGGGATATAAGTGTGTTGGTTATTTTTAATTTGCCAATAATTTTTTTTAAGGTGATTCCATGTAAAAATTTAAAAACAAGCTTTAACTTTCAATGCCATAAGGGTCTTCTCGAAACTTTTTCGAAATATTGGTTTATTGTAATGATCTACTGACATATTACACTGTGCAACAAAAAAAAAACACCCTCAACGCTTGCAACGCGAAAAGAAAGTATGCTACTAGTAGAGAAAATCTTCCAAAGGGTTTTGAAAAGTTAGCTCGGGTTCCTGAAATATTGGTCCTTAAAGTTTTTGAGTTTTTTGAAAAGGTCAAAAAATTATACTTAATGTACTTCTGAGCTAAAAAATAATTTCCGACGTCTTCAATAGAATCGTATGGCGATTCTTTTCTTAAAAATTATTAACCCTCTAACTCTCATTTTAAGGGGTCATTTTTTTACTTTTTTACAAATCTTACCGAAAAGTATGCTAAAACGGCACTTTTAAGGGTTAAAATATTCTACGAATATTTTTTGCATAAAATTTCACTAGGGGTGTGATTTCGTGTGATGTATTTAAAACAGATTTTCGAAATTACGGACATTGAAATTTTTGAATTTCTTGAAAATGCGTTTGGCACAAGTCAAAAAAATATGCTTAATATGCTTCTGAGCTAAAAGACTATTTCAGATGTCTTCAGTAGAATTGTATGGTGATTCTTTTCTTACAATTTATTAACCCTCTAACACTCATTTTAATGGGTAATTTTTTAACTTCCACACAAAAATATACTAAAACGGCACCTTAGAGGGTTAAATTGTTCTACGAATATTTTCTTCTAAGACCAAAAAATCGTGCAATGTATGTAAGACGGGTTTTCGAAAAATTCAAAAATTTCAAGGCCCGGGATTTCGAAAGTCCGTTTTGATATTACTTTTGAAGGATTTGGAGATACATATAACAATTCTACTAATTTTTTTAAATTTAAGCCAATTTAGTTCGAGGACTCCCTGTTAAGTGCAGGGACTTAACGCGCCCATTTGGAACCCGTTGGTCTAACTTAGTTAAATGTAATACAGCTTTTCGCTAGTTTGTAAAATATATAGTACAATGAATGTAAAAAGCCACATGGGCCTGTGATTCTGAACTCACCACAATGATTATTGCGTGTCAGAACCACATACGCATTTGACTTCTTATGTTCCGTGACTTTTTCGAATCCTTTACTATTTGCAACGCTTCGAAAATCGGATTAAAAAATGTTCCAAACGTCGCACAGAGGAGTATTTGGCCTGAAAAGCTGGCCAATATTATTAAACGTGTTTTTTGAATTAAAAGTTTTAGTTTTTTGATAGTTTTAGGTGTAGTATGATATAAAAAGTCTAGTTGCAGATTTTGAAAAAATTACACTGCGCAACAAAAGTACACTGCGCAACAAACACTTTTTTTTTTTGGTTTCTAAAATTAGAGATTCCAAATTTTATTGTGGTATCAAACATAATTCGTAGACATGCTAACCTCACTTTTAAAAACCTCTTCTTTTCCTTTTTTTGCAAAAAAAAAGTGTGAACGAATTGTTTCAAAATGAATATTCAACATATTTTAAATTTTTTTTCTTTTCTAAATAACTTTTGATTAAACCTTTCAGCGAAAAAAAAATCTTTGTTAAACCTTTATTCGTTTAGCCGCAAAAAAAAAATCATATAAACATCCAGAAACCGAAAAAAGCATTTAAATCTCATATAATTTTCTTCACTTTCCTGACTTTAGCAGGGTCTCAGAGCTACAAATCGCAATTCTATTCTATTTGGCGTCGTCAACAGTAAACAACGCCGTTTTTTATGTTTTGTTTTAATTTCGTATTCCCGTTGGCAATATTGCCATATTTCGATGACTGTTAGCATATGTTTGGTATTTTCTAAGAAAAATTGGCGTTGCTGTTGCCTTAAATTGCCCTTGATTTTGTCGTTGGCATTTTTAGTGTTGTCTTATGCTGCTTTGTGTCGTGTTTTAAAAATTTTAAGTTATGGTTGGCTGCAATTTTGATTTCTACGGCGGTTTTGATATTTTTCTTCATTTGTGTTGTGTTTTGATATATTTTTTTGTGGATATAATTGAAAAAATTAAAATAACTAAGTGCCAGTTCGAGAAGCTGGTGGAAGAGCTTGTAAAAAATCCATTACTAGCCAGAGGATTATGCAGGGTCCTTTTCCTAATAAATTAAATATCCCTTGCGATTGAAGAAGAGATGGTGGTCTTGTTTTTTTTTGGAGATAAAATTTTGATGTGGGTTCCGTCCACACACACAGCCAATTACACCTGGCAATGCTGCTTTTCAAAGTAATGCAACTTTAATTTATCCATTGTGGACAAAGTTCTCTCTTAATGACTTGCAGAGTCTCAGACAAAATTTTTAAACTTGTGGCTGGGACAGTCAAAAGTTGAAATAATTTCCAACGCTGAGCTGGTACGATCCCTGGGCCAAAAACGCAATGTTGCTGCAATTATATTGTGTTTGGAACAAACGTTCCCTTTTTTAAATGAGGCTCTATTATTTCCAACACATGTTTAAAAGAAAGATTATTCAGCCGAAAATAACTTTCAAATCTAAAAAAGGTTAAAAAAATCCATTAGGCACTTGGGAAAATTAAATATAAAAAAAGTTTCATTTAAACATTATTTTTTTACAAACAAATTTTTATTTTACTTAAAATTCTTATAAAAAAACAGTAAACAAAATGAATCAGCTGATTTTAATATTAGAGATGTGTGCTGTATTTTATTAACATTATCGATAAATAGTCAACGGCGTCATAATACTCTTACAAAATACCAATTTAACATAGAATTGATGTTGTCTTTGATAAGAATTGCTGTTGCCTTAAAATTGCCGTTGTTATTGCCGACGCCAAACAGAATAAGGGTGAATATAATGTTAAATATTGTTGTCTGTCGACCTGCGTACTTAGTTCTTAAGATTTCTTAAAATTCAGTTTTGCCTTTTTGGCCAGCTTTTCAGGCCAAATACTCCTCTGTGCGTCGTATTAAAAGTTAGAAAATAAGATAAACCACTTTTTGGTTTTGAAAACAGTTACGAACGGTATTAAGGGTTGTGTTCCTCTACACAAACACTAAAAAAAATAGATATCGTTCCTGGATCTTTGAGCCGAACGATAAATAATGTTCTGTTTATTTTCTAACCTGCTAACAAATAATTAAAGTTTATCAACAACGAAAATGTAGCACGAAACTATAAGCACTGTCTGCAAGAATCATAACAATATTTTGAATTTAATTCAGTTTTACAAAATAAATTTTTTATGAAATTTGACTTAACAAACGTTTGTTAAATTAAAAAAACGTTTGTGAATACGGGGGTCAGTATATAACAAAAAAAAGGTTTAATAATTATTGCTCTGTAAGTGATCTCTTATGCAAAAAAAAAGATAAAGTTAACATTATTAATTAAATTTTTTTTGCATAATGTAAGTTTCCTTTTATTTCAATAGTTTTTTTTTTTGTTTGAAAATTTATTGTATATGAAACTGATGTTGTATTTTTAATAATTATTAAGGCCTGTTTTCACAACTCACCGATAGCTAAAGGTTGAATTTTTAGGGCCGTATAAGTTTTTTTTTTTTTTTTTGAAAATGTTAAATTAACGTAAAAGAAAATCTGATGTAATCATTAAAAACTGAGTGGGCAATGAGAATTTGTATGTTGCCAAATGTTTTGCGTATATCAATTCTTTGTATGCCAGGGTGTAAATAGAAATTGCACAGAAGACCGCTTTATTGGCAAAAAGTCATACATATATTTGTTAGGTGATTGCGAAATAGCAAATTATTAATTTCTATTCAAAATAAAATTTCCTCAACATTTCTGCAAAATTTGCAAATTTTTATTTTTCAAGCAAAGAGCTTTAAAACTTTCCCTGTTCATTATGAAATATTTAAACTCATCATATTTAGATGTCAATAGAAAGCAGAAGGGTACTCCTGCTCTTAAGCGTGTTTTTCTAAATTAAATCATTATAATTAATAAATAAAAAAAAGTAAGCAAAACGATAAATAAATTATTGAAAAGCCACTGCAATAGTATTTTGATATCCGGCGGAAATATCATGGCAAAAAAATCAATTAAAAACAATTAAAAGTGCTATATTCGGCGGTAACGAATTTTTGGTACCCTCCACTTAGAATAAGAATATTTCAATATTGGGCTTTTCATGCGATCTATAAATAATGAAGATAACAAGTAAATATTTTTTAAGGAGTCTCAAGAAAAGTTATTTGCATCGCATCATGCAAGTGTGCTTCTGGAAACATGTGTAAAAGAATTACTAAAGTACATTCTGCGGAGGAAAGCTTTTTTAAGGACCAACGAGATCAGCGTGTGCATATTTATTGTGTGGATACGCTGAAAACAAAATCTTTTCGACTTAAAGAAGTTAGAAAACGAAAGCATGATGCATTTGTCGATAAAAACTTAACTACAAGAGCTTCTTCGCCTGTGACAGTATCACGTTTACCATACAATCTGGTCAAGTGAGACATCAAAATTTCTCAATGAAATGAGAAATAAATCCATATGGCTTTATTGCCAACATCCAAGTGCAATAACAACATAATCGCTTAGCAACCAAAGTAGAAATAACGCCATTTAAGTTTAATTGGTATAGTGGGATGAGGGGATAATGTCAAGTATTGAAAAAATATGGTACTACTGTTGAAAGAGACGGGGAGGGGGTGATGACTGGTCTTGAAAATAAGCTTCAGTTAGCGAAGCCAGTGTGTTTTATACGATAACTTACTTAAGCTTCTTTGCATAGCAGGTCTTCGACCGGCCTCAAGATTTTCCCCTCTGTGGTATAAAAAAACCGTACAATTAAAAAAATTTGTGATACTAATTAAAAAATAATTAAATTTGCACCAGTAAACATATTAATAGTATCAATTAAACGTTTAATTCATTTGATCAAGCGTTTAATTCACTTGCTTAAACGTTTAATTCACTTGATTAAAGTTTTAATCAAAACTGATTTCAATGCTGATTAATGCTTTAATTGGCGAAAAATTTTGGAGAATTTTTTCTGTGTGCGTTAACACCTTCCCCTCAACGGTCGCAAGGGTTTTCGCCTTTGTCGTATAACAACGGTTGTTTCGCTAACTAAAGCTTCTAAATTCAAGATTTGATATCAAGATTTTTAATTAAGAATTTCAAAATTCGAGATTTTAAAGTACGCAATGTTGGGATTCGTGATTTTGACATTTTGGGATTTTGAAATTCGGGATTTTTTTTTAATTTTAGCATTTTTTTAGACGTTCTAAAACTCCCAAAATCAGGTGCTATATCAAGGTCAAACGTCTGAAATATTTACTATTGATGCGGGAGTACGCCAGAGTTGTGTTTTTGGTCACCACTTTTTTTCCTGCTTGTCGTTGATAATGTGATGTCAATAACAAACATTGAAGCACCAGACGGCATTCAGTGGTCTCCCTTCTCAAAAGCTAACGATCTGATGCTGATGATTTATGTCTCTTACTACATATGTTCGAACATATAGAGACCAAACTGAAGGCTCTCCATAACAACGCTCTCAAAGTTGGTTTGCGAATAAACTGACGGAAAACCAAACTAATGAGAATTAACACCACCTCTCTAACTCTCGATAATAATACCATAGAGGATGTAGAATCTTTCTGTTACCTTGGCTGCACAATCACAACGAACAGTGGTGCAAAAGAAGACGTTTCTGCACGATTCAACAAGGCCAGTCATCCCATCCATTGTTTAAAAAAAGTATGCATATACTCCGACATATCAACACAACTGACGATCAAAGTATTTAACACATGTGTGAAACCTATACTCCTATACGGATGCGAAATATGGGCCTATCCAAAAGCGACGTACGACGACTTAAAGTTTTCACTAACCGTTGCTTACGAAGGATTATTCGATGTTTTTGGCCCAACGCAATAATTAACACTGAGCTGCTTCGAAGTACGAACAACAGCCAATTCTCTACGATATCCTGAAAAAGAAATTTGGATGGATTGGTCATCAGTGTGGCCATATCCAAAAAGATTTTAATGCTTAATCGGCTTTAAAATAATGCTAAAATAAAATCCTAAACTAAAAATAATGCTAAAATTTAAATTGAATTATTTTTTTGTTATTTAAGTTAATATACCTCAACACATGATTTATTTTACACAATTCTTCCCTATAAACTCACATAATATCAATAGAACAAACTGATTAAAAAATAACAATAAAACATGTATTAAACATAAAAAGTCTTAAAACTACAAAAGAAATATATTTCAGTCCTTATATAGGTACGTACATAAAAAGCTTTCAAACAAAAGGTACCATACCATAACAAAAAATCAAAGGAACTTGACCCATAAATGGCTTTTATATAGCATTTCCATGGTGGAACAAGCAGGTGGCATCGTTACGGCAACAAATACAACATTACAACAAAAATGGAAATTATATCACCGTTTAAGTCATAAAATACTTTAAACAAAAATCAAAGAGTACCGCTGAACGTGATGAAATAAATAACTTTTTAGTCAATTTTTATCAATATCTTATTTATTTTAATTTAAAATTATCCAAAACTTTAATAATATACAATAATCACAGCACAAAACGTGGACTTTTTGTAAACATAAACAAAACTTTGACATAAACCTAGACAAACAATGCAAGAGCAAAAAATCGTCATCTGGCGTAGTGCTGCCACCTGTTTATTCCACCATGAGTATTTCAATAAAATTTATACAACATGTTAATTAAGAAATTTCATTTTATAAATTAAATACGTCATCAAATGAATATTCGTCTTCAGCTTCTGAAGATCGATCGAGATATCACTATAATACATGATCTAATCGTATTTTTAAATGAGATCGTACATTTTTTAAAACTATCGCAACATTTTAAACCACACCAAATATGAAGTAGCGAATTCATAGTCTTTAACGTCATTCTATTTCGAATTTTCGTTATTAGAAGATTTATACCACTAACAACCTATTTTACCTTCCGTGTTGCTAAATGGCAAAATTAAGAACTTTATTGCAAAAGAAGCTAATTAACTGAATGGATTTTCATTTAATGCATTTTATATCCATTTACATATGTACATTTATCCAGAAATCAACAGTTGAGTTCTTATTTAACAATTCATATGAATTTAGTTTTTGCCACTGATGTTCCAAATTTGTAATTTCTTATACAGTGAAATCAATTATTTATTCTTTAAAAAGATCGCTTAATTTTCATTTATTAGTTTTTAAACTGTTTTCTACACAAAAAAGTGAGTATTTGTTAAATTATAAAAATTGTTTGGCAATCGTTGTCTAAGTTGACATATTAATTGAGGTTTAAAATCTCAGCATGTAATTCGTATTTGTTTTTCTATTTCAAAAGTTATGGTATCTCTTTTCGTTTCCAAAAATTTTTCAAAATCGTAATTGAGAGAAAAAATCAGCTAAACATAAATTTAATGGATCAAACTGATCAAATTTTAAGACAATTTAAAATGAAAGATCTTTTAGAAGATTGTACAGTTTCTATAGCAAAAGTGTAGGAATTTGTATGTGTATTCAACAAAAAATTGTGGAAGATTTTCAAAAAAAGATATCTTGAATATTTTTAAATTAAAAAATGCTAAAAAATGCTAAATTTGTAGTTGAAAAATGCTCAAAAAATGTTAACTGCTAAATGAAAAATTTGCAGCTAAATCAGACAAAAAAATGCTAAATCTAGCAGCAAAAATGCCAAATGGTCACGCTGTTGGTCATACACTGAGTTCCGATAACGAGGTAGCAAAGGTAGAGCTGCAGTTCAAACCCCAAGGTTTTCGGCGTCGTGAACGTCCAAAAACCACTTGGCGCACCGCAACCCTACGTGAGCTGACAATTGCAGGGTTTTCATGGAACGAGGCATTAAGAACAGCCCACCACAGAGTTCGTTGGAAGTCATTAATTGAGACCGTTTGCTCCCTAGTTGGCGAATAGCGAAACTTCAACATGAATTTGCATAAAAAAAGTTCGCTATGTTGGGATTCAAGATTTTACCTTTCGGGATTTTTATACCCTCCACCACAAGTGGAGAGGGTATTATGCATTTGTGCTGATGTGTTTAACGCCTTAAAATATTGATCCTAGACCCACCTTAAAGTATACCGATCGACTCAGAATCACTTTCTGAGTCGAACTAACGATGTCCGTCCATGTAACCTTGTGCGCAAAGTACAGGTCGCAATATTGGAGATAATTTGATAAAATTTGGGACATAGGTTCTCATTGGCACAAAGCCTATTGAAAATACGCCAAATCGTAGGACCACGAGGGAAGATAGGGGGAAATTTCTTCCTCTCAAAAACTATCAAACCGATTTTTAAGAAATTTAAACAAAGATAGAACCATATCTATATGACCACATAAGCTAAACAGTGTTTTAAAAATAGGACCACAAGCGGAGGTAGGGGGCAATTGCTGCCTCTTACAAACTTGAAAACCGATTTGAATGAAGTTTATAAACATAGATATATCCACATTTATATGGACACATAAGCATGATGTGTTTTTAAACACTGTGGTGTAGGGTATCATATGGTCGGGCTTGACCGACTATACTTTCTTACTTGTTTTCTTTTTTAATTTTCATAAAAAAATTTAAGATGCTTTTTCGTAAAGAAGAGTTACCCCAAATTTAGGAGCCTACATATTTTTGGTTTTAAAGATTGTTTTTATTTTTTTCATTATTTTGGTGTAAAATATTATTAAGTAAGGAAGGTTACATTGCATAATAAAAAAAAACCTAAATATTGGTTCAATTTTCGTTTGATTTTTAGGCAATTTTTCTTTAGGCTACATTTCGAAGCAAGAAATTTTTGAATGAGAAGTAACCCATAATGTCTTTTTACAAGGAAATAAAACCATACGGCATTATTTCTCAGGGTGATATGAAGTAATATCATCTGGCTTTAATTCCTACGGCTTTGTAGTATTGCACCCTCAACGACGCAGAATATATGTATAAGCTTTATTAAGTCTGAGATAAAAATTAAAAAAGTTTCATAGGCAATGACAAACTTAGTATACCCTCTTCACCACTAGTGCTAAAGGGTACAAAAAAAAATTATTTATTTGGATTTCGAATAAAAACTAGCAGCCACAATAACAACGAAATTAAACTCAATGACAAAATTTGTCTATGGGTCTTCATCAAAAAATATTTATTTTTAATTATTAATTTTTTTTTTATCAAACAATATCTATCATCAATTGTAGGCTGCATTTTATTGGAGACTCAGTATAAAAAAAAACAAACTAATAATATAAAAAACATACATGATTAATGCTCCAAATGACATTCTGCATTCAATAATATTTTGAAAAAATGCAACAATAATACAAATAAATCTAGCAAATCCTTCATAAAGAATACGTTATACGTAGAAAAAATTTATATTTTCTAATAAATAAAAATATGTATACCGAGCGGGATAAAACTTAAAAAAAAATTAAAAAAATATCAGAAAAAACTACAAATCAAATAGAAAAATGTTGCCATGGTAGAAGATAAAAACAGAGTTTGCATATGTATACTAGTATATAAATACCTAAAATATTTTATATTGTACATATATAAACTTAATATGCACAAATATCTATATGCATATATATGCATATGTTGGCCGATACATAAATGCATTTTTGCATGCATGCATCTCTAATAGATATCTACTAAATGCATACACAATAGTAATAATCAACACACATATACATATACATGTACACACACACACACACACACACAGTCACCAACCTTTTGAGGAAAAAAATTGCATAGTAAATTGCATTCTTCTATCCAGGATTATAAATTATAGAAACAAAAAAAATATAATAAATTTTTTGTCATGCGCAAACAGAAACCAAAAATATCATGAAATTTTTTGTTGTTGGTTGATATTGCCACAAAACCATATTGTTTTAGTTTTGCATATTGTAGCAGCCATCACTAACACCAACAACCAACAAGCACACATACGACTACTTATGCACACAGCAAAAGTGCTAGACATTTATACGTATGCATGTATGTTTATTAGTGTTAGTTAGCAGTCATACATACATATATAGTAGTTGTAGAAGGTGTCTTTATTGTCCTGCCAACATTTATTACCAGCTTCACTACCATTTTGCTTGTGTAGACCATACTGTTTAGACGTGTTTCAATAATGGCTCGCATGTCATATACATTCTACCTCACACTGTTGTTGTTTCTGCGTAAACTTGGTAACTCTGTCGGTGAATTAATAGTCGGTCTATTGTTTAGTTTTGGTGGTTGATTTTTGTTTCGTTGCAACCCCCTGTTTCTATGCCATATTTTTTATTTATTTTTATTGAAATCACAACCGTTGTCGAATTTAAGAGCATTTAAATTAAATGCTCTTAAATTTTGGATGGACTACTAAACAACACTCTTTTGAATTTTTATCCATTTCCAAAAATAAAGAACTATATTATCGACTCAAGTCCAATTAGAATTCTAAATAGTTGTTAAATTACTAGTCACTACCAGATGACGCTAGTTGAATATATTTTTATTTTCGTTCGCACAGAAAATTAAATAAGAATCCTCAAGAGAATTTACATTACAGATATTTATTCCAACTAGGATCGCCCGGTGGCCGAAATTCGACCACTCTACATTTACTTTCGAGAAAACCTGTGCGTTATACAACAAAAACGTACACATTTTAAGGAAACGGCAAAAATGCACCATTCACCCAACTTTGTACTTATGTATGTCTGTAAGATAAATTAAAACGCTTTTCAAACACTTTAATTCAACAAATTTAGAAAAAAATATATATTGTGCATATTTGCACACAAATTCCTTTAAAACGATATATGTTTCATTAAAGTCGGTGGACGATAAAATACTTAAAAATCAACCACAAAAAAATGGTTCCCGTATTTATATATAAGATAAGTTTCGCAATTTAATTATATCTAAATTGTTCCGCCTAAAATGCTGCTTCTAAAAGTCTTAAATAAAAAACCCATTACTCGGTAACACTTATGGGATTTGTGGTACAATTGTACCAAATTTGGTACAATCTAAACTTTATTAGAGCACATCCTTTTTTGGTAAAATTTAGAAAAAATACCCACGAAGTTTTATCACTTCTTTGAGGTGGATTAACTCACTTTTCTTTTCAATAATAAAAATTTTAATAACATATCTCCAGCCCTGACCAGAACCACCAAAACTTTTATTATTGTTAATTTGTGTTCATGATGTAATACTAACATACTAAGTACATGCATACAGTGGTATATACCTGTAGGAAGCATGGGATCAAGTGTCTCCAAATAGTGTCGATTGTTTTGGTGACACTATCCACACTTATGTCAGTTTTTGACGAAAAAAAGCTAAAATAGAGACATTTTTGCTTCTCCTTTATTTTGTATACCCACACCTCAATGGTGCGTTTATGCTGATATATGTATCACAAGCAAAAAATATTGGTCCAAGAACCAGCTTTTAGTATACCGATCAACCCAATTTAACTGTCTGAGTCGATTTAACAATGGCTCTTAGTCTGGGTGGATGGCAGGCTGGACGTTTTCTGTTTGATAAAATCTTGAGCATTGGTTTCAATTCTTAAAGCCCTTATGACACTTCATTTTTATTCATTAATTGATATAGAATTGATAGAAAGAAACAGTAAATGCTAGAAAGAGCAAACTATACAAAATGTTAACAAAGTTTTTTAGTTTTATTTTTCTCTTGTTATGGTTTTGTTTCAGGGATGGCGTTGAGAATTTTTAAAATTGTTCCAACAACCTTTAAAAATTGTACTTTTTTATTTATGTTCTTAAAAACACCATAACTTCCTTATAAATGTTGGTATTGACATACAAATGGGCTGCAAAATTGGCCACAGGTCCCATATAATCGTCTATCCTAAAATCACTTAAGGACAAACAAATCTCATATAGATAGAGATATCTAAATGATATTCGCCGCAAAGAGCTTTTACATAAGTATTCCCTTTCAAATGTAATTTTGTTCTGGCGGGTCCATGATTGCCCTGGGTCCCAAATAGTACACTCTCGAAAATGTGACTTTATATACTGTGGTGGAGCATGACCGACTATAATTTTTTACTTGTTTTTTTATTGTTGTTGAATTAAAATGTGTTATGAATAACTATGTTTCCTTTTTGTTTAGCGAAATTGTCGTTCAATTTATGTTAATTTGGTAGAATTTGTCCAATGGGATGGTACAATTTAGAAATTATCAGATCCAAACAAGGCTCGGTAATACAAAACTTAAGGGGGAAAGAACATCCCAGGGTCCTTATATAGCAATTCTGCGTTTTTGAGAAATACCCACAAGTTGAAAGTTGTAGTATTTATAAATTTGTTTCGAAATGTTTTTACTCATTTTTAAAGAATAAAAGTTTTGCATTTCGTAAGCAAACATTTTTAAATCGGCTGGTTAATTGTCGTGCTTTAGAGTTGGAAGCAATCCCATTTTCAAAAAGGATTTTTTTGCGCTCTAATTTGATCGTTATAGCCTTTTCTTGCCAACATCTACCATAAATTTGCGAAGATGTTGAAATTTTCCATTAAAAATATATAGAGCTTAAAATCAACATCTTTACAAGATGTTTCTCTGTCTCATTGCGTTCCATTCTTCCAAAGATTTTAGCGTTATCACTAAAAAGTTGCATCGCAGACCAAATGGCATTTGTTTTCAAAGTTTTTCCTTTTTTGCAAAAACATTTTGGTCTTTCTTTTAAAATTTTTGGTTTCTTATAGAAAAGTTAAAAAGTAAAAAATTTGATGTACGGCTGCAAAATACTAAATTTTTTTGAAAGTAAGTAGCTCTCAAGAAGTTTCAAAAATGCAGATTATCAATTTCAATGAAAAAATTTTGGTTGAAAATGCCAAAAGTACCCGGGAACCTAGGTGCGCACTTAAGAGCTAAGCAACGGTAACAAATTATCTAAATTTATTTTGAAAATTAGTCGCTGATTCATACAACTAAAGACGACTTAGTGATTTTTATGGCAAATTTAGGCTTGCCAGACGTACTTTTTTCAGCAGTACGCGACCTTTTTTCTTCTTTGTACTGCTTTCTGCATTTACATTAAAGAAGTACGCTTTTGTACTTTTTTAGCTTATATACAAAAATTAAACACGTGTTCAGCATACATCCACATCCACTAAAACGACTGAAAATCTGAAAGCAATGTCTGAATTTGGGGATGCATACTCGATGGCTTACTCTTACGCCTGCAGTTCAAAAAACTACCCTGTCGTAAAAATTTACTTTTTGTCCCAAAATTGTTGTTATCCTGTTTAAAGCCAATTTTTTGTAAATAAACTTGCTAAAGCCTACCTTGACTTTGTAAACAATAAAGAAAATCCTTTATTTTTCACCTTAAAAAAATAGAGGGGAATGAAACTTTGCGACAAATTTGAAAAGCAACCGAATAAAAAATGTTATGGTTTCTTAGCCGAACGTATTTGCAAGAAATGCGACAATGAACAGGAGAGAGGAGTTTTAATCGTATATATGAGAGCATATACCCCTCTCAGACCGTGATGAATCGATTGAGCAGGTAGGCTTCGGTCTTATTATTTTCCCTTCTATTTTACAAATGTCAAATAAACCGAATTATTGCATCAATTGCGCTAGTTCAACTTGAATTATTGCGAAGTTCTTGCGTCACATTTCGCTTTTGCCAAAATATGCCGTTGAAGAATTTTGTGTTTTTAATTACAAAAGTACTTATCTTTAACAAACAGTGAAGTTGGCATAATTTCACTCAAAAAAAAAAAAAAAATATTGTGCGTGTCCTGAAAATCCTTGAAGGATATTTAGATGTTAAAAACTAAACATTGATAATATTTCTACAAGATATAGAGAACGAAATTCCCAGTAGTTTAGCGTCAGGTCTTTTGCTCGTGGTTTTTTAAGTGCAAACGAAGTAAAAAAGATAAAATTGCAAATACGTAAATTTTGTTATTGCGTTATGCAAATGTGTGTGTATTTTTGCACGCATTTCCATAGTTTTCACTTCCCATCGTGATTTCCCTTATTAATTATTTATTTATATGCTCAATTTTAAGTTAATTAAATTTAAAAAATTTACTTTTGTTTACAAAACGCACTACCTTTTTTCTCGATGTACTGTTTTTAATGGATTTCAAATCTGGCAAGCCTAGGCGCACAGCTCATTGTTGGACTCACGGGTTTGTTAACAAGCAAAATTGTCGCATATGGAGTGAGACTATCGGCAACAGACCCTACAGACTCATTTACACCAAGAAAAATGCATATCAGTGTTTATTTCTTCAAAAATTAGGCCGGAGCTCGTGTGCGGTCAATAAACATCGTAACAGGTGCATGATCAATGATTTTTTTTATGTTTGAAAATATGAATTACTTAGATCCGGGCGAGATGTGGTTTCAACAGAATAACTCTACTTGCCATACAGCGACTGCAGCCATTAATATATTGAAATCAAAGATAAGCAGATTTCGTAAAATGAACCTGTGAATTGGCCTTCAAGGTCGCACAATTTGACAACCTTCGTTTATCGCCTGAAGGTCTGCGTGAAGTCCCTATCTTATGCTGATAAGCCAGGAACAAAAGAGCACTTGTATGCCAACATTGTTCACGTTATTCGTGACATGCGGTGAGAAATGATTTGTCTTTAAAATAAAAAATTTTTTCATTAAAATTAAATTTTGTTGTTATCTTTTACAATTTCAGATTCCATGGGGGCTTTAAAAGCACCCTTTAGCCGTTTTTAAATAAGAAATATTTTTTTTTTTAATTTCTATCTTTAGTTAAGCCGTTATTTCACACAAATTTTAAAAAGGGCTTAACAACTGATAAAATAACAATTATTGGTATTTGCTTGTTTGGTGGACACTAACGAAACACAACTTCTATACAAAAAATCCAGCATATGTCTTGTGTACAACAATGTAATGAATTTTTTAAACATTTCATGCTATTTAGCATGAATTGCTATGAAGCATCTTGAAAGCACACAGTTTAGAAAAAGCTGTGCGAAAAAAATGCTTCATAGCACTTTTTCTTAGTTCGCACAACTTTTTCTATAGAAAACCTTTGTTGGCACAACTTTTTCTATAGAAAACCTTTGTTGGCACAACTTTTTCTATAGAAAAACTTTGTTGGCACAACTTTTTCTATAGAAAAACTTTGTTGGTACAACTTTTTCTATAGAAAAACTTTGTTGGCACAACTTTTTCTATAGAAAAACTTTGTTGGCACAACTTTTTCTATAGAAACACTTTGTTTGCACAAATTTTTCTATAGAAAAACTTTGTTCGCACAACTTTTTCTATAGAAAAACTTTGTTGTCACAACTTTTTCTATAAAAAGACTTTGTTCGCATAACTTTTTCTATAGAAAAACTTTGTTGGAATAATTTTGTCTATGTAATAACTTTTTCTTAGTTCGCACAACTTTTTCTATAGAAAACCTTTGTTGGCACAACTTTTTCTATAGAAAACCTTTGTTGGCACAACTTTTTCTATAGAAAAACTTTGTTGGCACAACTTTTTCTATAGAAAACCTTTGTTGGTACAACTTTTTCTATAGAAAAACTTTGTTGGTACAACTTTTTCTATAGAAAACCTTTGTTGGCACAACTTTTTCTATAGAAAAACTTTGTTGGCACAACTTTTTCTATAGAAAAACTTTGTTGGCACAACTTTTTCTATAGAAAAACTTTGTTGGCACAACTTTTTCTATAGAAACACTTTGTTTGCACAAATTTTTCTATAGAAAAACTTTGTTCGCACAACTTTTTCTATAGAAAAACTTTGTTGTCACAACTTTTTCTATAAAAAGACTTTGTTCGCATAACTTTTTCTATAGAAAAACTTTGTTGGAATAATTTTGTCTATGTAATAACTTTTTCTTAGTTCGCACAACTTTTTCTATAGAAAACCTTTGTTGGCACAACTTTTTCTATAGAAAACCTTTGTTGGCACAACTTTTTCTATAGAAAAACTTTGTTGGCACAACTTTTTCTATAGAAAAACTTTGTTGGTACAACTTTTTCTATAGAAAAACTTTGTTGGTACAACTTTTTCTATAGAAAAACTTTGTTGGTACAACTTTTTCTATAGAAAACCTTTGTTGGTACAACTTTTTCTATAGAAACACTTTGTTCGCACAACTTTTTCTATAGGAAAACTTTGTTCGCACAACTTTTTCTATAGAAAAACTTCGTTCGCACAGCTTTTCCTAAAGAAAAACTCCGTCGCACAACTATTTCTATAGAAACACTTTGCTTGCACAAATTTTTCTATAGAAACACTTTGTTTGCACAAATTTTTCTATAGAAAACCTTTGTTCGCACAACTTTTTCTATAGGAAAAGTTTGTTTCATTCGAAAACATTATTTTCTTGCAATAAAACCTAAGCTTTGATGAAGAAACCTTTTAAAATTTGCAAACGATCTTTAATCATTTTCTCCCCATGAAAAAATGGCATAGACTGCTGTTAAAAACTGTAAAATAATTCCGAAGTCAACTTTACTCTTATTTAAGAAATGTTAAGCTACAGGTTCACATGCGTTCTTGCGCTTTGTGCATCTGTCAAAAAGTAGAATAAGTGTAATTGTATGTAACAAGTTACACAACGAAATGCATATGGGTCAATTTCAAACTAAATGTTTCAACTCTGTTTTGATGTCAAAACATGAATTAAAAAAAACAAAAATTGGAGAGTATGCATTGAAGAATGTGTTAGAAGAAAAACATTGCTCAGATTTTTAATATTTTTTTCTATATTAATTGATAACAGTATTGTATTGCTTTCTTACACTCGTGCCATACAAAAACACTTCGTCGGTTGATAATTTAATTGTCGTATGTGGATTTCGATAGTTTCGAGTAATTGAGTTTAAAGTTTGAAAATTACTTCATCAAATACCACATACGACAAACTCAACACTCCATATGGGCAAATCCCAGAAACAGTCCACCAGCCAAAAATTTTTCAAATGAATTTTTTTTTAATGGAATATAAGACTAGATGTATAAGTTCATTTTTATATTAAAAAATATGTATTTCAATGATCATTAATGCAATAATTTTTACCAAATCCTACCCCACTGCTAATTTCTTAATGTTATACGTGAATTTAGCATTATTTTAGGTGATTTTTGTGCTTAAAATAGCACATACAGCAGACTTATCAAAAGATAAACTTCGTTAAAAAAAAAAGTTGATATTCATTAGTTTAAGAAATGCAATTCATAAAAATATAATTTGTTTTGTGAAAATAAATTAAATATAATAACAAAATACTACTGGAAAAACTGTAGCGTGCGTTATGAAGTGTGCGTCACAAAGGGTTCACGGCTTTTGTCAAAAAATCACAACATTTTTTGGCTGCAAAAAAGTGCGTTTAGAATTCTCTTATGGTGTTTTCTTTTCTACAAAAAATGTGACATTTTATTAAAAAAAAATGCAATTTGGAGTCTGTTTCTTAAAAATTTTGCTCTCGTAAAGGGTGGGTTGTTTTATTGTAAAAAACTTACCCTTTTTTGGAAGGAAAATTTTTATGAAACAGGCACCAAATTGCATTTTTTTAAATAAAATGTCACACTTTTTTGTAGAAAAGAAAACACCATTACAGTCATCTTTCTGTTAGGAATTAGATTTTGAATACCTTATCATGCCAAATTCCCTAAAAATTAGGAAAACGCACTTCAACCTTTGAAGTTACTTCCACTTTTTGTAGCGTGCGTCACAAAACTTTGTGATCAATTATTTCGCAACAAATACTTGCTAAGAAATCATGATATATGCCATTCGTAAGTACATATTAATGTCACTAAATACTATATATAAGTTAAAGCTATCTTTTTTGAAAGACCAAAAAATGTTTATATTTCAATTAGACAACGCGTGCGAATGTAGCGTTCGTTACGCAGGATTTGCCCATATCTCGAAAACCGAATGAGGTATCGAAAAACTGATTACGCCATATGAAATCTGTAGCTCGTTTCTGTATTTCTCGCATCGTAAAATTTCTTACATGAAGTGTGAAACAAAAAATTCCATCGTCTCTCGATTTATAAGATAAAAGTGTTTCTGTATTTGAATGCGAAAACAGACACAACAAATTCTGTTTATACTGGATTATTTCCAGTCAAATAAGAGCGAAACGTCAACAAAAGAAATAAATATAATAAAAACAGGGCTGCCAGATTTGACGAGTTATCGTCATCTTGACGATTTTTTGTTCCGATATTAACAAAGTGACGTTTTGATGATTTTTGCTAAAAAAGTGACGAAAGCAAAAACAAAATCAAAAATATTTTATAATTTTGTTGTTACTTTCTATAGAAATTCATCTTGAATTTTTAAATTTCAAACACTTCTATTTTGTGGCGTTGAAAATTGAAAAAAAAAAAAATATGAATGTAGAAAGCAACAACAAATTTATAAAATATTTTTGATTTTGTTTTTGCTTTTAATGAAATTGTTGGCGTTGCGTTTTACACTAACGCCCAGAACAGACGGTAAAACGCAACTGCGACGAAACCCTTTAGAAATTATTGTTTTCAATCGTTTTCCACACACCTTGCAACCTAAATTGTACAAGAATGTAATGACATTATCACGATCATTTCGATTTTCTTTGAGAACAGATGACACGAGTTTCCTGCACGCCGGTTTCAATGCAACTGATTTCCAATGCATTTCAAACCGGTCTCAAAATGGTCGCGTCGTGTATGGTCCCTCAAAGGAAACTCGAAAATAACTAAAAGTTACAGTTTCGTTGCAGTTGCGTTTCACCGTCTGTTCTGGGCCTAAGTCTTCGAAATAAGATAATTGTAAATATTTTTATATGTTTGTTTATTAGAAAAAAGATATCTTTAGAAACAAGGGTTAAATTTTTATATTTATCCCTATTGTGAAAATTGTCCTCGAAATTGTTTGTCTCTTCCCTAAAAAATGTATCGACAAAAGCAAAATTTCGAGGGAAAGTAATGGATCGACTTGGCTTATTTTGAACATTTAATACTTCTTATATACAATGTATATATTATATATATATATATATATATATATATATATATATATATAT
The DNA here is from genome assembly GCA_930367215.1 of Pollenia angustigena. Classification (NCBI taxonomy): domain Eukaryota; kingdom Metazoa; phylum Arthropoda; class Insecta; order Diptera; family Polleniidae; genus Pollenia; species Pollenia angustigena. The sequence goes on along the minus strand of OV884056.1, from coordinate 51,966,941 downwards.
ATATATATATATATATTATACATATACAAAATATGATTGATATTTGATATTCTTATCTTATATGTACACTTTTGTGCCGAAACCATTATTCCGGCAAGAAAGAAATTTGTTTGTCTCCCAGTAAAAACTTTTTCAAAATGGAAAGCTTCTTTCACTCGTTATTTAGTAGCTTTCTTCCATAAGAACTTCGAAAACTACTTTTTTCTGGATGTATTTAGATAAAAAAAATGAGTTACTTTTGAATTTGTTCATTTTGGCACAACCCTTGTAAAATTCATTAGTTTTTCAGTAGAATTGTATGTAGTGCTTTTATGTGTTTCTGATTACTTAATATATTATTTTGTAGGTGAAGATTTTACTGGGTCTTTAACCCGTTTATTTATGAACCGATTTTTTTAATTTTAACTACCAGGTATTCTACCAAGTCTTTTTCAGATAAAAAAAAAAAAAATTATAGGAATAGGTAAATTAAAGATTTATATCTCAGCCATTTGTAAACCGATATAGTTAAATTTCAATAATATACTATTTCGGACTACATGCGATATAAATATAAAACAACGTTGTCACTATCAATTCCATAAAAACCCAGAATATTTATAATACTGTTATCAAAGCTGATTTTAAATTTTTATCGGATTAAAGAAAATAAATAATTTTTTAAAATAATCCTCCAGCTTAACAAAATAAATATAAATTTAATGAAATAATTAAATATCCATGAACTGTAACTATGTTTTTGTTTGATTATTTTTTAATAAAAGTCGAAACAAATTTGTTTAAAATTGATTTTAAATTGCACGATTCTTAAAACAAAAAAGACGATATTTTTTATTTTTTTCTCAGGAAATTGACGATTTTGACACAAATTTATCTGGCAACACTCATGAAAACCAAAACAAGAAAAGGCTAAACAAAATTTAATATAACAAAATATAACAATTGTTTTTGGTTTATTTTCATCATATTAATTATACATTCATCATTTATATTTATAAACATATTTTAAATTCAAAATATCTACATTTTGTTTTTCTCGCCACCAATTTCAAATGTGGCTTATTTTGACAGTTGTTGAAAGAAACTTTTCGCAAAATATTGTTATAGAAACACTTTTTCTCGCATCCTTCCAATAATTGCTGGAAAATTATTTAAATGACAGATAATTCTCGCAAAAAAAAGATACAGAAACACTTGTGTGAGAAAACCAATTTTTTGTTTCATTTCACACTATTTTTGTTGCAATTCACACGTTTCATGCGAAAAGTTTTACGATGTGAGAAATACAGAAACGGGCTACAGGTCGGAAAACCTAAGGAATCGATCTAAACTCAAAACCCTAAAAATCCACATACGACATTTAAATTATTAACCGACGACTTGTCTCCAGCTACATTTGTTTGATAAACAATATTAAAAAATTTGAAAACAAAATAAACTCGAAACACATATTAACTGTTTTCAAAATATTGTAATTATTTTTCAATTTTGTTCGGTCTTCTTTCCTAAAACATTGTCAACGCGGATGTTTATTTCGCAATGTCGTGAACGCCACGCTTTTATAATTTTTTTTCATTTTTACTAATATACTCGTCGCATTGAACTGAAGTGCACTAGGCTAAGAAAGTGTTTAAAAAAAATACAAAACTTCAAGAATTAAAAGAATGACAATTAAGTGAAGGGTTTTTCAAATCTGTTTTAGTATTTTATAATAAGTAAGTGTAAAAATGTCTTGAACGTCATGCTAATTTTTGGAGAAGCAAACACCATTATTAAAAACATTTAAGTTTAAGATCATTGCTTCATAAGTTTTATTGAATTTCTTTTTGGTTTTATTCAGGGACCGTAACAGTTATACCTTTTTTCATAAAAGTCAGATGAAAACAGTTACTCTTTTATTTTTATTTTTTCGATTAAAAGTAACTGTTATTTTTTGATTTTTATTTTTTCGATCAAAAATAACAGTTATTTTTTGATTTTTATTTTTTCGAGCAAAAATAAAAGTTATTCTCTAAATAAATGTACGTGATTTAATAATTTAGTTGAATTAAAATTTTCATTTTAATGTGTAATTATCATTGGAATTTCTTATGCACATTAAAATAATTATTAAAAGCCATCTAAATTATTAAAACACGTACATTTCTTTAGAGAATAACTTTTATTTTTGCTCAAAAAAATAAAAATCAAAAAATAACTGTTACTTTTAATCGAAAAAATAAAAATCAAAAAATAACAGTTATTTTTGTTCAAAAAAATAAAAATCAAAAAATAACTGTTATTTTTGTTCAAAAAAATAACTGTTATTTTTGATCGAAAAAATAAAAATCAAAATTTTAAAAATCAATATATTTTATCATTGACAAGTGCATAAGGAACAATATGGTATACTTGAATCAGGTTTTCGACGTTTACTTCTATGTGCTTTTTTTATTTTAAAATTCCAATATAACTGTTTTCGGTCCCTGGTTTTATTACATTTAAAAAAAAACCTTCCTTAAAAAACAATAAAAAGTTGTAAATGTCTTGAACGCCACTTTTAAACTTTAATTTAATTTTTACTTTTAAAATGACGTTTTTTGAAAAAAATTATCTTAATAATTAAAAAAAAAATTCTTGAACATCAGAGAAAGGTTTTATTTCAACCATCCTTCCAATATAAGTGACCTTTCAAGTATTTTTGCATTGTGGCGTTCAAGTGAAAAGAAAAAAAATCTTCGTGTACGTTTAAATAAAAACTGACCCATATACGTACCGAAAGCAAATAGAAGGCTTAAGGTCCAACCATAATATGCATATCCGTGCTTAACCTACGGTCAAAAACCAACAAAAACTCTCTGAAATGTATTAAAAAACAAAAACAAAATCAATTGTTTCCGTACAGATTGTGCAATCTGATTCGCACTTTGCTTTTCATAAAACTTAACAAAAAGGTTTCCTTAAGTTCAATATTTTTTGCTTCATGTTATTGACATGACACATTATGGTTTGGCCTTTACACTCTAGTTTTATGTGCATCGCATGTGGCTTGAAAAAAATCACTTCAAAATCGAGATGATTACAACTAAATCACTTCATAAAGCACATAGAATCCACTGAACATACCTAATAATGTAGAATCGCTAACATGTCGTGTACAACCGGCCAAGATTTCTGCTTAATGTTTTTATTTTTTTCCTTAAATAATTCATAAATTTTCACAATTTCATCATTAAAATGATTAAAATAATCTTCTGATAACTTTATAAAAGTGTTTTTATCCATTTTTAATACTTTAAAGAAATATAAATTTGTTTGATTTTTTTTTTTGTGTGTTTGTTGTATGTTTTTTTCTTAATCATCTGTCATCTTAATCATCTCAAATGTAATGTGAACGGCTTAGATAAGCTAAATCCACATTTAACGCGTTTAAAACCCAAGTGTGAACTTAGCATAAGAATGACAAATTTTCAATGTTATCGAGAAGTATGATTGTGTGGTTTATATTTTCCCAAAATATTTTCGCCCTAGCGGTAATCCCCCGTGAGTTTAACCAAAAAAGGGTCTAAAAATATAATTTTTCATGACCAAAAAAAAATTCTTTTATTTTTTTCCGATAAATGATCAATTATAAAAGATATTTAAAAATACTTTGATTCTGCATTAAAGTATTCTAAAAATCTAACCACAGACTCGAGATAGCGTGATGTTTATGCCAGTTTTTTATGCTTTTCAATTCGATTTTAATGGAAATTAAAATAACTTAACTATTTTTTCCGATTTTCATTTCTAATACTTAAATACCTTGTCATTCAGGACTTTTTCATAAAATCCATGTAGAATTTATGCTCATGTTTTCTTCGGCCAACGATTTTGGACCTCCAAGGAGCCATGCAGTTGCAGGTTACGCATTTAAACTTACCAACCCTAACCTTTTCTTAGTTTTGAGCGGTCCATAAAGTTTTTCTAGAGTCCATATTTAGCATCAGCCTACATGTAGGATAAACCTTGAAAACTAAATTTCCTTAAATAATTTTGGCTATAAATTTTGTATGAAGAACTTTAAGCTCTTATATAACTTAATCTAAATATAGTCAACTTAAAAATTAAACACATACACAAAACAGAAATTTTAAGAACTCCAAAACGATTTCCTTCTTTTTTAATTCGCAAAACTAAACAGTAATTAAATGTTGGCAAATCCTTTCATTGTTCAGATTCATTTTAAACCCACGAATCTACAACAGCTTTGTACAAAATAATTGATGTGGAAACAAAGTCAAAGGTCGATAATTGCAACAAAAAAAAAAGCAGGCAATAAATGAAAATATATGTTTTATTAAGTTTCACAGTTCATTGCAACAGAAAAATTAACAAAAAAAAAAAAAAAAACGTACTGCAACAAAATAAATAAACATTAACACAGAAATTAAGTTTTTATTTACATGATTTCAACAAAATATTTCTTTTATAACGAAAAATTTTTAACAGAAATTCCAAAAGTATGTCGTTAAAAAAAGAACTTTTTATATCTTTGCCACATTATCTACGGCATGTTGTCATCTCTTAAACGAAAATCTTCTTTGATACTGATTTTTTTATGTTTGCGTTAAAAAGAAAATTGTTCATTTGCAATTAAAATTTTGATGAATTTCGACTTTTTATTTCTATCACGTTGATGTTTTTTTTTTTTTTTGTTTTGTAAAATTTATGAGGAAACTTAAGATTATTAAACGAAGACTGTAAAAATATCCACACAAATGGAAGATGACCAATGTAAGGTAATAAAAATTTTATAAGGAAATTAAATCGGTCAATTTAGAAAACAACAGAGGAAAGAAGAAGCGATTCGCAATATACGACAGGATATTTACTCTACAAAGCAGTTTGTGAAGATTTAAAATTAAATTAAACTAGTGTTTGGGGGAATACCTCCCATAGGATGCATATATTAAATATCGCTCAACTGAAGCACTATTAAAGGGAGAGTCTTCAAACGTGGTTAAAGCTACTATTATGGTAAACTATAAATAATTTCAAAAGATTTTGTTATTCGTGCTTAATTTCCAGTTTTTATTCTTGACAAAAACACTTGAAATTTATCGTTGATGGGATAAGCTATTCCTATGCATTTCACTGGTTGCTTAGGCCAGATCATCAGGAAACTTCATCCATAAAGATTTTAGAAAAACTAAAGATATTAAGCCAAATAAAACTGTTAAACGTATAAGAATTATAGCAACAGTTCTACTTGTAACAATATCAAAGCTTAAACAAAACACATCAACAATAAACAACAGTGGGTTTATCTCGTCTTACATTCCCCACCACAATTAGTTGAAATTCTCTCAACATTAATTGTAGTTGTAAGTAGGTTAAGAAAAACAAAATAAAACAACACAACAACTTACAAAAGATGTTGTCAATTAAGTATTTTTTAGGCCGTGCACTTGCCTGTTTATTATCAAAAAGTAATTTCAATTTTTGGGAATACAAAATTTTAATTTCAAAAGATTTTGTTATACGTGCTTAATTACCAGTTTTTATTCTTGACAAAAGAACGAATAACAAAATCTTTTGAAATTAAAATTTTGTATTCCCAAAAATTTAAACTACTTTTTTGTAAACTATAAATTTTAATATAGAAATGGGCGGGATAGACAGAGGAGGAGCAGTACCCCTCATAGATAGAAATACAAATAAGAGCCGCTGCACGCATTTTGTTGAACTTTTCGTAGTAGGATCTTCTGAACCCCAAAATTTTAATAAAATAACAGCGGGGAAAGTGGTACCCCCATAGGATGCCAATGTTTAATACCGCATATCTTAAGAACTGTTATAGTGAGAATGCTCAAACTTTGTGGAAGTCACTCTTATGGTATACTACACTTTTGAAAATAAAAATAAAGCAGGTTGGCGCTGGGGGGAAATACCTCCAATAGGATGCATATATTAAATATCTCTCAACTGAAAAACTATTAAAGAGAGAGTCTTCAAATGTGGTAAAGCAGTGTAGCGAAGCGCACCGGGTTAAGCTAGTTTAAAATAAAATTCGAGCGGAACGATTTTTAAAGTAAAAAATCAACAAAAAAATTTCAAGTTAAGCATTTTATTAAAAAATAAAATAAAGCAAAAAATAAAAGTTATTTTTCTCTCTCCAAATTCCATACGAAATTGAATTCATTTTTGTGTTTTTACATTAATTAACTTTCAAAGCTATCGTCAGAAGCTTACTTTCTTAAAGAAAAGCGTAGTTTGAATCAGTGTTCGAAAATATACAGTACATTATTTAACGTTCGGCTCACATACCCAGGAACGATATCTATTTTTTAAGTGATTGTGTAGACATACACAACCCTTAATACAGTTTGTAACTATTTTCAAGAAAGAACCGAACATTATATAATGGTTGGACGGTGGCCATAATCTAAAGTTATAATATCATGAATCTGCAAACATAGAATTATTTGTTGTAATAAACCTACGGGAAATTTTTGTCAATTGGTTTTAAGGTACTTATCCCGTGACAAGTGACAGCAGTTTTATAATAAAAAGGAACGAATTGTGATAGGTTAAAACAGAACATATCACTTAACTGGTGATAATGTGCTAAAAGAGTAGTTACTCCTGAAGGTAATTGACAAACAACCTGTCATGTAACTGGATTTTGTGTGGGAAATAACTGATTGATTCTACATATTACTTTAAATCAAGGGGAACCGCCCTCATAACATGGTTCATTTGGGACAATATTTGCGACAGGCATTATTTTAACTAAAATTGAATTTAGGTTGTTTCTGTGACCTGTTACAAAGCGTCAAAAAGGTGCCAATAAAACTCCTCGTAGGACATCGCCATGTTAAAGTGTCAAGTCCCCTTCATATAAAGAGTTAGAACTCGAACCGGTCCCTATCACTTTAGAACTGTCCCGTGACAAGTTAAGTGTTAGTTCCCTTTCCTCTAGGGATAACTATCGTAATGTATTCTCCAAACATACTTTCGTCTTTTTTAATCAAATTTGCCAATATTATAGACTTAATTGCATGTGATCATAATATGGTCAACTTATTATAAAACAAGCCATATATGCTCTTTATAATAATATGGCCAATATTTATATTTACATGGTAAATTGTTAACATAGCAAGGCCAATGTTTATTTAAGTATGTACTATGTATCATAAATATTTACCACAATATGGTACCATAATATGGTAAATATTTATGATAATATATGGTAAATACTGTCCTTTGAAAATGATGTATATCTCGAGTGCTGTATTCGGCTATGTCGAAAGAAAGTTGTATAAATACCGTTCTTTATTAAATCAAGTCTATTTTGTGCCACGCCCATTTTCCAATCCCGCCCACATTTTGTCGGATGTAGTGTATTGATAGCCAATATGATAGTACCCAACTTGGAAGTTTGGCTCTTACCTTTCTCCAGATATAAAAAATCGATCATGTCTTTATAAAAGAAGTGCCACTCCCTCTTCTCTAACCCCATTAATATTTTACCGAGATGTTTGCACCTAATTCGAAAACATTGGCTATTTTCGTTCTCCAAATATAAATAAGTTTATAATCCGTTGGTTTGGCAAGTGCCATGCCGACGTCGCTAATACCATCCATTTTTTGTACCTAATTTTGATACTTTGCCGTTCTCCAGATATACAGAAAGAAGGCATTAAAAACACAGCAAATACATATCTCATATCTCAGTCATTTATGCGCCGATCTGACTGAATTCCAATAGCTAAATTTAAATGAGCATGTCTAACATAAATATATACCAACCAAGCCCCCTTAATATCTGGGACCTTCCGAAAACCCAATTCAATAGACGAGAAAGACAGTCCAATGGATTTGAACTTTTCTTTAAACAACGATCCAGAATATTACACTTAATATGGCCTATGATCAATATTGTGGAAGAAACTAACGAATAAGTGGGCGATTTGAGTGCAGACCAGTAGTATCTAGTTAATCTTAATCTTATTGCTATTCAATATGAAATCGCCTGTTTTGAAAGCTTCTGTAAATGAACCAATTCATTTTTAAATTTTTAATTTAAAATTAATTTTTGAGTTAATTTTTAAAAAAATCCTGTTAAACGCTGTAGCCTCATTATGGCACTCGATAGCCTCTAACAAAAATTTTAATTTAAGTTGTATAGTAATTTCGGTATCGAATGCCGGAATTTGGCCTCTGTTAAAAAAAAAAACTATAATTTTAATAAATCCGATTTAAAATGCTTTAATATTGTTAATAAAGTATTCCGTGTGGCATCCTTATTTAAATAAAAAAACAAAATTTTGTTAATTTCAGTTCTCTTTCTCGAACGCTGCAAACCTTCTGAATCACTTTACAGATTTATATTCTCCTATAGTGCTTGATATTAAAAAAGAAATCAACAATTTTCTTTATTTAAACGAATTATTAAGAGTTTACGATTGAGAATCATGTTTAATGTTTGTCACAAATGTCACGTTGTCGACGACATTTTAAGTAAATCTAAGAAAACTGCAAAGTTATGAATTACGACTTATTTATAATTTTCCAACAATCAAACAGCACGAAGTATTTACTCATAGATCAGACCTACATACATACATAAGAGCGAAGCTCGCAGGTTTTAGAAAAAAAAAATAATATTACATGTAAGTGATGTGCGAATTTAACGCTCTTATGAGAGGTCACTATTGATTTTTAACAAATAAGCAAATCGCAATCGATAGCAACGAAACAATAATACACAGACAAAAAAGAAAATCGTCTTTTATTTAACTATACGCTCAGACAATTAAATATTTTACTATTTTTGCCCCTGCAAAAGAATTGATTATATTGCTACGAAATTAGATTTATCTATAAATAACTCATAGTTTTAGTTATAAGTAGGGCAACAAAAAAAAAGCAAATGCTTATTTTTTGGTTAACAAGATTGATGGCCATTTTCTCATTAGGCAATTATCTTTTTTCCCAACGAAAAACTGCCCATTAAAGAAATTTGGTTTTCTCAATGTCTCATTTGCTTCGATTTTATCGCAAAGCTAACCGGCACTCATCTGCCAATTAATTTTTTTCCTTTTATTTGCCGTACAGATAAATTCAATCAGCTGACTCCCAACTTTTACATGTATTTTGAGTGGCGTTGCCAGCTGAAAACTTTGTTTTTTGTCGGTATATTGAGAAACCCAAAATCGTTAACGGACAGTTTATCGGTCCAATAAATTTATATTGACATTAAGTAACAGACAGTTTGTCGATACATTGAGAAAATGGCCATGAATGTTTTTGATTGAACACAAATTCCGATCATAAAAAAACAAAGAAAATGAGCAATTTTTGGTAGAGCTTTTTTTTTTTTGCTTATTTTGGCAATATCGGCTTTTTTTAGTTATTTTTCCAATATCGGCTTTTTTTACTTATTTTGCCATTTTAAGAAAATATTTAATTTTTTCATACGAAAAAATACTTATTTAATAAATTTTTGCAAAAAAAATAATTTTTGATGTGGCAACTTTTTTTTATTAGCACTAACAAATTCGACCCTTTTTGTGAAGGCGAATTCATCCAGATTTAAAAACGGATGGATCAGCTTTAGTGTGTAACGTGTGCTCAAAACCTTTATCTGTTGATAAAAAGTACAACATAAAACAACATCTGGATTCGAAAAAGCACAAAGAACTAAAAGAAAGAGAATCCAAAAAAAAATTTACAACAAATTTTAATATTTTTAATTAGGCTTAAGTTCATCAAATTTAATTTTCATTAAATTATTTTTATGAAGAAAGGAATTTTACAACATGAAAATTAATTAAAATTTACTGATAATTTTTCATTCTTGACTCAATCTGGGCTCGAACCCAGGCGTTTTTACGGACAGGTTACCCTGACATGTTTCGATTGCAACCACTCAATCTCCTCAGAGGACTTGCCGTTTAACACTCGGTTAAATACAATTTGGTTTAAGGATTGATGTTTGACTAATGACGTCAGCAGTCGTCGATGGCTGCGAGTGTTAAACGGCAAGCCCTCTGAAGAGATTGAGTGGCTGCAATCGAAACATGTCAGGGTAACCTGTCCGTAAACACCTGGGTTCGAGCCCAGATTGAGTCAAGAATGAAAAATTATCAGTAAATTTTAATTAATTTTCATGTTGTAAAATTCCTTTCTTCATAAAAATAATTTAATGAAAATTAAATTTGATGAACTTAAGCCTAATTAAAAATATTAAAATTTGGATTAAAAACCATAAATAGTTCAACAAAATAACCACAATTCTAATTAATTTACATCAAACTTTTCTACAAAGCTCTACAAGTTCTTCGGCCGCCGATAAGTTTTGCATTGATCTTTGTGAAGCTTTTGTATCAGCAGATATACCATTATACAAAATTCGACATTTAAAAATACAACAATATCTTCAAAACTATACATCATTCCATATCCCATCCGAATCGTTTCTTCGAAACAAATATACAAAAATAGTTTATGAGTCGACAATAAACAAAATAAAGGAAGAAATACAAAAACATTTTATTTGAATCTCTATAGACGACACCACCGATGCGTCGAACAGATTTGTGGCAAACGTTATTGTGGGTATACTGCATGCTGATGGAAATATTTCAGAAATTCAATTTTTAATAAAAACAGTTGTATTAGAAAAAGTCAATCATTCCACTATTGCACGTATGTTTGATGATTCAATGAAAGAATTTGACATAGACAAACATAAAATTCTTCTTTTTGTAAGTGATGTCGCACCGTATATGGTGAAAGCTGCAAAAGCCATTGCTGTATTTTACCCACATATAACTCACGTAATACTATGTTCACACTTGAGTTCTTAAACGCGCTTAAGCAGCTCGAACGTGATTAAGCTCTAATCACTTCAAAATCGAGATGATTACCCAAACATTGAAGTGATTTGTTAATCACTTCAAATCGACATGATTACAACTAAATCACTTCATAAACCACATAGAATCCACTGAACATACCTAATAATGTAGAATCGCCAACATGTCGTGTACAACCGGCCAAGATTTCTGCTTAATGTTTTTATTTTTTCCTTAAATAATTCATAAATTTTCACAATTTCATCATTAAAATGATTAAAATAATCTTCTGATAACTTTATAAAAGTGTTTTTATCCATTTTTAATACTTTAAATATATATAAATTTGTTTGATATTTTTTTTTTTTTTTTTTTTTTGTGTTTGTTGTGTGTTTGTTGTGTGTTTTTTTTCTTAATCATCTGTCATCTTAATCATCTCAAATGAAATGTGAACGGCTTTGATTAGCTAAATCAACATTTTGCTTAAACGCGTTTAAAAACCCAAGTGTGAACTTAGCATAACCTGCCTTGCACATGGAGTTCACAGAGTTTGTGAACATATAAGAGAATGTTACTCAAATGTAGACTCATTTATTTCAAATGCAAAAAAAAAACGTTCCTTAAATCTCCTGCAAGACTTTAAATCTTCCGAGAAACAGTACTAGATATATTACTACCCCCACAATCAGTGACAACTCGATGGGGAACGTGGATAATGGCTGTAAATTATTATGCCAAATATTTTGATAATTTCAAATAATAATTTTCAAATTTAAACTCTACAGATTCTTCAGCAGTGCGTATATGTCAGGCTTTACTGAATGAAAATAATTTGCGGAACCGAATATTGTTCATTTCTGTAAATTTTGTGTTTTTACACGAAGTAGTAACCAAATTGGAAACAAAAATCGTTCATTGGTTTCCCAAGTGAATAAAGTTATGGACACCGTATTAAAAATGTCCGGTGTTCCAGGGTATACTGGAGACAAAGTGAATAAAAAATTTGAATCAGTTTTATTAAAAAATGAAGGATTTTCGGTACTAAAAGATATTGGGGGATATTTTGGGAGGCAAGCGGAACTGCGAGTCTAATCGTATAAAATATACCTCAGCGCAAATACTCAATTTAAAATATGCTCCCTTAACATCTGTAAATTTAATAAGCAAGCATAATATCTTGAAGTCAAATAATATATGATTTCAACTTAATTCTATAGTATCAAACATCACAGTTTGTGTTGATGCACTCAAAAGAAAAATCAATCCATCCGTACTCAAATCAATCCGATGCGGTATTTAAAGTACGGTAAGTATGGATTTTCTTGAATTTTATCCATAAAGATTGATTCAAGTACAGATTTTCATTTTAGTGTTATTCGTACTAGACTTTTTGAGTACGACTTGTAGTAAAGTAAGTATAAAAAACTTATCCCGAGTGTTTTTCTTTCTGTGTAATGATTTTAAAATTATAGTATACTTAAAAAAAGGGGAACTTTTCTTAATTTTCTTAAACGAAAAAGAAGAATAATTTGTGTTTGCTGAGAATGTGGGGATTATTTTTTTCAGTGTTACACCGTTTGAACTTTTTCGACTAACATATTTCCAGACTAAAGATTTTTTTTTTTTTTTTTGTTAACAGACTAAGATTTTTTGCAATCGAGTTTCATATCTTATTATAATCCATGTATTTGTGACTCGTTTTATTGAGGTGTAAATCAAAACATTGTCTTATTTTTTTTTTGTTTCACTTCCATAAATATTCCATAAAAAGATGTTCATTTTATTTTATTTTTAACAAATTAAAGCTTCAGTGTTGTCGTTATTAAAGCTGTTTAATGACATTTTGATTGTAAACCACAAAAACATTATTTTGGACGTGCATAAAAATAAAATAAAATTATTGTTCGGAATACAAATCAAAATATTCGTCGTGCTTGCGTATTTTTAGGGGTTGTAGTGTATGTGGTCGTCTACTGTGATTATTATGCTTTAATGTGTGTATGTATGTGGTTTTTATTGTCCTGGTCAGGACGATATATTAATTATAATTTTTACTTAGAATTGTTATTATTAAATGTTCTTAAACTCGTTTATATTTTTTATTTTTCTTATAAAGATCGATTAGAACAGCATTCGTAATAAACGTATTTAGAAAGAACAGCATTTAAGATGGCAAGTTCTTTTACAACAGCATTACGAACGAACAAGTTAATTTAGAACAGTAAAAATTTAAGAAAAACTTGTTCGCATAGAACAGAATTTAAAAAAAAAAATCAAGTTAATTAAAAGCTGCCTTCCAAATGCACAAGTTTATTTAGAACAGCATTAGAAAAAATTCATAATGAACATCATTAGAAATAAACAAGTATGTTTTGAACACAATAAATATTTAAGCAGAATTTTAAATTACTTGTTCATATTGAAGAGCATTAGCAATGAACTTAATCAGCATAGGAAATAAATTTATTTATTTTGTAAAGCACTATACTTAAACCGAACTGAAACCAAGTATTTTTCTCAACAGCATTTTAATATAAATAAACTAATAGAAAAATGCATCTTCATATTGATGATGCCCTAACATCAGAATTGTGACATCAATGTTATTACCGGGGAAACCAGTAGTATGGTCTTAAAAACGCGTTTTATGCGCATTAAATATGTAGTGGAAACTTGATAATATGCCCTGAAAATTGCTTAACATATGCCCCAAAAAAAATGCAAAAATTGCTAATTCGAAACCAAGGTATTCAACCCTTTATAACAGTTTCATTTAATAAAAACAATCCTACAATTATAATCGGTAAAGTTCAAGTACCATTGTATTTACAGACAAATTTTCGAAATTTTACTCTGTTTGGAAACGATGGGCTCGGCTCACAAAAACAAAGTTTTGTTTAGAGGTTAAAATTCATATAATGACAATCGCACCAGTTGTGGTGAAAAATAAACAAAATGTAAAAAATTGTTGTGTTGTTCACGGGAGGTTGGTTATCAGGTTATATGCTTATTTAGTTCTATTCACAACAACAGAATACATTTATTTACATTTTTTTTTTTTTTTCAATTTATGTGCTTGCTGTTAATATAACTACGTAACCATATAACCTGATAATTCGGCTTTCGTGAACAACTCAAGTAATTTATCAAAAAGTCGCTGAAAATGGTAAAATTAGAAAACGGCTGTAGGAAATATCGCCCAAAGAAAAATGGCCCAAAAAAAATGAAAAATCACCCAAAAAAATTCCATGTAAAATTGGGCCTCAATTCATATGAAAAGTGACCCAACATTTTTGGGCTTTTTTTCGTTATTATTGGGTGATTTTTCGTTTTTTAAATTGGGTTATTTTTCGTTATGAAAAATCACCCAAAAATATTATATGAAAAATAGCCCATTTTTTCGGGCCATCTTTATTTAATATAATTGTAATTTATTTAAAAATAAGTTTGTTGTTTTTTCTCTGGGTGTTTATATTAAATATATAACGAAAACACTTTTGGGCGCAAGGATTTTCTCCTCAAGGATATAATATATACCGGCTGCGCTAACTAAAGCTTCTCTGCAAAGCCGGCCTTCGGCCGGGCGCATGGATTTTCTCCTCTATGGTATAACAAACACCGGCTTCGCTAACTAAAGCTTCTCTGCCGGGCGCAAGGATTTTCTCCTCTATGGTATAACAAACACCGGCTTCGCTAACTAAAGCTTCTCTGTATAGCCGGCCTTCGGCCGGGCGCAAGGATTTCCCCTCTATGGTATAACAAACAACAAGAAAGAATGCAATTTTTTACATAAAACTTACACTTGTATGGAACTAAATTTATGTGAATAATAACCACTTTTTTGCAAATTGGGTAATTTTTAATTTTTTTTCGGAAAAATTCGTTTTTGCTTTTTGGGTCATTTTTCATTTTTTCTTTTTGCCCTTTTTCGTTTTTGTTGGGCAAAATTTCATATATAACTTTTTGGGTCATTTTTCATCTTCTTATGGGCGATTCTTCATTTGGGCGATTTTTCATTTTTTTTTTTTTGGCCATTTTTCTTTGGGCGATATTTCCTACAGCATTAGAAAACAGCGCTTAAATTAAAGAATAAAAACCAAGGATCGGAAAATGTTTTTTTATTTTGTTTCTAAAAAAATATTTATTGTGCAAGTTTAAAAAATTCTACATTTTACAGAAAACAAAAAATTTCTAAAATAGTTTTGAAAAAAAAGCCGTCGAAAAAAATAAATAAAATAAAGTTTTTGAAATAAAACGTTTTCTTAAAAACATTAAATAAAGTTTTTAAAATAAAACGTTTTCTTAAAAACATAAAAAAACAAAAACAAAATAATTATATTTAAGCATTGTCATAAAAATTTCATTCTTCAAAACAAATTTCAATAAAATTTACTGAGCTACCTAAATAAGAGCGGAAGCGTTTTTTGTATGTCAAAACTTCTCATTTGCATACAATTTATACGAAACAAACCTTTAGAATGCGAATTTGAAACCACCCGGCTGACAAATCTTATTTGACAGATCGCTATGTCGGTTTGTTTTATTAAAATTGTATTTAAATAAAATTTTCATTTTTAAAAAAACACTTGCCGCTTTTGTTTAGGTTGTTCAGGTATGAAGAGGTTTCTGAGAATACATACATACATATTTCATTTTTGAAAAATACATACATAGAAAAAAAAATTCTAAAAAAAAAACGTTTTAAAAAATATTTTTCAACAAAAAAAAAAGTTTTTTGAAAATTTGTATTTGTTTTTTTTTTACAAAAAAAGTTTTTGCTATTTTTTGAAACTATAAATTTTGTTTTCAAAGAAAATGTTTTTTTTTTCTTTTTCGTTTAAATTTTAAACACAGAAAAACAATATTCTTTTTTTCACACACAAAAATTTTTTATTTAAAAAATAAAATTTAATTTTGTGTTTTCCGTTCGTAAAATCCGGTCCTTGATAAAAACTGAGAATTAAGCACGAATAACAAAATCTTTTGAAATTAAAATTGCTAGTTTTTAATAAAAATCGATTAATCAAGGTCAATTCGAAAACGTCAAAATATCGTAAGTTTGCATAAAAAAACGTTTTTTAAATCGTCCGAAAGAAAAAATCGCCAAAAAAAAAATCTTTAAGTAAAATCGCAGAAACCCTTTAATTATAGAGAAATTGCTTAAACTAGACAATATCCTGAAATTAAACCAAATAAATTCATTCTATCTGATTTCTGCGAAGAAGACGCAACATCTGCGGCTCTTGAGACTTACGAAAAAAGGATTCTGGATTGTCTAGGGATGTATAGCACACGATTTAAGAGACGAACCACTTAACAGGTACATCTGTGACATCGTAGCCTACGCAGGCTCTAGAAGAACACCTGTGGTCATCTGTGTCGATGCTTATGCTAATTTGTTCATTAGGAAAGCCGTTCGGAATAAACAACGAAATGTAAATACTTAGCTTATTAGGAATAGCATGCAAAATTTTATGACACAATGGAATATTTTATTTCACCTTTAATTTTATACCTGTTTTAAGCTAATTTTTTTTCGGTATTATACACATTTTTTTTAACAATTTCTGACTCGTAATTAAAATTAAAAGTTTTTAAGCCCTGCTAACTAACTTATCCAAACTTTATAGACAAACCTATTAAGACCCTCTCCCAAAATGCATCGGTCATTGTAATCAACATATAAAAACTCCAATCTCATTTTCTCAAAAAAAAAAAAAAAAAAACAAATACAAAAAAAATGCATCTGAAAATAAAATCAAAATATCTCGCACCATCTATAAAAACACACAAACTGTACAGGCAGCAAATAGCGTTTGTAAATGTATGCTGTTTAATTACAAAAACGAACGCATCCTCTTGTATTCTCAGTCGAGCATACATTAGAGCGGATTCCTAAAAAAAACTTATCAAAATCCCTAACTTTACCCAAACTCCGTAAATCTTGAAAAAAAACATACACACAGCAACCGACAACTGCAACAACGAAATTCACATTATTGTATATGAATGTGGCGAAACGCATACAAAAAAATCGATAATTCTATACACACACCAAATCAGCAATAGTTCACAAAAGAGTCAAAGGAGCAGTATGGCGAGCAGGCAGAAGCAGTCAAAGCAGGATGGTAAAAGGATTTCTATTATCTATCTGTTAGAAATCTTGGTGTTGTTGTTGTTGCTGTTGTAACTAGTAAAATTGCCCATAGAGAAAATGCAATTTGTTTGTCTATACCATTTCACAAATAATGCAGCAGCAACCAATATGTTGTTATCGTTATTGTTGTTATTGTTGCTGTTGCATGGAAATGAATATGAATGACAGTCAGTGCATTGGATTTTGTTGCGTTGCGTAGCAAATTTGCTAGTGAGTGTCTGTGTGCCTGTGTCGCTTTGAATTGGTTTGACCAGATGGGACAAGTCGTTAAAAACTTTGTTATTTTTCGTTTTTGTTGCGTTCTTTTTTTTCGTTTTAATTCGGTTTTATTTTTTCGCTTTTTATATAGAAAATCAAATCGTATCTGTGTATTTGCATGCTTTTGCATGTATGTTTTTGTGTATGTGCGTTTGTATTCAAAACAAAGCCAAATAAAATAATAGCACAAATTTTTTTTTTTTTTTTATGTTGCTGTAAAAAATAGACATTGTTGATTACTTTTTTATTCGTATTTTTTCCTTTTTTTTGCGTAAAATATACGATTTTTTATGTAAAAAGTATGAAAAGTTTTCTGTTTTGTTTCGCTCATGTTGTTGGCTATACGATTGTGTTGTTGTGTTTGGTTTGATGAGTTGATTTAAATAGAAGGAGCGTAGGTTTGTTGTTCTGTAAAACCCTCAATTTTCTAAGCGCTATACTCACGCATACGATCCTTGAGACCTACTTATCGAATTTAAACTTGTTTTTATTATGAACGAAGAGCGCAAGAATGTTGTGATTTCTCATCATTCTCAATAAACTAAAGCTAAGAGCGGGTTTAAAGTTTATGAAAGCAATACGTTTGTAAGCATGCAGCAATATTTGGTCTGTAAGACCGATGTTTTTATTAAAAATTTATTTTTTTAATCATATTTCACAAAAACTGAAATAAGTCATAAATAAAAAAAGTGATTTTCTATAAAAATTTTTGTTTATGTTATTAAAAATATTCATTTCTTAAAGTGAATGGGGTTTTTTAAATTTTTTTAAACTAATTTAAGTTTTGCATTATCCGCGAGCATCGGTCTGGCAGACGGGGAGCGTGTAAACGTGATTCATATTTTGACGTACATAAGTATGGGTTAAATTAGGCCTCCATCAAGAAGCCACAATCATATTATGGTTGCCTATTAATATGTTATGATTTAATATAACAATAATTCCTTTACCACTAATAATTGTTAGGTTTTAAATTAACAACAGACTACTATTGTTTGTATACTATTGGTAAACATATTTTGCACTTTTACAAGAGCAACATAGTAAAGGTATTCACGCCACAAGTTGCACCCTTGCAAAAAAGCAAAAGTGCAAAAATATAACAACAACCACACAGACAATTAGTTGTGCGCAAATATGATTGAAAAATAACCATGCTATTATAAGTGTTGAACATATTTTTCTTATTATTAACTAAAACATGTTCGCTGTTATATCACGGCATAATTTTGGCTGACAGGTGCAGAATTGACCATAGCTCCCATATTATTTAAAATTTAATACAGGTTATTGTTTCGCCGAATAACTTGTAAATTCTCACTAACCAGCTAGCAATATGCCACTGGCCCAGTTGTCGGAAAAATGTTGCCGCTCAATTCACCATTTTGGCGAAAGTAAAGTAATTGCTTAAGACATTTTCAAGGCGTTCGACAGAGTCTGGCATGTTGCACTCTAGTCAAAACTTGTTGCATTTGGTGTTGGCGATAATTATGTACTCTTGATTTATATCGAGCTTTCTCAGAGATCGCACTAGAAGAGTTGCTAAAGATGAGGTTTCATCAGACGAGTGCAAGATTTAGTCACGGGTGCTTTTCTCCTACTCTATTTCCAATTTTTCTCAACGACCTGCTATGCCAAACTTCTTCTCTTTTGCAGATGACCGCAACCTTTGCGATTCGTATTCATTTAATTTTATAACAAGTATATCAGATGTTTTTGCTATGAGGAAAATCATAAATAATACGCTTAATCGAAATCTTGACATAATCCCGGAATGGGGCCCGAAAGGCCAAGATTTGCATGCTAACGCATAAACGAATGATGGATTAAGGTGCCTCATCTGTAAACATACATACATACAAGTGGTAAAATTATTTAGGAATCCGAATCCCTTTATGTTCTGGGCATGAAAATACAATGTGATGGCCGATGGACAAAACATGTAATTAGGGTGTCGGTGCTTCGATTTTTTTAAATGGTGTATTAGATATTTTACTTAATCATCATTTTATTGATCCCCTTATTATTAATACCAACTATATCCGACAGAAAATAGAACACAAATCTTATGTGGGAGCCGGTGCCTAAAGTATAATTTGAAGCTCCTCGACCACATGCTGAATAGGGGGGAGGTTCACATTGATGCCAGAAGGGTATTCAATTCAATTGGGTGTCTTGAGGAGCGTCACAATGTGAGTTGTATTTCCCTGTTTCATTGTTACTACAATGGGATGTATTCTAATGAAATATATACGGCCATAAGCGCATCGTTAAATTAAAGTAAAAACATAAAAATGTGTTGAAAGATTAAAAAGTTGGTTTTGCACCTAATTTTACTCAGTTTACATCTCAACAATACCCGCCACTGTTTTATGTCACTTGTGGTACTTTGATAAATTTTTAGTGTGTAAAAATTGTCAGTTGCATTGAAGATGACTTCAACATCAGCATCAAAACATAAACCCAACTGCATTTATATTATTTGTTTTTTACATTCGCTAGTATAGACTAAGTTTTAAGCTGGCCTTATGTTCCCCTATGTGCCCTAACTCCCCAACCAAATATCTCATCCTCATCTTTGATAAACTCTCATACCCATCTTACACTTAAAACAGCACACAAAACTTGTGCAATGTTTAAGTAGACAGCAGAAAACATAGTCGCCAAAAAAAAGCACGAACAGGGGTTTAACTATTTTCAAAATGCAAAAAAAAGGAAAACAAAAAACTAAAAAAAAAAGTACAGGATGCATCAGCATTTGGTTGGTTAGTTGAAATGGATGGTGTGTGTGTGTGTGTAAAGAAATGTGTGCGTTTGTGTGGGAGTGTGTAAGTTGACGCTTGAGTGTGTATATGCATTAAGTCCTTGTACAGTAGAAAAAGAGTCATGGGCCTTGATTTGATGCAATTTATATGCAACTCGCGTTTTTTGTATGTTTTATTACAAAACGCATTGCAGCAAGTTACTAAATTACACTGAAATTTACTAGTGGAAGAGTGGAAGATAACAAAAAGTTTGATTATATTTTCTAATAAAATCTCTTAATATTTAAAATTCAAAAATTTGCTATAAATAAAAATCTTTCGAAAAATTCCTTATAAATAAAAATTTTTTTTAAAACTTCCTTTTTATTAAAAAACTTGGCCAAATTTCTATAAATAGAAAATTTCCGAAAATATTCTAATAAAAAAAATTTGCACAAAAGCTCAAATAAAAAGAAAATTTGCGCAAAATGTCTGCTAAATACTTACCATAATTGATTTAAATGCCCTATAAATTGCAAATTTAAGCAAACTTTCCTATAAATGGCAAGTTTGAGCAAAATTACATGCAAATACAAATTTGTGCCAAATGTCCTATAAGTTGCAAATTTGAGCAAAAATTTCCTATAAACAGAAAATTCGCGCAAAATTTTGTATGAACAGCAAGTTTTAGAAAAGCCATGTGATATTTTATTCATATTGAGAAATTGTGCAAAATTTTTTAAAAATAGTAAATTTGTGAAAAGTGTGCTGTAAATAGCAAATTAACGCAAACTTCTTTATGAATAAAAAATCTGCTCAAAATTTCCTATAAGCAGACAACGAATTTTTTATTTTAAAAATTTGCTCAAATTCTCTCATAAATATCAAATTTGTGCAAAATTTCTTATTCATCGTACATTTGCGAAAAATTGCTGTAAAATTTTTCTCCAAATAGAAAACTTTAAGGCTCTCCTTTCTTAAAAACCTTTAGTTTTTCTCACAGTGTGTTGTCCCTTCAAAACTCTAGTTCAGAACTTTCTTTTAGTTTTTCTTGCCGTGTGTTTGTGAACATATTCGAGTATTTCCGTTTACCATTGGTAGGAGTAACATTCAATCATTCCGAGAAGAGCTCACACCCACCGACATGTAATACGATTCTTTCCTTTTTTTCTAGTGCATTTTTTGTGTTGTGAAAAAATTGCAATGCATACATACTTTGGACTTTTTCAGAAAAAAAATTAAAAAAATATATTAAACCAATTTAAAAAAAAGTTTTGTGTTTTGTAGATTTTATTTGAATACTTTTTGTTTTAGCTTTGGCCTGCTTATGTTGCTCCACACAAACAGAGACACACACACAAACACACAGTTGTCCATAACGTTTGTACATGCGTGTATTTATGTCCATGCTACAAGGATGCACTACAGCCAACACTGCACTCTTTATAGCCTGACTGACTTCCTAACACTCCTGCTTGCCAACGTTTCCTCCTTTCGCTATAAAAACTCGACTTCTTTGTCTTCTACTGTTGATGAATTCCGCTGGTGTGGGTTATTTTTTACTTACTTCCCGCATACATGTGTGTGTTTATTTCTATTTTATTTTTTTACTATTTCGCAGAAAAAACATACTCGCGGCGTATCCTTATTGATCCTTTCAGTTAAATGTTGCAACCATCTGCAGTGAGATGTATGCATGTATGGTTGCAAAGCTCTTGTGTAGAAAAAGTGCATTTTGGTCTATATGGTTTCTCTGGAAATAGCCTTTTGCTACGTATGTATATTTATGCAAGAGTTTTTTCTATGACTGCAATAGCATGTTTGTAAAAGTTGCACTCAACTTAAAAAGCACGTAGCAATATTTCGAACCACGTTAGTGGCCAATAGGAAAATATAAAGGTGCCGCTTAAAAATGGCCTAAAATTTTCTATAAATAGATATTTTTATAGCAAATTTTCAAAAAAATATCATATAAACCCCCAATTTTTGTTTAATTCCTTATAAATAGCAAAAGTTTTTAATAAATTTCTATCGAAATAATAAATTTTTGAAAATATTCCTAAAAATACCAAATTTTCATACATAATGCCGTTAATAGCAAATTGTCGTAAAGTTTCCTACAAATAGCAAATTTGAGCAAAATTTGCAACTAATAGCGAATTTTCGTAAAACTTTCTATAAATAGCAAATTTTCGTAAAATTTACTATAAATAGCAAATTTCTTTGTTTGTTTAATATCTTAAGAACTGTTATAGTGAAAATGTTCAAACTGTCACTCTTATGGTATACTACACTTTTGAAAATAAAAATAAAGCTGGTAGGCGCAGGGCGGGAATACCTCCCATAGGATGCATATATTAAATATCTCACAGCTGTAGAAGTGGTTAAAGCAGCGTAGCGAAGCGCACCGGGTTAAGCTACTATACTATAAATAGGAAACTCTTTAAAATTCACTATAAATAGCAACTTTCTTTAAAATTTACTATATATAGCAAATTACTTCAAAATTTTGTAATTTGTTCAAAATTTACTATAAATAGAAATTTCCGGAAAATTTAATATAAATAGCATATTTCTTCAAAATTTACTATAAATAGCAAATTTCTTCAATATTTACTATAAATAACAAATTTCTTCAAAATTTAGTATAAATAAAAAATTATTTCAAAATTTACTATGAATAGTAAATTTCTTCAAAATTTACTATAAATAGCAAATATTTTTAAAATTTACTATAAATAGCAAATTTCTTCAAAATTTACTATAAATAGAAAATTTCTTCAAAATTTACTATAAATAGCAAATTTCTTCAAAATTTACTATAAAAAGGAAATTTCTTCAAAATATACTATAAATAGGAAATTTACTACATATAGCAAATTTCTTAACAATTTACTATAAATATAAATAGAAATTTCCTCAAAAATAGCAAATTTTTTTAAAATTTACTATAAATTGGAAATTTCTACTATAAAAAGGAAATTTCTTCAAAATTTACTATAAATAGTAAATTTCTTAAAAAAATACTATAAATAGGAAACTCTCTAAAATTCAATGTAAATAGCAAATTTCTTTAAAATTTACTATAAATAGCAAATTTGTTTAAAATTTACTATAAGTAGCAAATTTGTTCAAAATTTACTGACTATTTCACGATGTCACTCGAACGTTTACGTTTGCACAAATAACATGTAAACCAAAAACAAATTATTTAATTTTGTTTTTGTTTTGTATGTTATTTGTGCGAACGAAAACGTTCGAGTTACATCGTGAAATAGGCAGTTGCTATAAATAGCAAATTTCTTCAATATTTACTATAAATAACAAATTTCTTCAAAATTTTGTATAAATAGCAAATTTCTTCAAAATTTACTATAAATAGCAAATTTGTTCAAAATTTACTATAAATAGCAAATTTGTTCAAAATTTACTATAAATAGCAAATTTGTTCATTATTTACTATAAATAGCGAATTTCCTCAAAATTTACTATAAATAGCATTTTTCTTCGAAATTTACTATAAATAGCAAATTTCTTCAAAATGTACTATTAGTAGCACATTTCTTCAAAATTAACTGTAAATAGCAAATTTGTGCAAAATTTACTATAAATAGCAAATTTGTTCAAAATTTACTATAAATAGCAAATTAGTTCAAAATTTACTATAAATAGCCAATTTGTTCAAAATTTACTATAAATAGCAAATTTGTTTAACATTTACTATAATACTGTAAATAGCAAATTTGTTCAAAATTTACTATAAATAGCAAATTTGTTCATTATTTACTATAAATAGCAAATTTCCTCAAAATTTACTATAAATAGCATTTTTCTTCGAAATTTACTATAAATAGCAAATTTCTTCAAAATTTACTATTAATAGCACATTTCTTCAAAATTTACTGTAAATAGCAAATTTGTTTAAAATTTACTATAAATAGCAAATTTGATCAAAATTTACTATAAATAGCAAATTTGTTTAACATTTACTATAAATAGCAAATATACTCAAAATTTACTATAAATAGCAAAATTTCTTCAATATATACTATAAATAGCAAATTTCTTCAAAATTTACTATAAATAGCAAATTTTTTCAAAATTTACTATAAATAGCAAATTTGTTCAACATTTACTATAAATAGCAAATATACTCAAAATTTACTATAAATAGCAAATTTCTTCAATATATACTATAAATAGCAAATTTCTTCAAAATTTACTATAAATAGCAAATTTTCTCAAAATTGACTATAAATAGCAAATTTTCTCAAAATTTACTATAAAAAGTAAATTGCTTCAAAATTTCTATTAACAGCCAATTTTCGTAAAATATCCTAAAAAGCAACTTTTCATAGAATTTTCTTTAAATAGGAAATTTTCGTTATATTTTCTATAAAAAGCTAGTGTCGTAATATTTTCTCAAATAGAAAATATTCGTAAAATTACCTATAAAAAGCTAATTTTCGTTAAATATTCAATAAATAGCAGATTTTTTATAAATAGCAAAATGTAGTAAAATTTCTATTAATAGCAAATTTTTGTATAAATATAATACAAATTTTCGTAATAATTTCTCTGATAGCAAATATTCGCAAAATTTCCTATTAAAAGCTTAATCTCTTTAAATTTCATATAAAAATCAATATTTTCTATAAATAGCAAATTTGAGTAAAAGTTCCTGTAAATAGCAAAATTTCCTTAAATTTCCTATAAAAAGCAAATTTTCATAATAATAATAACAATAATAATATTAATGGCAAAATGTATTACAATTTTTATAAATAGCAAATTTTCGTAAAATTACTTATAAAAAGCAATATTTTCTCTAAAAACAAATTTTTAGAATATTGTCTCTAATAGCAACTTTTCTTAAAATTACCTATAAATAGCAAAATCTCTTCAAACTTCCTATAAGTAGCTTATTTTCGTAACATATGCTATATATTGGCAATTTCCTTAAAATTTTTGCTTTAAATAACAAATTTTCCCTAAATACATAAGATTTAGATTTAGTTTTCTAATGTTTTGGTAAAATTTCCAACTTGGTGTTTATGTGCGTATACTTTTCACGTTTTGGTCCAGGTTTTCTTTTTGATTATGCAAGTCTATATGTGCATCATCATCACCATCGTCAGCCGGAGCATCATCAGCATCTGAATCAGCTTTATATTTGTTATGTGATTTAAGTTGATTTAGTTTTTTGTTTTCGTGAGTTTGCAAGTTTTTTTCAAAAAAAAAAAACATTTACACACATATTCCTTCATATACAAATAGAAACGCAATGTGTGTGTGAATGTGCTGTAGTATTCTACTGCACTTTAAGTGCAATTGCCATTTTAAGCTCATCCTCAATTCTTTTATTTTTTCATCATGTTTATAATTTTTTTTAACTTTTTTCTACTTTGTTTTTGTAGCGCTCTAACGTTAGAAAACACTTAGCGTTTTACGTTGATTTTTTCATAAATAAATTGTGAGTGGCCCGGTACGTTAGAGAGGAGTCTTTTCGTCAGGCCATCAAGTGCGTTTACGTAGTCTGTTTTTTTTTTTTTTTTTGTATTTTTTGTTTAAGTGGCCAGCCATTTAAATTGATGGTTAAGTACCTCCAAATCTATTCTATAAATATTAATTAGAGACTTTTGTAAATAACTTTGTTTGTGTAATTTTTTTCAACACAATTTACAAAAAAAAGACAAAATCACTGCTTCTTTAATTAAAAACAAAATTAAATTACAATTTTGTTTTTAATTTGCTACAAAATAAATATTTGCTAATGAATGCTTTTAATTAATTATTGAAACTAAATTTTTGTTTTTATTAGTCAGTTTACATAAAATACTGTTTTAAATTTTTAATTTAGGCACAATTTAAGGTATCGGTGTGCATGTTTTAGCCAGCTTCTAAATTAATATCCCGCTGTTCACAACGTCTTACACACATGCTCACCCTTTAAGCATTTTTCACGCATAATTTTCCAGACAATAGAAAATTTTACAAAAATACTGTCTATTAATATACTTGAGCATTTTTAAAAGTGTTCAGGCATAAAATATATTAATAACACGTTATAATTAAAAGATGTTGGCGCTCACATGTCAATAATATTCTAAATACAGTCGGGGTAAAATATAATCGCACACTATTAACAAAGTTGGTTAAGTGTAAGTTGAACAAAGACAAATAAATATAAAATCATCCTTTTTTATATAAAGTTTAAACTTTTAAGAATTTTACGTATTTGGAAAATTTTATGTATGAAATTTTATGAAATAAAGTAAATTTATAGTAAATTTTCCAAAAAAAAATTTTCTATTCTAATGACATTTTCTGTTTGTAGCAAATTTTGCGAAAACTTTTAATTAATTCCAAATTTTACGATCATTTTATATTTTACACTGATAGAAAATGCGTCAGAACGCTGATGTATTTAAACATCAGTACTACGGCAAGTGTCTTCCTTTTTGGCTCCATTGCAATTTTATCGTTGTGATGTTAGCTTTAACATAATTTGGATAAATTATCATCGTGTGAAATTATGTCACCAATGGAATGGCACATCGGCATCACTGAAATGGCAAATAGGTGTAAGTTTACTAAATTAAGGTCATCAGTGCGATGACTCGTACATCGGAGAAAGGACTAATTAGTTCAGATTGACAGAATATTATTATTTACTTACTCGTTTTACATGTTTGTTTCACTTTTATTGTATTCCGCCCTTTGTTTACAGCAGAAATCTCATTTACAAGACACCAGGAGCATGCCCGATATGGTGTTCGTAATCATTCTATTTGAAAAGTTAATGTATTTAAGTAAATAATTTACAAAAATAGAATATGGGAATTTTTGCTTCAAATTTTACTTCTTAAACATGAAAATTATAATGATACACAAAATGTGTCATCGAATTGATGGCATTGTAGTCATAGCATAGATGACGCATACAATATAAAAAAAATTTTTGATGACGTTCATCATGAGCTTGATGTCACTTTTTGCCATTTGTAATAACATTGATGTCACAATTTTGATGTTAGGGCATCATCAATATGAAGATGCATTTTTCTATGAGTGTATATAAAATTGTTTACAGGGTGGGCCAAATAACAGCTAGATATGTGAAAAACTATAACTATAATAACTTTTTTTTAGTCATAAAATCGTTTTTTTGCAGATTATAACTGAATACTTGGAAGTTTCTAATTACCCTGCTGGAAATTTACGTGAACTAAAGACTTGTCTCATGACCTGTGAACACAATATTATAATAAATAGGAAGGAGTTGAGATAGGATAACGGTTGATAATGTGTTAAAAGATAAGTCCCTTCTAAGGAAAGGAAACTGACACAAAAATAGATGTAACTGGATCTTGTGCGGGTAGTGGTGGATTCCCTCTGGTTCTATTACTTTGCTAGAGGGAAACGAACTGATTCCAAAGTAGTCCCGCGATAGGTCTTTGGTGGTAAATACCGGTTCTTGTTTTAGCACTTTCTATGAATAATACCTATCACTTTTACATGGGGTTACCATAGGAGGGGGTCAATTGACACCATTTGAACAGGCACACATCTATTCTCAATGGACGTGTTTAGTGACAGTTACTACATTGAAGTATTATTTTAATGCAATGTAGTATTATTTCAATAGAACAAGTCCTAGAATTAAATTCAAGAACAAAATTTTAGAAAGTCCCAACAAATGTGTCACACAACCGGTGGAGACTGTACTGTAATTCATTACTTTTTCTACCTTTTTGTTCTTCATAAACCAGTTACATGATTGGTTCTTCTTTTACTGGTCATGAGTTCTTTCTTATTGTACCTGTTTTATTTTCCCAACTCCCAGGACCAGTATGTTGGACCAATTGACACAAATTCCCGCAGGGTTTGTATGAAGGGGTATATCATATTCAGGGTTACCGTTGGAAATTTTCGAAAAGGGTCACAAAAAGGGTATTTTCCAGAAAAATGGGTCAAAAAAGGGTATTTCAATAAAAAAAGGGTCAAGTTTTTTATTAGCAGTATTTCCCATTTTAATGAACATAATAAGATCAAGTTTTTTTATAAGCAAACAAAAAAATAATATTTCATATAGGAAGAGCTCAAAAAACTTAATTCTTTTATGGAATGCTCTGTCCTATTTTAAACACCTGACAAAATGTTTATTATTTATCATTATTGCTAATTTTTTAATACTTTTAATGTAATTTTCCGATTTAGTGATGTAAAATAATTTTAGTGTTTGTTTTAAATTTTGCAATCGTTCGCAAATTGTAACCATTTTCTCGATTAAAGCGATTTTTTCCTTTAAGTGTCAGATTTTTTAAAGCTTTTACGATTTTTAATAAATATAAGACTTTGCTATCATACCGCTGTTACCAAATATATGAATTTTCCTCTAATTTAGCAATTTTTACCTCTTGTTTTCATTCCTGTTAGTGCACTCTCAACACTGTCGATTCAAAAGAAGGCGAAAAGTTGCCATTATTAAGGGCGAATTTTTTTTGAATAAAACATGCTACTCTTTAAGAGAGCAAAACATAACAAATATTTATATGAGTTATGTTTGCTTTTAGGGAAATTGTACTTTACTATCCAAAATCAAGGAGAAGAAAGCATGGAATTGTAAGTTTATACTTTAAGTCTGTTCCATATCAAGCAATGCTTATTTCGAAAACATTTGTTTAAGCTGTTATGATACTTGCTATTTTTTGTATTTTTTCTATATTGGAGAACAGTGCAAATATATTTGCATAGGAAAACTGACTAAGTGTAAAGAGTATGATTATATCATAAAAAATCTTAAAATGTCAAACAAATATACATGTGTTATCGATAAATAATCTAAGACTGTCAAAAAAAATATAAAATTTTTCAACTTTAAATTGGCATTTCCAGATTAATTGTTAGCACTGTTGCCAATTTTTTTAGTTTTACATCGAAAGAATCGGTTTTTAACTTTTGTTTTGCGATTTTTAGCTTTTATGACGGTTTTTTGTGGGGAAAAAACGTGGGCAGTATTGTTTGTTTTGTTTACATTTTATCAAATTGTATTTCTTGTTCTTTCTCGCATTTGTTGTTTCATTCAGTCAATCCTAAAAAAATCCAATACAAAAAATAGCAAGTATCATAACACCTTTAGCACTTCTGTTCCGCAGTGTTGACAAAAACCAAAATGTGAGGCTGGAAATAGCTGGAAAGGGTCAAAAAGTGTCATAAAATAGCTGATAATGATACAAAAGTATAATATAAAAAAAGGGTCATAAAAGGTATCAACACCGTCGAAAAAGGGTCAAATTGATACTTTAGTATCACAACGGTAACGCTGATCATATTAATAAGGTTCACTTGGGACAATATTTGCGACAGGCATAATTTTAACCTAAAATGTTATGTGTTCATTTAGGTAATTTCAGTAACCTGTAACAAAGTGTAAAAAGGTGCCTATTACCCCGCCCCCCGCACTCTAGGAAATCGCCATGTCAAAGTGAGAAGTCTCCTTTATATAAAGTGCTAGAACTAGAATCGGTGCCTTCCACTTTAGAATTGTCATGTGACAAGTTAGGTGCAAGTTACCATTCCCCTAGGAGAATTTGTATATTCTTATTTTTCTTATTATTCTATTATTATTATTATTCTATTCAACAATCAATTGTTATGACGCAGCGAATTTATCTTCAATATTTTCATTATATTCCAACCGAAAACGTTTGCATTTGACTGTATCGAAGGCCTCTTATTAAATAATAATTGTGGGAAGTTTTCCTAAAATATTTTTAAAAGAAACTCTTCTTTATAGCTGATGATCGTATGCTATCTAAATGTCAAATAAAATTGAAGCACAGCCGCGAATAACGTTGTAAACGCCACATTTTGCAAAACCTGTTTTTTTGCAGATAACCGTTAACCTTACTCTCTTACACAGTTTAAACATCAAATCAACCAAAACTATGCACCTTAACGCCTTCAAAATGGCGTACAAAGTGTCAGCCAGTGGAAGAACATTGCAAGTTACTAACAAAATGATGAAACCGAAATGGTTTTGCAGTGCGGAATAATCTTTTAAAAGCCTTTTGAATTAAAGTTTTTATTATCATTATTTTAAATAATAGAAAAAATAAAATTTTTAATACAAATAATGCTGCCTGGTCAAAAAACGTTTTTTTGCTCTCCTGAAAAATTATTATTTTGTAACTTAAAACGTTATTCGGCGGCTGTGCTTCAATTGTATTTGTCTAGTTTTTCTAGAATAAATGTATTCTGCACATGTATCTGCTAAAATAACTAGTTGGTTTGCTGACGGCTTTTAAGTCTTTTATTAGCATCAAATATTTTTTTATTTCTTTTTTCTTTGGCATTCTTCCCTCATTTTTCTAGTTACAGGTTTGCAAATGATTTTAATTTTCATCCTTTACAACACATTCATTCACACTCGTACTTATATAGTCAAGTGTGTTTAAAAAGAAATTATGCGTAAAAGGACATTTGAAAAAGAGTTCACTGAGTTAAAACAAAATCAATAATTACGCATCTTTTGTGTGTAGTTTACAAGAAATTTATAGACATTTAATGGTTAAGCAATAATGTATTTAAAAAGGTAAAGTTTCTTGCATACTTGATGAAGGCAACGATTATTACTAAGAAATATAAATGCACAATGGGGAAAAATTATTAAATTTAAAAAAAAAACGTTTAAAGGGCGCTTAAGTTTTATAAAGAATTCAATAAAGGATAATTGTTCTAGCTCTACGTTTGAGTTGCGTTAAAACGTAGTTTGATTTTGATGTACAATTTGTTTGGTATACAAAAGGTTGTCGCTAAGTTTACTTAAATATGAATGTGTATTTGGTTTAATAATAAAGTTTTATTATCGTTAAATTATTCCTTTCGAAATTTTTGAATATTTTTCAATAGGTTTTACAGTAATTCAACCCATTGTATTTTACTTAAATAAATATTGATACCCAGTTACGTTACACACACATGCCACACAGTAGCATTTTAACACGTGCCATATTTCCATAATTAATTTTCGAACAAGGAGGGTCACTCAGGTGATATTAATTTTTAAAAGTCTTACAATGCTTTCTCAAATATGCGTTAAAAAAGATTTTGTATAGTCAAGTTAACATAGTTATTAGTAAAACAATACGATAAAAGATATTCAAATTCTTAGATTAAAAGATCAATTATTTTTTCGAATCGTGAAACTGCTTAATACCGCCTAAGGCTAGTTTACACTATCTCACAAGCAGTGTTCGAAAATAAACAGTACATTATTTAACGTTTGGCTCACACACCCAGGAACGATATTAATTTTTTTAGTGATTGTGTAGACATACACAACCCTTAATACAGTTCGTAACTATTTTCAAGAAAGAACAATTAAAGTGATACTGTAGACAAACATCATATTTTAATGTTCTTTAATGTTTTTTTCGTGTGTGTATTTTGTTTTTGTAAAAAATGTTTGGTTATTTTTACCAGCCAAAAGGGACGAACATAAATGAGACGAACCGAACACATTGAAGTTTGTGGATTTTCAAAAAAAAAACCGAACGGAATTAAATGTTCACATCTTTTGTTGAGTTTGATAAAAACAGTAATATTTTTGTGTTCGAAAGATGACTAACAGGGAAACGTTATTTTTTTAATGATTTTTTACACAAACACTATTAGCGTTTGTGTTTTCCACAAATCTACCGAACCGAACATTAAGAAACGATATTAAGTGTTTAGTTTCGAACATTGCTCACAAGTCTTACGTATTTCATAATACTTTGTGAGATAGAAATCTAATGAGTTTTGTTGCGACTGTCAACAAATCTAATTTAACATAACAGTTTGTGTTCACACCATCACATTAAGTATTAACACTCACACATGAAATAAAATACAACCCTGATCCAATAAAAAGTATTATTGTTAAGAAATTTTTCAAAAAAGGATAAAGTCGTATGGGATGTCAAAGTTTTTTCATAATACTTGTCATTTTCATCACACATGCATTCACACTATCAGAGTGTAGGGTTAATGAGTTTAGCAAAGCGGACCGGGTTGAGTTAGAATTATAAAATTAAAACAGTGCTTATTAAACACACATATACGCAATTAACATAAAACAGAACACTTCCTAAAGTAAATAATAACTATATTTATTAAAACACTACATAATTGAAAAGAAAAGCGGTAACTCCGTCCCAATTCAATCGTCGGTTGTCGACATAAGAACTATAAATAAACCTATCGCAAAATTTGTTTATGCACGAGTTATTTCGGCCCACTCACTGAATCTTATACGCAAATTTTTTTTTTTGAAGAAGAAAAACTTCGTGGTTGGTTTTAATTTTGTTTATACCATTAAGCATTTAGGTTCTTTTTTAATAAAACAAATCAAAAATCTTGAACTCCAATAAAAGGGGTTTTATGTCAGGCAAAATTGCCCAGTATACATTTGACGACAAGCATTTAAAAGCCTAATTAAAATAAACATAATCAGCTGGATGTTTGTCAGGAATCCTCGTCTTTTTTAAACAAATTAACAAGTCTCCTGAACTGTCAGGATACATATGTGCATATGTATGTATGTACATGAAATAAAGGATTCATGGCAAGGAAATTTTGTAGAGTTTTTCTTATTTTTTCTATTTACAAGAGATTAACATGAATTATGCAAATTTAAAGCAATTAAATTTTTGTTTGTCTCAGTTGACTTAAGTTTTCATTTATTTAATTTTTTTTTTTTTTATTTATTTTTTTGTTAAATAAACAGACCATTCATTTCTGTATTTAGCTTTAACAAAAAAAAAAAAAAAAAATCCACATGTGCTTATGTTTACATGTGTGTTGGTGTGTTTATATTCAAAAAATGTCCTTTAATTTCGCATGTCAAAAGAAATTCACATAAATAATTATGAACAAAATTTCTATGGCATGATTTTAGTTTCTCTATTTAAATTTTTTTTTTTTTTTTTTAAGAAGAAGTTGGTTGAACTAAATGCAGTTTTATACAGGAGAATACATTTGGCCACATAAGCGATTTTACATGTGTATGTGTGTGTGTGTATGTCAAGCTTCGCGTACCATAATTTTATACACATGTATAAAATTCAAAAGTTTTCCTGTCAATTAATTTCATTTGAAAAACTTATAAAATGCATTTCATAGTTCCTTTTTAAATGCGACGAAAAAAATTTGTAGAACCTTCGCAAAATATACAAATTGGATACGAGGGTTGTGTTTTTAGTAAAGTTTATCTTGGCAAAAGAATAACTGCTTTATTGCATTTAAAATTATTCTTAAATTAAAAAATTGCTTACAACAACTTCAAAGGTTTGTCTTGGATGAATTTTTACATTCTTTCCCTTAAATTTTTTTTGCTTCACCCTCGTAAAAAATCTTTTCCTTTAAATATGTAACTTCAATACTTGATGTATGCTTTTATATTTTAAGCAAACTTATTGTTCAACTTCATTTTGTTATACACACTTCGTTTTACAAAATTCAATACGATTTGATTTTCATTACTTTAATATGTTGATTTAATATTCCGACTTTGTAAGTTCAACTGACATTTCTACTTACTTTTTGAATCAACTGCAAAAAAGTTCAATGAAAATTTCCTAAAATCAACTTAATTTTATTAACATTTAAACATCATCTGCTGTCAAAAG
This sequence comes from Pollenia angustigena, assembly GCA_930367215.1. Lineage (NCBI taxonomy): Eukaryota > Metazoa > Arthropoda > Insecta > Diptera > Polleniidae > Pollenia > Pollenia angustigena. Next base: position 51,933,283 of record OV884056.1, on the reverse strand, counting down.
CAAAACTTAGTTGTTAATAAAGAAAAACCCTAAAATACTTGAATCGGCTGTGCTGAATCTTTAGCACTCTTCAACAAGTGAAGGAAACAGTAATACATAGATAAGCGGTTGGCTTACACAAGCTGATGAATTCATCAAAATTATTAAATGTTCTGTTCGTTCGATTCTAGCCCTTTGTATAATCCGAAAGCTTATGCGTTACTTAAAATCGCAATTTAGTAGCCACAGTGCTGCCATCCACATGGTGAAATCGACACGGCTTTTTTGGCTGGACTTTTGCTGTCTGTTTTTGGTGCTGCCAAGTTCTATTTGGTTTTTGCACCACTTTTTGGAACGAAATTTTACAATTATTTATCGCCTATGTTACGCGCCGGGTTATCAGGAAATAACTGTGTAGTAGAGAAGAATCGGTGTATTAGTTTAGGAGTCTATAGGTAGCAAATAAGCACACGCATTTTCATTATATACACACTACAGTAGTGGAGCGTGTATTAACGTTTATGTGTATTACACTAAAAACTAATGCTCTTATACCCTTTAATATACCAATCGAATCAGCAGTACTTAAAAATTGTCTTGCTAGAAAATCAATCCTCAATCCTCAAACACTTAGCATAGAACAAATAATCAAAGTTAATCCATTTTATTTTTAAAGTCAGAATTCTTTTATTCAGATACAAAGATCATAAAGAATAATAAACGATTAGGTCCATTTTCACCTCAAGGTCACGTGAGTAACCAAATAGGAGAATATGGGGCACCCAAAATCAAATAATAAATGTTGTACAACAAATGCACAGCGAAGAAAATTTATAGATGTCCGCCTATTCTTGTGTCAGTTGAAATGGGTTTCCCGAAGACCCCAGATATGATGAGGACTCGGTTGTCATATAATTATATTACATATACGCTGGAATTATTGGCTATTCACACTCAGCCTGATCGGTTCACAAAAGTCTCTGGCATGAGCAAAAAAACACGACTAACTCTAGATTAAACTATAAATCCCTCGTTGTTGTGTTTTGTATAACTCTTTTTATATTCAGTTCAGTTTATTAGGATTTTAAAATACAACAAACTTTACAACTTATCTGCAAGAACGGTTAGAGCAGCATTATTGTTGTCAATAGGCAACATTCGACAAAATGTGGAAAAGTCGGCAGGGCACAATATAAATTTATTTATATCTAAAAACGGCATTTAAAACACTTTCTTGCACTCTTACTTGTTTTCTTTGGAGTGGTCCAAACGGCAAACTATATCTCTTAAGGCCAACTTTGAACAAAATCCGAAAGAAAAAAGTTATTCATTAAATAAATCATAACGTTACTTATGCGCCACCAAGTAGCTCCTGGAATCTTCCAGGATTTTTTATTATGATTAAGTCAGATCTTGAAAAAGTCACGATGTTATTTTAGCTTATCCGATTGCTTAAGGGAATGGCAAATAACCCTGAAAATTACCGCCCAATTGCAATATGTTCGGCACTCTCCAAAGTTATGGAGAGTATGGTAAATTGCCATCTTGTCAAATATTTAGAGTCAAACTACCTACTAAGCGACCGCCAGTATGGCTTTCGTAGAGATCGATCTATTGGAGACTTACTTGCTCTGTTAACGGAAAAATGGTGCCGTTCTATTCACCATTTTGGTGAAATTAAGGTAATTGCTTTAGATATTTCCAAGGCGTTTGACAGAGTCCGGCGTGGTGCACTCTAGTCAAAACTTGCTGCATTTGGTGTCGTTGATAATTTCTCTTGATTTATATCGAGTTTTCTCAGAGATCGCACTATACGAGTTGTTATAGATGGGGTTTCGTCAAACGAGTTTAAGATTCATTCAGGGGTGCCGCAAGGCTCCGTTCTTTCTGCTACTCTATTTCTTTTCTTTCTATATGACCTCCTTTGTCAAACTTTCAACCCTATCTACTCTTTTGCAGATGACAGCAGCCTTTGCCATTCGTATTTATTAGAATGTAGACCAAGCGTATCCGATGTCGGTGTTATGAGGCAGAATATGAATGATACGCTTGGCCTAGAACTTGACATAGTCTCGGAGTGGGGTCGTGCGAATAGGGTAGATTTGTATGCCCGAAAACCCCAATGTTGCGTGCTGACGCTTAACGCGCGACAAATCAAGGTGCCTCATCTGTATATATGGATGGTACAAATATTGAGGAATCACAATCTCTTGATGTTCTGGGCATGAGGATAAAATGTGATGTCCGATGGACAGAACATATATTCAAGGTATCAAAAGAAGCATTCAAGTGCCTCGGTTTTCTAAGACGGTGTAAGATATACTGATCTCCTTACTTTTTATACCACCTATATCCGACCGCGCATGGAATACAACTCTCATGTGTGGGCCGGTGCTTCAAAGTCTATTTTGGAGCTTCTCGACCGCGTGCAGGAAAGGGCGAAGGTTCTCATTGGTGACAGTAGGAAATCCAATTCTTTTGACTCCCTTGAGCACCGTCGCAATGTGGGTTGTATTTGCCCGTTTTATCGTTACTACAATGGGATGTGTTCTGACGAAATAAGGGATCTGGTTCCGAAACCCGTACGTTTGTTCGTAATACACGTTTTTCCTCAAGAACTCATCCTTATGTGGTCGATTGGTAGGTGAATCGTACAACGCATTATAGAGAGAACTCTTTTTTCCCCCGGACTGTTCGAATGTAGAATAACCTTCCTTCAGAAGTCTTCTCTCTCAATTACAACACGATTAAATTCAAATTGATTGTTCGCAAATACTACTAACTCTATCCTCCTTCCCACAACCTAATTTCCTAGTTCCAACACAATGCAATGCATTAGTAGGGGTCATCCCCTGAGTGCTGGTCCTAACAAAAAAACAAATAGCTAAATTCCCAACAAACCCAAGAATCTCCATTAAGACTGGAAAACCGCACTTGGGCCAAAAACACAGATGAAAAATTAAACGCTTTCGCGGGCCACCTTGAGAAAGTTTTTACGCCACATGATACACATACTTGTTCCTGTCGTCCATTCATTCCTGATAAGGTAAACCATCCTTTAAAATTTAACATTACTCAAGTAAAATCTGCAATAGAAAAAGTGAATATTAGAAAATCTCCCGGACTTGACCGTATCACAGGATCAATGATAAGAAACTTACCATCGTCTGCTTCCAGAATCTTGCTACTCATTTTTAACGCTACATTAAGAGTCGGATACTTCCCATCCTCATGGAAGAGGTCTATTATTGCTACGATTCCCAAGCCAGGAAAAGATGCTAGCCAGGTTGCGTCGTACAGACCGCTAAGCTTATTATCAATCCAATCGAAGCTTTTCGAAAAAATATTCATTTTAAGTATAACTCCTCATCTAAATGAACACGACATTATCCCGGATCACCAGTTCGGATTCAGAGCGAAACATGGTACAATAGAACAAGTGCATAGAATTGTCACCCTTATTAGATCGGCGTTTGAGAAAAAGCAATACTGCTCAGCCCTGTTTATAGACATTTCCCAAGCATTTGCCAAAGTTTGGCATGATGGGCTACTCATCAAAATAACACGAATGCTTCCTCAAAACACTCACAAGCTTCTGGAGAGCTATCTAACAGGCAGAACATTCATAGTAGGGTCGCAAGATAAATACTCCCCCCTCAAGAAAATTACTGCTGGTGTTCCCCAAGGCAGCATATTAGGACCGCTTCTATATATAATATACACAGCGGATATGCCAACAAACCTGAGCACGCATACCTCTACATTTGCAGACGACACAGCATTTATTAGCGTTAACCATGACCTAAAAGTCGCATCGCAAAATCTGCAGTCCCACATCAATGAACAAGAGGCATGGCTAGAAAAATGGAGAATAAAGGTTAACCCGGCTAAATGTGCTCACTTAACTTTCACGCTCTGAAGACAAACGTGCCCAGCAGTAAAAATAAATAACATCACTGTTCCGGTAGAAAACCATGTAAAGTACTTGGGAATTCATATAGATAGACGCTTGACCTGGTCTCGTCATATCGAAGCGAAAATAACGGCTATGAAACTTAAAGCAGCTCAACTACATTGGCTTCTCGGTGGAAGCTCAAACTTGTCTTTAGACAACAAAATTCTTCTATACAAGTCCATCATAAAACCAATATGGACATATGGCATCCAATTATGGGGTACTGCATGCGCATCTAACATCCAAAAGCTTCAAAGAAGACAGTCTGGAATATTACGACAAATTGTCTGCGCCCCCTGGTATATACGTAATGATATTATTCACAGAGATCTCAACGTCCCCACTATCCAGGAGGAAATAAAAAAATATTCAATAAGCTACATCGATAAACTAATGGTCCACCCTAACTACCTCGCTCGGGGTTTGCTTCAGTTCGAAGGTCACCAGAGGCTAAAAAGAACCGATACTTTGAGCCTTACTAGAAGACATTTTTAAAATTTGAATACAGCAGTTAGTGGTTACACTGGTAACAACTAATAAACAACAAGTAGAATTAAGATTTGAATACATATTGTAAATTTCGATAAGAAAGATTCAATAATAAAAAAATAAATTTAAAAAAAAAAAATTCATATTTTGGTGGCTAAGGATAAAATCTAGTCACAAGTTGACAAATTGGCATTAAAATTATAAAGTGTTTGAATTCCATATATACATATACTTATATCATGTCCTGTGGTTCCTAAAAGGAACAAAGTGCCACCGTAACATTTTTATTATCCTTTTCGAATTTGCCATCTAAAATAATGTTTTGCCTTGTTAATCTTTTCTCAAAAGACTTTATTGGAAAATTTTATTTTACTTATTAACTCAAAAACAAGCTCAAAGAAAATAAACTCCATTTATACAACAATTAGAAATTAACCATCTCCCAGAATTAAAACCTTAAAGACATTGCTAATTTCATCAAATTAAAAGTCAATCTCATTAATCCCTTTTACAGAAATGTCCTTTCTCCTAAAATACTCCTTATCGCTTACAAAGTATAGACACATACAAAATAAATTTTTAATTAACAAAACGCGTGAGCTGTTTGAATATTTTCTCTATCTCAAAAATATCCTTGTAACAAAATAAAATGAAATTTAAATTACACATATGCATTAACTAACTTATTGTATAAGTGTATGTTTAAATATATTAGATTACGACCAGGAATATATGTATGTCCAGTGTGACGAAAGTATTAAAATCCTTAACTACCCTCATTGCTGTCTGTCCTAGTCCTTAGTTTAAAATCCTTAGCATCATTGTTTATGTGCTTGCTTTGTTTTGCTCAATTTTCGTAAATGTGTCTTAAATGAGCGGGCCCCCAACTGGTGCTGTCTTGTGTTTAAATTTAACCCTATTCGTATAATATTGGTACATATAATTTTTTATTTTTATTTAAGCAAAACATTGTAAATTTTAACATTAATCCTTTAATTTCTTTGTATACACTCTGTCGTCATAAAGATTCATCGAGAATTAAAAAGAAGAAAAAAATTTTAATTATGTGTCCTTATGTAGATTTTTAAACGGAAACTTAGTGAGTTAACAGTAGCCATCCTGGCCCCTGCATGATGCATGCGTTCTTTGGTGTAGACTTTATTGTTGATTTTTTTCATTTTCGGTTTTTCAAGCATTCGCTACGGAAATATAAACGTGTACGACTAAGAATTTTTCTTTTGTTTTATGAACTGGACATTTGAATGACCAGTTGGTAGTTTTTTTTATTACAAGGAATCTCTACTCAGCGTCAGTTGGTAAAATTACTTGTATGACTGATGTGTAACAAAGTAAGAAATTCTTGGAAGAGTATTTTTTACGGAAACCGAAGGCGAAAATGTGGTGATGGCAATGAGCGAAGAATTCAACTAAAAATATCAGCTTTCGAAAATAAACATAAGATAATGTTCTTTAGTGTTCGGTACGGAAAACAAATGGAAAAAACAAACGCGAAAAGTGTTTGTGTATTAAAAACCTTTAAAAAACGTTTCTCTGTTTCTGATCTTCGTACACAATAAAAACACTGTACTAATATAATTCAACAAAAAATTGAGGCCACCAATTTTTTTGCTAATTTGTTATATTTGGTCGCGTTAATACATTTAACAAACCCTTTGTGCCTACACGTAGAGAAAAAATATGTTTTAATATGGTCACCTCCAATAAAACTATTTTAAGAGAAAATTTAAACATATTTGGTTTAATTTAACCATATTATTGTCACCGACAACCATATTATGGTTGAATTAGCCCTCCATTAAGAAGCCACAACCATATTGTGGTTGTCTATATACATGTTATGGTTAAATATCCCAATAATATGTTTTAAAATTACCAATTGTATTTTCCCCTTTTATAATAGCAACATTCTATGGTTGAAAACTAACCATGCTATTATAACTGTTAAACATATTTTAGTTATTATTAACCATAATGTTTGGAGGCAACCATAATGTGGTTGTGAATTCTTAATGGAGGATTAATTTAACCATAATATGGTTGTCAGTGACAATAATATGGTTAAATTAAAAAATATATGTTTAAATTTTCTTTTAAAAATAGTTTTGTTGGAGGTGACCATATTCAAGCATGTTTTTTCTCTGGGTGTATTTACATTTAAAGCTGAAATTATAGTTGATTTAAAGAAATATTTAGTAAATCAAGTGTTAATAGAAGAGAAGTTTATATTTTTTAAAAAGGTGCATCAAAATTTGGATCCACAACCATTTCGTATGTACTGGTTTCAATCTTAAACTTTCGTTTCTGTTTAATCATTCGGAAGTAACAGAGACTTTTACCGACGAACAGGCAGATGGGCATGACCAAACCATCTTTGAATTACTCAAAGATTCAAATTACATGTAGGTAAAATAGTCCAAGATGACATATCTAAAAAACAAACTAAAAAACTTAACGCAGCCTTTATAATAAATCCTTGGAGGATTTTTTTTTTTAATATAACTCTTATATTAAATTTAAAATGTTATAAAGTAGGGTCTAACATTTTCGATTAAACTGTTACTGAAATTCCATATTCATAAACTTTTTATACTTTAAATGTTAATTAAGCAACCCTTATGAAATCCTAACATTTTCACGTTTAAAGAGTCTCTCTTTTTGACTTGATAGCGACTTTAAAAAAAGTGTTATAATTCTGTTCCAAAAATAATGTGAAAGCATATTCAAAATATATTTGAATTAAAGTAAATGCATAACGTGGCAAGCTTTGCAAAATTTTTTGATATTTTTCCAGATTAAAAAAAACAGTTTTTTTTTTTTGCATATACAGTATAACCCGCTTAATTTTTCCACGCTTAAATGCCTTTAAGGCTTATTCAAACAAGTGATTTGTGCATGTGATTTGTTCGCGTATATTTTTGCACACACGATGAACAAATCACAAAAACCCTAAACGTCAGAAAAGAAAACATGAATTGTGAAGCGGATGATGCAATTGCAATTTGATAATTTAAAGAAATTAAAAAAAGAAGCAAATGGAAGAATGACTGGCTTTTAAGAATAAATAGGCGTTCACTTGTAGTTTAATTATAAAATATGGAAATTAAATACATCTCCGCAAAAGATACAATTTGATGTTTAGTTGTACACTAAAACAAAAGAAAAATGTAAAATGTTCGCGCACAAGCCCACTCGAACAAATCACAATAAATTAATCATTTTAATTACTTTGGATTTGTGAACGCACAGCCCTATTTACAAGAAGCAAGACATCGAACACGAACTTATCACACGCACAAATCACTCGTGTGAATGCCGCTTTACCTTGAGATTAGTAATCTCAGTTTTTTCCCCTCCATTTTGTAAGCAACAGCCCACGCTTGATTAACCGATACGGGTAATTGCCTTAAAAATAAAGCTCTTTCAATAAAATATTCCCTTAATTTTATTCGTTAAATTTTTGAGTACTTTTTGGCAGCAACACTGCAAGTAATGCAAGCAAGTTTACATTCATATTAATCATAAGCAGTGTTCGAAAATAAAAAGTACATTTTTAAGCGGTCAGGGTATCTATTTTTTTAGTGTATGTGTAGGCGAACACAACCCTTAATACCGCACATAAAAAAAAATTTCACCAATTAAAGCATTAATCATAAATAAAAATCAGTTTTAATTAAAATTTAATCAAGTGAATTAAACTTTTAAATGATACTATTTAATTGCAGTAGTAGACAAATTTATAGGTTTAATAAACGATTTTTGTACTTGATTAAACGTTTAATTCACATGATTAAATTTTTAGTTAAAATTGATTTTTTTTTTTTTTTTTTTTTGATGAATACTTTAGTTGGTGAACAATTTTTTTCTACGCGTTCGTAGCTATTTTCAAAAAAGAGCCGAACATTACATAGTGTTCCAGTTCTACGTTAAAAAACAGAACAATTATAGTGATACTGTAGACAAACATTATATTTTAATGTTCTTAAATGTTTCTTTTTTTACATTGATAAAGAAATGAACAAACAAAAAATTTTAGCAACGACCGCAGCACGAACAGATTGTGCGTGTATTGTGTATATGTTTTGATTGACTAAAATAATTTTACGGGCTTTTTGATTTTTTTTATGCATATTTTGTTTTTGTAAAAAAATTTTGGTTTTTTCTACCAGCCAAAAGCGACGAACATTAATGAGCCGAACCGAACACAATGAAATTTGTGGTTTTTAAAAAAAACCGAACGGAATTAAATGGTCTCATCTTATGTTGAGTTGGATAAAAACAGTATTATTTTTGTTTTCCAAAGATGACTACACTATATAATAAAAGGTAGTGAGAACGTTAATGCCAGCCACTCAAAAGCCAGAAATTCTGAGCAATATTTGTCTCTGGATTTCATTTCACACTCGTCGTTTGCAATGTCTCACATGAGCATTGCAATAGTAAATCGGAGATGCTAAAAACTATAATGTGTATATGCTAATCTCCGCTTTTTAAGAAAAAAGAACGTTTAAAACTTTTAAACGAGATTAGCGAAACTGGAAGATTTTACTGGATTTAACTGAAGTTATACATTCATGTCGGAAACGGAATTCTTTCCGTATTTTGGTGCTTAAGAATATGACGAAAAAATTTTCGGAATGAAATCATTTTTCTCTCAATAAACAAATATGTTTTCTTCGGTATGTGACATGGCTGATAGTAAACGATGTTAATTGTAAATAAAACAAAACGTTTTCATAGAATTATCTTAATATTTGTTATTATTGCATGAAGCAATAAATATATAGGCCTAATGCTCGCCACGGCTTTGGTGGAATACCTCTAACTCTTGAATTGTTCTTAGCTTATTATAAATATCCCCAAAGAAAGAAGTCCACCGGTATCAATTCACATGATCGTGACGGCCAATTAACACCTCCACGATGTAAGATAACACGGCCATTGAATTTCTCGTGCAAAAGAGTATGTTTCGTTGGCTGCGTAGCAACTGGCACCATCCTGTTGGAACCACATATCGTCCACGTCCATATCCTTCTTGTCGCGATAGCAAACAAACTTTATGGATACTGCTTGGCCGACCTCATTTTTGAGGAAGTACGGCCCGTTGTCGCCACCAGCCAGCCCATAAACCACACTCAACAATCACCCTTTGCGGATGCATCGGCTTTTCAACAATAACTCGTGGATTCTCATTTGCTCAAATGCGGCAATTCTGTTTGTTAACGAATCCAATGAGGTTAAAGGGTGCCTCGTAACTGAAGACGATTTTCATTGTTTAGACCTCAACTATAACTGCCTATTTTACGATGTCACTCGAACGTTTACGTTCGCACAAATAACATGTGAACCAAAAACTAATTTTTTAATTTTGTTTTTGTTTTATATGTTATTTGTGCGAACGTAAACGTTCGAGTGACATCGTGAAATAGGCAGTGTTTTTTTTCAAAAATTAGAATTGGAAATAAAGCACGTTATAGAGAACTCTTATTAATAAGTCACCATTCACTTCTATATGTTCAATCAACCTTTAAGTTTTTTAACATATCCATGGTTGAATTTGTCGAAAATTGAAACAATGAAATGTCAAATTTAATTGGGCCAAAAACTTGACGTTAAGGTATGACTGACTATTCACATCGTGCATTATTATGGACCACCCTTTATTTGAGTGAAAGGCAAATAAGACGGAGATATATTAAGATATTGCATGCTCTTTTTTTAAATCGAATCTTCTTTCAATTTCCTACTCCTTCTTATAGCACTTAGAATGGTGGACAAAGATCAAAAACTACAGAGCAAGAACTACATCATTATCCTGATTTACATCTTACAACAGCTCCCGTAAGACAAATCAGTTTAAAATATTTCAATCACGATAAAAATTTGTATTGTTTTAAAAGTTTAAACTGCTATTAGCATACATATTTTTATTTGTCTCACATTGTGTAGAAACTCGTCCTTTTAAACCTTAATTTTGGTTTATTCCCTAGCAGTTGTAATTCTTGTATTTTTTGAAATTAATGTGAAATCAAAAACTTGTTTAAAGTTCTAAAAACTTTAAATATATTTTAAAAGTAATTTAAAAACGACCACACAAATAATTTAAGATTCATTTAAAAACTTGCTTGGAAAATATTTAAAATCCACACATTTAAAAAAAAAAATCCCCCAACCACCAAACAGTTCATAAAAAAGTGAACAGCACAAAACACGACAAAATTGACATCATTGTCTTTTATAATTTGTCACACTTCCGGTTTAAGCACTAACCTTATATAACTGGCAAGGACACGTACGAAACACACACTAGAAAGTTTTACACTCTTATGTTTCCATTTAACATAAAAGTATTTCACTAGAAAACCCCTCAACAATAAAGACAAACGAAAGACTTTCCTTTAACCCACCTAAAAAGACACAAAAAAAAAACAAAAGAAAAATGTTCTAACAAAAACCTAAAATATTGTAAACTATTGAAAAGTGTTTATGACGACCATAATGTAAGATATCGCTAAAATACAAAACAAAGCAGCAAACGAGTAATTACCACTTTGTGACCAAAATGAACTACTTAATTGAGGGAAACAATATATTTTGTTTATATTCAAGTTTTTAAATTCATTTGTGTATCATGTATAAATCGTGGTGTTCGAAATTTCTTGCATGTAAGAGAGTGAGTGAGGACTGAGAGACGAACAAACTTATGACTATTTAAGGAAAACGCATATTAAGTTTTTATCTTATTGGCATCTTTACTTTGTAACAACAATAAAAGTTAAAAGGACGTGTGTACTTTTGTAAACGAAACTTATGTGGACCATTGTTATTGTAATCGCTATAAAGCGAGATCAAATTGATAGTGTACAGTGCAAGGACGAGATTAAGTCAATACCGAAATAAGTGGATCGATTTAAAAGGGAGCAATAGTTTTACGGTTAATTATTCACTAATATCATTGTCTTTATTACAAGGTTGGGATTACAACACGACAGATTATGAGCAGGCTATTGATGGACTATAAATATTGTGTGATTCAAATAAAACAGAATTGTTTGGTCAACCAGAATAATTGTATACTAAATTCAACAGACTATACCCAATAAAAAATTTTATCATATTGCGAAGCACTAATGGTACATTTAAAAAAATAAGCGCAGAATTATGCGCTACGCAATAAGACATACAGAAATGCAGTAAAGTAAGTGAAAAAACTCTCAACAACTTTTATAAAAAAAAAAAATAAAATTTCAAGTGCTACGGCATTCCCTTACTACGAAGCAGGTTTGTAAGCGAGAATACTAAAAAATAACTGTATCAAAACATTCAGTGTGTAAAGCTGATCGTTACATCCAACAATTTTTTATGCGCTGAATAATGCGCTTCATGTGTCAAAAATGTATTGCTTCAAAGTGGGAACTCGCCATATAAAATTCATGTCTTCCGTATGCGCAATGGTAAGCGCAACTCTTATGTTTCTCCCTTACAAACCTGCTTCGTTGGAAGCTCCATTTTTTACTGGGTAATTAAAACCAGATTATAACCAACACAGTGCAACAAGAACGTAACGAGTTTTATCCCTGCAAGCATTTTATAAAAAATTTATCATATTCGAGTCGTTTATGACTCCTCTGCGCGATTAAAATAGGCATATATGAGCTCATTTTCTGATCATAAATTATTGTTTTCTCGGGAGAAAATGGTACACTACCCGGGACTCTTCTTGAGGAGTCTCTTATTACCCGCTTTTCTGATCAGTTTCGACTCATTTATGACTAATTTTTTAGCTGTATTTCTAATTATTTGCGTTTGTTTTCGAGTCTTTTTCGACTCATTTTTTATATCGTTTTTCTGATCGTCTAAGAGTCTTTTTCGACTCATTTTTCAGTCCTAATTCTAATCGTTTCTAAATGATTTACGAGCTCTACTAGCCTATGACCATAACACATATTTCTGCCAAATTTCATATATCTGCCCCTAGATCTATAATTTTTAAGAAGCAATACAAACTTAAAAACAGGAATGTCCGGCTAGATTGGCAAAATACCCCTCTGTGTGGCGTTGAGTAGAATTGACTCTGTTTAAGTCTAAAGAAAGTATTGCGACGACTCAAATGAACGTTTTTCGATTAGTTGAATGGACAATTTGCAAGCAACCGCACATAAAAATATAAGTTAAAACATAATAATTTTGTTTATAAAAAATAAATTGATAAAGAAAATAAACTTACGTTTTGCTATATGAAATATACATATATGTAAATAATTGACTTTAAAACAGACCGCGGCAAAACTACTGCACCGCGCTCTTTTCTCTTTTGATCTCACACCTACGTGCAGCACTCTTGAACACTTGAATAAACCCAAAAGTCTCGCTTCAGCTTTCAAACTAGGCGGTTTTTTATTTATTTATTTTATACGTACAATGCTCTAAAATGGCGTAGATGCGATACAATTAGAAAAAATATTTAGTTTAAAGAAAACAATTATTTTCCATTTGGCAGACTTTAAAAAAAAAACAACATTTCGAAATTTGTTTTTGTTTTATATGTAAGTTGAACGGACGAGTAAGGCGCTCGTGTTCTATAAACTACACATACGTTTTAAAGTCAAAACAGCCATCTTTCAAACACCTGTATGATCCATTTTCGATGGCTGTATGTTTTGTTATTGCATTTTCAATAAATCACTTTTTAAGCATAAGAACGAATCATTTTCGAGTCTTTTTTCAAGCGCACAAGTGATTAATCAGTTTTTAATCGTCAAAAGTACTCGAGGAAGACTCAGTTAGGTGATTTTTGATAAAACAATCTTCCAAATGCTAGTAGGGATAATTTGATTGTACAAGCGGTAAAACGAATAACTACAACAATAAAAACGAGGTTAGAAAAGTGAATATGTATTAAAGCAACCACTGATGCCAACCACACAGAAAAAAATAAAAATTGATTTCAATTAAAAAATTAATTAAATTTGCACCAGTAAACAAATTAATAGTATCAATTAAACCAGTTAATAGTATTAATTAAACGTTTAATTCACTTGATTAAATTTTTAATTAAAACTGATTTTATTTTTGATTAATGCTTTAATTGGTGGAAAATTTTGGAGAATTTTTTCTGTGCAAGCTCTTTTCGGCGCTTTTTTTAAGTACCCACAATTTTTGTTTATCTCGCAATATCGAACTATGAAAACTGTCTGAAAAATTTCAAAACGAGCAAATTGAAAAACATTTAAAGTACGGATAAGTTTTGGATCAAGGTTTATAGTTATAAAAATGCAACTATCTAGATTTGCTTTAAGTTTATTGATATATCCGTACTTAAACGCTAAAGTTAAAAGGAATTTTAGTGACATGAACTTATTCAAAAATTAAATGTCGTTGAGAAAAGTTAATTCCTAATAGCCACAAGAGACGAATTTATATAAAATAGCACCGAATACTAAATAAACCGATGGTATAAAGCCACTAACAAGGAAAAAGAATCATACCGACATACCAAAACCGCAAAAAATAAATCCAGCATATATGACGGTGGCCAAAATTTACCTACTGGATGTATTTGCCCAGAAAGCTTTATAAATAGAAAAACTGTAGATTGGATGCTCAGACTGTCGCATAAGGGAGCCTATTTTACTTAAGCACTGTTCTAGATGTATAGAATTTGGGCACATACATAGCTAGTAATTGTAAAACTATATTAAGACTAATTGTAGACTATTATAAGACTATGACGAGTCTAAAATCGTTTTTTTTTTTTTTTAATTTCAAAAGATTTTGTTATTCGTGCTTAATTCCCAGTTTTTATTCTTGACAAAAACACTTGAAATTTATTGTTGATGGGATAAGCTATTCCTATGCATTTCACTGGTTGCTTAGGCCAGATCATCAGGAAACTTCATCCATAAAGATTTTAGAAAAACTAAAAATATTAAACCAAATAAAACTGTTAAACGTATAAGAATTATAGCAACAGTTCTACTTGTAACAATATCAAAGCTTAAACAAAACACATCAACAATAAACAACAGTGGGTTTATCTCATCTTACATTCCCCACTACAATTCAATCAAGTGTTTTTGTCAAGAATAAAAACTGGGAATTAAGCACGAATAACAAAATCTTTTGAAATTAAAATTTTGTATTCCCAAAAATTTAAATTATTGTTTTTTTTTTTTTTTTAATAAATTCTCAATTTACCCTCTTAAAGACAAAAAGGACATCATAAACACAAAAAACTATAACATGTTCGTGTTTACTTACACTCACAGAGAACTTTTCACACAAAGAGCAAACAAAAAAACAATAAAAATAAAAGACAACTTTCTAAAGGGTGTATTTACCAACGATTTTCTGTAATATTTCTCAAATCTCTGTTGATTTTTGAATTTATTACAAAATTTCTTAAGGCTGAAAAAATTATCTTGTATAGTTTTAGTTATAAGCAGGACAAGTTTTTCAAACTTTTTGCTCGAAAAGTAAATTTTGCCATATTTAGCAAGATCAAAAAATTACACAGTACAACAGCCAATCTGGGGGGTGAGAAATTCCAAGTCAGGGTGATGGTACTAGGTCAGTATAGTAAAACCCTCAAAGGGTTTGGCGTTCGTATGTGTCAGTTTTTTTTTATGACATTTAAAATTTTTTCCTTATCTTGATGTTTTTTTGTTTAACATAACTCGAGAACCACTTGTCCGATTTTGCTAAAACAAACTCAAAAAAATTAAGAATTACAATTTCTTTAATCCGTTTATATAACGTTTTTCTTTATAATCAACAGTTTTGCCGGTAAAAATAAATTTGTGGAGAATTATAATTGATAAGTGCAAAAAAATGTTCAAGCCTGGATGTATGCAGCAGATTTTATCACAAACCTGCACTGCAATTTTTGTGACTTTTTTTAAGCGATCGGTGAAAATCGTCGGACTTTTGTTTGTTATTTGAAAGAATACACCCACATTCAGTGATGCCAACAGTAGGGGATTTCCCCTTTTCTAGGGATTTTTTTTCGGAAAATTTCAACCGTAGGGGAAAGAGGACACAATTTTTTATTTTAGGGCATATTTATTTATTTATTTATTTAATCAATGGATATTATCCTTACTGACTAATAACAATATTGACTTAAAATTAATGAATAACAATATGCATTTTAAAATATACTACAAATTTACAGAATATATGTAGTACATAAAAATTTACGAATAAAGAAAAACAATAAGAAAAATCAACAAATTGTGACATAGAATTAAAATGTCTACATAACCTCGAAAAAGGATCAGCAATAGCGTAATTTTCTCTAAAAAAATTTAACAAAAAGCAGATTATAATGACGCGTATTGCGACAAGGTATATTAAATTTAGCGGACTCTACAGAAAATCACAACAAACATTACCATTAATAAGATTAACCATAAAAGAAACATTTAACATTGTACGACGACTTTTGAGCGATGGTAATTTTATTAATGCCAGTCTTCTAGCATAGGAAGGAAAGTTTGTCGAGTTACTCCAATGAAGATCACGTAAACAGAATAATAAAAATTGTTTTTGGACCGATTCAATACGAGAATTGTGAATGTTGTAAAATGGATCCCAAATGATTGACCCATATTCTAAGATTGGTCTAACGAGTGATACGTAAAGTTGCTTCGTTATGTATGGATCGGTGAATTTTTAACCCAGCGCTTAATAAAGCCAAGAACGCCTTGAGCTTTATTAACAGTTAATGTAATATGAGAAACAGAGTTTAATTTAGGATCCAGTAAGACTCCAATATCAAGAAACGAATCAACCAACTCCAGTTGATGACCACCAAAAGCATAATTAACAGCAATACAGTAATTTCTATAAAAACGCATGCTTTTGCATTTCACAAGATTCAGCTCCATCATATTATGATTACACCATAAAAAGAAGTTATTAAGATCCGATTGAAGATAAAAATGATCCGAAAAAAATCCCTAGAAAAGGGGAAATCCCCTACTGTTGGCATCACTGAATGTGAGTGTATTCGTTCAAATAACAAACAAAAGTCCGACGATTTTCACCGATCGCTTAAAAAAAGACACAAAAATTGCAGTGCAGGTTTGTGATAAAATCTGCTGCATACATCCAGGCTTGAACATTTTTTTGCACTTATCAATTATAATTCTCCACAAATTTATTTTTACCGGCAAAACTGTTGATTATAAAGAAAAACGTTATATGAACGGATTAAAGAAATTGTAATTCTAAATTTTGTTGAGTTTGTTTTAGCAAAATCGGACAAGTGGTTCTCGAGTTATGTTAAACAAAAAAACATCAAGATAAGGAAAAAATTTAAAATGTCATAAAAAAAAACTGACACATACGAACGCCAAACCCTTTGAGGGTTTTACTATACTGACCCAGTATCATCACCCTGACTTGGAATTTCTCACCCCCCAGACAAAAATCCCAAAAATGTTCCATAGTGTTATTTATTTGCTTATAAATGCATATTTGGCAATTTAGCAGGCAATTTTTTGAGAAAAAAAACGATGACTTTTGACAAAAATTCCTATATTGAGATTTCTAGGGGATTTTTTGATTATCGGAATACTATAATAACATTTTAATTCCTTACTAATATTGTTTTTGATCAGTGAAAATATTTATAGATTTAATTTAAGACAATTTGCAAAAAAAAAACAATAAGAGTTTCTTATTCGCCTGTGCCGAATCTTATATACCCTTCCACAAGTCCACTTCTCCAATCCCGCCCACATTTTGTCGGATGTTGTGCATTGATAACCAAGAAGCTTGAACCTTATTTGGGAGCTTTTTTTTTGCCGTTCTTTAGATATACAGAAATCTTTAATGGCTTTATGTTTGGGGTGCCACACCCACTTCTACAGGGACGGATTTAGGCATAGTTCCTCCCTAGGCACTCTTTAATATGCCGCCCTTTTTGATTATATAGTGATTATCCAAAAAAAAAAATTAAATAATAAAATTATTGTATATAGGCATTTCCTGGGGACACGAACGTACGTTCGTACGCTTTTGATGTACAAATAATATAGAAAACAAAACTTTTCCTAGCATTTTTTTTTCGATTCGATAGCGTTTGGGTAGCTCTATGTTTAGTGCAAAAGATGGATTTCATCGAGTTTAAGTTTTCATAATAAGAGTTATAAACGTGTGGCCACGAACGTACGCAAAATAGAAGTCAACTTTGGCTGACAGTAGTGAAATGTAAAAATCTGCGCAATGGAACGGAATATTCAAAGGTGATTAATTTATGTTAAAAGTTTATTAATGAAGGTCTTCGTCCAGTATTTACAAAATAAAATATCTCTCTTGGGTTTGGTTTAATTGGCTTTTTTAACGGTCGCGAACGTACGATTTTTCCATATGTTTTCTTATTATTATCACCACGCATTTTCCCATAAATGTCTTCAAATTTCCTTAACAAAAAAACTTAATACTCCTTTTGCAATTGATTGTAAAAAAAATAAATAAATAAATGTCTTTAGAAGTAGAAAATACAGAAAAATATAAAATTTTCCGGTTTCCAGCCCAATTTCCTCAAGTAAAACAGCTGAGATATGCTATGAAACCATTCTTTTATAAGAACAAAGACTTTTTTATAATAATAAACAATAAAAGACGATGATAATCAACATTTTATTTTTCATCCTGGTAGACTATTCTAGGGAAATGCCCATATTAATTTTTATTAATTTTTTATACAAACTTATTTCGGCGCTTTTAAATCGTCAACTCTTCAAGGCTGGATCATTGCGCATGAACCACACAAACATATGTTCCAAATTTAAGCGAAATTGAATGACGTTTTAAGATATCTAAAAATTGCAATTTTTCGATTTTTTTGTATGGAAATGGACACACAAATTAAAAAAAAGTTTAAATTTTATATGTAATGTTTTATAATGACATCCTTTAGGACTTCTCCATGAATTGTGAATCAAAATTTTATTACCTCTAAGATTGTAGAACACACAAAAAATTGTTATCATTTTTCATTTTTATAGCCAGTGTGCACAAAAAATACATTCAATATATTTTTTTGATCCTCTTGATTAAAGCTTAAAATAAAAATGAATAGCGTACCCATTGCAGGGAGGATAATAATATCCTGGGGATTCTTCATTAAATATGAGTTATGACTGATTTTTTTTTTAATTTAAACACGTTTCTGGAAATAAACTTCATATAGACAACGTTATTTGGGAGATTGGAAATTCTACGGAGTTAAAGTTTTATAATACAAGACGCCAACTTACAAAAAACCCGAGTTTTGAATCCGCATTGTCACAAAATCTAGTATTTTATTTAAAAATTTGATTTGATAATTGCAATAATCGCCAAAATATTTTCCAGATTTTGTGTATCGTGTTCCCCCTCCCCAATCTTTTAAGCAAATCAACCGGGTTTCTTAAAATTTGGCATGCAGACACTGAAACATCTGAAAGGAAATAGGGAATAGGATGTGAAATAGGGCAAGAAGGGAAAAAGCTCCCCCTCCAAATATCTTCTTGAAATTTCGCAGCCAAATAGTTACAGCTGGAAAATACTATAGCCTATAGTTTTTATTATTTAGGGCGTGAAGCAGGAGGGGTAAAAGCTCATTTCCCTATATCTTATTAGCTAATAAACCGGTTTTTTTTAAAAATTTGGCATGTAGACACTGTAACATCTGAAAGAGAAAGGGCATGAAATAGGTCAAGAGGAGTCAAAGTTCCCCCTCCCTTTATTTTCTTAACTAATCAACTGGTTTTCTTGAAATTTGGCGGGCAAATAGTGTAACATCTGGAAAGAACTAAGGCCTATAATTTTTATTATCTTCTTAACTAATCAACCGGTTTTCTTAAAATTTGGCATGCAGACACTGTAACATTTGAGAGAAATAAGTTATATGGCAAAACAACGTTTGCCGGGCGATTTTTGTATCTATTACCAAAATAAAAAGTTAAGATACATAGGTTTTTTAAGAATATTATTTTATTTCCTTTATTTAATCTATGATCAGCATCGATAACTATCTAAATCGACTTACTTATTAAGAAGTAAATTCAACAATTGAATAATTTAATATAAATTTCATTTTCGCTTAAAGTTAAACTTGGCCAAATCAATTTTCGAATTTGAATTCCCCTTACATTCTTTATCCTTTAAATTTTGGCGCCCTTTTAATTATGCCGCCCTAGGCACTTCTATAATGCCGCTTATTTTTTTGAGAGGTTGTGTATTAATAACCCAGTTATATCTACCAATTTTGGACAATTTTTCTTTTACCATTTTTTAAATATTATTAAAACTATTTTGTGCCAACCATTGTGATGGTTGTAAGTGTTTTTGAAAATTTGTCTCTTGCCGTTCTCCAGATATACAGAAATCCATAATGGGTTTGTATGGGAAGTGCAACGCCCACTTCTTCAATCCCACCTTTATTATGTTAAATGTTGTGTATTGACGATTCAGAAGCCTGTACCTAATTTGGAAACTGGAACTCTTGCCGTTCTCCAAGTATATACATAAAAAAAAACAGTCGTAGTTTTTGCTTATATCTGAGCCATTTTTGGAACAACCTGGCTGAACTTAAATGGAAAATAATTCCGGACTGTATCGGACATAAATATATTTATACTCTCATATCTGGGGTCTTCGGACACCCCATTTCAAAGAACACACAAACAGACGGACAGACGATCAGACGGACAGACAGACATCGTTAAATCAACTTCGCTACTCATAAGAACCCATATACATGTACTTGAGAGGGTTTAAGATGAATTGTTTAAAATTTTTCAAAAAAGTTTTTGTTAAGCACATTATGCTTTTATGCATATTTTGGGCATACATATTTCTTTGTTTTTTCTTTTGTTTATTTGTGCATATAAAAACAGGCCCTGATTATAAGAAGTTTTTAACTGTATGGCACGTTGAAGTTCTTTTGTCATCATTATTGATAATTATCTTTATGAAGTAATTTTAAAAGATTATTTTCTATGGAGTACGTGTAGGACAACCTTGAGTTTTAAACTATAAATTTGGGTTAAATCTCTGTCATAAAACTAAGGCAATTTAAATAATTTCATAAGTTTATACGTTAACTTATTTACATGTATCTTTTTTAGTGTTAATATAAATATTCTTAAAGTTTTAGGTTTGTAAGTAAATAAAAGTTACCTTTTGTTCAAAATCCAACAAATGCCTTTAAACCCTTAAGCCATGTGAAGTAAACATTTCTACATTTTATGGCTTAATTTGTTACATTAAATTCTAGAAGATGGCACAAAGACTGAGATTTAGCAAAGAGTTTTCCATATGAGTGGTCAGTTTCTTATGGTCAGTTTGTTTGTTTGTTTGTTTGTGAAAATCAATTAGCCAAGTGACCACATGCCATTGTTTTTCCTACTAGAATGAATTGCAAAGGAAAGGGTTGTTTTTTCTATTGTGGTTCATATATAAGATAAATAATAAATTGCTTAACCTTCTTTGGAAATGAGGTTATAAGGTATTTAAAGCAGTTTGGTTTTTGTTCTTTATAATACAATAAAAAAAAGATTTAATCTTGTACATATATAAAATTGTACCGTTTCTGACTAACTGAGAGACTGACTGATTTATCATCGCACAGCTTTAACGTCTAAAGCTAAAAAGTTAAAATTTAGACCGGAGGTTGGTCTCTCGCCAAGTCCATCCACTAAGACGGGATTGCTGGAAATGTTAATGTTTAAGAAGCAAAAAAGGTTAAAAAGGTATATCTCCTAACAGACGCGGATCCAGCTTGATCCTTTGTATGATACAAAAAGTAAAAAATTTGTTTTTAAAAGTTTATTAAAAACAATATGTGTATATTACATAAAAAAAATTAACAAAAAGGTTAAACAAAATATAAGATCAGTTACTTGTGAGGCAAATTTAGATAGTGCAGTTTATCTTCTGTTATTGTTGATCTGAGCCCTGACCTCCCGATCGTAGCATTCCTAACGAGCATTGAAACGAAAATATGAAATACTTTTCTTTAGGTTTGGGTAGATATCTTCATCACAGCTTATTAAAGCATCTACAACGTTATCTGATAGAGCAGGCTCAAGTTTAGATGTTAGTAGGTGTTTATCTCTTTTACCAAATATTATCAGCTCATCAGCTAGTTGTAGTTTTAACAGTTTTGTATCTGTATATGACTTGATTACACTTTGAGGTAGAAGTTTAGGTATGTTCAATGCATTTAGGATATCTATTGGGAAATGTGTTTTGAGATTTTATAAAATAAATCCAATAAGAGGAATGTAACCTACAACTCGGTAGTAATCTTCAACATTTTGGATGTGATTATTTCGTTCAAATCTTGTCTTTTCGGTTGGAACCTCGATTTGAACGCTTATAACTTAAACTTTTTCAAAAATCGCTTTGAATCGTCATGGTTAAACTTTTGATAAGGCTTGATCCTTTTCAAAGATCTATATCATGCTTTTGTAAAATGATACTAAGTGGCTGTGTTACAATAAGTATCACACTTTATATGTATATTCCGCAAAAGAGATACTACCTTTCCACTCAGATAGTTTTTCCAAAGCTTCTACTATATCATGTACACTTGTTGCAAAGTGTCAAATTGAGTCCTGACCGTCCACCCATCTTGTCTTGCGTAATGTAGAGAGTTTGGCTCCCAAATACTTTTCTAAAACTCTGTTTCGCTTGGGATGATTATATACAAAAAATTTTGTCGTTTCTTTAACAAATCATACAACTTTTTGTATTAATGGCACTTGATTGCTTTTAGAAATTGAGTTGTTTGAATTATGGGAATAGCAAGGCATTTGTTTCGCATTTGTCGCGATTTCCAGAGTTTTTTAACAGCTCCATCTGTTCCATCTCCTACACAATTTTTTAGGTCAAGACAAAAATTGGTCAAAGCTTTAAGAACTATTAATGATAGTGCCTTCGCATCAATTGACACATCAACGTCATCAATATCCTTTGAAGCCTCTTCAAATGCGTTTACAATAAAGCCAATAAATTCTTCACTAACAACTTTTTGTTGTATGTTGAAATATCTTAAAGGTAAGGAAATCAGACTTTTCCCTGAAAAATCCGTGCTTTCGTCAAAAATTACCGAATAGAATTTTGATTCATATAACACATACATACATAAATATTGCATTTTCTAAGGCTTATTAATAACTGAACCGCACGCATTATCAAGTCAAACGTTTAGTCTTTGGGTATAGATGGCACCTGCTGGGATTGAATATAGAATAATAAGTATTTGAATACGGTAAACTAGATGTTTCATTGGAAATATTTTATAAATAACTATTAGGATTAAGATTTGGATACTTATTGAAAATTTCGTTAGAGATTCAATGGAAAAAATAAAAAACTACTTTTTGAAAATTTCGTTAGAGATTCAATAAAAAAAACTTTGCTGAGAATTATAAAAATTTTGTACATTTAAAAAAAAATATTATTATTGGGAATTCTTGAATTATCGAAATGAACAAAACATATTTTTATAATTTAGGAGGGGTGGAATTTCCTTATTCACCCCCCCCCCCCCTGAATCCACACCTGTCTCCTAAAGTAAAAGAGATACAAAAAAACTATTCCATAACGCTGTTCATTAGAAAACTAAGCGAACAAGTGTCTGGTTCTTATTAGAAATTCGGCCCTTTTGGGTAGGAAACAGTTAAAACCTATTTTGTAGGAACTTCTTTGTCACAATATCTAAACATAGGAATTTTAATGTGATACGTAATTTATGTAAAAAATACAAATATCAGTGTGGTACTTTTTCGAAATGCGAACGATTACTATCTCTACATTTCTCCATTCATTCTAATATACTTTTAAATTATGGGCTTCCACTACAATACTGAAGTACTTCAATCGGGGAAAGAAAAGTATCGTTTTTATACTCTTGACCAAAGTTTGTCATTCCGTTTGTAATATCTACAATATTGAAACAATATATTTTCTAAGTTCTTATGTGTACCAAAGTTGATTTTACGATCTCCTCCTGTTTTCTAAAGACTACAGATATAATGGCGACTAGGGTGTTCCAACCAAAACGCACGATGTTAATTGTAAATAAAACAAGAGGTTTTTTCAGAGTTTTCGTAATACTTTTCATTCTGATAAAAAGATCAATGACAATTTTGTTTGAAACAAAATATCGGCCAAATGCTCGCCACTGCTTCGGTGGCATACCCTATAAATGGTTCAATTTTCAATGTTTCTAAGACATAAATGAGGTTCAATGTTGGTAATGTGCCGAATTGTCTCATCCCTTAACTCTTGCTTGGCTTATTGGCGTACACTTTTTCTTTTAAATATCCCGAAATAAAGACATCCAACGGTGTCAAATCACATGATCAAGTCTTCCAAATAACATCTCCACGAAGTGAAATAACACGGCCATTGAATATCTCGCGCAAAAGAGCCATTGTTTCGTTGGCCCTTTGGCAAGTGGAACTATCCTCATGGTCCTGGTACATCCCGTCCAGGTACATATCCTTAATTTCTGCCCCCAAGAAGTCCATTAGCATCTCGCGATGGTGAGCACCATTCACGGTAACTGCTTGGCTGACCTCATTTTCGAAAAACTACGGCCCGATGACGCCGTCGAACTGGGCGAGCATTGTGTTTTCACATTTCTTACAGACCCGGTTGGCTTAAATTTGCACACAGTTTAACCGATTGTGCTCACATTTAGTCGATTATGCTGACCAAAAAAAATCATGAAATGCACGAAATGCATTTTCATTTGAACGCCCATTTTCGTAAAAGTATTTAACAATCTTAACGCGCTGCTCAATTGTGTACCTGTGCATGGTTAAGTTTGTCAAACCCTGAAACAAAGAAATCTTAAATTACGTTGGGCAAAACATAGAAATTCATCAGATCGGTCAAAAAATGGCTGATACATGAGATAAAAAAACCACGACTGTCTCTAATCTTTAACCAGAAATTTTATTGTTGTTTTTTGCTCTTTTCACATTACAAATACAGAAAAAGAAAAAACTCGTACAAAGTTAAAGAAACAACAACAAGAATACTACAAAAGAATAATTCCTTAACCCATTTTAGGAAAACTGCTGGTGTCTTACAATTAAGAGTTCTTTTCTAAACAATTTACAAAATACAACAACAACTTAAATAATAATATTCTTCCTATCTCCCAAGACGAAAGCAAAGCTGAAGACTAAAAAAATTGGCTTAAAAAAGTCTGGTTTCCTGCAGATAACGAGACTAGTCCATACATGCATGTAAAGAGTAGTCCATAAAGGAGTAGGAGTACTCCAAAACTACTCCAAAGATATGGGTAAAAGGTGGTCCATTTAACATTACGATGTGCCAGCAGGGGACCATATAACCCACCGAATTAGTCCCCAAACTACTCCATGGAGTACTAAAGTGAGTTAGTTTCAAAAGTACTCCATGTTACTACAGTATGGAGTACACTTCAGGGGTAGTTTAAATACTTTTCTTTTTAATTTTTTACTAATCGCCTTTTATGGTGTGTATTGTAGTCTATTATTGCTAATCTTAAATAAATTTACTTGGTATTTTAAATTCTTTAACATTTTTCCCACAAATTTCACAAACTTTCACTTTTAAATAAACAATAATGGACAACATCAGGGTTACCAATGTGTTATACTGTAAACTATACATCATGCAGTTGTTGGCAGGACTGCATGTTAATTTCTTATAACATGGTCCATACTAAAGTACATTGGACCATGCTGTAAGTAGTTCATTTAAGCCACAATGTACCACGTAGTCCATTATTATCTGAAGGGTTGCACACACTCACCAAACAGGGTTAAATTGTAGGAAATTATACATGGTAACAAATTTATTGTAATAAAAGAATGTTCGAAGTTTTAATCGAAGCTTTAAAGTATGCTTTTACAATAATTTTTTTTTAGTTTTGAATGAAAATTGTAACAAAATGTTTAAAAAATAATAATAAATACGTTATACATATTGTTCTGGTTGCAGACGGTTTCTTTATATTAAATGTGTGTGTGGTCGCAAAAAAAAAAAATTGTTGCTCTAGTATGAACACCGGTGAAAATGTTGCTGCCTATTGTGAACGAAGCTTAACTGCTCTAAACTGCAAATAAATTTCAAATTTTATCTGAGATTTTTATATTGTACATATTTTTTTTTTTTTTAAATTTCTAAATACCAGAGAAGTTTTGTTTCCAACATCTTAAGAGATTTCTTTTGTTTACAGGTGATCGATACAAATTTAATTTATTTCTCACAAAAAAAAAAAAAACGAAACATTAATTTACAAAATAAACTTATTTTTTCGAGAATTTAAAATATACGTACATATTAAAAAATTTATGAATGAATAAAAAGCACTCAACAAGTGTATACCGACAACAAGAAAAAAAACACCATAGACAAGCAAATAAAAACGAAAGTGAAATTAACCAAAAATAAAAAATACAAAAAAAAATCGCTGATTAATATTCATTTTTAACACTTTTCCAAACAAAAAAGCACAAAAAATAAACCCCAAAAGCAATAAATGAACAATTAAATGAAATTTTACGCACAACTTCCAAAAAGTGCAAAAAAGTAGAAAAAAAAAATAAAAAAGGAACCAACATTGACATGAAAATGAGGATGATTGTAACAGCAACAGTCCAGCTACGAATTCCAAAAAAAAAAAATATGCAACAGTGTTATTTCAATACGCACGCATATACACACACACACACACACTTTTTATATTCACACACAAATATTAAGCTGTATACCGTGTTAACGTATAAGTAGTAGTAAAACGCGTGTGTATTAATAAACACCAACAATAAAAGTGAACTTAACTGTTTTTTTTTGAAGCCAAATGTTTTTTTTATTTTTTTAACTGGGGACCACATTAAAAAATCTCCAAAAATATGCAAAATAAAAAAGCAAGAGGTACGTACGGCCGAAAGAAGAATAGTGTATGAATGAAACTGTAAAATATTTGGTGAACGGTTAAGAGAAATGAACACGAATGGCCCAGTAATAATAAACATGTAGTAAAATTGTGTCTTTTTTACTATTCTTTGGGTGAACAGCGTAGAGCACAATGAGTACAGCGAAATTTAAACATACGGAAGTGCAGGCATAACCACTGATACGATAATGACCCCATTCCAATAAAAACTCAACTAAAGATAAATTTTTTTGAAGTTTAAGAAGAATTGAAAATACACTTTACAATGACTATACTCCCCGCAAATAATTGGACAAGTCCAAAGACGCGTGTAAAAGTAGCCCACAAGGGACCAGGACTAGTCCAAAAGCAACCCAAACGTATGGAAAAAACATGGTCTATTTAACATTACGATGTTCTAGGGCAAGACCATATAACCCAGCTTTGGACTACAAAGGAGTAGTTATAAAGGTGGTCCAATATTATTTGTGGGGTTATGACAAGACTATGACTAGACTATGACTAGATTATGGATCAGGTGGTCCAATATTATTTGTGGGGTTATGACTAGACTGTGACTAGACTATGACTTTTTTTTTTTTTTTTTTTTTTTTTTGTTGGTGGCCCCACGATAACTCCACCAACCCACCCCGGGACTACGTCAGCATTACATCAGGGCGGGCGGTTAAAAATAGCCTTATTCCTACATCCTTCCAACTTTCCCTCTCTAGGGAAGGTTCGGAACAGCTGAACCCCTTTCCTTCATTATCGTATTAATGAAATCTTCACACAATTTCCATGAGCTTGCGGAATGCAGCATTTCGCCCACCACGTTCTCAGGTGTCAATATTAAGCCCAACTTTCCATTTAAAGTTCTTCTTTGTTCCATCCACCTTTCACATTCAAAAACTATATGCCCTGCATCTTCGTCCGGTGATCCGCATGCCTCACAGCTGCTTATCTCCTTTAACTTAAATCTATGCAGGTATTTGTTAAAACAACCTTGATTCGTCATCACTTGTGTTAAAAAATAACCTATGTCTCCATGTTGCCTCTCAACCCACGTTCTAATATTTGGTATTAGTTTATGTGTCCATCTTCCATTCTCTTCTTGATTCCATCGTTCTTGCCATTTTCTCATTGCATTATCCCTGGCCTCTTTCTTTTTTTCTGGGATTCTTTTGGCTCGCTCCAATGGACTATGATTTGCCTGATTTATACATTTCCAGTATTAATAAGTCTATGGGAAGCAGCCCTGCTAGTACCAAGGCCGCACTGGTAGACACCGTGCGATACGCAGATGTGATACGTAGGGCGCTGGTTCTCTGTGGTCTTTGTAGCTTACGTATGTTGTATTTCCTTTTTAAAGCACTCGAGAAAGCTGGAGCGGCATACAGAAGTTGGGAGTGTACTACGCTGTTTATCAGTTTTCTTATATGCGGTTTTGGGCCGCCAGAGTTTGGCATTATCTTCGCCAATGAGGTTGCCGTTCGCATGGCTTTATCACGTATGTTCACCACATGTTGGCTGAAACCGAGATTGTCATCCAATTATACGCCCAGGTAGCATAAATTACGCTTAAGTAGTACATCACTTGATTGAAGTCGGATTTTCGGTGTTTTATAGACTCTTCGACTTGTCACTAGAATTGCCTCTGTTTTAGGCACAACTAGTTGCAGTCCATTTTTCCACAACCATCTGCTGCAACGGCATAAGCAATCATTTGCCACTATCTCGATCAGTTCTGTGGTGCACTGGTTTATAACAAGAGCTATATCATCTGCGTAACCTATTAGAGTCGCTCCTACAGGTAGCTTCAAGTTCAGTAAGCCATCATACATCACTAGACTATGACTAGACTATGACTAGACTATGACTAGACTATGACTATGACTAGACTATGACTAGACTATGACTAGACTATGACTAGACTATGACTAGACTATGACTAGACTATGACTAGACTATGACTAGACTATGACTAGACTATGACTAGACTATGACTAGACTATGACTAGACTATGACTAGACTATGACTAGACTATGACTAGACTATGACTAGACTATGACTAGACTATGACTAGACTATGACTAGACTATGACTAGACTATGACTAGACTATGACTAGACTATGACTAGACTATGACTAGACTATGACTAGACTATGACTAGACTATGACTAGACTATGACTAGACTATGACTAGACTATGACTAGACTATGACTAGACTATGACTAGACTATGACTAGACTATGACTAGACTATGACTAGACTATGACTAGACTATGACTAGACTATGACTAGACTATGACTAGACTATGACTAGACTATGACTAGACTATGACTAGACTATGACTAGACTATGACTAGACTATGACTAGACTATGACTAGACTATGACTAGACTATGACTAGACTATGACTAGACTATGACTAGACTATGACTAGACTATGACTAGACTATGACTAGACTATGACTAGACTATGACTAGACTATGACTAGACTATGACTAGACTATGACTAGACTATGACTAGACTATGACTAGACTATGACTAGACTATGACTAGACTATGACTAGACTATGACTAGACTATGACTAGACTATGACTAGACTATGACTAGACTATGACTAGACTATGACTAGACTATGACTAGACTATGACTAGACTATGACTAGACTATGACTAGACTATGACTAGACTATGACTAGACTATGACTAGACTATGACTAGACTATGACTAGACTATGACTAGACTATGACTAGACTATGACTAGACTATGACTAGACTATGACTAAACTATGACTATACTATGACTAGACTATGACTAGACTATGACTAGACTATACTATGACTGCAACTAATGACAATAAATAGACTATAGATAAACTCTTTCTTTAGTCATATCCATTTTTATAACAACTGTTTGAAGAATTTCTTTAACAAGTCTTTGCAAAATTTTTTAATGCAAAGACAAAATATGGTGCTGGGTACAACAAGTGCCCATATCGTTGCTAAAAATTAAGAACCAACAGTATAAAAGAGTGTTAAGCGTATAAGTGTAGACAAGTTTTTAAACCTCGATGTTACGACAGGAGGCCCAAGTGATGATAAACATTATAACAACAATAATAAGCCATTTATGCATATGTGCGGTTCTACAAACACATATGTATACTTAAAAATACACAGACAGTTGAACTTTCTCATATGCATATATATTTTAAACAACGGAACAGTTTATTAACACCCCATACAAGAGCAAGCCCATTCAGTTAAAATGCAAAAAAGAAAAAAAAAACAGAAAAAAACAAAAAAAAATATTTGTTCATAGTATTTTAACTCATTTGTTGTAATATGTAGCATACTTTTGTGCATACGAGTAATTTCATAAGTTTAAGCAAATGTGTGTGTGTGTGTGTGTGAGCGCAAAAAAACTGTTGCCGGCATAATGGGTGCCAATGTCATTTTTCAAGGTCAATTCGTAATTGCCGATAATGAAAATTATTTATTTACTTTATGTTTTTTTCCACAAATTTTCTCTCACTTCATTTCATTTTCCAATTAATATATTTTGTTTGTGTGAGTATCTGTTTAATTTTTTCGTTTATAATTTGACCCCATTTGTGTTTTTTTTTTTTTTGCTGGATTTTGGTTAATGTTTATAATAGACCAAATTATTAAGCAAAAAACATTTCATGTTGACATGACAAAACATTTATATATGCAATAATTTTTTTATAATAATTTCTTTTTTATTAAATGACGTTGTTATTCAATAAAAAATTACAAATTTTGTTAAATAATTATAGCAAATGTAAATAAATGAACATATACAAGTGACATATGCATAAAATAAGAATTAAAATTAAATATAATAGTTACAGTACCGATATGCACAGTAGTTTGTTTTAATTGTGTTTGATATAGTTAACAAAATACAATCAGAAGTTCAAATCAGTACCGTTCGCCTCTCCATATTTTTCTGTTATTTCTTTACAAGTTTGTGCAATTCTTTATTTTTTCTTACAGATACAATTTCAAGAGTTCTTTCAACTTTTTTTTATTTTCCAACAATTAATATTGGTTACTTTTAGCTTACTTTAACATTTAATTTTTGACGATTTTTAACCAGTTTTAAGGTTGACAGGAATACCACCCCAATGCCTTGAGTACGGCCCACATTGGTTCAAGTTCATAGAACGAGCGGCAAAAAATAGAAGCAGTTGTCGAAGGATAATGAAACTTTGCACATGGGCATTTTTTGTTTGAATCAAGAAAAAGTGGAAAAATCTAAATGATCCGAATACTTTTACGCCCACCTCCCATACAAAGTAAAAATTGAATTTTGACCTACGGCATGTTTTTTTGGCACATAGCATTTTAAAGCACTCTTTATCAGTTGGGTAAAATTTGAAAAATATCCGCCCATTTTTACGCCCACTTCCCATACAACTTGTATTGAAAAAGTGGCACAACTCTCTTGATTTTTAATGCATCAACTCAATTTTCACAAAAAATAAAGATTATAATTGTAGAATGGACTCCCGGAAACATATACCTGTTCCGCCCACCTCCCATAAAAAAAAACAATTAGAAAAAACATAAATACGTAATTTTAGCATAGTCTTTTAATAACTTTTTAACATCGTTATCGTACTCCAATTTTTTGATTTGCAGCTTTGAGAGAAATCTATTTATAAATGAGTCTGAAGACAATAAAAGATTATGCATTTCGTCTTCATTAGCGGCTGCACGTCCAATTCATCGCGATTGATGTGATCTATAGGGTTTATTCCTCGATTCCTGAGCTTCCTCGGACAGCATACCTGATACAAATAATCAATTAAAATGTAAAAAATAAAAATAAAATCAATGAATAAGGGGCTTTAGATAGAGGCATACCTATTGGTAGAATAGCTTCTGCAATAATTTTGCTACCATGCACCAGAATCTTATGCACAGTTACAGGCATGTAGTACCAGCCATAGAGCTCAACAAACAACTTGGAAGTTTCCATGCAATATATATGAAATTTTCTAGTGTCGATCGTTGCATTACAATAAATTGTAATGCAGCAGTGTAATGAAATACATAACAATTAACACTATTGATTAGGATGTATATTACATTATGTAATAATTTAAACAGTAAAGAATTATGGCAGCAAATACAAGCATAAACGAAAATTCATGTTTTGTTACTTTATCATTTTATAGATTTTACTGTTTACTGTTTTGTTTGGAAAGGAGCAGGAGCAGCTGAATGTAATTTTACGTCTTTTTTTAAACAGCGCTCCACAGCGCTAAAAAGATGCAGTCCACTGAAGTTGATGAACAGCGCTAAAAAGATGCAGTCCACTGAAGTTGATGAACATTGAAATTTTGATGTTGTTTATATATTGTTCTACGAAATTTTTATATTTTGCTCTTTTTCAAACTTTTTTTAATGCAAATCTCATCTTTAGCAATTGCTATTTACACGAAAATATCAAAAAGTCAAATGGTAAGTTTACTGTGATTGTACCAAAAGATTGAACATACAGTAAATTTGCATGACATTTTAAATTTGCGAACATATATGAACTTTGAGCGTGTCTGTCCAAACAAATATTAAAATGTATATTAGGCTTATATTTCGGAATCATAATATTCAGATATCTGACAACAAAATACCAAAAAATTATCCAAATCGGCGAACATGAAAAAAATTAATTTATGCCGCTCTTGAACCAATGTGCCAATGAAATGAGTCTGAAAAATGCCTTGATTTTGACCAAACAAGTAATATATTTTTGGTTATAGTATATATTTTTTATATAGATTTTAAAATTTTTTACATATAAACAACTGGCTTTGGAAATTACTGTAAAGGAATTTTTGTATCAACATGTACCCTACTTCAGGCAATAGTCAAAACTAGAGAATTAAAAAAATATTAGTTTATTATAAAATAAATTTCACTTCTATTTTTAATATTTTAAAACAAATTATAAAAAAGATATATCTTCTAATATAAAGTCTACTCGCCCGTTCAAAAGCGGCTGAATTCTTAATACCATTTTATTCACTTGCATACCAATTACTATTTCAAAATTATTTGTATTAAAATTCTTTGAAAACATAATAACTGATAACTGATATTTTTCTATAAGCTTTCCACTCCAAAAAAAAAAAACAAACGAAAACCAATTTTTTTTTTTTTCTCAATTAACCCCTTATTTTTTTGCAACCGAACTTAAATTTAATTAAAAATATACATATGTTCATATCCATTGATATATAAAACATCTAAACACAAATACCTCGATTTACACGTTACTTTTTTTGTACGATTTCTATTTTACACGATTTTTTATCTTTCGTGTACATCGAGGAGGGATGTGAAATAAACTCATTTTACACAATTTTTTTATTTTTAGTATTTTAACCAAAAAAATTCTTTTTAGAAAATATATTATATGTATACGTTAAAGAATTATGAAGCTTTTACACAGTACATATTTCAAATTAACGTATTTTGCCAAACGTGTATTTTGGTATGGTACCATAAGAATTAAAAAAAAAAAATTTCCCGTTTTTTAATTTACATGCACAAGAAGCATAAAAATATATAAAACAAGTAAGAATGTATAGTCGGTCCATATGATACCCTACACCACAGTATTTAAAAACACATCATCATGCTTATGTGTCCATATAAATATGGATTTATCTATGTTAATAGACTTCATGAAAATCCATCCTTGTGGTCCTATTTTTGAAAAACTGTATAGCTTATGGTTCCATATAGATATGGATCTATCTATGATTTAAATTTCATTAAAATCGGTTTGAGAGGCAGAAATTTACCCTATCTCCCCTCGTGGTCCTATTTTGAAAAAAGGAATATCTTCTGTGTCCAGATGGATATGGTTCTATCTATGTTTTAAATATCATTAAAATCGGTTTAATAGTTTCTGAGAGGAAGAAATTTCCCTCTATCTTCCCTCGTGCTAATCGAGGGAAAGGTATAAAGAACGTTTCAAATAGTAAATAAAATGGCAATAACGCTGACACCTTAGGTCAAATTTGTCAACAGACTGCCAAAGAGTCACTCTAAAGGGCTAAAATGTGGAACCGTCCCCCATTATTTTTCCTTCCAGAGATTTTTCGCCAACATAATTGCGGCTGCATGAAATAACCCCCCAAAATATAAACCCCCAAAAAAATAATGAAATAACCCCCAAAAGCGTGGGGCCTTATTTCATATGCAATAAAGCCGCAATTTTGATAGTGAAATTAGCCCCCAACGAAATGAAATAACGCCCCAAACATAAATGAAATAATTCCCTAATTTTTGGGGGCTTATTTCATATTAAATAAAACCCCAATTTCTGAAATGAAATAAGAGCCCAATATATGTAATACAATTAATTACATAGTTTTGATTTAAAGAATCACGCGATAGATACCATGTTATGATATACCAAATACAAGCTTCGACAACTAAGAATTTCTGCATAGCAGGCCTTCGGCCGGCCGCAATGACTTTTTCCTTTGTGGTATCACAAACACCGGCTTCGCTATCTAAAGCCTCTCTGTATAGCGTCTGGATTTTCTCCTCTATAGTATAAAAATACCGACTCGACCCGGCTACGCAGAGAAGCTTTAGTTAGCGAAGCCTGTGTTTGGTATACCATATAGAAGAAAACCATTGCGCCCGGCCGAAGGCCGTCTATGCAGGGTAGCTTTATTTACCAAAGTCGATAAATCCTTGCTCCCAAAAACGTTTTCATTATAAATTTGAAAATGAAATAATCCCCCAAAAAATATATTGGGGCTTTATTTCATAATGATATTTTGGGGGATAATTTCATATGGAATAATACCCCAATTAAAAAAATTAAATAACACCCCAAACAAAATGAAATAACTCCCAAAAATCGTTTTTGTTGTTCTCTGTACAAACTTTTGGGGGCTTATTTCATTGTTTTTGGGGGGTTATTTCATGCCGCCCATAATTGAACCCTTTCGTTATTGGACAAAAATTGGCACCACAGCTCCTATAATGCCTCTAGATGGGGCAAATGTATGACCGACCCCTCTTTATTGTTCTTCCACCACATTTGTTTTCAAACTTTAGCTGACTGATTTGAAATGCTTGTAAGTGTTTGTATTTTTTACAGTTTTGTTGTAGGCAATAAACAATTAAATCAAATTTTATAATCTTTTCATACGTAATTCAGAATTGTGTAAAAGTTGTTCAACTTTATTATGCTTCTGAATGATTTATTGTTACAACGCAAAGAAAATATCGTCAATATTTTAATACTGCAACATTTCCAAGTGTAAACATGATAAGCAGCTTGATTATTCGTTTTGAAAGCCAGGACTCAGTAGCTTATGAACTTTAAAGTACTGGTGCTTGTCTCGTTCGCTCTGGAGAAGCTACGAATGCTGTCCCAAAGAGTGTCTATATGGACTCATCTGAATCTACTCGTTGTCTTACAACTCAAATGGTAATCTCCAGAACATTGCTGCGGCGCATTCTAAAAGTTGATCGGAGGATATTTCCTTATAAAATACAATTGCCCTAAGAATTGCTGCCTAGGGATGCATAACAACGGCTGCAATATGACAATCATTGGCCCATTCTGTACTTTAAAAATTTCGTTTAAAACATTAATTAACAAAAATTTTATGAAGTTCATATGTATTAATACAAATATTTAATTCGAACTAAACTTTTTCAAAATATCTTTTACGATTTTGTGTAATTCTAAGGCCGAGGCCACGCAATGAGTAGCTAAGCGTCAAGCGGCTGAGCGATGAGCGTCAAATTAAAACATATGAAATACTTTTGAAGTGAAGTGAAGTGAAGTGAAGCAAGATGCGAGCGAAATGTTTGAGCGGCTAAGCGGCGTCGCTCAGGAATAAAACTTGTTCTAATTTTTAGTTGTTTTCTGAGCGTCAAAAAATAAACATGGCAAAAGTTAATATGGAGCTTATGATTTCATCCGAATTATGACAAGACAGATTATCAAATTTTAAAAATAAAAATATGACCGTGAAATTATTTTTTTGTTTTGTCAATTTGGTGTTAACTTTTAGCAACAGCAAATCAAAGCATTTTACAGACATACGGCAGTATTGTATTGGGTAGATTTGTATATATGTAAATGGTTTAATTCCCCTTGCTTGATAAATATGGACACTTTAGCATGATGTGTTTAATAATACTGTGTTGTAGGGTGCTATATGGTCGGGCTTGACCAACTATACTTTCTTACTTGTTTATAATTTGTTTTTGTTTTAAATGTAAGTTAAGCGAACGAAGTCTTCGCTCGAAATCGACGAACAGGCTGCAATTTTTTTTTTCTTAAAAAGCGCATTACATTTTTATGAATACGATTTTCGCATAATAACATTGAACAAGCCACTCTTTACAATGGCATTTTAACAACTAACCGCTCAGAAGTGACGCTCAGTAATAAGCCACATGCCGCTCAAACTTGACGCTTTGACGCTCATCGCTCAGCCGCTCATCGCGTGGCCTCGGCCTAAGAAAGGTTTTATATATCTAAGAGTAAGATAAAATTTGTTTAATAAGTAACCCCCTTTATTTTAGTATCACATATGAACGTGTTGCAAACACTGTAATTGGTTACTTGGAGTAAACATTTTTTAACCAAAATGGCTACTTTTATACTAAATATAAATCATATGGCATAATTAAAAATCAATGTCAGCGTAAAAAATTAATGACGAAATAAAATAAAAAAAAAACAAAAAAAAATTTATAATCAAATCAAATGAAACGTCATCAAAGGTATTCCCAGTAATTTTCATATAAACAGGCCACAAATTAATAAAAATATAAAAACAAAAAAAGTAAATAGCAAAAAACAGCGCAACAACAACAGCAACTACACATACAGCTGAAACAATTAAAAATAAATAATATAAAAATAATAAAAAAAACAGTTAAAAAAGGTTAAAAACAACCAAAAAATAAATGATAATTCAACTGTGGCAAGCACATAATGTTAAATATACTTACTGTACAACATTAACAAACACATACACTCTCGCTTACTTGCACTCTCACATAATGACATGCAACAACAGCTCGCCTTGCAGTCAAATTTCAAAAAAAAAGAAAAAAAATCACTTATACAAATAAAAATTGCCAAAAAATAAAGCACCAACAAAAATGCACACATTTCGCGAAATATGATGAGTTCGTTTTTTACGATTGTTTTTTTTTACTTTTTCAATTTTTGGTGGTCATCTGAAGGCCACTGCAAGCTCGCGAAAAAAGTAAAACAAAACATAGACTTTTGCAAAATACCAAAAAAAAAAAAAAGAGAAAAATATTTTATATGTGGCAACGAGTATGAATGAGTACATT
Source organism: Pollenia angustigena (assembly GCA_930367215.1). Lineage (NCBI taxonomy): Eukaryota > Metazoa > Arthropoda > Insecta > Diptera > Polleniidae > Pollenia > Pollenia angustigena. The sequence goes on along the minus strand of OV884056.1, from coordinate 51,896,515 downwards.
TGTATACATACATTCATTCACATTAAAAATCCGTTCTTATTTGCACATTACACTGTTGTTGTTATGGAGTATATTAAAGTGCAGCCGTTTGATAGAATGGATTGAAAAAGTACAGCTGTTTTTTTTTTTTTTGAAGAAAAAAAAACCTAAAATTGTAGTGCATCCGAAACAAAACTCATTATTTGCAATGCTTTTTTGGCCGGAGAAATCTTTGGTTCATAGATCTTTACAAGTAATGATAGTCAGAACGTTACACTCAACGGCAAGCACAAGGGCGGATCCAGCCTTCCGTCTAGGGGGGAGGGTCAGTTAAAGGAAATTTAATCGAGATAGCCTTGAAAATCAATTTATGATTTTAAAACACCATTGGTCATGACACCCATTACCTCTCCCTACCTTGGATCCGCAAGCGGTGTAAAAACATGTCATTAATGCACTTTTGGCATCAGTACTCTGACAAGTGACTTTGTTTTTGACCCCATGATAGTTTTCATCATTGTGATGTCGGTCTTAACATCACTTGACAAAAAAGTCATCAGGTGAAATTATGTCATCAATAGAATGACGCATCGGCATCACAGAAATGAAAAATCGGAGCCAATTAAAAAAAAATGTCGTCAGTGCGAAGACTTAAACTGTGATTAAATTGGGATTGACTGAATTTAAAGTGAGAGAATATTATTATTTACTTACACATGCTTGTTTCACTTCTGTTATACTTCGCTCTTTGTTTAAAGATGAAATCTAAGTTATAAGACATAGATACGTGCCCAGAGAACGGCTTTGTGCAATTGCAAACAATTCGCATTAAATGAACAGCAACAAATACACTCACTTGCGGTCATACAATCAAACTTGCGCAACCGCAAACATTCGCTGCTGGTTTGCAGTCATTCAAATAATGCACATCGTGCTTTGTTATTTATACAATCGTACAAACAATTTCCATAGAAACAGACTTTTTTTCATCTTAAAAAGTACATTAGTTCTGTATGTATGTAGGTACAATGTATTCTTGTTTTTATTGTTGTTTATTTTAATAAAGCGTCTCATCGAGTGGTTTATTGTTGTTAATGTTAACAAAGCGTCTCATCGAGTGGACAATGGCTACTTGAGTGCAAAAGTATAAGAATGTGTTCCTTTTGAATTTACACAGTTGCGTTATATTGCGTGCGCAACAAAAATGCAAACAAAGCACTTTCAATAAAAAACGAATACATGCAAAAATCAAATGTGTACGAAACGATGTAAAAATTACCAACGTTGAACTTTGTTTTGCAAGCAAAGAGTGAATGTAAATTTGAGCGTATGAATAAATCAAGAAAAATTGTGATTTTGCAGTTCTCTGCAACGTGCTCAATATTATTTTCGTAATCATTCTACTTTGAAAATTTTATGTATTTAACTAACTTATTTTAAAAAAAGAATTGTAACGTAAAAAGTATGCCTTTTGAATATTGACGTTGACATTTGCAGAAGAGGTGTCCGGAATAGGACTTTATATGACAGCTGTTAAATATTATTTGATCAAAGATTGAATTCATTTCAAGCCCCAAAAATTATTCAATTACACATGTTTGCTTGAGTATATTTAAAAATTATTATGTTGTCGTCATCATCCTCATCGACAACATCGTCCAGCAGTATCCCCGCCACTCGACACGTGTTTTCATGTATCTGTGTCTCTCATTTATACTGTTGCTACTCCTGGCTGCTTTACTGCTACGGCTACAGCTACTCCCTTCCTATAACTTCAGTTACTGTTGCTCATTTTCAATCCCATTTAAGTATTTATTTCGGGTGTTTGTATTTATACTTTTTTATTTTTATTTTTTCGTGGTTTCTCATTGTTTGTGTTGCTTTTCTTTTTGTTAGTTTTGGTTTTTTTTTATTTTTATTATTTTTCGTTAATTTATGTCAATTAAAATTTAAACACTTTTCATTCTCGGGCTCTCTACGTTGCACAGTGGTATTTTTTTGGCAAAAAGTCCAATTTTTTACAGTTATTTTTTAGAAATGTAATGATGCAATTCTGTAGAGAACTGTTTCATTAGAAGAAAACCATGATTTGTTTTCGAAAAAAATAAAATTTTGTATAAAAAAAAGTGTGGTAAAGTTATCTAAATATTATACAACGAAAACTGATGAAAATTTTACTACATTTCAGTTGTTTATACAATAAATATGGTTTAACTACCAATAGATTTAGAGCACTGTTATTAAAATATAGTATTTTAAATTTAATATGAAAGAAAAATTATTTAAATTACATATATAGTTTAAGAGATCTGAGCAAATCAAAATTACTCCAAAAAATTTAGCATTTGCAGTTTTCATTAGAAAAAAAATAAGTTAGCTCGGTCTACCTCCGTGTTGGTAGTACTACTAAATGAAAGTTTGGAATGTTTTCTTTCATTTTATGTAAAAAAATTCTGCGACTTTTTGCGATCGCTGAACAAACTTATAAATTTTGTGATAAAACTCACGTATTTTTTGTGAATATTTACAATAACTGCAATGCATATTTACAATAAAAGGTGTTGCATACTTTTAGGATTTTACTTTTACTTTACTTTTTAATAACTGATTGACAGCAATATCGAAAAAGTGCATAACAAAAAAAGAAAAACAAAACCATATGATTATTTTAAATAATAATATTTGCCAAAAAAAAGTTTAAGAAAATTATTAAACGTAACTAATTTTCAAAATGGGTTCATTTTGTGTTTCATATAGTGAATTGTGCAAGGAACTTATAAATTGCAATAATAATGTGGATTTATTAACTGATTTCATAAAAACAAAAAACATGGTGCTTACTATTAATGAAATTCAAATTGTGAAAAAATCAGTTCAAAAGCGATTTCTTAGTCACTTTTTTAAACGTTGGGCCGAATCCCACAGAAACAAATCTTATTTCTTTGAGAAAAATTACACTTGGCTAAAAAGTACGTTTCAAAACAAAATAATTAATGTGTACTTTGAATATAATTGAAAATTTTTAGATATATTTGAAGTATCGCTTGCTGATGAGCAACCTAGTTGTTCAACAAAAATTGGAAGGCCAGCTAAGGAATTCGGCGATTGCGCTGATCGTAGTAAAAGGTACAAAGCTGCTGATTTAGCGTCCCAGTACAGCAAACAACATTTAGAAATGGCAAGTGCATTAGCAGGCTCAAATTTAAAATCGCAATCATATATTCCTCCCGCAACTGCGCTGGCGTTGTTACTAGATGCAGAGTTAACAAAGTATCAGTATGAAACTATAAAATATGTTTTGCATAAAGAGGGATACAATATTTTACCTCCGTATGCAAAGGTACTAGATGAGAAGAAAAAGTGTTATCCTAGTGAAGTTAAAATATCAGAAAAAGAAGCCTCAGTAAATTTGCAAAGTTTAATGGATCACACCACTAAGCGTTTATTTGAAAGTTTTTCACACGAAAATATTAATAATATGGTCAATTTGAATTGCACTCTTATGTCAAAATGGGGTTGCGATGGCTCTTCTGGACATTCAGAGTACAATCAAAGTTTAGTACCTGATGTTACTGACAAGAACCTGCTATTAGTATCGATGGTGCCCTTAAGTTTACGAGCAACCTCTGAACATGAATACTGGCGTAACAGTAGTCCATCATCAACAAGATATTGTCGTCCAATTTCTTTCGAATTCGCTAAGGAGACTAAAGAAAAAGTCTTAACTGTTGTTGAGAAAATAAAGTCCGAAATTACCGCTTTAGGAAATACGACTGTTATAGTATGCGGCAAACAATTCAATGTAACACACAATTTAGTGTTCACGATGCTAGATGGCAAAACGGCTCAGACAGTTACAAATACTGCTTCAGCAGCCGTATGCTATATTTGTAAAGCGAAGCCCTCTGAAATGAACCATTTGGATATAATATCAACAAAAACCATTGATAGTGAAGCTTTTAAATTAGGTATTTCATCATTACACGCTCGAATAAAGTTTATGGAGTGCATACTCCATATATCTTATAATATGCCTTTTCAAAAGTGGTCTGCAATTGAATCCAAAAATAAGATATTAAAACAAGAAAACAAACAGCGTATTCAAGCAGCATTTAAAGAACGCATGAACTTGCGAGTGGATACTGTACAACAAGGAACTGGGTCGTCGAATGACGGAAATACTTCAAGGCGTTTCTTTTCGAATCCTGCTCTCGTAGCAGATATAACAGGTATTAGTGAAGAACTAATAGATCGCTTCCGAATTATTCTCCAAATAATTACATGTGGGCAAAAAATTGATACGGGGAAGTTTAAGAAATATTCGTGGGATACTGCTGAGCTATTCGTTCGTAAATACAATTGGTACTTCATGCCAGCTACTGTCCATAAAGTATTGATACATGGAAATGACATAATTGAAGCAGCAGTGCTCCCTATAGGCATGCTCTCCGAGGAAGCGGAAGAAGCACGTAATAAGGATTACAGAAATTATAGATTAATGTTTTCCAGAAAATGTAGTAGAACTGCAACAAATACTGATGTTTTGCATCGTTTGCTTGCATCATCTGATCCCTATATAAGTAGTATAAGACGTCAACCACGTAAACATATTTTGGAACTAGATGATGTAGTAAAAGAAATGATAATTGATGAATAAAAACTTTAAAATGAGTTTAAAAGTTTACTCATTTTGTTTATACTCAAATAAAATTATTCTTAAATGTGTAGAGTGGGTGGGTAGAGGGCGTGGTCAATTTTGATGAAACTTTATATTTTACTTAATTGAGCTAAATAAAGGCTCAGCGCTAAATTTCAAAAACTTTGGGCCAAAAAAAAATTTTGGGTTCTATGGGCGGTGGGTGGAGGGCGTGGCCAATTTCGATGAAACTTTATATTTTTCTTAATTGAGCTAAATAAAGGCTCAGAGCGAAATTTCAAAAACTTTGGGCCAAAAAAAAATTTTGGGTTCTATGGGCGGTGGGTGGAGGGCGTGGCCAATTTCGATGAAACTTTATATTTTTCTTAATTGAGCTAAATAAAGGCTCAGAGCGAAATTTCAAAAACTTTGGGCCAAAAAAAAATTTTGGGTTCTATGGGCGGGGGGTGGAGGGCGTGGCCAATTTTGATGAAACTTTATATTTTTCTTAATTGAGCTAACCAAAGGCTCAGAGCAAAATTTCAACATTCTACGAGCACTCCTTATATTTTTTGCCAAACATTGTATGGACAAATCCCTCTGTGCGTTGTGGCACGCTGGCATGGTGTATCAGATTGTTGATACTCTTGGTGGTATTTATTTGGACACCTTTTGGGAAAAATAAATGCCAAAATAATAAAAAAAAAAATAAAACAAAAAAAAATTACTGAAAATATTTATATGTATTTAACTACTTAAACAGACAAATTCGCATATCAATGGATCGAAATGTGAATGTGAATATTTTAAGCAGATTACCGATTTACACATTCATTGAGTAATTTGTTTTTGACTTACATTTTTATTTGAACTGTTGTAACAAGTGCTTTTACATACATACATACTTTTAATTATCAGAAAATGTCCTAAGTTCGTATGTAGGTATCTATATGAAGTAGTAACGTTACTGACGGACCGACTGGTTCGCTGAGAGGCTTAGAACATAAAATTTTTATTGATTATTATTAACTTCACTGTTTTCATTGATTATATCAAAATGAATGTTTTGAAGTAGCTCCCTTTCTGCACTTAGCGATTCATATATTGATGCGTTTTACTGGATTTCACAGAATTCGCTAGTTTCTTCTATCGTTTTACATTTTCTTATTCCTTTGGATCACGTTACTAGTCGAAAAATTTCACGCTTCGACTTCCGGTTATCCTCAATTAACCATGAATTTGGTTGGAGTGACACCAAGGTGCCCCGCGTTAGTATTTGACCCAGGAATTCCCAAGAAATTCAATTATATTCAGTTTCCCAAGAATTTTGTCTTTCATAAATTTTCTGCAAAAATAAAGAAGACAACAATTTCGCTACTAAACGAAAATTAATACCGGGCTTTTGAAGATTGCAAATAGTTTGTAAAATTTTGATTTTATTTCCAGACGCTTAAATTTTTTCTTTTCTGCAGCTGCATAAAGTTTTTGCCCATTCAATTTTAAGCAAAAATTACATTTTAATTATGCAAAAAAAAGAAGTCCCTTTTTAATTGTAACTTTATAACATATGTATTATAATTTTCAATTAAAATCATAAGGGTTCTTCCAATAGGGACTTCTGAATTCTGACAGTTGATAGCGGCGTTATTGTTAGAGATACATCCATCGAGTTGGCTTTGCTTTATTTACTCTGTTTTGCCGAATAACCATGAATGCCTATAGCGTTAACAAAACGTCTGAATGATCAAATTGTTTAGTCGAAATGGGTGTTCAGCAGTGCAGTATATAGATTTGAGTTCACTGGCTCAGCAAACAAACAACCAACGCCAATACATCAACGAAATGTTAAACCTGCCAAAATTATCGCTGTTGTTCACAAGAATGTATAAAAGAATCCACGACAGTTAATTTTGCGGTGCTCATAGGAAGTTGGCTTTTCGAAGAACACAACTTGGCCGATAACTACCAATTTTCATTGGCATAAATTGGATAAATTTGGCACAAACGACATGTGGTTGCAACAGAACGGCGCTGCGCTAGCGATTTGGGGACGTGGTCATTTCACGTGGAGATGATGTTAATTGGCCACCCAGATCGTGAGATTTGACTTCGTTAGACGGTTACTTGAGAAGTAAAGTCGCAGGTCGATACAAATAAACCACAAACCACAATGGATCGTTAAGCCAACATAACCCAAACTCAGCATCATTTATGCGACAGTGGGATGAAAGATTCGACAATTTAAAAATCTTAATAATGCATAACGAAAGTTGCATTACAGCAAGAGCATAGTAAGCACACAAGGGGACAATTTTTCCACTGTGAGCCTGCACTTTGTTATTAAAAATCGGAATGTATATCGAAATTTGTGCACTTAGGCAGGGTGTTAATCGTTTACGCTGATGACGTTGCGATTATTTTCGAAACATGGAACAGTTAGTTGCAAAAATACAATTAACCTAAAGCAAATTTATGTAATTCCACTAAAAGAAAAAGGTCCCGAGATACCGATATGTGCGACTATAGATTAGTACTTAAGAGTACTAATAAGCAACGATGTCAGTAACAGAGACTATAGTCAAGATCGAATTGAATTAGCAAACAAAAGATTATTTCCGTATAACAAAAAATTTAGATCAAATCCTTCAACATAAGAATCTTGAAGAAAATATTTGACCGAAGAAGCCATGAAGGACGTGATCTCTCACTGTGCAATGTCATTGCAGTAAAAAAATGTGTTTACTAGAAATCTTCGGTTTGGCTCTCTTTTGATGTTTGTGCTAAGCTTTGGGCCTTGGTGCGTTCTGGCGGGAGTAGCAAAATTTTGTGGTTAACATTTGTGCCGTACTCGCCCTTGAAGGGGGTGTTTTTTTATAATTTGTTAGAATAGGGTCAAAAGCTGCCGCTATAAAGGAGATTTCGCGTGTTAATGTGTTCCACAAAAATATTTTCCGTAAAATGTTCCACCAAGTTGCTAAACATACCCTTTACCACAGATGTAAAGCACACAGGGTTTCATATACATGCAGCATGCACGAACAGGCCAAAATGGTGAAACTATAACCCCCCTAAAAAAAATTCCGTATGGTCATCAAACGCCGACATATACTTATTTTATTTTTTTGTTTTTGTACAGCGTTATTGTATGTTTTCAAGTTAACAATAAAAATGTCGTCTTTTCCAAGAGCAAAATGTTATGGTTTTAAAATAATTATACTTTTTTAGAATGTTCTTAGGCAACCAAATTATGGTTATAGCTGTTTGATGGAGGATATAGTAGTATGGCTGATGGAACCATAATATGCTTAAATGTTAACATTGAAAAATTTTGAAAAGATAAGACCGATTAAAAGGAAAGTAGTTTTACCCCCATATTCATAAAAAATATTTTTATTTTATTGGAGGTTTATTGAACACATTTTCATAGGAAATTCGTTCAATAAACCTCCAATAAAATAAAAATATTTTTTATGAATATGGGGGTTAATATTTAGTATTTAATTAAACTCTTTTAGCTTTCAAAAATACTTAAGCTAATTTTCAACATTTTTAAAGCCACTTTAGCACCATTCCCATACAAAAACATTTCTAGCAGCCAACAGCCAGTTATGTTATATCTATTACACAAACTTAATCTTACTTTTAAGGGAAATAGAGAAATTCTCATGTGACAAAACCGCACCTTTACTTACTTGTACTTGTAACTTACTTAAACATGCAAATAAAGACAATAAGTAAACTTAAACACTCTCGCACTCCTAAAGATAGTATTTATAGCCATGTAGTCATATGTATCATTTAGTTTATAGTTTATTATACCTACGAAAATATAAATAAACACACACATAGCTACACTTAGTGAAAGATAAAATATTTCAAGTCATTTACCTCAAGGATTTCATTATCCTTATCACCAACAAAATAAACTAACAGCAAAAGAAAAACCTAGCAAAAGCTAAAATTGAGAATAAAATAAGACGCCACAGAGACTTGGCGTCATCAAAGTAAATTTATAAAACAATAAGGCGGGTGTAAACAAAACGGAGAAAAAAAGAAGTATATTGTCACATAACCAAGGACATGCATTCCCACAAACACACACACACTCGTATTTAGAGATACACGTATTTCTTAATGTTTTCGTTTACACATTTGCTAAACGAGTAAATGTCCTTTAAGCTTAACTACTTTAATTATAAAGTGTGTTCATATGTGTGTGTGTGTGTGTGTGTAAGAGTATGTGTGTTTGTGTTTACTAAAGTGTTGAAACTATTTCCTTGTAGTTGTTGTCGTTTGTTGTCATTGCCTTTGTTTTGCTTTAAGTCTCTTGAGAGAAATTCTTGTAATAAAGGACACTCCTTATGTTAAATATATTCATTTATCCTTCTTACTTACTCTAGAGTTAATAATGTTTTACTTTTTAATTGTGTAGTGTGTCGATGTCCTTTCTTCTTCGTGCCATATTATTTGCATTTCTTAAACATTAAATTGTAGGTCCTAATCTAAATATTTATGTGGTGTATGAAAAAAAAACTATTACAAATTCTTGTGTTATTTAAGTTTAAGGTGTAGCCAATAACCCAATGGAAAATAGCAGGATCTTAGTTTTTGCAAGCTTAAATGTAAAATGCACTTTACTTTAAACTAAAAAAAGCCAAATTCGATATAAAGTTATAAAACAATGACCATGTCTTTCGTTTTTTTAGCAAATACAAATATTTTATGTTGGTATAATGTCAAGCAATAGAAAAAGATTAAAATTTTTTTTTTGATTCCTATCTTACTATTCAATGCTTTTTCTTTAGGTTCAAGAAGGACCTCCGAATAATGATTGCTATGAAATTAATATATATAAAATTTTTCAAACATTTGCTAAGTTATCGTCCAGAGTTCAAATTTTTGTTACAGTAACTCTTAAGTTAAATGGTGAGAGGGGTAAGAAGATTGGGGAGGCGGACTCAGTTTCATGTACTTTTTTTTGCGAAAAAATTTTGCCACCAAAAAGTCGTGGATCATTTAATTTTTTCATTCTTCAGTCTGTTTTATCCATACATGCTCTAGAAAGTAAATCCGTTATCATATTAGAGCAGTGATAACCACTCCATAGACTCGCGAGCCAGTCTATAGTCGTATTTTTCACACAGACACGGTCGGCAATTCACATATATACAACAACTTTGTTCGTTCCAAAACATCAGACTATCATCAGTCTCTGCGACGGCACACAAGCACATAATATCTTTGTGTGCGTGCGTTCCGGGCTTTCTTAGTTCGGGGCTTGGTTATCACTGTATTAGAGTTAACACAAAATTGAATATATATATTCCAGAGCACCGTGTAAAATGCATCTAATTTCAAAAAAAGCTAAGACCCGTGTTTAATTAAATCGACTACAGAATAAAATATGTTTATTTGGCATTTTTATTACAAACAACCCCAAACAAAAAATTAAAAAACCGCTCCTTTTACAGAATATCCTTAAAAAAAGGACATGGATGATCGTCTTTGGACAAACTGTATATACAGTTGGACGTGCCTTAAAAAATCTTTCTTATGATACCCATATTCTTTATGTTGGTAGGGAAACAGATTCTCAATTTAACAAAATATGCAAAAATATACCCTTTTTCAAAATGATCCAGCTCACGGGAGGTCAAAGCTGGAGCCGAAAGATTTTAAATGTCGTCGTAAATAACAGCAGTAAAAAAAATTTATTAAGAAAAGCTTTTCTTAAAAAAGAACATTTAAAAAAAAATTTGCCCGCCCCGCTAGATTTTATCCTGGCTTCGCCCATGTATTCGTGTACTGTCATCGGGAATATGTATGCCTGCAAAGTTTCATCCATTTGCATTAAGTAAAAGGCGGTCAAAAAATCATTTTACCAAAAAAAACAATTTTGCCCCCCCCCCTAGATTTTATCCTAGCTACGCCCATGTATTCATGTATTGTTATCGGGAATATGCATGCCTGCAAAGTTTCATTCATTTGCATTGAGTATAAGGCGGTTAAATTAACGTTACAAGATTTGATTTTTCGAAGTGAAGCTAAAGAAAAGGTTTTAAAAATTTTGCCCGCCCCCCCCCCTAGATTTTATCCTGGCTACGCCCATGTATTCATGTGCTGTCATCGGGAATATGTATGCCTGCAAAGTTTTATCCATTTGCATTGAGTAAAAGACGGTCAAAAAATCATTTTACCAAAAAAAAATGTTGCGCCCCCCCCCCCCAAGTTTTTATCCTAGCTACGCCCATGTATTCGTGTATTGTCATCGGGAATATGTATGCATGCAAAGTTTCATCCATTTGCATTGAGTATAAGGCGGTTAAATTAACGTTGCAACATTTGATTTTCCGAAGTGAAGCTAAAGAAAAGGTTTTTATTAAAAAGTCCAAGGTTCATTTTTAGGAAGGTACATCGAGCACTTTTTTTGGGTGTGTCGCTCTAATGCGCAGTTGTTTTAGAAACATAACTTTTTTTTTTTTTTGAAAATAAATTATATTAATTAGTATTGTGGTTATTTTGTTGAACTATTTATGGTTTTTAATCCAAATTTTTAATATTTTTTAATTAGGCTTAAGTTCATGAAATTTAATTTTCATTAAATTATTCTTATGAAGAAAGGAATTTTACAACATGAAAATTAATTAAAATTGTTATTGAAAATCTTTCATTCTTGACGTGGCTGGGGCTCGAACCCCGGCCGGTAGGTTACCATGACATGTTTCGATTGCAACCACTCAATCTCCTCAGATGGATTTGCCGTCTTACACTCGCAGACATCGACGACTGCTGACGCCAATAGTCAAACATCAATCCTTAACAGTGTTGCCAAAACTTGGTGACCAAAAATGGCTAAATTTACGGCAAAATATGGCTAAAAAATTGCTAAAAATGGGCTAAAAAATGGCTAAAAGCTTTTTTAAATAAAAACACATTAAAATTCAATAACAAAACAGAAATAATTCATTTAAAGTTGTTTACGATGAAATTGTGAGTTAAGATCAATTTGTTAAATAAGAATAAACGTAATTTAATATTAAAAAATTAAATCATCGAAAAACTCGATGTCGTTATTGTTCATCTCATAGGAATCACTCATTAGTTTGAAATAATCATAAGTTTTAAATAATTTGAAGGTAAATCATAATCACGACAACATTTACCCAACCTTTTGAGTCCAGATCTACAATAAAAAACAAGTAAGAAAGTATAGTCGGTTAAACCCGACTTTTTGATACCCTACACCACATTAGAACCTTTTACCAAATTTTATCAAATAATCTCTAAATTGCGACCTGTACTTTGCGCACAAGGTTTACATGAACAGCTAGCCAGCAGGACAAATATCGTTAATTTGACTCAGAAAGTGATTCTGATTTAATCGGTATACGTAAAGGTGGGCTAAGGACTAATATTTTAAGGTGTACACTGTACAGACATCAGCACAAACGCATAGTACCCTCTCCACTATTGTGGTGGTGGTATAAATATTGTATTGTTATGGCAAAACTATTTACCTTCTTGATAAAATCGAATTAACGGTTGCTTAATGTAACCTATTTCTCAAATTACTTTTAACGATGTTTACTTGGCTAAACACCCTCTCTACTTCAGCATTATACCATGGAAGTGAGAGCAACTTTATAGTCAATTTTGAAATTTATAAAACAATTTTGTTACCGCCTGCATCCCTTTATTGAAATACTTGCAACCAGAAAGAAACAGCGATGTTTGTGTTGATCCATTTTATAAATTTAATAGTGGAATACTGTTCCTTTATTTTGAAAGATGTTTCAGCGTCATAGTTTATAGCGATTTTCAACATTTGTAAAAGTTGTGATTTAAATGAAAGGCGTTTTAATTGTTCAAAATGTTTATTTTACTTTTATAAATTTTTATAATAAAATAAAAATTATTCTTTTAAAAGAAAAAACAGCAAAAAAAATTTAAGGCTAAACAAGTTGAAAAATGGCTAAAAAAATGGCTAATGGCTAAACTCATTTTTTAATGGCTAAGCAGGGTGAAAAATGGCTAAATCTAGCCACTAAATGGCTAAATTGGCAACACTGATCCTTAAACCAAATTGTATTCCAACATTTGGTAGATCGAAATTTGCTTTCCTGAATGATTATCCATTTTAATTGATTTTACATGTTTTTTCCTTACTTCTGTTTTTTCGTACTTTTGTCAAGAATTTTTCTTGAAGTCCAAGTACATTTTTGTTTTTTCATTTTGTCTTTTTCCTTTCTGTTGACCTTTTTCAGCACAACTTGAAGGACAACTGTACACATAGAGCTCGTGCCTTAGCTTGAATTAGTATTGTGGTTATTTTGTCGAACTATTTATGGTTTTTAATCCAAATTTTTAATATTTTTAATTAGGCTTAAGTTCATGAAATTAAATTTTTCATTAAATTATTTTTATGAAGAAAGGAATTTTACAACATGAAAATTAATTAAAATTGTTATTGATAATCTTTCATTCTTGACCAGTCGTCGATGGCTACGAGTGTAAGACGGCAAATCCATCTGAGGAGATCAAGTGGTTGCGATCGAAACATGTCATGGTAACCTGCCGGCCAGGGTTCGAGCCCCGGCCACGGTCAAGATTATCAATAACAATTTTAATTAATTTTCATGTTGTAAAATTCCTTTCTTCATAAAAATAATTTAATGAAAATTAAATTTGATGAACTTAAGCCTAATTAAAAATATTAAAAATAACAATTATTTGTGTACGACAAGAATATATTGTTACAATAAACATAGTGTAGTTGCCGTAATCATGCCCAACCATATTTTTTCTGGGTGTGCATTAGGATTATAACCAAATTTTTGGCATAGTACCCCGCAGTGGCCAAGAATGTTTTAGTAACGAAAACGCCTGTCTCCCGTTGTTTTGCGAAAAAAAACCTCACGCAGGGAAGCAAATTTCTAAAACCTTCAAAGCAATTTTGAACCGCGATGAATTGTAAATCGTAGGAAAGTATCATTTCTACACACAACTCTTTTATAAATTTAAGTCACAATACTAAATTAAGAATTAGGAATCAGTCAATATTTGATGCAAAGTACCAACAAAAAGGTTCCTCCAAAGACAACAATTTAGAAATCTACTTCTACAGTTGCAGTTTAATTTCTATTGGGTTTGATACTTAAGTTTTAAAAATTCCTTTTTTATTCCTTAATACGAACATACTTAATAGTCCCAAAAGTCTGCTTGGCCGTCTGTCCATCCGTATACGTATATTTGGCCTTTTGTTTTCTTTCCGTCAGTGTTAATGTCACAATTTGATGTCACGCAATGTTTAATTGAAATTTAGTTTACCGTGTTGATGTCTAACAAGTCTTGGAGGTATAAGGAAGCAATAAAAAAACTAAGTCAGGCAGGACATTCACACATATGGTTTTTATTACATTTATATATTGTAAATATTGGTCTGTAATTGTTAAAAGGTGGTTGATTAAAAGTTTTGTGTCTTTAGTTAAAATTAAATAATTTTTTGATAAATTTCTTAACTTATGAACGTGTCTCATTTGTTTGAAGCATTATTTATTTATAAACCAAAAAGAAAATTATTGTTTTATTTAATAATGCGTGTTAAAGTCAAAATCATACTTTAATGGTCATTATATTATTGTGACATGTTATAAAGTCGTTTGAATTACAAATTGTTGTATGAGACTTAAATTGTGGCCGGTGAAGCAATTTGAACTTGTTGATAATGGGGGTTGGTTTAGGAAAAGTTTGCTATTAGTTTGTAAAATTGGGTGAATACTTTTATATGTATTTAGTTATATAAAAAGAATCATTTAAGATTGAAAAATGTTTCGGTATTTGCATTTTAAATGCTCTAGTTTTTTACGAAAAAGTTTTAAATAATTTAAAAATTTAATAAACAGATTGTTTTTGTCGCTGCTAACGGGCCAAATTTTTTTTATCAAGGGGAAAATTTTTATGGAGACTTGGAAAAAACTGGATCGATACCATACATGCGTTTCATCATTTTTCAATATTTATACCTTCTTACATAAAAGGTGGTTTTAGCTGCATGGGAATTTTCTATATCGATAACTATGGTTTGACAGCTGAGAATGTCAAACTGGGTTGACATTTATGTTCTTCACAAATCACTTTTCCTTTTGGTTTTCAGTTATTTTATTTTAAATTTCTTTAATGTCTTATTTTAATTTATATTTAATTGTATTTTCACAAACGAATGGCAATGGCCGGCGTCTGGCTGGTACAAAGTTTTATTAGCGAGTAACCCTAGGTCTACACTAAAGATAAATATATCAGTGAGTTGGCAATAACGTCGGCAGAATAACAGACCAATATTTCTTATTGCTCAGCTTATGTTAAAGGCATGGGAAAACGTTAAAGTAAAATCAATATTTTTATACAAAAAAGAACTCAAACTTAAACAAAAATAATATAAATTTAAAGATCGAATAAGAAAAAATGATTTTAGTAAAAAGAAACTCTTTTTTATAAGGTAAAATGTAAAAAGAAAATACAAAATAATAGTCTGGTAGTGTATAAAAAAAGACATTTCTGAAAAATTGAAGGAATAGAACTATTACAAAAAAGCTTTATAAAATACATAACTGAAATTAAGCTCATAGAATAAATTCGAAAAATGAAAAATGTTGAATATAATATAAAGTAACCTTCGGAAGGAAATAATTCCCAGTTTCTATTTGTTAAAATAGTTGAGTTAAATACATTCAATTAATGAAGTAACACTATCCAGTGAGACACAAAGAATGCTGACGAAGGCCGTAGCGGGCCAGAAAATGCATTACATTCTGCTGGTGTCTAATAATTGTAAATTTTTCTGAACATTCAATATACCTCATTGCTTTCCAAAGGAAGGCTAAGGTAAAATGTATAAAGAAAATACAATATAATAGTCTGGTAGTGTATAAAGTAATTTCTGAAAAATTAAAGGAATAGAACTATTAGAAAAAAGCTTTATAAAATACATAACTGAAATTTAGCTCATAGAATAAATTCGAAAAATGAAAAATGTTGAAAATAATATTGTTAATTTAAAAACACATTGTTGTCATATTTAACCATAACATGTTTTGAGGCAACCATAATATGGGTATGGCCTCTTATGGAGGACTAATTCAACCAAATTATGGTCGTCGGTGACAATAATATGGTTAAATTAAACATATTATGTTTGAAATTTTCTTTAAAAATAGTTTTGATGGAGGTGATAATATTAAAACATGTGTTTTCTCTGCTTGTATGAATTGCTTTAAGTTTAGTTTGAGTAAATTTTTTCTGTTTATGGCATTTCCACGGCTAACGTCGATCTAGACGTATACCGAGACTGTTTACATGTGCGTCATAAGGTAACACGGGGTCATGGTTACATCGCAAAGTAAATATAAAATGACCAGATGTTTGCTCATTGACCGTTATTTTTCATTCTTATAACCATTTTTCCAACTGGAATGTATTGCTCCTGTAAGCATCAAAATACTGCATGACATGTTTTGTGTACACTTATGGTGTTTTCTTTTCTACAAAAAAATGTGACATTTTATTTAAAAAAAATGCAATTTGATGTCTGTTTCTTAAAAATTTTGCTCCCGTAAAAGGTGGCTTGCTTTATTCTAAAAAACTCACCCTTTTCGGGAGTAAAATTTTTAAGAAACAAACACCAAATTGCATTTTTTTAAATAAAATGTCACATTTTTTGTAGAAAAGAAAACACCATTAGAAAAGCTGAATCATCAGTAAAAGTGGAAGCTTAGGTTTGTTTGTTTGGTAGCATGTCCCAAGTATATATAAGGTATAATAGAGGGCCTTGCTTGTAGGACTCCAGCGTCAATTGGTTGAGGAGATTTACTGGTAAATTTTTCATAAATTTATGCAATAAACCTTCCTGAGAGGCCTTGTCAAAAGCTTAGGAAACATCAATAAAGAGTGCAAAGTAATATTATCTTTCTTCAAAAGCTTTTAATATGACATTTACTTGTCCACGCGTCTGCTTAGTTGTGCAATACTTTCAAATTAATAATTTGGAATACATCTGTCATCTTGAAACGAAGTTCACGAGATGTATCCTTCTAGGAGATCCACTTCAGGCTTTATCTTTATACAGACCTAATGACATCACTAGATCGTTTTAAAATAATATACAATGTAGAGCGTCTGATCGATCTGATCTGATCAGTCGTTATAACATAATGCAACTAATGAATGGTTTTCATAAAAATTATCGATTAGATATCTTAAAGAACAGGAAAAACTCGGTTAATGTTTACACGATATATACGTGCTACAAATAAATTCTACATACAAGGAAATCAAAATTGACAGCCAGAACTTCTTAGGTATTTACAAGCCATAAAAAACCAGAATTAGTATCATTTCCTTTTTACAGCGAAGCAGCTGGATGGAAATTGTTTTGCTTCTGCCTGTGTCTTACGCATCGCTAAAACAGTACTTGAAATTCTTAATACAGAATACTTGTACGTAAAAATACGTGCCCAGCCGATTCTTAGACACTAATAAGCCATCTAGCTTACATAAGAAATTGTATGGTACCTTAAATCCTTTCCAGCATGTTAAGAATTTTGGTCCATAAGATAATTAAAAACATTTTCTCTTAGTATCCTGTAAACATAAATGTTTTTCCCTGAAAAACAACTTTTTCCAATTTCAATGCATTTTTCCAAAGAAAACTTGTGAGAAACTCCAAATTAAAAACTTTCAAAAACATATTCAAATAAATCAAAAACATACCTCGATTTTGACGTCTAACAAAATTCACATGCATGTTTTTTATTAACATACATACATACATACATATGTAACGAAAGGCCAAAAAAACCATTTTATATGCAGTTTAACAGTTTTACAGTAAAATCTCTCATGGCCGGACACCGAAGAGACTATAAAATGTGTCCAATTAAGGCAGACGTCCTCTTAAAAGAACTCAATTCTTTCGTACAGAACGCTGTCGCGAAGAGACAACAACGTCCGTTGAAAGAAAGGTGTCCGTTAAGGCAGATTTCACTGTAATTGCATTTTGAATTGCGTCTATATTTTTACTTGTTTGTTTATTTTATAAACGAACAAGAGTTTTGTAGCTCATACTTCTTAAAGTTTTGTTAGGTGAGCAAAGGTTTTTTTGTTGTTCTAGTCCTTTTCGTCGATTTCCTGTGTATAACTCACTCACACATTTACCATTATCGACGTATAACACTTGTCCTTGTTCTGTCTTGTTTATGTCTAGGGCTTGAAAATCTTTGGGCATACAAAAAAAAACATACATAGAAAATAAGTAAAACATGTTTCTATTATTTTATAACTCTACATCAGGTATTCAAGCTTTATGTTTCAATTTTATTTAGCCAACCATCCATTTGTCTATCCATCTAACTATTTATTGAGCCAAGTGTCTACATGTCCGTCCATTCTTTCATGTGCATATGAGTGCATGCAAAAACACATTCGTAGACAGACAAACGCAATTAACTCTCACTTAAGTTTATTTTTTGGCAAAACAAAAAAATGCAGGGGTTCTGTTGGTGGTGTTGTTGTTCTTCTGCTTCTTGTTTGTTCTTCCTTCTCTAGACCTACACATGGCCTGGCCCTTTCTTGCTCTTTACTTTGTTCTACTTCTGCATGCACTTTTTAATTCTTTGGCAAAACGTTGTTTGCAATTTGTAAAATTTGTATCTGTTTCTTTAAATTTTGTTGTTGGTCTTTTGTATTCGTTTTGTTGTTATTGTAATCGTTGTTATTGCATTTGGAAAGTGTGTGCATTTTGGGGTTTTTTTCGGTGAGCAGTGTGCAAATTTTAGATTCTTATTAAGCTCTTGGGTGTAATTTAGTGTTTTGTTTGTGCTGTTTTTTTTAATCGAGAAAGGTAATAATGCATTTTTTGGCATATACGTTTCCATATTAAGGCAGTACGCATTTGGGTGTGTGCAAATTATCTGTTTAAAAATTTGAAAATTCTATTCTGAATATGTCCACCGACTTCAACGTGCAAGAGATGGTGTGTACAGTTAAACAGTGTTGATGTTTAAACTAGGGACGTAATGAAAACCGACACCGATACCGATATATCGGCGATACTTCAGAGTTTCCGATATATCGGTATCGGAGAAATTTTGCTGTCGATACGACGATAATTTTTTATCTTTTTTGGTGTATTTCTAAACAAATAATTGATTTTTCTACGCTTATTGTTTGCATAGCAACTAGAGAAATAATACCTTAAAAAACAGAACATAAAATTAAAACAGAACTACAAATTTGTTTCTTATAAGAACTGAATCAACGACAATGGAAAATTGTTCTGAGTCTCAAAATTAAGCAGTTCTCTTAGCATAAGCTCTAACTAAAAGATTAAAGTCTTTTATGAATTATGAATCCTATTTTTTATCTTTTAAATGTAGTCAAAGTTTAGGACTGATATGGCTGAAATTTGGAATTTAAGAGTTTTTCATGGGCACGCTGGGGTTTTTAATTTTTGTAATAGAGTAAATTTTTAGGGATGCCCCCATATGAAAAGTAAAAAAATTAATATCTCCAAAACTAAGGTATTATTTTTATACCCACACCACAATAGTGGAGAGGGTATTATGCATTTGTGCTGATGTGTGTAACGCCTTAAAATATTGGTCCTAGACCCACCTTAAAGTATACCGATCGTCACCGAATCACTTTCTGAGTCGAACTAACGATGTCCGTCAGGCTGGCTGGCAGGCTGGCTGGCAGGCAGGCTGGCTGGCTGGCTGGCTGTCCATGTAACCTTGTACGCAAAGTACGCTATTTTGGAGATACTTTGATGCAATTTGGGTCATGGGTTATTATTGGCACAAGGACTAAGCCTGTTGAAAATGGGCCGAATCATAGGACCACGAGGGAAGATAGGGGGAAATTTCTTTCTCTCAGAAACTATCAAACCGATTTCAATTAAATTTAAAACATAGATAGAACCATATCTATATGGACACAAAATGTATGCATTTTTTAAAAAATAGGACCACGAGGGGAGATAGGGGCAATTACTGCCTCTCAAACCGATTTTAATGAAATTTAAAACATAGATAGATCCATATTTATATGGACACATTAGCTATTCAGTTTTTCAAAAATAGGACCACAAGGGGAGGTAGG
This sequence comes from Pollenia angustigena, assembly GCA_930367215.1. NCBI lineage: Eukaryota > Metazoa > Arthropoda > Insecta > Diptera > Polleniidae > Pollenia > Pollenia angustigena. The sequence continues at coordinate 51,876,747 of OV884056.1, read as the reverse complement.
GGGCAATTTCTGCCTCTCACAAACTTTCAAACCGATTTTCATGAAGTTTATAAGCATAGATAAATCTATATTTATATGGACACAAAAGCATGATGTGTTTTTAAATACTATGGTGTAGGGTATCATATGGTCGGGCTTGACCGACTATACTATCTTACTTGTTTTTCCTTAGCTTTGTGCCACTTTAATGATAAATTTTTACAAAAAGTTTTTACCTTTTGCTTTAACGAAGCCAAGTCTTGTTTTGAAACTTTATTTAACCTTTATGTGCTCGGTAGTCCACATTTGTAGCATTTTTGCAGAAAAAGTTGAATATATAAAAAATATCCACAACAATAAGTTCCGAAATTTTCAAAAGCTTCCTAAAAATCAGTTAAGAGCACTCCCCAGACCCAACTCTTCAAAATGACCATCTCCTGGCAAGTAGTCTACAAAAGTAGACACCATATAAAATATATGGAAATTCACAAAGTTCTTTTACTTAACTCGAATTTGTTTGAATGGGACATGTCAAACATATAGTTTAGTTTTTTTTTTTTACTTTTTTTTTCTTGTGCACGTTTGTGTATGCATGCGTATGCTTTAGGCTTGCCAGACGGGCTTGATTTGGCTTGATCAAGAAAAAATACCATTTGCCTAGCTAAACCGGAATTTTAAAAATTGTTCCATTAAATTGCTAAGAAAATCAAGAAACAATAACAATTATTGATCAATTTGGTATTTTTGGGCTGCAGTTATAATGTATTTTATCGGAAAGAGCTGTGGGAATTTTTATCGCAAGGAATTCTGAATTATTAGAGAAAGAATGTATAGCAGGACTATCAGGCTCTTTTTTGTTTTTCATTTATACCAATTTATATCAATATTGGCTTTAGATATCAATTTTGGACTAACAGATTAAATCCTTCTATCCCATATTGTGTGGGCGTTCCTGTACCAAAACCGTGATTTCTAGAAGAAAGAGGTAGTTATTGGTCTATAACTAGATCTTTTAAAGACCGTTTATTTTAAGTTTATGTCATGCAAATGTTACAAAATAAAGTTAATAATGTATAACAAGACTTTCAAAAATTAGAGGCAGTTGTAATTTGTTGCGGATATCTCAGACATTTGTGGACCGAAATGGCCGAATTTCAATTGCAAGCCATTCCTAACTTTATAAATACATATTTTCTTCAGAAAACCCATTTCAAAAAAGAATAGACGGGGATCGTTAAATCAATATTGTTAAAATTATAAACTTATATAAAAAACGAACCTGTGTTGGAGGGTATAAATAATATAAACTTTTTTTGCCAATTTAACCGAAATATTAATTGTAAAAAAAATCAAGCTTTTTCTGTTCAATGCCAAGCTTTTTGGCGATTTTGATCTGGCAAGCCTAGTGTGCTTGCATATTTGACCTTATTATATTTTACAAATACGCATTAAAGTATAACACCCTCATACTTATGTTTTTTTGATATGTGGACATAGTTTTTCATACAAATACATATATGCTACAAATGTAGACTTTCGACCGCGAACGTAAGTTCACAATCCCGAGCACATAAAGGTTAAATCAATTTCACTGATAATAAAATTGTAAACAGCATCTGTTTTTTTTTTTTTTCTTTTTATTTTTTCACAAATCCAAACACTAGAAAGTTCGCTTCATTTTAAGCTGACGCACAGAAAAAAATACCCATGTAAAATTAACATGGAAAAATGTTGATTGAGAATCATGTTAAATTTCAGAAAAATTATGCCCTTTACTTAAATTTATCATTATTTCATATTAATTTTTAATAAAAAATATCAAAATAACCTTAAATTACGTTTATTTAATATTATTCACTGCTAAAAAAATAAAAAATAAAAAAATATTAAAATATAAATAAATCTGGATTCAATATTGAACCCAGTAAAACCTTTTTTTTATTAAAATCAAAAGTTTATCTTGTTAAATTAACATGCATACCTACTTAATTATGTACATTTTTTATTTTCACTTTTAAAATATGTTATAAAAAGAAGACAATTCCCGTATTCTTTTAATTAAAATTGTTTATTTAAATAGTACATCAAGTTTTCAAAGTAGAATGATGACCATATCGGGCGATTCTGCTGATGCTTCTGTTAACAAAGGAGAATACAAAATAAGTGAAACATGTGTTACAGGGTTTTGAATTATTCTTACATAAATGCAAATGTTGTCTGAAGCTTCTTCACACTGTTAAAATACACTCAAACCCATTTGATTCTACATGAAACTCACGTTGTTTCAACTGGAAATAACTTTCATTCAACGTGATTCCGATTGTTATTTCAATATAAATTACATTTTGCTCTAACTTTACTGCAATGTTAAATAACATGAATTATAGTTATATCAAAAGAAAAAAATGTTGTTCGCAGTTATTGTAAAATCAGGTTGAATTAACATGAAACCCGTATGAAGCAAAATCACCACCGAAGAAATTTAAATCAACCTTGTTTTCGACGTTTTTAACTTGATTTTTTTCTGTGTGGAGGCTCTTATAGAAAACGATTATGTTATTAATTTTATCATGAATTTAAATTTAGTTCTTTGTCTTTTAAATGTTATTAATATTAATTTTAAATTTTAATAATCTCTTACAATGTAATTTTGTATAATTATCAATTTACTAATTGAAATTCGTTACTTCCAGTAAAATAATTAAGAAGGTGATGCATTGGAGATATTATTTCATTAAGTTTCCCTCAAACACAAGAAAAACTGGTTAAATCTTTCTGTGTCACTAAAACAGCAATTTCATCCAAAAGCAAGCAAATTACCCGATAAAAAATTTGTTTCTAGAAGCAGTAATGTAAGCAAGCGACTTCTTAACAAATTTTATTGAAAAAAAAATAATGTTTGAAGGGCCACGGCACTCCCTTACTAAGAAGCTGTTTTCTAAGAGATATGAACTGATGTTTACTCTCACCTGTTTTATATGCGTTGACTAAAGGGTATTTTTTGTGTCTAAAATGTATTGCTTCAAAGTGGGAACTAGCCAAATAAAATGCATGTCTTCCAGTTAGCAAGATCGTAAGCAAAACTTTTCCATTTCTCCTTTACAAACATGATACGTTTGAAGCTGAATTGGGTATTTAGGTACTAAAACCGAGAGGCATAGAAAAAGTATTCGTCATATCCAAAATATGCTTGAAGGCTGCTTTGAATCATAACTGGCGATGAAAAATTGTTTCATTATGGAAATCATTTAGGAAAACTGGCAAACCAGCCAAATCAACGCTAAAGCACAATATCCACAGAATCAAGGTCATCTATTATAAAAAAATAAAAATTCTTTTGTTTGTTATGTGTTTGTTCTCCATAGACTCCTCAACTACTGAGCGGATTTCACTAAAATTATCATAGTAATTTTCTGATTACCCGGCCCTTAACTATAAATATTTGTATTTTTTAAGTAAGCGTGGCACCTCTCCTACAAAGATACCAACAGAATCAAGTATGGTGCAAAAATCCACCAGAAAATGGCATCACCAAAATAGCCTGTAACATATTATACGCCACTTCTCATGTAAAATTGTTTAAATATTTAAAGAAGTATAATTGCAATTTTGCCAATTTAGCCACTTAGTAGATAGATTTAGTAATTTGTCATCTCCTTGCGCCATACAAAAATCAATTAAGCTATAAGTCATTTTCATTTAGCCAAATATCCTTCAAGTTTATTAAAATTGTATACAAAAAAATATTATAAACGCTGCATTAAGCTGACCACACACTAGTGATTTCTGTATGTGATTTGTTACCGTACCATTTCTCTATTGAAAATTTTGATTTACTTTGATTTGTGCGCGCATAGCCTTATTAACAAGACTAGTGTGTGGGCAGCTTTAGTTGTATTGTAACTAGGGTTGCCAGATACCAAAAGTTAAATAACTGGACAATAAAAAAAATTCACCTGGATTTTTAAAATATAACTGAACAATTTGAAAAAGCCCTTAAATATAAGAAGAAATAAAATTTTACTTCAGATTTTATTTAGCAATAAAAAAAATTTTTAAAAGCAAGGCAACGTAACACTAAAAATGTAGTCTAATATCATATTAAAAATTATAATCAGGGCGAATTCACTACAAGTGGCAGCAAGAAGCTTGCTGACTTTGAAAGTTCGAACCAATTTGTTTTTGTTTCATAATATTTTATTTATAAATAGTTGACAGTTCGAGCCGTTAACATCTGCTGTTTCTGTGGTTTTTGTTTTGTTGTAGTATTGCTGCCACAGTATATATAAATTCCACTTGGTATATATTGAATTAAATCAAATAAAAAAGTACATAAACAGCCATGTTTTGGATCGAGTGAAATTAAATTTTTGTTTTAATTACCATGGTTTGTTTTTTTTTTCAATGAGGCTTAGCTGTACCCATAGTATGAAGTGACGCCGTGCAAAAAAGCCATAGGATATAAAGCCATATGGCCTTATTTCTTAATGAATTGAGAAAAAACGCCATATGGCTTTATTTCCATGTAAGGAGTGAAATAAAGCCATACATGGCCTTATTTCCCATTTAAATTGTTTTCTTTTCATGTAATTGCAATTTATTTAAAAATTGTTTTGATGGTTTTTCTCTGGGTGTTTATATAAAAAATATAAGGAAAACACTTTTGGACGCAAGGATTTTCTCCTCTATGGTATAACAAAGAATGGCTTCGCTACCTAAAGATTCTCTGCATAGACGGCCTTCGGCCGGGCGCAAGGATTTTCTCTTCTATGGTATAACAGAGACCGGCTTCGCTAACTAAAGCTTCTCTGCATAGCCGGCCTTCGGCCGGGAGCAAGGATTTTCTCCTCTATGGTATAACAGAGACCTGCTTCGCTAACTAAAGCTTCTCTGCATAGCCAAATGGCTTTATTTCATATGGCTTTATTGCACGGCGCCTTATGAAGTATATAAAACAAAATTATTTTAATGAACTTTAAACACTGGACCGTTTTTAAAGTTTATTCGATTTTGATTTCACTCGAATTCGATTTCTCGAACATTGCTGATAACTTTTTGTTTAGCCACATATATATACATATATATATATATATATATATATATATATCGTCATCTCAAATACCTAATAACCTATCTGCAAAAATTTCAAAATTGAGTTTTGTATGGATTTTTATTCCCTACATCATAACGCATATGTGTGCAAAATTTTGAACATGTAATATTACAAATGACAAAGTTTTTGTACCTAGAGGACCGTTACGCACAAAAAAAGAGAAAAATAAATCATCAAAAATCACGATAAAAGTTTAATGTTGTTGCATAGTGTAATTTAAACAAACATAAAGTAATTGTTTTTGCTTAAGCCAGTAAAAGAAAATACTACTGTAATTATTTAACCTAAGTGTCATTACATAAGCTGTGATTAGAAAAACAAAATTTTCTCAACCGACATATCCCTGCGGGAAATTTGTGTCAATTGGTCCCACAGGCTGGTCCTGGGAGTTGTGAAAATAGAACAGGTACAAAAAGAAAGAACTCATGACCAGTGAAAGGAGAACCAATCACGTAACTGGTTTATGGCGGACAAAAAGGTAGAAAAAGTAATTAATTACAGTACAGTCTTCACCGGTGGTGTGATACATTTTTTTGGGACTTTCTAAAATGTGGCTTTTGAACTTAATTCTAGGACTTGTTTTTTTGAAATAATACTACATTTAAGTAACTGTCACTTAACACGTCCATTGAGAATAGATTTGTGACTGGTCAAATGGTGTCAATTGACCCCCTCCAATGACAACCCCATGTAAAAGTGATAGGTCTTATTCATAGAAAGTGTTAAAACTAGAACCGGTCTCTTCCACCAAAGACCTGTCACGGGACTACTTTGGTGTCAGTTCGCTTCCCTCTAGGGATATTACTGGTTTCATTTTAATCAAAATGTGGAATTTTCGTTTCAATATCGTTAATAGTTCCAATTTTATAACGTTTTTTCCCTCTCCTGTAAACTTTTGAAAACTACAGATAGGTTATTTCGTCTTTTAGGTGACGATATATATAATTCTTTTTTTTTTACTCTATTACTTTAGTTGTAAGCAAAAATATTTGAAACATTTTGTAACTTTCATCAAAAATTAGTCTTATTAAAATTTTTGGATTTATTCGGTCATATGAATTGCTTCTTGTGAAAAAATATTGTCAGAATATCTTCAGTTTTTGCACAAAAAGTTTTGCTAGTTGGCATGACTAACAAACAAGATCAATTTAAATTAATTTTGTACGATATTTTTATTGTATTTTTGAAAAACTGGACCTCTCTCTCTATCTCATTAATTGGAATGTGTTAGACATTTTTTTCTTAGTAAGATTTCAAAATTCAATAAAATTTTTAAGCTGCACAATTTGCATTTTAGCTGGAACCTGGACAACAACCAAAAAAAACTGGACAATCCAGGCCATCTGGCAACCCTTATTGTAACGTTGAACTTGAAATAGTCACAGTGTAATAAATAAATTTTCTAAATTTTTGTTAATATTGATGGGTTTTTTATAAAAAAATTTTATTTACTCATATAAAAGCCACTTTGTAGCAAATTTTTAATGAAAATTTACCTATTTTAAGTGGTGCAGAGTGAAAGATAAAAGTAAAATTTTGAAATTGGGTAAAAATTGCCTCGTTATACGAGATCTGTTTAAAAAAAATAATAATTGTATTGAAATGAGAGTAGCAAAGAGCACCGGTTTAAGCTCCATATTTGGTGCGTCCAGAAGGGTTTTACTATTATGAGCTACTGAGCATTTGCCTCCGTAAATTATTACCACCTTAATTATTTCCTTGTATATTCAAATTTTTGCTGTATATTTTTTTCGATAACTTGTTTAAATTGCATTTTTTGTTTGTTGCCAAGGTTTATTTAGAATGTTTTTTTTATAGTTCTTTTTGGGGTTTTGTCGATTTTCTTCTTTTTAGGTTTGCTGTTTTTGTTTATTTGTTTCCCAAAAAAAAAAAAAAATACACCCTCTTATTGCAATTATGCAATTTAATGTTTTTTTTTTTTTTTTTGTTCATTGATTTGTATGTTTTTCTTTCTATTCACTGCAGGGAAATTAAAATTGAAGATGTGCCGGCAATAATTGGATTTTAGAATGCAGACAAGTTTAATGTCTTGCATTTTGTTAAAGGAGAATGTTTTTGAAATTATATGTTCCGAGTCTTTCCGAAGGCGTCATACTGGAGCCAGATTTATGTTTGTAACGAAAAAAAAAATTTCACTTAAATGTTTAAGTATGTGTGAGCTAATAATCAAAATTAAGGGCTTAAAGATAAAACTTTCAAGTAATATTCATTATACCCACAGCACATATATGTGTTACCTTTAAAAATATTGGCTGTTGACTCACTTGAAAGTATACCGATCGGCTCAGAAGGTAATTCTTACGATGTCCATCCGTCCGTCAGTCAAGCTGGCTGGCTGTCTGTCTATGCCAAACCTTGTGAGCAAAGTACAGATCGCATTTTTAAGTGTAATAGTGAATAGAGATCTTGTGGACATAAACTATTTTATTAAGGTGGTATTTAAGTAAAATTTGGTCCAAAAAACGTTCATTGCAATCTTAATCGTCTTCTCAAAATCGGTCTACATACGACCAAAGCTCACAACAAATTACAATCCCAAAAATTACTTACAATTTCAATAATACAAACCGACCTAAGGATCTCTAAAAAGGATTTTCCAACAGGATGGTGTAGATTTCGCGATCCTAAGGTTTGTTTCATATAAATTGTATGAAAATGAGAAGTTTCCACAGGAAAAAGACGCTTGGTGCCTTTATTGAGGTAGCTCAGTTATACGGCAGAGCATTTCACGAGTTTTAAAATAATTCCTACATGAGTCTCATACGACTCTTGGCATGCTTTTTTAAATACTCGTTAGATAATCTCTACATACATCATAAACGATTCTCTATATGATTAATACAAACGTCTTTCACTGTGTTCTGAAAGAAACTCTAATACGACTCAGCGCGAGTAACAGTTTATCCCAAGCGAGGAATCGTCTACAATTAAAATGAGCTCGTCGACCGTCAAAAACACTTTATGAGATTCCCAGTACTTGTAGACGATTGCAAATACTAGCTGGGTAAAACTTTATTATGAATGCATACAGTTCACAGAAACGCCTTAAAATTATAGAATTTTTCTATTCTCGTAAACGATCAATTGCTATGACACAGCGAAAATATCGTCAACATTTTCATTGAGCATCAGCTTCCACAGCATTTATGATTAGGAATTGAATCGAACGTTTAAAGGAACGGGGTCCAGAGATCTGCCGTCCAGGAAAAGGTGCTCAACGAAATATTCGCACTTAAGGCAACGTGGAAGCTGTGCGGTATACGGTTAAAAATTACCCATTTTTGTCAAATCATCGTCGTTTTGGTCAATTGGGCGTTTCCAAAACAACATTGCAGTTGGATCTTAAGGTGCATCCATACAAAATTTAAATTTTGCAAGCACTGCTACCGCAGACCCACCAATAACGACTACAGCGGTATACTGAAAGATCTTATTTGGGCCACCCTATTGAGGTAGACGACTAGATAATATTCAGAAAAAAAAAAGTATAATATAAGTATAAAACTCATAACATTATTTGGTTTTGCCGAGTCCACCGTTACCTATGGCTCCCAAATACATTTTTGAAACAATTTTGTGCTGTAGGGTAATAAAAGTTCGGAGTTGGGTGAATTCACTTTTTAATTTTTTGTTTATAATTGATTTAAAGCCTGTTACAAAGAACAGCTGATTACTTGTGAAATTTGTTATATATCGCTCATTTGGTGCGACATTGTCATAACTCAAAAATTATTAATTTTACAGAAAACGACTTTAAAGTCTTAGACTAACACGCAACATAATGGAAAAAGAAAATGTTATTTTTCTCTCAAGGGTTGAGTTAGCAATTTTTTTATATGAAATAATTACCACTCCATTAGAAACCTTATTTGCCGATTTTTTACTTAAGATGTTGTTGTAGCAAATCAGCGATATGTAAAGGGTGGTTAAACTTTAAGGGCCGATGTTGATTTTGAATAAAACACAAACTATTTAGGAAACTATTGCCATTTCTTTTTATTATGATAATATTGGCATGGTTTAATTATGTATGGAACAAAATATCGGCCAAATGGACGCCGCGACCTCGGCGTCACACCTCCATCCGATGGGCCAAGTTTTCGATGACGCTGACGCATAACTGAGGTTCTATGCCGTAAATGTGCCGAATTATACTATCATTTAGCTGTTGCTGGCTTATCGACGTTCACCTTTTCATTCAAATAACCCCAAAGAAAGAAGTCCAACGGGGTCAAATCACATGATCTTGGCGGCCAATTGACATCGCCACCACGTGAGATAACACGTCCATTGAATTTGTCGCGCAAAAGAGCCATTTTTTCGCTAGCTGTGTGGCAAGTGGCACCGTTCTGTTGAAACCACATATCGTCCACATCCATATCTTCCGATTCTGGTCATAAAAAGTTCGTCATCATCTCAAAATATTCACAGTAACTGTCTGACCTGCCTCATTTTTGAAAAAATACAGCCCGATGATGCCGCCAGCCCATAAACCGCACCAAACAGTCACTCTTTGTGGGTGCATTGGATTTTCGACAGTCACTCTTGGATTACCATTTGCCCAAATGGTGCAATTCTGCTTATTGACGAATCCACTGAGGTGACAATGTGCCTCATTACTGAAGATGATTTTCTTCGAAAATTTAATGATCAAGAGGCTTTGACTCATTAGAGGTAACTGTACGCAAACGAGTACAGCTGCCATTTTATAAGCTTCCAAGCAAAAACAAAGAATTTTATTCGCTGTACCGTTATATATTTAGTATGTTAACAACAATAATACCAACAGTAGCTAAAAAAGAATTTGTGTTTCTTTTTTATTTTTGGGTACAAAAGTATACGTCTGATTTGTGTCACGAAAACAGTGTGAAGGTATGAACACTATTTTGATAATATTGAAAACAATATTGAATTTTTTTTTTTGATAATTTTTAATTTTTATAATTAAAATAGTATCAGAAAAACTTACAGACAAAAACAAATTACTTACTTAAAAAAATAATAAAAGTAGAACAGTATAAAATTGACTGTACTCGTTTGAGTACACTGACAACATGCATAAGTAAAAAATAAGTATTTTTTGTTAGATTTTAACTATAAGTGGGGAACATTTTACGGCCCAAAAGCGATTTAAAAGCCTTCAAGAAGCTGTTGAAAGCATTTCCTATGATAAAGAGGTGTTTAGGAACATATTACGGTTTCAAGCTTAACAAAAGACAAACCTGGTACTATTAAAGTTTTCGTTAATCTGGAAATCATTGACAATGACGTCAGTGACGACAATGATGATATACCGTTGACACCAAAGAAAACTCGGCTAGACTTCGCAAAGCAAATTAATCCTATTTGAAAAAGCTTAACATCGCAGAGCTCAACCCCTCAGCAAAACTCTGAAGTTTGGGAAAGAGTTACTAGTGTACGCGAAGAAATATTTGAAAAATCTTTGATTTCATTGTCTTTGACCTTATAGCCTCCAATTCTCGAAGTCGAATCGACCTGGCTTTCTTCGAATGAAATGCTTAGCGGGATGGTGGCCAAAATATTCCTTAAGACGAGTCGATGGTAAAACATTTTGACTACCATCCCGCTCAGCAATTCATTCGAGGAAATCTAGTTCGATTCGGCTTCAAAAACTGTGTAACGGCTATTGCTGCCAGTTAGATTTGTATTCCAAAAAATTGCATGTGGAATCTTCTGATCCATTTGTTTCACGTGTTGTTAAAAATTTGTTGGAGTAGTTGAACTGTACTGCACGAAATTATCGTGTGTTTTAAAACTTTTTTAGATACAATCTTTATGATGACCGTAGAAATTAAGAGTAACGTCTGGGTCAATATTTGCTGATTAATCAAGATGTGGCTGGACACTATCCTACTAAGCCATCTGCGGTCCATTTGTTTGCCATAAGGGAGCTCGTTGGCAGTATAAGAAATGCTTAAAACACTTTGCATTGAAAAACAATATTCTGAAAATTTTCATACTTAAGAGGTCAGTGTACTCAGTTGAGTACACCCCAAAAACTCAGTTAAAAAAAAATTTTTAATTTTTTCGATTTTATGTTTTTTTAGTACTTATTTTAATCAATAAATAAAGTTGAATTTAAAAATTATTGCCAGTTTTTGTTGAACCTCTAATGGGTTAATAAGCCTGTTAATGTAAGTCTTTATGCGTTATATTCATCACCGACGAGCGTGAGAGGTGCAATTGTTGGGCAGGACGACGAGTTGAGGTTGACGGCTCTTCAGCCACACTTTCGCGGACAGCAGCAATATTTTCTGCACACGTCGCCTACAGACCCGGTTTGCTCAAATTTTTGCATGATTTTTCCGATTGTAAGCACATTTGGACGATTAAATTGACCGAAAAAAACACGAAGTGCACGATATGCATTTTTATTTGAACGCCCATTTTCATAAGCCTGAATAACTTTAACGCGTTGCTCGATTGTGTATCTTTCCATGGTTCAAAATGACTAAGTCTAAAATTGAGAAATGTCAAATGGAATGCAGAAAAAAACTTGACGTTTATGTATATACTATGGCAAAAAAATTATTCTAATATTTTAACTTTGCTCTGAATGTTTCAGATATTTAAATACAATATATATACAATTTTTTCATCGAATGCTAAAAATTGTTTTATCAATCCAAACGAATTGTATACGTTATCTAAGGAATGAGTAATAAAAATTTCCCAAAGCCTTTTAACAAACAAATTTTGCCTTATTCTAATCGGCATTTAAATTTAGCATTTTTAACTTTAAATTTACAGAACTATAAAAACAACTTTATAAAATAAGTATGTGCAAAAAAAATGTTTTTCATTTGCAAAATTAATGCAGATAACGCTAATATGCACAAACGGAATTGAATATGTAAATTAATAAATAACTCTATACACTTGTAAAAACACAAATCTATATAAAAGAGAAATTTTACATATTTGTACATATGTATACATGTATATATGTGTGTATCTATATTCATATAAATATAGACTTAATGCATAGATAACAAAACAAGGCTAAAATGTTTGAATGCATTTTCTACTTAACTTTGCGACATGATGCTGCATGGTTGACAGCAATAATATAATTACCAATGTTTTTTTTTTTTTTTTTGTAAACAAGGAACAGTAAAGTTAACGATTTTATATAAATTAAGCTGACCCTACAGACGTTGTTCTGTCTAAATTTCAATGAATTTTTTTGTGATACTCTATATAAATAAAAAGATGTCAACGAATTTTATTTTAAGATTCAAATTGCTGGCGAATTGGGGATCCAACCGAGTTCTTGAACTCTCTGGAATTGCCAGGGTGGCCGCCTCACCTTCCTTTGAGTTCCCCGGTAAGCTAGCTGTTTGTGAGCTAGTCTATCAGCGCCGGGTTTGCGGGTTCGATTCCCGCCAGAGACTCTGGTTTCGCCCCTGCAGACAAGGCTTCGCGGGATTAGCCTAGGGAATTAAAAAAGAATTTAAAATAAAATATTTATAAAAAAAATTCTTGTGTCATATCGCACTTGTTTGGCAAAGTTATTATGGCTTCGTTAAATTCATTAGAAATTCTGAATGTCTTCTAGTGCCCATGTTCTGTAACTCTCGTGTTGAGACACTTTTCGATTGAAATGTAAGAAATTAAACAAAAATGCCATAAATTGAAACAAACCACTTTTTTCTCAACAAGGTTTCGTTTAAATGTGCAAAAACTATAATCAGTGAGTTTATCTTTTTTTAACAGTCCCGACTACGATGGGTTGATTTTTTGTCAACTCAAAATGTACAACTAGAGAAAAAACAAATTACTTTATTTTATGTTGCTAGTTCAGTTTTATTTACACTGCCACATGCATATTAGTTATCAACTGCGTCTATAACATTATGGTGAATAATATCTGTCACGTACGGAAATTACTCGCAAATTTACAGAAAAAGTCTGATAAATATTTTGTTCATGGCAAATTTTTTTATTGTTAAATTATTTTTCTTTATTTTAGAAAATTATGCGAATATTTTCAAATTTGTTTTGTAAAAACAAAAACATTAAAGACGCACTTTACATTATGTGGTATAGCCGGTTGACGGTTGTATTTTGGACACCTTCGCTAAAAATATTTCAATTTTAGTAAATTTTGGCCGCCGTCAACAATATGTGTGATTGGCGATCTGAACGCCAGCAATTTCACATCGGCTTCGGCTGGAATATTATGGCATATATAACGTAACGACGCAATCGCTTTTGATAGTTTTCGGCACGAGTTACAGACAAATTTTTTCTCACTTTTCGAGAAACGATTGAATATTTTGTTTTACATCTTTTCGATGCGAGAAGTTCTCACCAAAGTTACAGAACATGGGTATAGGCTTCCTTAATATGAGCCCAAACACATATTTGGGATGAGGTCAGCAATGCCTCAAATAATAACTTTTTATATTGGATTTCTTTTGTTTTGTCGTTGAGTCGATGACTTGTGTTTGTTCATTTTTGGCAGCGGAGAAAAAAACAACTCCTTCCAGCCTTTAAGCTGATCATATTTTTTAATAAGGAAGTTGATATTCCCGTCTTTTATATAAGGGGCAGTTTCGAGTGTTTTTCTACGATGCAATTTTTTGTCTTTATAAGTCTCCAGTGTGTTAGTTATCATTGAAAAACATTTTTTTATTCTTGTGACGCCCGCAGGAAAACTTAATTCAGTGAAGCCACCTGCCGTGTCCTACTGAAGGAAAAAACCCCTAAACGCGGCCGCAGGCCGCCACGCAGAAAAACTTTACTATGCGAAGCCAGATTTCAATACTTGACTTTAGTGTTTTCGGAAGTGAAAACTATTAATCAATGTAAAATGCAAAAGTTCTTCAAAACTGAAATGAGAGATAAAGCCATTTTCTAATATCGCTAATGTGAGCTAAGGCCATGATGGCTTTATCTCCCATTCAAATGAACAAAAAAAATAAAAGACTTTATCTCCCTTTTGAATAAGAGATAAAGCCATCATGGCCTTATCTCCCATGGTTTTAAAATACCCCACCGCTGTTTTTATACTTCTAACTGATTGCAAAATCAATTGACTGTCTATTCTTGCAGAGGAAGACTACGAAAAGAAGTTTGTATGAGGGCTATCTGAAATCAAGGGGCGATTCTTACAATTAAAATTTAATTTTTTCCTGATAACGTTTTACCAGTACTTTACAATTGATCTTATCCAAATTGTACCGACTAAAAGCTGGTGGTAGACTGTCTTTATATTCACCAAGTATCGCAAAAGCTTTCAGATTACGTAAAATACAATCTGTAGATTACCATGGATATTTTTGAATTTACAATGTGAAAATTAGAACCCTCAATAACTAATGCGTTACTCATACAGAGGTATATAAGTAGCACGACGTTGTTATCATTCTACTCCCAAAATTGATTTTATATTGATGTTATCGGAGCCAACTTTTGAGTTTAAATTTCCCATAACCAGACTTATTTTGCGTTTCGAATAGGATCGATAATTTCTTCGTTTGGCAACTTTAGTATTCTGCGTTTCGTTTTAATTTTGTTCAAAGGGTGGTCCAACCAAAATGCACGATTTTTGCCAAACTTAATTGGACATTTCTTTGTTTCAGTGTTTGACAAATTCAACAATTTACAGGTTCACAAATTCAATGGTTGGTTGAACAGACTGAAGTGAATGGTGACCTTACAAAACAAAGAAAATCATCTTCAGCGACGAAGCATACTTTAACCTCAATGGATTCGTTAACAAGCAGATTTGCCGCAGTTGGGCAAATGAGAATCCACATGATTATTTAAAAGCCGATGCACCCACAAAGAGTGACTGTTTGGTGCGGTTTATGGGCTGGCCGCGTTATCGGGCTGTACTTCTTCGAAGATGGTGTTCGCATCCGCAACAAGATAATGGCCGGAAATTAAGGATATGGACGATGGTGCCACTTGCCACGCAGCCAACGAAACAATGTTACTTTTGTGCCAGAAATTCAATGGCCGTGTTATCTCACGTCGTGGCAATGTTATGGTGTTTTTTTTTTTTTCTACAAAAAAATGTGACATTTAATTTACAAAAATGCAACTTAGTGTCTGTTTCTTGAAAAATTAGCTCCCGAAAAGGGTGAGTTTTTTGAAATAAAACAAGCCACCCTTTTCGGGAGCAAAATTTTTAAGAAACAGACACCAAATTGCATTTGTTTTTTTTAAATAAAATGTCAAATTTTTTTGTAGAAAAGAAAACACCATTAATTGGCCACGATCATGTCATTTGACACCATTGGACTTCTTTCTTTGGGAGTATTTAAAAGAAAAAGTTTACGTCAATAATCCAAGAACAATTCAAGAGCTAAATGATGAGATAATTCGGCGCATTAGCGACACTGCATCTCAATTATGTCTCAGAGTCATTTAAAATATGAACCCTCGGATAGAGGTATGCCACCGAAGCCGTGACGAGCATTTGGCCGATATTTTGTTTCACACATAATTTTCATAGATCCTTCTA
The DNA here is from genome assembly GCA_930367215.1 of Pollenia angustigena. Classification (NCBI taxonomy): domain Eukaryota; kingdom Metazoa; phylum Arthropoda; class Insecta; order Diptera; family Polleniidae; genus Pollenia; species Pollenia angustigena. Next base: position 51,861,139 of record OV884056.1, on the reverse strand, counting down.
TAGCACGTTTTATCAAGTTTTTTAATTGCACCAGAGTAGTACGAAAAGCTGGCAAATTTGTTTAATTATCTTTTTCACTATAAATATTAAAAGTTTCCTTATTTTATTAGTTTCGTATATGTATCACAGTTTTTTGCACTTATTTTTTTTTTTTTTTTTTTATAAAAGTTTACAAAATTGCTAATTGTTTTTGTTCCGTTTTCATACGTTTCAAAGCAAAACGGAAAATCTTGTTTCCTTATTTTTCTCTCGATACAGTTTATTGTTGGAATACGTTGTTTCGATTGATGCGTAACTGAATAAGGGAACATAATAGAAATGCAGAATAATGGTGGACGTTTTAATGTCACTTTTTGAGGCAATGGCAACTGTTTTGGTTAATAATACCTACGACATGGTATGTTGCCTCTGATATTGCCATATATTTCGATATTTACTGCAAATATGGGCTGTTAGTATTGTCTCAGGTAATGTGTTGGACTTAGTGAGAGCTTTTTTATATTTTTCATGAGGAATAAACCAACTTACTTTAAATGTGAGTTCGGGCTGCCGCTAAAGATGAAATGGTGTCCAGCAATAATGCACAACTCTCTACTACTTTTTTATTTAATTTCAAACAGTTCTAGAAAATCAAGCTGATCAAACAGTCCTAGATAATCAAGCTGATATCTATCCATTTCGCCGCATAAGGGCCAACCGTGATGCTTCTGGTAGTGTTTTTACGTTTTATAGTCCAAATCTTATCCTTGTTCAATAGCAAATTGTTCATCGCTGACTACCCAGTTCGTGTTGAGACTTTTTCTTTTCAAAATCTATTAAAAATATTCGCTGATGTTTCATGTCTGGACTCGGTTCGGTTAAGAACCCAATTTTGGTTTAATTGACAATCCTCGCACAGTTAAGCTTCAAAGGTAAAATAAATAAAAGGATTTCTTTTTTCTTCCTTGAGTTCACCGTTTTTTTTTTAATAAACATTAATTTTTTATAATAATTATATAAATTTGTTTTAAACATACAGGAAATTTAAGTAGATGATGCAGATGATAGTGGGATTACAGTTGGCTTCGATGGTCAATCATAGATAATGATGTAACAACAACTACAACACTAAGTTAAACATTGACAAAAGTTATTTGTTTGAATGAAAGTATGTGTTTTTTTATTTTTATTTTTTTTTTAACATTAACGTAAGCAAGTAATACAACAACGAAAATATATTAAGCTTTAGGCTTTGATGTATAAGTTTGAGGCAATTTTATTGCAAATTACATTGGCAATAGAGAAATAGTTGGGCCAAAACAATTGCAAAAGTAACTCGTACATATTCGCTTCCTCCACTGCACTCATTTGCCAACACAAACATGGCATCAGTGCAACAAATACGTTGGTTGCATCAATGGAATTTTATGCAATTCCATTTACATACAATCCAAGTGCTGACACTGGGTGATTGTATGGTTTTAAAGCCACCGCACGCATCTTACTTACCGTGTTCTATTTTGGAGGCGGAGCATTTTTGCACATTTTTTTCTGTATGATGCTTTTTAATTTTCTTCTTCCTTTTTTTTTTGCAATTTGCTTTTTTTTTAGTTTTATTTGAAACGCAAGCGCGCATTTTTAATAACCAACAACTACTGACTGCCACAGATGCAGCAACAGCAACAACTACAGCCACAAACAAACTACAAAACACACTCACACTTTTAACTGGGTGAGATTTTTGTCTACATGTCTGTTTGTTCGTGTATGTGTTAGTATTTTTTTATCCTAGTTGCTGTTGTCGCTATTATTAAGTTGCATAGGATGCAAACCCAAAACAAATGGAGGATTTTACAAACCAAAATCAAAAACATAAAAATGAGGCAAAAAGAAAAAAAAGACATCGAAATAACGCAGCATATTTCAATGCAATTTCTATAGCAGAAAAAATGTAGCAATTTTTTTGCTTTAAAATTCAAACAACGTATTTGCATACAAGTGCATGTTTTACTCTATATGTGCAAAGCTTGTTTGTAAATTGCATTTATGTACGTAGACATACATGCATGCATACTTATTTTCGATCATGTTCTACGCGTTTGTAGTTCAAATGCAGTTTAGCAAAAAATGTTCCTGTTTTTGTCGCCGTCACCAAAATGACAGACACCGCGTCAAAAGGCTTAAGACTAGGAGTTCACTAAAACCGTGTTCGCTGTTGTTCTAACCAACAAAATTTTGGGCAAAGCTCTAATGCTAACCGGAAGCAAAAATATTCTAGAATATTTATTAAATTTTATTTTATAATACTACATATATAAAACGAAGTGTACACTTTGATGTTACCGCTAACTGCAAAAACGGCTCCACCGACTTTAACCAAGGACACGTTGGGGATAGTCGGTAGAGGGTTTATGTGACGTTTACACAAATTCGTTCCAGTGGTTCCGGATATATGGCATTTAGATTTTCCTGTATATTCCCATACAAATATCAACAAAACTCCGTCCATTTTCCATATTATAATTTTTTATTGTCACTTGAATAGTTACTAAACGATGTATGTGTACAATCCCATTCGTAAAAGTCGTAGAATAGGGCAAACGGGTATAAGCTTCCCCTTCCTTTATCTTCTTAACTAATCAACCGATTTTCTTGAAATTTGTCGAGCAATTAGTGTAACATCTGGAAGGTAGTAAAGCCTATAAAATTTATTATTTAGGGCGCGAAATAGGACAAGAGGAGTAAAAGCTCCCTCTCCCTTTATACTCTTAACTGATCAACCGGTTTTCTTAAAATTTGCCATACAGACACTTTAACATCTAAAGGAACTTTAAGATATAAATTTTTTGAATATTACAAGATTTAGGGCGTCAAATAGCGCAAAACGGGTAAAAGCTTCCTCTACCCATGTCTTCTTAAATTATTATCCGATGATAGTTTCAAGTCTTGAAGGAACTAAAGGCTATAAATTTGAACATTTACGGCTTAAATTGCAGCAAAAATGGTAAAAGCACCCCCTCCTATACCTTCTTATGGTGTTTTCTTTTATGCAAAAAAGTGTGATATTTTATTTAAACAAATGCAATTTAGTGTATGTTTCATAAAAATTTTGCTTCCAAAAAAGGATGAGTTTTTTAGAATAAAACAACCCATCCTTTTCGAGAGCAAAATTTTTAAGAAATAGACTCCAAATTGCATTTTTTTTTTAAATAAAATGAAATAAAATGTCAAATTTTTTGTAGAAAAGAAAACACCATTAATTAATTAACCGATTCTCTTGAAAATTGTTTGTATTTTTTTTTCTCCTGTTTTTCTACTTCGGAATCTGAACTCAACACGGCTGTACCATGGTACACGGTTGGTCTTTTAAAAATTGGTGAAAAACTTTATCGAAGCTACCATTTTGAATGGTTAATTCCGAGACGAAAATGTTTTGCTAATTGTTACGAACTCCGATAATTCCCATAGACGTCCGAATTGAACTTAAACACGTTCAATTTCCTTTTAGATTGTCATTTGCAATGACAATTAATAAGTCGCATAGCCAAAAAACGATGTCTGATCGCGGCTTAGATTTGGAAACACCATACTCGAACAATTATACGTGGCATGTTCTCGCGTCGGCAAGCCATCGAGCTTATTTGTGTTGGCTAAAGACGGACTGACAAAAAATATCGTACACGCATTTGCTTTTCGTGATGAAAATTGATTATCTCTGTTTGATTTTCATACTTCAGAATAAAAACAAGTAAAAAAGTATAGTCGGTCAAGCCCGACCATATGATACCCTACACCACAGTATTTAAAAACACATCATGCTTATGTGTCCACATAAATAGAGATGTATCTGTTTATAAACTTCATGAAAATCGGTTTGAAAGTTTGTAAGAGGCAGAAATTGCCCCCTATCTCCCCTCGTGGTCCTATTTTTTAAAAAAATGAATACATTTTGTGTCCATATAGATATGGTTCTATCTATGTTTTAAATTTCATTGAAATCGGTTTAATAGTTTCTGAGAGGAAGAAATTTCCCCCTATCTTCCCTCGTGGTCAGCCCATTTTCAATAGGCTTGGTCCTGGTGCCAATAAGAACCCATGACCCAAATTTCAGCAAATTATCTCCAAAATTGCGACCTGTACTTTGCGCACAAGGTTACATGGACAGCCAGCCAGCCAGCCTGCCAGCCAGCCGGACGGACATCGTTAGTTCGACTCAGAAAGTGATTCTAAGACGATCGGTATACTTTTAGGTGGGTCTAGGACCAATATTTTAAGGCGTTACACACATCAGCACAAATGCATAATACCCTTTCCACTATTGTGGTGTGGGTATAAATACATCACTTTTTTATTTTTAACTTTTGAATATGTAACGAACAGAAATAAATGGTATTGTTTTTTTCATCGCCGTTCATAGTATAAAGCGCTTATTCCTCTTTCTTTCACTAGAAATAAGTTATATGACACAAAAACGTTTGCTGGGTCTGCTAGTATATATATATATATATATATAAATATAAAGACAGTAAATTCTTTTTCATTTAGAATTATCAGCCTTGTCACAGAGTACAATTCCGTTCGGCATCGAAGAAAACATATTTGTTTATTGATAGAAAGTGTATTTTGATTGTTTTTTGGTCATTCAGATACACTCCCATTCCGTTCATGAAAACAGAAATGGTTTCATTCCGAATATTTTTTTCGTCATTTTCTGAAGCACCAAAATACGGAATGAATTCCGTTTCCGAACGGAATTGCACTATGTTAAATGGCTGCTTAAAAGTTAGCTCTACTGTATTTTTAACAAAATATAAAGACTTTAATTCAGAAATGGATATTCAAGTAGCTCGGAAATCATCACACCTTTAAAAACCGTTAGTTTTGAAATCGATCGATTTTACTCACATATGTCGATTGCATATCGCCCGATTTTATGGGGCAATTCTATGCGTTTTTGCATAAATATCAGATCGTTTTACGTTTAAAATATATCCCCAATGTATCTATAACAAGAAATCAGCAAACAAACAGGTAAATTGCATTGCATTGATGAATCCTCATTATAAAACTCCATTAGAGACTACACGTAGATAAAAAACATGCTTAAATATGGTCACCTCCAACCAAACTATTTTTAGAGAAAATTTTAAACATATTATGTTTAATATAACCATATAATTGTCAGCGACAACCATATTATGGTTCAATTAGTCCACCATCAAGAACCCACAACCATATTATGGTTGTCTTTAAAAATGTTATGGTTGAATATGATAATATGGGCAAATCCTGCGTTACGGACGTTACATTCGCACGCAAATTTGATTGTTAAGATTGACACAGCTGGCGTTAGCATTGGAATATTTTCATGAAATTTTTTGCAAAATGCAGTTCTTTGGGAGTATTTTAAAACGTGTTTTAAACTTAAAGGTTAACTGTTTTTGAAAAAAAGTTATGCTAGCTTAAAGTTCCGTAACGGACGTTACAAAAAATGGAAGTCGACTTTGAGGCGTATGTGCATTTGCACATTTTTCAGCTAATTTTGCATAATAAACAAAAAAACTCCAAATACAAAAACTTAAGTGGAATATACGAACATATCAATCCATCTTAGAAAATAAGGCTAAGTAGTCCTGTTAAATCTTAATTTTTGTCTGTTACGGACGTTACACTTTTTCCATTAAACCAAATTGTGTATATAAAAAACATTCATGTATTTAAAACTCTTTTTCTCTTGTAATTATTTATTTATTAGTTACAAAAAAATTATAGAATATTTCATTACTCTTATATTACTTTTATTCATTTATTAATTTGTTTATTTAACCGTTTAACATTGTATCTTATGCTTAATAGACCCAGCTGTTCGAGCTACTCTTATAGTATTGTCATTGGAAAATCCCGAAAAAATAATGATATGATTTAAGAGCTGGAATATTTTTAACATTTATCCATGTTTTTGATATTTCGTCAGATGTAGTTTTGACATAATATTTACCAACGTAAATTAGGAAAACGCCATTTATATATATATTTTTTTTTTTTTTTTTCTAATTTGTGAAAATCTCGAAAGTTTTTTAAGATGAGATTTTGGGTTTTTACAAGTTGCCAAACTTTTCGCTTAACAACAGCGCCAACACCGTCCACCACTCCTTTTCCATGCGAAGTAGCAAAAAAATTCCGTTCGAAACAACTCACATTCCATTCTTTTACGAATTGTGTAATGTTTATCAGAATGTATTTATGTGACTCTCTAAATTTGGCCACTCGTTGTCTATTATCTTTTTTTATTCTTTTTGCCTGTGACACACTATTTTTTAACTGTTCTTTGATTTTCTCAAGATATGCTCGCTTTCTTTCTGCCTTTTTAGTTTTAAACACCAACAGTTTTTCAGTATTATTTTCAAATTTGCACAAAATTTTTTTGCTCTGTCTGCATTTGAACACATTTTAATTAATACGAATATATGAGTCACCACGCGCAAAATTTTGAGATCAAAGCAAGAATTGCTTAACCCTTTCGACCCGGCTTTCGAATAGCAATGGTAAAACAAAATTTTTGATTGGAACCGAATTTTTTAGTAATATATAACTTATCGGTAAAAGAAAATCAAAAAAACAATGATTAGTGGCTGTGATGGTTGTGGTGGTTGTGGTACATCGTTGTACCATTCGGGATGTTATGTGGTACAAATAAGTACCAACCGTCCGGGTTGTGGTGGTTGTGGTACATCATCGTACCATTCGGGATGTTGTGTGGTACAAATAAGTACCAACCGTCCGGTAAAATAAACTTTCGCGCACAATATCATGCAAAAACCATGCTATGCACTTACAAAAAACGGTCGGGAGACTTTAAAGACTATAAGGTACATTTCGCAACCCAGCAACATTAAATTTGATGCTGTTAGGGATGTTTAAACTTACAGTGGTACTCATGTGTATCATCCGGGTCGAAAGGGTTAAAGATTTCTAACGGAAAATCCAGTACGTAAACATTGCAAGCATGGGCGTACCACCAAATATTTGAAGGGGTGCATGGAGGTTGCGGTTTACAACATGGCTATGGATTACTAATTATTGATATTCAGAAATTATTTTAGGTTTCAGAAGAATTTAAAATTCATCTCAATTTAAGTTGCAGATTGGGGGGCCGCATGTTATTAAAACACACTTTTTGTTACTTTGAGGTGAAGTTTTTCGGATTCTCGGCAACCTAGAGCAATTTTAAGTCCAGATTTAGCAGGTGATAATCCATTATAAACACTTACTTCCACCTCATAATATTAAAATAAAACTTTTGGGTATTTTCATGCCGTTACGGACGTTACACACTTTGTCATTTATATTAAGAAAAAAAAGCATAATAAAGGTATTTCTTTTTTTCATCAGATTAAAGTGTAAAAAAACTCTGTTTACAAAGCTAGTTTGGAAAACAAAATTATTAAAATTCATTCTGTTAAATTTAAAAAACCCCATTTTCCGTTACGGACGTTACCCAGAGTGTACCCATTTTTAGTTAAATTTTTTAATATATACATATTAGATAACTTACATATATGATTTTTATCTTAAATAAAAGAAAATTAAGCAAATTAAAGTTTTGCTAAACGCTAAATACTGAAACGATTGTTTTGCCCACTTTTTTGACCATGGAAAATACCCTTTTTTACAAGAATAAATGAAAGCAAGAGGTACGTTTAGGTTACCCTCTGTCAAGAACAAAAAAAAAACACCGTAAAACCTTATTGCTTATATGTATATGTTGAAGCTTGAATATGTATCCTATTATTCCATTAACAAACATTTGGATTTTGGGCAACTTTAAATTTCTGCCTTTGGTTTAAAAATTGTCGGATTAGCCCACATGTAATTTGTTTTTAAATTTAAGTGTAAGTGCTTAACAAATTTTAGTTATAATTGATAATAACATGTTTTGAGGCAACAATAATATGGCTGGGGCTTCTGGTTTGAGGACTTATTTTACCATTATATGGTTACCGCTGATGTTCAAAATTTTCTTTAAAAATAGTTTTGTTGGAGGGGACCATATTTAAACATTTTTTTTTTCTCTCTGAATAAAGAATAAAGGACATCATTTGCAAGACAAGACTGTTTCAAGTTACCTAAGCTCCAAGGATTTGTTAATTACACAGTACAACATTTTTCAGGTGATTGATTCGGGACTCAGTTCTGATAATTGGTTATGAAAGTAGACCCAAAAAGAAGAACTTCTGCATCATTAGTTTGGTCATGGTACATCAAATAATAACTTAAAAATTAATTTGAAGTTAGTAAGTATCGTAAAGGGGAATTTATCAAGTTTTAGGCTCTTTTGTTTGTCATAACTCGAGAGCCACTAGTCCGAATAAGCTAAAACAAATTGAAAAAATTAAGAATTACAATTGCTTTAATCTGTTCATACAATGTTTCGCCACATAAGCAACAGTTTCGAAGTTATAAACAAATGTATGAAGAAAAAAAATATTTTTTGCCCAAAAAATTGAAATTTTTTATTTTTAATTCATAAAAAATCCAAAACGGTAAAAAAGTGACAAGTCCTATTACTTTTACGTAAAGTCGCATAACCTATGAACAAAATGAGACATAAATCATGTAAATCGATAAACGCGTTTCGCTTTTATTCACAGTTAAGTAAAGGTATGAATTACAAAAATTTGCTAGAGATATCCACAAAATTCTTTGGAAAAAACAGTGATGACTTTTTTATTGATTCTTTATTTTGCATGAAATTAAACATTCCGATTCATATTACAGCTATTCTTACACAGAAAAAATGCGATTTGTATATCTTATCTATGCATGGAAACAAAATTTAGAAAATTTTCAATTATTGTCACTATCCATCCTCGTTGAAGTTGACGCTTGTGGTTCTGATGACTTTATTTTCTTCGTAGGTTGTTCATATGTTCATACCTTTTTGGCATAATTACCTCAGGAATCGGACGAACAAGGAGATAGGTTCCACAAGGTGACCATGCCAATGGAAAAGCGATTCAAAGGCAAAAAATTGGATGCATTGCTTGCGGAGGTTTGTTGGTGGAGTTCTAAAATTAGTCAGTTTGAAATTTGTGGACACACTGAACAAAACATGCCCTTGAATATTACGTCTATCTCGCATAATGATGCAGACTCAGAACATGAACATGAACAACCTACGAAGAAAATAAGATCATCAGAACCACAAGGGTGGTTCTCGAGTTATGACAAACAAAAGAGCCTAAAACTTGATTAATTCCCCTTTACGATACTTACTAACTTCAAATTAATTTTTAAGTTATTATTTGATGTACCATGACCAAACTAATGATGCAGAAGTTCTTTTTTTGGGTCTACTTTCATAACCAATTATCAGAATTGAGTCCCGAAATCATGTGTTGTATCATGCCTGATAAACAAATATTGAGTTTAGTTCCTGAAATTGGATAAAAGTGAGAGAGAGAGAGAGAGCATATCTGGCAGTGAGGGAGAGACTACTTGCCAATGTGGAAGCTGTGTGGCTGAAATTCTACCGCAGAAGGTTAAAAATTATCCATCTGTCTTAACTCATCGTCGTTCCGGTCAATTTATTATTATCAGAAAAACTTCGCAGAGAATTTAAACCAAAACATATTTTCCTAGTTAAAACACAATGCAATGTCTTCTTAATGCATCATCCTCTGAGTGTTGGTCCTAACACCAAACAAAAGAATAATTGGAGCCATAACTCGATGAAGATCCGTGTCAAAAAAATTGTTTTTGCCAAATATCTGGCATTATAAACTGGCCCAGGAGCTCACAGTGTGGCTTTTTGTACTTTTAGGTGACCAGCAGTAAAAAAAAATGGCTTACCCCAAATTTTGGGTGGGTGAAGGAGCCAAACGGACCTCAGTTTCAGATGAGCCTGGTCAAATTTATAGACCACTTTTTTCCCAATGCATGATGAGGGCTACCAATAAAAGTTGGCGGACCACGCTAATATTTTCTACAAAGATTCACTTATTAATACATACCAAATTTCTTTTCGATATCTGCTCCGGAATAGCAGCTGCTTATTTCAGTCCTGCACTGTGGAACGTTCTGAAATAAGAAGACAAAGATATGGAAATATTTCAAAAAAGGGCAAAAAGCAAATCGTTACAAATTTTATTATTTACGTTGTTTGGCATCTTTTTTTTATCCACCACAAATAAATGTACATTTTAAAAAGACTGGTCAATTTTACGCCATTCAATATTTTCATTTCAATGGCTCAGTCCCACCAATATTAAAGACGAGTTAGATTCTGCTCTGCGTAGTCTGCTCCTTTGTTTAAGACTATAAAATATTCAATGGCAGAGTTAATTCGAGGCCGCGGGAGCTACTAAGACGAGCACCGTCCCATTAAGTTAAAAAATTCCAAAAAATATTATTGGATGATTGCAGTTAGAGCTACATGAGCTATGTGAACTGAAAGATAGTCCTTTAAAAAGGATTTTAAAAATCATATTGGCCGAAAATTGGTTTTGTCTGCTCATTCATTAAGATTATGCACAAGTTTTCACATCCGCTATTGCAATGGCAACAATTATTAAATTACTATTCGAACTGCCTTCTCACGCACCTTCTTCGCCAAATTTAGTTTCCTCTGACTATTTTTTCTATTTTCAAACTGGAAGAAAACGGCTCCGTGATAAAAGATTGGTATGTATGCCATAGTTGGCTTTTTAACAATCTAGCAAATCTATTTATAAACAAGGTATAGCTGGGAAAAGTGTATCGAACTTAAAGGAGATTATTTTAAGAAAAAAAAATGTTGTATTTTCCTTGTTAGGTTGACTAGTTTTAGAACTGTTCTCGCAACAAATGTTTTAGCAAACCATAAAATATTTTTTTTTTTAATTATAAATATATTTATTTATATTTATATTTATTCAAAGTTTTTTCTAAATTGCCCACACAAGTATAACTTGTCCTCTGGGGCTATAATGTTTTAGTAATGAAAACACCTGTCTCCCGTCGTTTTGCAAAAAAATTTCTAAAACCTTGCAAGAAATTTTGAACCTCGATGAATTGTAAATCGTAGGAAAATTTTTAAATCTAAAGCAGTGGATAAATTCCAAAATAGCATTTAAGTGATACGTATAGGAATATAAACAAATATCAGGTGTATATTTTCTTAAATTTCCGTGAGATGAAAATTGCGGTTTTCAAACTTCAGCCCGATCCCTGCGTGAACTTTTTTAACAATCCGAAAAAATTATCATATTTTTTATTAATAACTTATAATGTTCTACACGACTATAATATGCCGCTTTTGGTATTCGCAAAAAGTGTGAAAGAGTTTTAGCGCCATTGTAAACATTACTTCAATAATTCGGTTGACTGTGTCGGCTCCACATTTTCCGTACGATTTGACATAACAATTCGACGTAGAAAGCCTTCGGGAATTCTCTCTCATTTCCTTATTTTTTCGGATTTTAAAGAAATAATTTCTTTCGTAAAGCAATTAAAGTTTCTTAATATTTACTAAATTAAAGCTTAACCCATTTTGTACCAAGCTACATAAATGCTTGTACATTCTTATCAAATTTTCATGGTTAGTTAGAAATCGGCCAAACTTAACTTCTACAACTTTTTTTTTTTTTGCCGGCGCACAGTGGCTGAAAATCGTTTTTCATCGGCCAAAAATCTGTAACTTTTGAACCGATAGAGATAATTTTGCAAGTTTTTTTTTGCAGGAGAGAAGACTTCCTGAACTTTTTTACATTTAATTAAATTTTGTTAAAATCCGTTCAGTAGTTGTTGAGAAATTTAAGGCCAAAGTTGAACTTTTGATGTTTTTTAGCATTTAGTATGAAAATGCTAATGATTGAGATTGAGAACTATGGTATTTTTTTATTAAAAAAGTGGGATTTTTTTCAGCCCACTGTTTTAAGAACTTTTTAATCTACATAACTGCCGAATTTCGTTAGCATATCTTTGTTCATGTCAGATTTATAGAATGTCAAACCTTAAAAATATTATTTTTTACTCATATTGAAAGCCCTTTTATTCATTTTCACTATATTTTAATTATTTTAATGTTTGACATTCTATAAATCTAACATGAATAAAGGTATCATAATGAATTTTGGCAGTTATGTAGATTAAAAAGTTCTTAAAACAGTGGACTGAAAAACATCCCCATTTTTGATAAACAAATACCCGAATTCCCAATCCCGTAAAACGGCTTTAAATTTTTTTTTTTTTTGTTCAATAAAGGCAATATAATTTACCATTCGATATTGCTCAGAATTTTCTAGAAAATAATGGACATATTAGAAAACATTACTGTTCTAAATGTATAAAAATCGGTGTGCTGAATTATTAGAATTTTTTACTCAAATAATTTTTTTTGCTTTTTTTTTGTTTGAAAAATTTGATTTGGAATAGGGCATATGGGAGTAAAAATGGCAAACTGACTATAAATTGCTTCTACAAGCATACACTTAATGTTTTCTTTTGAAAAATATAAACATATTTATATATTTCTGGAGAAATTCGTATTCATATTACCTTTATATGCATATACATTCGCCTCGTGCCACTATACCTTTAAAAAAATGTATAGGCATGTAATAATACCTATGATCATTTTGTGAATAGGTTTCTACATTATCAACTCTACAACAGGTTCAACTGGAACCAGTTCCACTAGAAAACTTTTTAGATTAGAAAAATAAATAAGCGTTATACTGTGTTCCTAGGTAGCATAATAAGGTAGAATAAAAAACTAAATTGGGCTAAAGTAGGATACGCTTAAAATCCCACAGGTATTGGTAATTATATAATATAAAATACCTAGCACAACTTGGCTTGGTACATTTATATTCCAGTCATATGAATAAGTAAAATAAAAAGAGCAAAATAAATGTTGCGAATAATTTTACACAAACTAAAAAAGTGTTCTTTAGGCTGGTCCAAACAGGTACAAAAGTGCATTTGGGTTCCTACAGCTAGTAAAATCTCTCTAACCCCTTTTGACCCTCATAAATTCTATACTTCTGAATTTCAATTTGACTACAATATAGAACCTAAAAAAATATTTAATAACACAGCAGGTATAATCGGTACAGTAATACAACATAACATTGTTTGAAGACTGCTTTACTACCAGTATAAAAAATGTTGAACCCACTATTGATAAGAGTTTGATATAAAACATAATCCATCCGATTAAAAAACTAGAAAAACCGTTATAAAATCAAGCCAAAAACTCCGTTTTATCCGAATATCTCCAAAGGCAAAGGACATAACCTAAAAATTTAAGCATATTTTTTGTAGCACACCTTAAATTTAATTTTTTTTGAAATCCATAAAATATTTTTGGTGAATTTTTTAAAAGTTTGAATTTCCGAGGTTACCAATTTTAGAGGTCCGCAAGTCACACTCCCGACCCTCCATTCTTTCAATTCAACTCAAAAGCTATCCGGCTATGACAGTTTAAAATTTCATTCAAATATGTTCAGCCAACAAAACGTTCGTAAACCCTTGTGTTATTTTTCAGTCATATGAGCAGCTTAAATAAAAATAGCAAAAAAAAATGTTGCGAGTAATTTCATTAAAATGAAAAAAGTGTTCAACAGACAGTTCCAAACAGTTGAACAAGTATATATGGGGTTAAAGAGGACACTTTCAGCTTTCTGATGGTACTAAAATCTCTTTAACCCATTTGACCCTAAAAATTCGGATTTAACTTAAATATAGAACCTGGGGAAACATTTAATAACACATCAGGTATAAATGATACAGTGATGTAATGAACCACTTTTTAAAGACTACTATCCCACTAATATAACAAAAAGAATTTCGACCCATTATTGATAACGGTTTGCGAGAAATCATAATTTAGTTCTGATCAAATTTACAAAAATTAATTTTTTTCTAAAACAACTTAAAATATTTGTTTCCAGCAGCATGCCACAGCCACAATTATCAATATTTTAATCTAGTTTTTTGGATACCTTAGTTCTAATATGTTTGCTATCGAATGGCATTAACATTTTTGAAATCGGCGATGACAAAAAATTGGACTTTTGGCCGATGAAATTCAATTTTCAGCCACAGTGCGGCGACTCCCTGTGAAAACTGCTGGTCGATTTCTCGACCACTGGGATAATTAGAGCAACAAATTTTCTGTATTTTGTGATACGAAATAAAATGAAATAATCTCGTAATGAAAGGGGATGACTTAATATAAGCAAATATAAAAGCTTCACTGATAGATAGTCAAAACCGTACTTCAAAATTTAAATACGAATTGGTCAGTTTTTTTATGAGTGTAAGCCTAAAGATAAATAAAAAAAATGAACAATTTATTAAATATTTTAGTTTATTGAATAAACAAGTTATTTAAAATTTGTGTGGTAAGTCTCGAAGCAATTTCGCACATGTAAATTGACATTGCATTTAGGGAAAGTATAGGCAGTATTATTCTTGCTTATTTTGCATCGGCGATAGCAGTCTTAAAATATCGAAAATATCGATAGGAAAAATATAAATATCGATATTTTTATTATTTAAAATACAGCTATGAAGACATCTAACAGCAGCTATACACACACAGTTTTTTTGCCGCAAATTTTTAGTTGCTAGTATTAATTCGCGCTGAATTACAGCAATGAATACAAACAACAAGAATGGCAAGTGGTATGGATTGCTTAGCAGTGCTTTTTACTGCTAATTAAGGGCCTTTAAGTCGAAATTTGTACATGTTTATATAAAGACTGAAATGTCAAATATTTTTGTAATGTTGTAAAAAAAATCCAAATGCTCTGTAACTTTAGTGAGAACTTCTCGCATCGAAAAGAAGTGAAACAAAATATTCCATCGTTTCCCGAAAAGTGAGAAAAAACTGTGTCTGTAACTTATGTCGAAAACTATCAAAAGAGATTACGTCGTTACGTTATGAACGTCGTAACATTAAACTCGAAGCCGATGTGACATTGCAGACGTTGAAAACGCGAGTAACACATTCGTTGACGGCGTCCAAAATTTACTAAAATTCCAAATTTTTCAACGACGGCGGCGAATATACAACCGTCGGCTTTACCAAATATACAAAATGTGCCAAGAACAAAATATTATTATTATTTTTCTTTGTGTTTTGCATTTTGAATTGTTTTTTAGTGTTAAAATTTTTTCTCGCCCCATTTTTTTTCGTGAGTTTATTAGACAGTTCAAAGCGGGAACTCTTCTCACAAAAATGTTACAGACACAGTTTTTCTGTAAACTGGCGAGTTATATCCTTGCGTGACAGCTAGTACTCGCCAAAAAAAAGTTACAGACGTTACAGTTAGTGAGAAAAACAGCTGTTTTTTTCATTATATGGCATTTTTGTTTCATTTTACACATTTCAATCGAAAAGTTTCTCGACGCGAGAGTTACAGAACATGAGCACTGATAAAAAACTAGTTTAAGTTTTCCTTCTTAAGTACAAACATTCAGTCGATAGTAATATCGATATATCAATAGTGAAATCTTAACTTTCGATAAATATCGATAGTAGAAAATATCGATAGTATCCCAGCACTAACCCAAAGTGGCCACCTTCTTGCCTCATATTTTAATCCGATAATTAACTATGATGTTATCATGTAAGTCAACGCCTCCCATATACGTATTATAGTTAAAAATAAGGTTGACTTGGGGCTCAGGGACCCGTTTTTTTAGTTTCGTATCGAATAACATTTTTTTATCGGATACATATGATCATAATTTTTAGCTAAAGTGACCTCTACATTATCTCTTCATCGAACCAATGCAAATTTTCAGGCTTGCGCCTTCCAATCTGTTGCACAAAACTTTTTTCTTGTAGAGGGCAAAGCAAATGGTAGCCGCTAAACAAATTGTCCAAATGAACGCTATGTTGAATTGGATTCTCCCAGTTGTTTACCATAGGTATCCGATTAGAGTTGTCAGCCGATTAAGAATAATTCGATTAATCGATCAAACAAAACCTAACTCTTGTTCAATTAATTTAAAAATGGCGATTTTCGAATAAAGAAAAAATCGATTAATTAATGTCGACTAATCGAATAATTTTTTTTATTAAAAAGTAAATAAAAGCTTAGAATTTGATTTATTCTAATACGTTTTTAATGATTTTATAAATGGCGGTCAGACCAAAATGCACGATGTTAATTGTAAATAAATCATAAAGTTTTCACAGAATATTTTTTATTGTTATAGAAAGATGTAATGACATCTATGTTTGAAACAAAAAATCGGCCAAATGCTCGCCACGGCTACAGTGGCATACCTCTTTCCGATGGCCCATATTTTCAATGATTCTGCGACAAAATAAAGGTTCTATATCGTTAATGTGCTGAATTATCTTATCCTTTAGCTCTTGATTTGTTCTTGGCTTATTGACGTACAATTTTTCTTTTAACACGGCCATTAAATTTCTAGCGCAAAAGAGCCAAAAGAGCGCAAAAGAGTTGGAACCACATATCTTCCATTTTCATATACTCAATTTCTGGCTACAAAAAGTCCGTTATCATGTCGTGATATCGAACACCATTGTCCAAGAAATGCGGCCCGATTACGCCACCAGCCCATCAACGAGCTGCACGAGCATGCACAGCTGTTTTCAAATTTCCTACAGACCCTGTTTGCGGAAATTAACGCACAATTCTCCCGATTGTGGACACATTTAGTCGATTAAATGCATTTGGATTTGAACGCCCATTTTCGTAAAAGGCTTCAACAATCATAACGCGCTGCTCAATTGTGTACCTTTCCATGGTTGAATTTGTCAAACACTAAAACAGAGAAATGTCAAATTAAGTTTGTCAAAAAAATTAACAATAAAGTGCGACTCACAATTAACATCGTGCATTATGGTTGGCCCACCCTTTAAAAAAAGTTAGAAAAGTCAAAGAATATTGTACCCATAGCCCTGATTGTAATTAATCTCAATGTTTAGTAAGCAAAAACCGTGTCAAGTACTCATAGTATTTCAAAAATGTATTTTATGTTCTTATTAAACAAATATTTGACAAGCAATTATAAAAATAAAGAAGATAGTTGAAGATGAATGGAATGGAATGGAATGGTATCAATTTAAAAAACGTAAATTTTTTGTAATACTAATATTTTTTATTCGTTGTTCTCATCGAGTAATCGAATAATTTTTTAGATTTAATCGTTTGATCGAAAGAACAAAAACAATTCTTTGAATTATTCGAACCAAGTTGAAAGGCGAATAATTGACAACTCTATATCCGATGCTCAAGCATATGGTTGAAATTGAAAAAGATATCCTTTGTAAGAACATAAGCACCAATATTCGTATCCGAAGCGAATAATTGGCTTCCCCCAGATAAACATCTTACAGCTATTTGCTCACACAGAAAAAATGAAAAACCCACTTCAATTAACGTATTTGTTAGATATTTGTACTATTAATTAAATTCTGTACTGATTTTCCGCCAACAAGCAAATTGATCATATCAATTAACACGTTTATAAGTTTGAGCTTTTTTTGCTGTTCAGTTTCAATCAATAGGTTTAATTAAAATGTGACCGTCAGCATAAGAGAAAAGAGAAACAATTAAAAAATTGTTTGAAAATTTTAGATATTTTAAAGTTTGTGTGCATGTTTTCATATTTGCAAATATACACACAAACATTATAATTCTTATTTTCAATTAAGGGAAATTAATTGGAACAATTAAAAAACTTGTTTGAAACAGCATTATTAAATTTAGTGCACTAATTATCCCAGTGGTCGACATCTCGACCAACTATATTCAAGGCTGTCTGCCGGCCAGCAGGAGTAGCAAGTCAATTTAAATTTGGATATTAAAATTCATTTGATCTGTTGGCTATTTAAAGCAATAATTTTTTTTTTTTCTATTTTATATATGTAAGTCGTTACAATTGGATTAACAATATCCTATTTTTAGTTTATTTTTGTGCACCCCAGAGGGGTACTTAAAAGGGGGAGCGGTTTGATAACAAAGTCCTGATCAGAAAGCCAACAAGCCAAACTAAATTATTAATAATAAAAATTAATTTAATTACACTACCTACACAGAAAAAATTATTGCCGAATTATTTTCAAACAAACGCTTGTTTGAAAATTTTTTTGATTTCTACAAATTTTTTTTACTGATTCAATCAATATTTTTGTTTGATTTTTATTTAACCAACAAAAATGTGGACAACTCTTCAAAAATTTAAGAAACGCGCTATTGGTTTGAAGTTTTCATAATTTTGTATGAAATATTTAACGCTCTTTAATGTTGTCGTCTTTTTGCATTTTTTTATTGATTGTAAGCAACACTTCTTTATGATAAATATAAGAACTACAACAAAAAACACATGGAGTCTATTTTTGGAAATAAAAATGATAAAATAGCGCGATGAGGTTTGTAGTAAAAAAACAACAAAAACAATAGCAGGTAAAAAAAAACGTTTCATTTTTTTTAAACAACAGAAAACACACATTATAAGAAACAAAATAAATTTTTGGTTGGTTTCAAAGTTGGTAAAAAAAAAAACAAAATCCCGTATTCAATTTTTTCAAACAGTTTGTTTAAATACATCAAATACAAAAATAGAATGATGGCAGAAAACATATCGAGTCGGTCTGCCGCCGTTTTTGGTTACATTTCTTCTTCATTAGCAAAGGAAAGGATAAAGCAACAGTGAGTGATGAAGAAAAACACTGTGAGTATAAATATGACTTCGTCCAAAAATTATTCCAACAAAAAAATGTGTCTCAAAGCCAGCCGGCCGCTCTGCTCTGCTTCATCTTCGCAAACAGTGCTTGCTTGTGTGCGCGTCATTGCTTGTGCCAAAACTTTTTTGTTTGATTAAGCAAAATTATTTGTTTGAAATTTATATGAATTTCAGTAAACTTTTTGTTTTGATTCTGTAAAATTATTTGTTTGAAAAAATCGGCGTTTGTTTCAATAAACAAAATGCAAATTAATTGTTTGAATATGCGAATTTGTTTGTAGGACCGATTTTAGACAAAAAATTGTTTGATTCTACAAATTTTTTGTTTGAATTGGAAAAATAATTTTTTCTGTGTAATATTTTAAATTATTTAATGAAAAATGGTAAAAGTTTGTGGTCGACATCTCGACCGCTGGTACAAAATGGGTTAACAACGATTGAATTCTAAAACGCTGAAAGGTAAACTTTCTTTGTATTCAATATAAATTACGAAATGTTTGTAAATAGTACAAAAACGGTTGCTAAGAAAGTTGCATGGATTTCTTTCAGTGTATATTAGTACAATAGCATTTGCAATAAAAACGTGCACTGCACTTGATTTGAAGAAAATTGTGTGGAAAAGATATCAAAAAAAATCTGAAGCATGTTGTAAAAATTGATATGTAGGTTTTAATTAAATTAAAATAAATTAAATTTAAAGTTTTTAAGGGCTTTATATTAAATAAAAATCAAGAGGCTCTAGATCTTTCCGCCACTGTTAAGAACTAAATATCGCATATTGGCCCACATTGCTCAAGCCAAAAGATAAACAAAAAAAGAAATATTTCTAGGAAACTGTTTTTGTTTTCGTTTATTATTTATTTTTAGTTATACAATATTATATGACCAGTTCCCATTTGAGATTTACGCGTTTTTTTTAGTTAACATTGTTGTTATTTTTCTTTATTTGAATAGTTGTTATTGTTGCTGCCATTGCCGTTGCCGTTGCCGTTGCATGTTACGTGTTATCATTTTAAGTTTGGAGTTTGAGCTTAAAATCTACCTTGTGGCACATGTTGTATTTGTTTGCATACAACAATTTCGTACTTGTACTCGTCGCAATGCGTCACATGCCTCAAACTTTAGACAAAAATGATGTTTGTATGCAAGTGAGTGAGTAAACGTGTGTGTGTCCTTTCTACTTCCTACCCAAAAACGAAATAAATAAACCACACATATAGAAAAACTTACACAAAACCACACTCGTACAAATATAAAACTGCTGCAAGTGCTTTGCAAGTAGTGTAGTTCTTTTTTTTTTTTGTATTTCTACTTTCTGTTTTTCGCGGAAATAAACTGCAGTTTTTTCCCTCATTCGTATTGTTGTTGTTGTCGCTGTTGTTTTGAGGCCCAAATCGAAAATCGCGCGCGTATGTGTGTATTCGAGTTTGCTTGCAAATGTGGGGGCTCGAGAAAGGCGTTTGGGGCCAGGATGTGTATTGCTGTTATTGCAATGCATTTTATATTCATGAATTATACAACTTCTTCTTATTGCTGTTGTTGCTTTTGCCTCCATCGCTAGTAAACAAATACGAATTGCATTCCCGTCTTCCTTTTTCCCCATTGCACTTGTTGGCGTTTAGTTTGTTTTGCGACTCCCCGAAAAAATAAACCTTCCTTACCTTAGGTTTTATTTCTTGTAATGGAAAATATTTTCTGAGCTTTTTTTCGTTGGCTGTGCAACTGCATTGGTTCGATTCGCGTTTATCACCAGCATCGTAATGGCTGTGGAGCTGATTTTGCCTGTTTATGACTGTGTTGCTGCTGTTGATGGTTGGGTGATGGTCGCTTCCCTATGCAGAGCCTGTTTTAGCATTGTCTTGCATTTTACTGCAATACCTTCTTTTTTTAGAATTTTATTCGTGATATAAATTTTTTTTTTTTTTTTTAATTTATACTCGCACTTGGCGGACTTTTGCAGTTGTTTTATTTTATTTAGCGTACGTTTTTTTAGTGCTTATGGTTGCATATGAGATGATATATCGCAATTTGTTTTATAGTCGAAATGGGATTTTATCTTTCAAATGCCTTATCGCTCAATTTTTCTTTATGTTTTACAAATATCTAAATGATTTAGTGCTTTGTGGCTCTTGTCGTAAAGACTTTTTTTATATTAAAAATAAGGTTTTCCTTTTGTTTTCCTATTTCATATAAAAGTATTTTTTAAGAATTAAAGAATCAAGTAGTTTTTGGTTAAGAATTTCATGGGTACAACTTAGAAATGCTGTATTTTTGCTTAAATTACTTACAACATTTTAGAGAATAAAGGCCTTATTTATTAAAAATAAAACAGGTTAATAAAGGGCTTATGAAACAGATTTTGTATGAAAATGTCTTTAATAAACCTTTTATTAACCTGTTTTATTTTTTATAAATAAGGCCGTAAATATCTATAAATTTTACTAACATACACATGGATATTCCAAAAAATATTTACTGCCGTTTTTATAAAAAATAAAATAAGTTTGAAATGTGTTTTAAGGCAAAAATTTCTTACAAATTTTTCTAAAAATGCATTTCAAATCATTTCTAATTTTTTTATGAATACGGCAGTTAAAATTTAATGAAGGCAAAAAAAATCTTATATGATAAATTTCCTTAATAAACGTTTGTTAAATTTAATAATTGTTTATGAAATTTAAAACGAAATAGTGGAAACAATAAAGCTATTTTTGCTTCGAAAATGTCGAGTTTTATGTAAACTTACCATTATACAAGGTGGCGCAAAAGTTGTCACCAGTAATTTTTTAAATATACGAAAAATTAAAGATTTGCTTTTTCATTGTGTTTATTTGATGTCAGCCTTTTTAACAAGTAGCCGCCGGCAGAATTTACGATCATACAGACCCGATTTAGGGTATTTCACTATTATCACTCTTGCCAGTACTGCGATACACGTAGAGAAAAAACATGTTTAAATATGGTCACCTCCAACCAAACTATTTTTAAAGAAAATTTTAAACATATTATGATTAATATAACCATATAATTGTCTGCGACAACAATATTATGGTTAAATTAGTCCTCCATCAACAACCCACAACCATATTATGGTTGCCTCTAAAAATGTTATGGTTAAATATAATAATAATTTGTTTTTAAATTTACAATAGTATTTTCCTCTTTTTCAAGAGCAACATGCTATGGTTGAAAACCAACCATGTTATTATAAGTGTTACACATATTTTAGTTATTACTTAATATAACATGTTCGGAGGCAACCATAAAATGGTTGTGGCTTCTTGATGGAGACCTAATTTAACCATAATATGGTTACCGCTGACAGTAATATGGTCATATTAAACATAATATGTTCAACATTTTCATTAAAAATAGTTTGGTTGGAGGTGACCATATTTAAACATGTTTTTCTCTGGGTGTAGGTACCCGCATTCCTGACGGATATTGTCTTTTTTTTTTTTTTTTTTTGTTAGAAACAGCATTCATGGAACTAGAAAAATAAATTATGGGAAAGAGGAAAGAGGGAGTAGTGCTTGGGAACATTCGACTTGAATTGTTTCATGTTGAAAGTGGTAGGGAAAATTTTAACAAGAAGGTTATTCCACATACGAACAGTCCGCCCAAAAAACGATATGCTGTAAGCATATTTGATTTGTTGGTGCGAATTTGCGCTAATTTAGCAATTTGTATCGAATTTTTGCCATTCCTTGTAATTTAAGCGAGTTTTTATCCATTTTATGGCTTGTTTTTTACTACAAAGTATTTTTAAATAAAAACTTATATAATAAAGAAAGTAACAAGGCTAATTCACACAGGCTGTCACCGAGCAATGTTCGAAAATAAACAGAACAAAGAACCGAACATTAAATAGTGTTTTGTTCTTCGTTCGTCTTGTGGTTCTGTAGACAAACATTATATTTTAATGTTCTATAGTGTTTCTTTTTTTTACGTTGATGAAGAAATGAATACACAACAAATTTTAGCAACGACCGCAGCACGAACAGCTTGTGTGTGCATTGTGTATATGTTTTGTTAGTGTGAAATTATTTTGCTGGCTTTTTGTTTTTTTTTCCGAATGTGTATTTGGTTTTTGTAGAAAATGTTTGGTTTTTTACCAGCCAAAAGGGCGCTACGCACAACAGAAACGAATGAACATTTATGAACTGAACCGAACACAATGAAGATTGTGGTTAAAAAAAACCGAACTGAATTAAATATTCTCATCTTTTTATTGAGTTGGATAAAAACAGTATTATTTTTATGTCGAAAGATGACAAACAGGGAAACGTAATTTTTTTAATGATTTACTACACAAACACTATTAGCGTTTTTTCCACAAATCTACCGAACCGAACACTAAGAAGTCATCTATTTATTGTTTATTTTGTCAAGATTTATTTACATTTTGTGAAATATTTAGTTAAAATCAAAATAATTTTTGGGAATACAACATTTTAATTAAAAAGATTTTGTTATTCGTGCTTAATTCCCAATTTTTATTATTGATAAAAACACTGAAATTTATTGTAGATGGGATAAGCTGTTCCTAAGCGCATTTCACTGGTTTCTTACGCCAGATCGTCAGAAAACTTCATCTAAAAAAGATTTTAGAAAAACTAAAGATATTTAACCAAATAAAACTGTTAAAAATATAAGAACTATAAGCATCGGTTAATTCTACTTGTAACAATATCAAAGTTCAAACAAAAACATCAACAATAAACAGTGAGTTTATCTCTCCTTACATTTCCCACTACAATTAATTGGAATTCTTCCAACATTAATTGTAGTTGTACGAAGGTTAAGAAAAACAAAATGAAAACAAAAACAACTTGCAAAAGCATGTTGCCAGTTAAGTTTTTGCAGGCCGTGCACTGCCATTTTATTATCAAAATAGTTTTTAGGAATACAAAATTTTAATTAAAAAGATTTTGTTATTCGTGCTTAATTCCCAAATTTTATTATTGATGAAAACACTGAAATTTATTGTTGACTAAGACTGCTCGCTCTCGTCTAAAGGCTTGGTAACAAAACATCGATACAGAAGTTTCGTCGTGCGAAACTACGCGATTATGGTACGTGTTATTGAATCAGAACTTTGTTAGGAAACTGAATAATTTGCAACCTTCGTGGTGCTTATTTTTCGTTATGTTTGAATGGCATAAATCGACGTTTCGAACTGTTATAGAATTGAGAAGCCAACTTCACTTTTTTCGAGAAATGTCCCGTTTGCCCGACTAAAGTCCCTTTTTTAGCGGGCTCCAAATTCTTGTGAGACTTTTTTAACACCGACTTCTTTGCGACTTTTATAATATTTACCATTTTTTGTAAAGTTTTTTACAAAAAACATTTAATATATATATGTAACGTATGGACTCTAAAACGGCTGGACCGATTTTGATGAAATATTCAGGGAATCTTCAGAATATTCAGGCGGGCGACACTGTGAAGTCTGGGGTCTAATAACCGCATTCGATACTCTCGTATCGAATAAACTATCGAATGAAAACACGATAAATATAATGTCGAGTTACTCGATATCGAATGCTATTATTTTAAATTCAATACATTTCATTCGATATCGAGTTTCATGATACCAAAATAAATAATTTCGATCAATTTTGCTCGATATCGGTTGCGGTGATTTGACCCCTGATTTTTGATTTTCGGTCTGCGCGCGGAGGGGCGTGGCAAAATCCAATTTTCATATTGCACCACCAATGACATCCATATAGTTTGGACGATTTTTTCTTTAAAATAATCGCTATGATCCAACTTATACTTATACGAAAAGAAAATGTTGCCCCGCCCACTTTTACGTCCAATTTTTTTGAATTACCTAAATTCAGGAAACGGATCCATCGATTTGACAAATTTTTCTTTCAAATGTTCGTATTAATCCATTTTAAGTTTTCATCGAAAGAAAAATTGACCAAGCCTACTTTTATGCCCACTTTTTCTATTAAGCGCATAACTTGAGAACGGCTTGACCGATTTGGACGATTTTCTTTAAAATCATCGCCATGGTCCAACTTAGGTTTTTACGGAAAGAAAATTTTGCCCGGCCCACTTTAACGCCCACTTTTTTCGATTTACCTAAAATCAGAAAACGGCTCCAGCGATTTGACTAATTTTTCTTTCAAATATTTGTTTTTTTCAACGGATTTTAAAAATCGAACGCAAACATTTTTGCTAATTTCGACAGGACAACGTCTGTCGGGTCAGCTAGTTTTTATAAAAAAAAATGGTCAAAACAATGTCGTCAAAATTTAAAAGCAATTCACAGATTATTGTTTCTTTGGCAACAATTGTATTACTTTTTTGCAACTTTGTCATGTATAAAATGTATTAATGAAAGTTTTAGCAAAAATTCTAAGAATTGTTTTAGCAAAAAAGCTTTTTAAAAAGAAAAATTGTGGTGTTTGTAGTGCTCGTTTAAAAAAATTATTTTTAGCCGCCGATTCAGTACAAGAAAATAACATTGATATCGCTGCAGGTCCTTCCAAGAAATATAATATTTGGTGATACCATTCGAAAGACTGGGAACTGAAGTATAAATAGCTTAACCAAGACATGGAGGCAAAGCGGTCTTTTGCAGTGTTTGTAAACAGCTTTTAGTCATCATCTTAAGCGACATGGAAAAAAGCATTAATAATATAAAACAGGCTTCTAAAAATAAAAAGAATGCTATGCTTTTTATTAATAAAAAACGTTAAAAATCATGTGTATTTTAGTAATTTTATTATATTTCACTAGAAGAAAGAAATACGTAACCTTTTAAAATTTTTGAAGATATTTGCATTTAAGTCACATCATCTTTTTTAAAAACACAAATAACGTTTATTGTGGAATATCTCAAAAACGGATTCATATTCGGATTCAGCGGACAATTTTACATAAAGATTAGGTGTCAGATTATTTTGGTCAAAAAACTGTCAAGTAGTGTAGTATGCAAATTTTCATAGCATTTTTTTAAGCATCGAGTAATTAAAAAAGTACTGTGAACATTTCAGGAAAATCTTAAAATCTTAGAATCGAATAAAACTTAACAACCAAGTTTTTTTTTTATAAATTTATGGTTTATTTAAATTTTAGTGATTTCAAAACAATCAACATCTAAAAGAAAGAAACACCCGGTATTTTGGAATTTTTTAAATTCTACGAATGAAATCGGAATCCCCGGTGATTGTTTTAAGGATTTTAGATTTTTTGTAATTGTTTTAAATACGGTTTCAAATACAATCGTTGCTTTTTCGTAAAAAGTTACCCATGAAACGTTACAGGTACTACAAAAAAAAAAAAAATATTTTTACTCACAATTACCAAAAGGAACTAGTCTACAAATAACTTTCGAAAATAACTGATACTTCGCTTGAACGTAACTATCCAATATTTTTTTTTTTTTTTTTTTTTTTTGTTGCAAAAAAAAAGATAACAAAAATACTTTTATTTTAATTAAACAATTTTACAAATCAACTTTTCCTTTTGCCAACATCAAAGATTACAATTTAAACAAATTAATTGAAACATATGAACTTTAATATGAAATGAAAAAAATTTAACACTAGAAAGGGCTTTGATGGCAAAAACATGCACTTCCAACTTCAAATTCATTCTCCAAAAACAAAACTCAACAACAACAAAAACACGTTCTCTTTCCAAAACTCTAAACTAAATTGCAGTATTCGTAGTGTGGCCAACGGACTAGTGGCAGTAGTTTGAAATAGAAAACTTCCCCCAAACTCCTAAAATGTTAACTATAGAATAGACTACAGAGAATAGTAGAGTCTGATGGTGTCAGGACTCACACGTTAAATTTAGAGAGAAAAACAAGAATACAAACGCCAGATATTGTACATGAAGCATTTTATATAAATCGGGATATATTTACATACATACATACGTATGAATGCTGGTCATACTTTTAAATAACAAAAAAAAAAAAAAACAAATAGAAAAAAGTTATTTAAAAAGTGAGGAGCATGTACTATATAGTATTGTATACAATATAAGCCTACACAGCGCCAACAACAACAACAAGAGCAACCAACAGCTAGACATGCATCTATAGACAACTACATACAAACATATCTGCGTACATAAATACATAGAGATTGCAATTAACTAAATCTAAATACAAGGGATCTGTTGGTGCAGCGCCTGCAACCTGTGTAAAATAAACACCAACAAAAAGTCCGAACAAACCGGCTGGATTCTCCAACTCATCAATTCTTGTTATTGAAAATCAGAAGAAGAAAAAATCGAGCATCATGCATTCATGTCTATGGCATTGGATGGTGTTTAGTGTTAAATGTATCTAAATTTGTTTTATTTTTTTTTTTTTAACTTTTTTTATCTCTCTACTTTCCCCCTCTCCCTTTCCACATTCAGTTTATATGTATGTCTTTTTGGTTGATTTTGTAGGGCTTACAAATGCATTTTACAATGCAAAAATGCAAAAAAAAAATTGATATACACACAATCTACGCAATTTACCATGTTTTCTAATGTTTATGTATCAGTAGGTGTGAGCGTATTATGTGCATGTGTTAGAAACACACAAGCACATAAACATTTTGTTGTCAGTTGTACTCTGAAGGACCGCATCATTTTACAAAGCAAAGAAAAGCAGAGTATTGGTTGGTCATTGTTGTGCATCTACGTTGGCTAATTGCTAAGTGCCCTTAATGGAAAAGTAGATTGCAATAAATTTTAATTTTGGGATAACTCAAGAACGAATGTTCCTGAAGCAATAGCAATTTTTGGAGTTAGTTTAGAGGTTTTTAAGCATATTGAGAGAGCTTTTTAATTTCTTCAGAAAGGTTAGTTTCCATTTTAGCGCTGAGGGCTTAAAGAAATTTAAACGAAATTTTGGTAAATAAAAAACTTTTCCTAGTACTTTTCATGGCATTTATTTATTTTAAACTAAGACGCAACACCGCAAGTTTTGTATTAGAATAGCAGAGTAAAATATCACATATAGTTAAACTATCGATAAATATCATAAATACATAGTTATACCCAGTAAAAAATGTGATCCAAAAGGAGCAGGTTTTATGTATGAATTCATACCTCAAATCGCTTCAAACCTGCTGATGGGATGCCTGAATTTTGTATGGAGTGTTCCCGGTTTGAAGGGCTATTTTCTGCTGACAAAAAGCGCTTCATTTAACACGCAAACAAAGCACTCCTAAGGTGCTTTCTTAAGGACTAACTATATATTTACTAATGTTTTGCTTTTACTTGTTTATATGCCTTTTTCAATAGTTTTCGTAAGCCATAATATATTTTAATTTTTTTAAAAACTTCTTCGTTGTCAGCACTTAAAAATCAGAATCAAAAATTGAAGCGCTCAATTATGCGCTTTTTCTCTTAAGTGCTTCAAAAAACCCAAATTTTTTTTACTGGGATATCACCAATATTTGTATTGCCGCAAACACATTAACCATTATCAGTACTCCCTCCATTGGGCATTTCCAAACATATTATGGTAACTCAATCATTCTATGGTTACCTTTATCATTTAAAAGTTTAAATTTTCAAATATAAATGATTAGAATAAAACTGTAAACAGTTATAGGCAATCATTTTATGATTGGGACAGACAGGACAGGGATTGTTTTAAAACAGAATGATTTAACAGGTTATAATATTTTTGAATACTTTGTAAGTCATTATGAATGATTTGTCCATATTCATTAAAGAACGTTATATCTAGCGATACTGTGTACAAAAATAATTTTTTAAAATTTTTTTCGACATATCTTCTAGCCTTCTACCAGGGATGGAAGATGGAGAAATTTATGAATTTCATTTGAATTTGCTTAATTAATATGGAAAATTTTATTAATTAGTTCTTTTAAGCCTACACTTAAATAAATTATCAAAAACTACCTCATTTGAAAGAAAAATATCCAATTCTTTAGAAAACTAACAATTTGAGTCATTTGCATTATTTTGAAGAGTTGGCAGTTGGATTTGTTTACAGTTATTTTTGAAAATTGTGAACGTGTGTTTTAAAGTGAAGAATTGTCATAACAAGAAGAAACTTGAAAAATTGTTCTTTGTATCAATTGTTATCTGTTTTTTTTTTTTTTATTTATGTATATTAGCTTATTATATTCTACGGTATATCTCTATCATGTCTGATAGCAATGGTGGTAAGTTTTTGTTAGGTTATAAGTGTAGAAATATCATAATAAAAATATTGTAGATGAAAGCTGGGTTTAGAAACTGTGCAGGTATTTAAAGGAATTGAAATAAATTTTTTTAATGTATGTTCTCAACAGAAGATACTAAAAATGCGTTTACGTGCGACGTCATTTTTTTATTTCTTTTCCAGTATTGACTCATTTAGAGTTATTCAAGAAATGGCATTCATGTAAGCATATGACAAGAGAGATGGCTTGTAATGAGTTGATTTGATACGTTTTGGAGAAAAATAATAACAAGTGGATGCATGCACGCAGAACAAATAATGTTTTCGAGTCAATCTTTAAAATTGGTTGGATGAATCTTTTCTCTTTTCCAATAAAGCCTCGCCAAGATTTTTGGAAGAAGACTCGGATAAAGGACTTACAAGACTTTAACGACCATCCAAATCGTTTTTGGAAGGAGGGAAAGATCAAAGCAGTTGAAAATTAAGTCTCTTGTGAACACTTGTTCCCAAGAAGATTTAAAATTTACTGCTGAAAGTAGGCTTCATAAAGCATTTTCACATTTTGGTACTTTTTTCAATTTTTTTATTTTTTTTTTTTTTTGAAAATAAACCTAAAAATAAGAAACTAAAATACATAAAACTCTCATACTAGCATTAAGGTTAGATCGGAGCTAGTACTTTGAGTTGACGACTCCACAGCCCTGGCTGTCAATGTTAAAAAAAATATCAACGCTTAATTTCTAAACTCAGAAGCATAACAAGAAAAGAGTACTAAAGCAGACGTGGGGGTACCGTAGTACTTTGGAAAGGAAAAAGTACTCAAAAAAGTTCCATAGTACAGAATTTTCCATCACTGTTAAGAATTGAATGTTGTTTTCAATGTTTTTTTGCGACGCTGAAATTTAATTTTTAATGAATTTTGAATTTTTTTTTAATTTTTATTTTTTTTTTTTAATTTTAACGATATCTCTAAAACTACTGGTCAAATTTAACACCAATGTAAGCACGGCCTTAAGATAATATTGTTGACGAATTTTGAGTTTTTTTTTTAACTGAATATGGTGGCCCATTTTCAAAGTATTCCTATATATGTAGCGGAAGTGCGTTAATTTTTGCCATAACGGTATATCTCAAAAAGTCGAGCTGATAGAAAAAAACTAAGTGCAGATTTGGATTAAGCATCCCAAATAACCTTAAAAACAACATTCAGTTCTTAATCACCAAAAACCTTGTTCTAGTGTATTATGAAATGAGTTTGTAGGTTTTATGTCAGTTAATTTAATATGGAAAGCGCCACACCAACGCAATCGAATCCGTAAATTTTTGGCGTAAGATCGTGTTCTTATGAAAAAGAGTTATTAATTAATATTTCTTACTGGCTTGTATGCTTAAATTTATTTACTCTAAAGAATCTAGTATATAACAATGACGAAAAAATTGAGGATTTAAATTATCTTTAGACACTTAAATAAGAGGTTGTTGGGTCAGTGAAATCAACACACGTATAAAAATTTTTAAATTCAGATCTCCTTCTACGGATAGGATCAAAATTTGCATAATAAGACCAAAAGTATTGAAGTCTAATGGGAATATAATTTCTGGAAGGGCGAATAGGAACTGAAAACTCATCATTACGAAGTAGGAATTCTGAGACAATTTTCCCGTTCAACAAATTCAGGGTTGAAAGATAATTAGGCTTAAACGGTTTTCATTAGAAGGTCCCATACGACCGAGGCGTATTCCAACATTAGTCACCCTAATAAAATATAAAATTATGTTATGACTTAGCGATCATCAAACTCCTTTGCCTAACGTTTGATAAGCTCAAGGAAACCTTTGGCCTTGTTGACAGTCTGCGATATATATGCATTAAAATAGAGTTTATTATGAAGTAATACACACAGATCAAGGGAAGTCTCTACTCTTTATAGTTGATGCTTATTAACGTGCTGTCATTTTGGCCATTTATGTACACGATAGTAGCAAAACTACAACAATACAGATGTTTTTTGCGTTGTACTGTAAGTGTTTGAAATTAAATGCTTAAAATGTAAACCAATTGAGGGCTTTAAATCACAAGGGGTTTAAGTGGCTTTTTCTAAAATTGAGTTTAGGTATGGAATGATAGGTGAAGTTCGGAGAAGTTGTTCAGAGCACAAGAGGTGAATGTAGGATTCTCATTCGGACGCTACACACAGAAAAAAATACTAATATGTTAAAATAAAATGGCGAAATGTTGCTTGAGAATCATGGAAAATTTCTGAAAAGTATGCCCTTTATTCAAATTTATCATTATTTCATATTAATTTTAAATGAAAAATATTGAAATAACCTAAAATCCCGTTTATTTAATGTTGTTCACTGTTAAAATAAAATTCTTCAATATTGAATCCATAAAAGCCTGTTTTATATTAAAATCAAAAGTTTATCTTGTTAAATTAACATGCATACATACTTAAGTATGTACATTTTTTTATATTCATGTTAAAAATGTGTTATAAAAAGAAGACAATTCCCGTTTCTTTTTAATTAAAATTATTTAGTTAAATAGAACATCAAGTTTTCATAGTAGAATGATGACGAAAACCATATCGGGCTATTCTGCTGATGCTTCTGTTAACAAAGCATATACAAAATAAGTGAAACATGTGTTACAGGGGTAAGTGTTTTGATTATCCTGAAATAAATGCAAATGTTGTCTTCACACTGTTATATCCAATTTGATTCTACCAATTTGATTCTACATGAAATTCACGTTCTTTCAACTTGAAATAACTTTCATTCAACGTGATTCGGATTGTTATTTCAATATAAATGACATTTTGCTCTAACTTTACTGCAATCTTAAATTAACATGAATTATAGTTATTTTAAAAGAAAACAATGTTGTTAGCAAGTTATTGTGAAATCATGTTGAATTAACATGAAACAACAATAAAGCAAAATCACTACTGAAAAATGTAAAATCAGCCTAGTTTTGAACGAATTTACATTGATTTTTTTCTGTGTGTAGGTATGGTGAACAATTCAAGCACTTGACATTCAAATACCTACTTCGCTTGTAGCACAAGCGAAACAACCGCCTTTGTCTCATTATTTAACATAAGTCACTTGAACCCGTTGTGCTCTAGGCCCCTGATTTGTAAGCCACACATTTTTAAACCAAGGCAAATTTGATCGAACTATCAAAGTCGCTCTCTTTTCGCTGCTACATGATATAAATTCGCTTTGATTATAACGTTTTCTATCGCAGTGTTTGTCTGTGTTCTTTAAGAAAAGACAATAGAAAAAAAAACGCTGAGCAAGTTGAAAAAACAGACAAGCACCTAGCGTTTTAATCTTATTCTTGTATGTTGAATCCAGTGGTGCTTTTTCAGGTTAGCTCTTGTTTTTCAGATACACCGTTGCACAACATATATTCGCCGCGTTACTTGAAAACGGATCAGGTTATTGAATAAACTGAAAAAAACGAAATTCCGCAATAAAATTACCTTTTAGCAAAGTAAAACTCTTTCCTAATATGCTCAGTTCTTTCGTTTTTAGCAAAATTTCGAAAATGTTGTTCTTTAAAAATTCATAAAAAACAGGGTTTAAAAGCATCCATCAGCTGGCTGCTTTTTATTTTTGCTTTTGCCACTGCTTTTGAAATTTTTAATTTTTTTCCAATAGCCAATGTTTTGTTTTTCGCTTGTGCAAAAAAGCAAATCTCCTGTTTTGAATATTTTTTTTATTTTCTGACAACTGCTTTTTTACCAGCCAGCGACAAAAATGGACAACCACATAAAAAGCAAAAGCTAAAAAAAATTATTTCGTCTTTTGCTTTTTTACTTTTTCCTGAAAGAAGAGCTAGTTAAAAAAGACAAACCAAAAAAAAAATCTAAAATTCAAAGAACAAAAATTCTTCTCTGGCTGGTAATAACAAAAAGCCGCTGAAGTGTGTGCTAAAAGCAGTCTGAGCAGAGCTATTAGCTCTGCAAAAAGGCAGATTACAACGAAAAAATACTGATCAGTGTACAAGCAACATGGTTTTTTTTCATGGTGGTGAGGAAAAATAAATTTTTGCCTTTCTTCAGTAATGTTATAGTAATGTTGTTGTTGCTCGACAGTTTGCATGATTATAGCGCGAAATGTGTGTGTGTGTATTTTGGTTTTTTTTAATATTTTTAATAAAGGCAACCAGCCAAAGTGTCTGTTGGATTTTTTATTGTATAGAAACAAAAACAAATTCTTGTTGTATTTGTTTTGCATGAAAAATATCACTTGTCTTCGTCGATCATGTGCCTTTCAGCTAACTTTGCGCTGCTTTTATCTCCTATTTTGCGGCTATTAGCATGCAGTGGTTTTTGATTTGGCGGCTGTTTGACAGAATCTTTTTGTTTCATTCTCTTTCCTACATATTTTCTCCTACAACAGAAAAGTTATTGCCGTTGCTTTTTGAGTTCCATCAAATAAGAAATTTTTGCTATTGTTAAAAAAGCAATAGTTGCAAAAAGCAGTGTCCATTAAAAGGTTACTTTTCAAAAACAGTGTGTTTATTTTGCTGCTGCTTTTGAAAAGTGTGGGCTTTTTTAGCAGTGGAACTTGTCGGCTTTTTATTTTTTTTTAAATAGGAAAAAGGCAAAATTTGGCTGCTTTTGCTAATATGGCGATAGCATTTTAAACCCTGATAAAAAATTGAAAAATGCAACACGCTTTTGATTGAAAACTTTCTAAAAGTTTTGATTTTTTCACAAAAGATGAAAATTTTTCATTAAACTTAAGAATATCATAAAACGCCAAACATTTTACATAGCAGCACCCGTATTCCGTAATTTGCTTAGCTAAAGCTAAATCTCTATCGCTAAAATGCCTTAGAGTATTCAAAATTTAAAAATTTTAGTGATGACAATAAAAGCTAAAATTGCGATGAATTAAATAGTCATGGAATTGCCAAATTTAGCAATGCACGTTACAGCACTGCATTTGTAGCCAAAAATCGCTAAATCAACTTTAAAGATTTTTTGCGATAGAGATTTAGCTTTAGCGAATTACATAATACGGCCACAGGTATGTATGTTTTATTGGGTTCACACCATGAATCAAATAAACCAGACTGCGGAGTATCGTTATTTTTGTGTGTGACGAAGAAATAGAATTTGTATATGTGCATTTGTGCCTGTCTTACATTTTTTACAACAGACACTCATATTTAGTCAATGACGACGTAGATGCGCAGTAGAAAATTTTGTTTGTACAGCCGAGTGCGCTATCTTGTTTTTTTGATTCATGGATTCCCACTATGCATGTTTTCTTTTAAATAGGCTGAGATTATTGGGTTTATAGGGGAATAGAACAAGCTATTCTTTTCTTTCCTCTCACCAATAAACTTTTAAAAAGAAAACTTTCATAGTGTGAACCCAGACTCAGAGTTTCTGAAATAAAACTTTCAAAGTGTGAACGTATGCTTAGAAGCAAATGATGAGGAGGAAAAATAAAGTTGGGGTGGTCATACCTTTGACCGACCTGGGGGCATTTAACGCAATGTAGGTGCCAAATTTTATAATTTCATTGTTAGTAAGGTTTTTTAGCCGAAGTGTTAAATCTGTATGCAATTATACTATCACATACCAAATCTACTAGATCTGGGTTGATCGGTCGGAGAGGTTTTATAGGTATTGATTTCTCCTGCTTCAGGGCATCTTGTTTCGTACAATCCGTAAAACCTACATATTAATAATTGATATAAAATGGCAACTAGTATTTACTGTGCAATAAATATAAGCGGAGTTTATTGTTTGGTGCAAATAGTCTTGCGGCTTATGCCACATTCTTAATTTAGTATGATGATATTGACTAGTTTTTAAAAGATATAGGAAAGCACTTCTGCAAAAGTTCTACATAGTAGAAGACACGAATTTATTTCAATTGAAGATTATCTTGGAACGAACTCATAATATTTTAAAATATTCGTTAACAAGATGGTTGTCCCGTCAAGAAGTAATGAACAGAATTTTAGAACAGTAGCAGCCCACTGCATTATTATTTTACTCCGAATTATTTTGAAGCAGATTTTACAAGCGCTAAGTGAAATTTTATTTTATTCGGACTTTCTACTTCTTTCCTCTTTCTGCAGTAAATATTGAAAATTGTAAACACAATAAATTTGGAAATGCAATCCGAAAATGTTTTTTTTGTACATATTTTTAGAGCGCTTAAAAATTATATTTTCGCTTAAAATTCGAGATTTCATTTTGAGAAAAGGACGATAAATTCTAAAAAGTGTATGAAAACGCTCTCTGGCAGCAATCAAAAATAAAAATTAATGGATTTCTTGACCCTAAAAATCGCATGAAACAGGTTTGGCCAGATCAAATCTAATTTGTTTGCCTCTATTCTTGAATATCTTGGAAAACTAACTATTTTGAAAAATCCGGGGATCGAAATTAATTTTTGAACTATGGTTTCTTTGGCAAAGTTTCTTGGAATGACATATAGCATAAGAAACGCGATATGCTTTTGACGCGAAAATATTTTACCCACCCTTTTATAATGTATTATTAATGTACAAAGAAAAAAGGTACTTTGTTTTTGTTGTATTAAATTTTTGTTTTTAAAAATAAATTAAAAGAAGTAAGAAAGTATAGTCGGTCAATCCCGACCATATGATACCCTACACCACAATATTAAAAATCACATCATGCTTATATGTCCATATAAATATGGATTTATCTATGTTTATAAAATTGGTTTGAAAGTTTGTGAGAAGCAGAAAAACTGTATAGCTTATGTGTCCATATAGATATGGATCTATCTACGTTTTAAATTTCATTAAAATCGGTTTGAGAAGCAGAAATTGCCCCTATCTCCCCTCGTGGTCCAATTTTTTAAAAAATGCATCCCTTATGTGTTGATAAAGATATGGTTCTATCTCTGTTTAAAATTTCATTAAAATCGGTTTGATAGTTTCTGAGAGGAATAAATTTCCCCCTATCTTCCTTCGTGGTTCTACCATTTGGCCCTTTTTCAACAGTCTTGGTCCCTTTGCCAATTAGAACCTATGTCCTAAATTTTATCAAATTATCTCTAATATTGCGACCTCTACTTTGCGCACAAGGTTACATGGACATCCAGCCAGCCGCACGGACATCGTTCGACTCAGAAAGTGATTTTGAGTCGATCGGCATACTTTAAGGTGGGTCTAGGACCAATATTTTAAGGCGTTACACACATCAGCGCAAATGCATAATACCCTCTCCACTATTGTGGTGTGGGTATAAAAAATGTATTAAAAAGATAAAGTACTATTTGGGCCGAAAAAGTACGATTTTAAAAGTTCATTGGTACGATATTGGTTTTCTCATTTAGCATCCCTGCTACCTACATACTTATCCCAGAGAACAAGAGAGAGAGAGAGAGAGAGAGAGCAAGAAAGAGATAGAGCGAGAGAATATTATTATTTACTAACCAGTGATGCCAACTTAGTGCTTTTGGCACTATTTTTGGTGCGTTGATGCCTCAAAACGCCAAAATTTTATCCATAATGCGAAACTAAAAAAAAAACCAAATTTGGTGCTTTTTAAATTTTTCGTTAGTGCCTTTGGTGCTTTTTACAATTTTTATTTTTTTTTTTTCTACACTCAAAATATTATGTAGTTATATTCAAACGAAAATTCATTTTAAACAACTTAAAATTCACTTAAAAACGGATTATTTACATTTCATTTAAAACAAATGATTGTTACATTCGTTTTTAAATTTTTTATTTTTTGAACAGTATATTCCTTAAAATTGAATGATTTTTACTATTAAAAAATATATTTTAAACGACAAAAATCAAACTACATAACAGAATAAATACGATAAAACATTATTTTTTGGTAGTTTGTTTTATGAACAACAAACATAAATGTTAAAAAATAAAATAATTCGAAAAATAACTATATTTTTATTCAATTTTAACAGAACAGAAAACGAATTAATAACCCACAATCAGTTACCGTAATAATTTTATAAGTGTACCATTTTTAAAACTACGATTACATAGAGGATGATTTAGTTCAACTTTGCTATTTGGGGTACAATTTTGAGAAGGCTTGTAAAGATTTTAAGATTTCAAATGATAAAAAAGTGATACAAGA
Organism: Pollenia angustigena; assembly: GCA_930367215.1. Lineage (NCBI taxonomy): Eukaryota > Metazoa > Arthropoda > Insecta > Diptera > Polleniidae > Pollenia > Pollenia angustigena. Next base: position 51,824,173 of record OV884056.1, on the reverse strand, counting down.
AAGTTACATTCGTTTTATCTTAAACTTAATTTACGAGGTTAGAGCTAGGCTTCCAAGCAATTTGGAAATTTTACGATACGTTGCACTTTTAAGCGTTGACAACATATTTAGTAATCGTAATAAAAACGATGTATTTCGGTAAACATTTTTTAACGATGTAGACACTGTTTCAAAAATAGAATATGGGTTGGAAAATATTAGGAATTGTTAAAAAACATGCAGTTGGAAACCGTGCAAGAATACGCAAATACATAAAAAACAAAAAAAGAGCCGTAGCTTGGTATATGCAAAGTGTTAAATAAATTAAAAACAGCTGACAGAAAATACTTTTATAACGAGCGTTGTTTAACCTGCCATTTTTCACGCGCTTTAGTTTTCCACGTGTTTTGCACTTTTACCTTAAACGATAAAATATAAGGATGTTTATTTAAATATATGCTGTCATTAAGTTTTATAAACAACTAGTCACAAAGCCTGTCCCTGCCAGGCATAAAAATCTTTTAGATTATAACTAACATAGTAACGCTCAGAAAAGAAATTTAACAAAAAAATTATTATTCAATGTTTTAATATGTAACAAATTACAATAAGTTAGTAACTAAATTATAATAATTCTTTAAAAACAACTGGTTTGGGTAAATATATCCCCCCTCTCTAACGTTTGACCTTGAGCTTTATCGATGGTGATGGAAAACGCCAACCTTATAGGAAACTGTCTCTTACGCAAAATAAATGGTAGGTCGGGATTTATGGGAGCCAAATCAATCCTCGGAATAAATGCAGGATTGCCTTTTGCAGTGCCGGTTAATATAGTTGCGCATAGCCCTCTTTTAGTGTTTAAATTCCTCAGAAGCATGATAATGGCTCCCACTTTGACTTTTAACTTATGAGGAGGCATTCCAGATGGCGATAGACTGTTTAGAAACTCCACCGAATAATTTTTCCGTTCAGCTATGCTATTGCTCTCCACCGTGTCAACGCTCAAAAATTTAAAACATCCACACTCTAAAAGACTTAGTACTTCTTCATTAATTTGACATACTTCATCATTTTTATGGCATAAAATGGCAAATTTACAATACTGTTCTACATCAGACGGCTTTAAACATTCACCGAAGATATTTTCACGATTGAGTTTTCAGCCAGCATTTCGTTTGGTAATGCAATAATGTCCTCTCCAAATTCCGAACTGAGTTCACCATTCCCCATTTTTAAAAGCCAATCTCTGTAAATATTGTCCACTGCACGAATATTGACTTTAAGTTGTAAAATTTTTAAGATGGACCAAAGATAAGAAAACTTAATACATGATTCGATAATGGCCGTCCTGTGAGCATGTGGTATCACTGGTAAACATTGGCGAAAATCTCCTCCAAGAAGCACAACTTTACCTCCAAAAGGCTTTTTATTTTTTATCAATGTTTTAAGCAACTTGTCAATAGCATTAAATGCATAGGTAGATGGCATTGTTTTCTCATCCCAAATGATTAACCTAGCCTTTCTTATCTGCTTTGCATCCACTGAATTTGCTCTCATATTTAAAGTTGATGTTTCTGTCAATGGAACTGGTAGCTTGAACTGAGAATTATATGTGCGGCCCCCTCTAAATAATTTAATTATGCTATTGCATTAGCCTTTCGCTGCCGGTATTAAACTGTAGGTCCCTTCAGTGAGTTGAAAAATAGAATCGGGTGCAGAACATTCACTGGAATAGGCCTTTCCATGCCCTTAACGGAATTTTTTTTTTATAGCAAAATGTTGGAAAAAATAACGAACAATTAAATACTCTTATATATATATATTTACAGTCTCTGATTTAAATCCTCGGCATTTTACATATTGCTGGTTGTAAACCATCCACCAAACCGAAGTATAATAAAATGTAAACGTATGAAACAGTTGATACCAAACACCGAAAAAATCTCTGCTTATTTATACAAAAACTGACGTACATCGTACGAAATATTCGTAAAAACGTGTTTCGAAATAATATACAACGAAAGTTGTTCGTAAAATTCGCTTAAAAGTTTTTGGATGTACATAACAAAATATAACCTATACCTTGAAGAGGACTTTGAGTAGCTTTCAAAATTATTAATAACTTAAGTTAATTAGTTGATTTTTGTAAAAAAAAAGAACTTTAACTTTATATTTATATAGGTAGTTAAAATTTCTTCCTTTAATGATAATTTAAAAAACGCGCAACGCACCGTAAATATGTAGTTCAATCCAATTCGAATGGGCACAATGAAGAATAAATTCCAATAACTCAATATTATTATTTTTTAATTTAGATGAATGTAAATAACAGGTACTTTCTCTTAGAATATGATTGGACTTTAAATCACTTTACAAACAAATCTTGAAAATCAAAACAAAAACCCAATATATTTGCTAGTAATTATGGATGTGATACAATAAGATTATCTCTACTTTTCAACAGCAGTATTAAAATCTGATTCCACTATGATTTCTGGCAGAGAAAGTACTTTCAGTATAACAAACTTTATGTTGTAATATCGAATATAAAAATTCTTTAAAAAATACATAATGCAAAATTGAGGGTTTTGATGATGAAATAAGACACATGTACAGCCCGGAGACGGAAAATTAGGAATCTGACAATGCTATGATCTTCCTCAGACAGAGGGCTTTAAATATAAAAAATTTCATTAGGAAAACGCAAAAGTTTCCTGCAAAAAATATAAGAAAAAGTGAATGGTTTATTCAATGACCACGCCCACCGCCCATAGAAAGAAAATCAAAAATCGGGCTCCGTCTTGCACCAGTGGAGCAAATGAGCTTTACGTATGCCAAATTTCATCTTTCTGCGACGTCAGACGGCTTCAGAAAGCCGCGGAAAGAGAACCGGACATACATCCGGACAAACAACGAAATTATATATATAGATGTTTGCGGCGCGGTGTGATTTCCCGTTGCGGGAGAGAAAAATAAACATAAAACAACGGAAGACGGCGATGGCAATAGTTGCCATTGTTTGTTTACATTTATATTAATTTATTTGTGCATACATTTTTATCATGTTTTTTGTTTAGAATAATGTTGTGAACATCGCCAATTATTCAAAAACTATGACAACATCAGAAAAAGAACGAGTATCAAAAATTGAGAAAAAAAGAAAGTCTGCAATGAAAATAAAATAGATTTGAATGTTATGCCGTGCCGCACAGCGGTTTTTTACTACAAAATTGTATGAAAAACCGCACCGCAATAAATTATCGTTTCATTGTGTTCAGACTCACACATGTTTGTTTTACATTTGTTGTATTGCCCCCTTTGTTTACAGAAGAACTCTTAATTACAAATTCTAAATTCATAAAATGTTATGTATTTAACTAAATAATGTAAACAAATAGAATTTGGGAATGATGAACTTTAATTTTACTTTTTAAGCATGAAAATTATGCATGTTATGCTTATAAAATGCAAAGCTAAATTTCTAAGTACGACTCGTGCTTAAAGTTAGTGGATATCGTTAAACTTAGTACGGGTTTTTCGTTCTGTGTACTTGTGAACTTTGTATCATAACTTGAAGGTCGTCGTCGTGGAGATCCCTTGCCTTCTATCGATATTTGTTGTGGTTTCATTAATAAAAACTGTTTAAGAAAAAGGGATTTACTAAGCTATTTTGTTCGATCCTAGTGTTGGGCTGCCAATAAACTCTTGGCAAGCTAACGCTAACACGACTGATGCCTGTAAGACTGATACCTGAACAATAATATCAGGAGATACTTGGTGTAGACCGGAAGTATTGGGCTGGTCGGGAAGTTAATAACAAAGGAATCGCTTCTTGTCATCCCCAAGTGGATAACATACAGAAAGCTTTTCGCACAAGTGCACATCTGTAAAGGACACCATCCCACAAAGATTGTTACTGATGATGTTTGAGAGAAATTCATCTTTATGCTGTAAGTCCAAACTGAAATTCAACTCAAAGTTTGTGACTTAAAACTTTATGATTTAGGGAGTAAAAGTCTTTGCTTAAATATTACTCTAGATTCTAACAGCTTCACCTTCGCATTACCAATACTCACTTTGGTGATCACTACGGTTTTATTTATTTTATAACTTCCTTAAACTTGTTTTAGTAAAAAGAAATGTTTTGCTCAATGAACAAATTTTTAAGTTCTTTAAAAAAAATTTTAAACAATTTTGGCATGACGGAAACTTGTTCATCGCCGGGTGGATATTACAAAAGAATATACCTAAAAAACTTTGGTAATGTGAAGGTAACTGTAGAGCTATCAGAACCAAAAAGCTATTTAACTTTACATCTTTAAATAAGATTAATCAACATAAAACTATTAATCATTTTCGTTACACTGGAAAACAATTTTTTTTAGGCAATACGAAAGAGAAAATATTAAAAGTTTTGTTAGCTACTGTTTGTTAAAATTAATATCTATCCTTCAAAAATATTCTAAACAAAGGTGAAGGTATTGAAGTCAATATATAAAAAACTATATTTACATATGTATATTTGCAACCACATACAGACAAATGGAAAAACTAACGCACAAACACACATATTTTTTAACAATATATAGCAGCGGCCATCGTCATCATGTCTATCTATCCATTTATCATCTCGCGAAAAAAAATAAAAAAAAGAGGAGAAATTGTTGTAAAATATTTTTTTATAATATATTTTATATTGAACACAACTACTAAGAGAGATCAAAACGTATATAAATGTAAAAACTCGCGCTTATATAAATCCCCACTAAAACATAATGCACACACAGATATACAAACACATTGCCAAAATGTGTTTAGTTCTTCGTAATGAAGTTTAATTTATAGAATTTCGGCGATCGAAAATTTTAGTCAAAGCAAAATGCGCTTCCCTATTTAGCATTTTTATTTTCTTAAACACCCAGTCAAACACATGCACACTTTTTTGAAGTACGTCCATATACAAACACATGTAAATGTGAATGTAGTTGCAGATGTATTTACGCTTTTGTCATTGTATTGTTGCGTGAGTTTTTTTTTATATATGCTACATTTATATTTTCTGCCTATAATGCATTAGTATGCGTAAAAACACTTTTCTTTATATGCTTTTTTTGTATTTGTATTAATGCGTGAATAAGTTTTTTTTCTGTATTGCCGGCCAATAGAAGCCTAAAATTTTGTTAAACAGTTTTTTTTAGCTGTCATGTGCGTGTTTGTGTTTGATTTTTTGTTGTAGTGCATATTTTTAGGCTTATTAACTAAATATTTCGCCGATTTTTTATATTATGCATTATGTATAAGGAGTATATACAATTTTTTGGAAATAAACAAAAATTTTCTATTTTAGCATGAGCTTATGTGGCATATTATTATTTAAAATATGGGTCTTTACATAAAAAAATCTCCTTTAAAGAAAACATTCACTTTTTGAACGCATTTGAGTTAAAAAACTGGAAAAAAAGTTTTTGGGTAAGAAGTAAATTTCTCTAAACCTTCTAGATTTTAGAGGTTCAATATCTGGAAATAATTTTCAGGGTTTTAAACGAACCGAATAAGGCATCCTGGGTTTATAAAAAACTTTACAGTTATGTCATATCTGTAATCATGACAGACGTTCACAGTTATCAGATTCGACGATTTATCTTAATTTTCACGACTTTTGGGTTAAAAAATTTAATATTGACGATTTGACAATCTATAGCCTAAGTTGTACGATAACAAAGCTTTTAGAAATTCAAAAAAGCGTTTGATTTAAGCTTCTTAGGTATTTTCATTTATTTAGTTGGCAGTTATTTCGAAAAACAATAGATTGTTTTTGGGTCACATTTACTGTTACTGATAATGTGCATCCCGTGAGACGCCGCACAGTGGCTGAAAATCGTTTTTAATTGGCCAAAAATCTGTAACTTTTGAACCGATCTTGATCTTTTTACAGTTTTAATTTTGTTAAAATCGGTTGAGTAGTTGTAGAGAATTTTATGGTCAAAGGTGAACTTTTGATGTTTTTTAGCATTTAGTATGAAAATGCTAATGATTGAGAATTATGGTATTTGTTATTCAAAAAATGGTATGTTTTTCTGCCCACTGTTTTAAGAACTTTTTAATCTACATAACTGCCAAATTTCATTTATATATCTTTGTTCATGTCAGATTTATAGAATTTCAAACCTTAAAATTATTACTTTTTACTCATATTGAAAGCCCTTTTATTCATTTACACTATATACAGTATCGGACAAAACCTAAGCACCCCTCATTATATTTTTTTTTTAATGATAATTTTTTTAAGAAAACAAGATTTTAAAAAAAAATTTTTTATTTATTTATATCTTTTTCATTGAAAAACACAAACTTAAGGAATTCAGAATTTAAAAAAAAACAAGTTAGAGTGCTATATTCGGCTGTGCCGAATCTTTGATACCCTCCACCGACAGTTCGAATGTTTAAGGAGTAATATCTGTATGACGTTATTATTATCTTAAACTGTGACGATTTGTTATTAGTTATGGTTTTAGGCGACTAAACTGTTTTCCGGTAGTAGGGTTTATATGGGGCCAAGGGTAAATTATGAACCGATCATCACGAAATTTCACAGCGTCATTTCTAGTCCTTTAAAACTGTGACGTACCAATTTCTGTTATGCTAGCATTATTAATTATGGTTTTAGGTGTACTAAACTGTTTTCCGGGAGTAGGGTTTCTATGGGGCCTAGGGTAAATTATGGACCGATCATCACGAAATTTCACAGTGTTATTTCTAGTATTAAAAAACTGTGACGTACCAAATTTTGTTACGCTAGCCTTATTCTTTACGGTTTTAGGCGTACTAAACTGTTTTGCCCGGAGTAGTGTTTATAAGGGGCTTAGGGTAAATTATGGACGGATCTTCACGAAATTTAACAGCGTGATTTCCAGTCAAATGCGAAATCTTATCTCATTCCGTGCCTTTTTCCAGCATTTATGTTATTTTTTGTAACAAAATTATCAATTTTTTTAGGTGGTGGTTCCACATTTTGATTCATAGTTCTGGTCCTACTGAACCGATTTTGCTGGATTTCAATCCCAAACTGCTTAGGATAACTAGAAGCAATTTGGCTTCAATGACACACGTACATCTTTTAGGCATAGAGGATATTAAATTGTTGAATATTTCAGGTGATATTGCTTCCCAGGCTATTTTTGCGGCTTCAAATAAATTTTCTTTGGTTAATCTTTAAGTTAACGATCTTCCTCAAGTTCTTGATTGGGTTAAGATCAAGTGAATTTATCAAGACATCAATTGTGTGCAAAATATTCGATCAACAGATCAATTATTTCTAGGCTAATTAAAAAGTTTTTGCAGACTGGTCGCACATCTCTTACTCATTCTGGAGGAAGGTCACGTTAAACTTCGTGACATGAACACTCCTTAATTAAAACGACACTTCAAAATGATCCTATAGCATCCCTACTTCCATCAATCTTATGAATTGGCCCAATCCCTTGCCCAGAGAAACAACCCCAGACCATTATGTTGCCGCCTCCATGCTTTACAGTGCCTTTGCAATTCCACCGTTCCACCGTTGATCTGCGTACACGCCTTATGCCATCTGAATCCTTTAAATTCAACTTAGATTCGTCAGAAAACAGCAGTCCTCCATTTTTGGACACTCCAGTAGGGATGGGCCTTGGCGAATTCAAGTCTGGCTTTTTTTATTTTTTGACGATATGAAAGGTTTTTTTGCTGGTCGTCGACTGAATAGTCCGGCCTCTACCGCCCTTCTGCAAATCGTTCTTTCCCTAATTTTTAAATCTAAGTGGCTTCGTTTGTGACTATAAGATGCGGTAGGATCATTTTGGATTGCCCTTTTAGTTAAGGAGTCTTTACGTTGCGAAGTTTAAAGTGGCCTTCCTCCAGAATAAGTATTAGAAGTTGACCAGTCTGCAAAAACTTTTAAATTAGCCAAGAAGTAATTGATCTGTTGATCGAATATTTTGCACACAATTGATGTCTTGATAAATTCACTTGATCTTAACCCAATCGAGAACTTGTGGAAGATCGTTAACTTAAAAATTAACCGAGAAAATTGCAAAACCAAAGAAAATTTATTTGAAGCCGCAAAAATAGCCTGGGAAGCAATATCACCTGAAATATTCAATAATTTAATATCCTCTATGCCTAAAAGATGTGCGTGTGTCATCCAGAATAAAGAATTCGCAACGAAATATTGATTTTAATAGTTTTTTTTTGTACCTTAAGTTGGGGGTGCTTTAGTTTAGTTCGCTTATATTTGCGACTTAAAATATTTTTTGAATTATAACTTTTTTTTATTAAATTCTGAATTCCTTAAATTTGTGTGTTATCAATAAAAAAGATATAAATAAATAAAAAAATAAAAAAAAAATGTTTAATAATTTTGTTTTCTTAAAAAAATTGTCATTTAAAAAAAATATACTGAGGGGGTGCTTAGGTTTTGCCCGATACTGTAAATAATAATTTTAATCTTTGACATTCTATAAATGTAACATGAATAAAGGTATGATAATGAATTTTGGCAGTTATGTAGATTAAAAAGTTCTTAAAACAGTAAACTGAAAAACATCCCCATTTTTGATTAAGAAATACCCAAATTCCCAATCCCGGAAAACGGCTTTAAATTCTGAAGATATCTGGACACTGAGTTCGCCATCTAACCAGTTTGCAAAACTCTTGTAAAATCTAGGTTTTCTCCATCCAACTTGTTTGAAGCGCTTTTGACGAAATCGGTTATTTTATTTTGCAGTTCCGATTGTATTTCAGTGCTGCAAGAACATAAATTGAGTTTTCCTTCAATGTAACTTAAAACATCTTCCTCCTTTTTATTTTTAAAATACTCTTCGGATAATTCTTTATAGCTGAAGCTCTCCATTTTTATAGATATCTAAAAATTTGGTTGTTATTGCTTAGATGTGTTTTAACAACTGAGATTTTTTTCGAATACCACTGGCTTTTATACATAGCTTGCGCTATACTGTGTTCCTAGGTAGCATAATAAGGTAGAAGAAAAAACTAAAATGGGCTAAAGTAGGATACGCTTCAAATCCCACAGGTATTGGTAATTATATAATATAAAATACCAAGCACAACTTGGCTTTGTACACTTATATATCAGTCATATGAATAGGTAAAATAAAGAGAGCAAAAGAAATGTTGTGAATAATTTTACACAAACTAAAAAAGTTATCTATAGGCTGGTCCAAATAGGTACAAAAGTGCATGTGGGTTTAAAGTGGATACTTTCACCTTCCTACAGCTAGTAAAATCTCTCTAACCCCTTTTGACTTCAATTTGACTGAAATATAGAACCTGTAAAAATATTAGATAACACAGCAGGTATAATCGGTACAGTAATACAACATAACATTGTTTAAAGACTGCTTTACTACCAATATAAAAAATGTTGAACCCATTATTGATAACAGTTTGATATAAAACATAATCCACCCGATTAAAAAACTAGATAATCGTTATAAAATCAAGCCAAAACATCTGTTTTATCCGAATATCTCCAAAGGCAAAGGAGATAACCTTAACATTTAAGCATATTTTTTAAAACTCAGCCTAAGTTTAATTTCTTTTTGCAATCCATTAATAGGTCCGCAAGTCACTCTCCCGACCCTCCATGGACCCGTGTTCTTTCAATTCAACTCAAAAGCTACCCGGCCATGACAGTTTAAATTTTCATTTAAATATGTTCAGCCGTTCATAAGAAGCAAAATAATTTTTCAAAACAAAATGTTCGAAATGTGTTAAATTTCAGTCATATGAGCAGCTTAAATAAAAAGAGCAAAAAAAATGTTGCGAGTAATTTCATTAAAATGAAAAAAGTGTTAAACAGAGAGTTCCAAACAGTTGCGCAAGTATATATGGGGTTAAAGAGGACACTTTCAGCTTTCTGATGTTACTAAAATCTCTTTAACCCCTTTTGACCCTAACAAGTTCTACTCCTCTTAAATTCGGATTTAACTTAAATAGAGAACCTCGGGAAACATTTAATAACACATCAGGTATAAATGATACAGTGATGTAAATAATCATTTCTTAAAGACTACTATCCGACTAATATAACAAAAAAAATTTCGACCATTTGTTGATAACGGTTTGCGAGAAATCATAATTTAGTTCTGATCAAATTTACAAAAATTAATTTATTTCTAAAACAACTTAAAATGTTCGTTTCCAGCAGCATGCCACAGCCACAATTACCAATATTTTAATCTAGTTTTTTGGATACCTTAGTTCTAATATGTTTGCTATCGAATGGCATTAACATTTTAAGCCGCTGTACAGGAAAGCATGATACTAATCAATCAATTCGTCGCCATTCTCAGCAACTGGGACTGTGTCCTTCCACTTTATGGAAGATTTACATTTCCATTCAAAATTTTTTTTTTCCGGTGAATCCTATTTCTGGTTGAATGGGTACGTAACTAAGCAGAATTGACGCCTTTAGTTAGATTTTAGGCTTTTATTTATCTGATGGAATCGGCTTAGTTGCCGACGTCGGAATAAATGAACATATGGGCATGATTTATGGCATTTTCCATCACTCTTGTCGGAACTACCAGCAAAAGGTTCTCTTAATTCTGACGTATATTCACTTTGATAACTTTAAGAGTTTGATACTTGTTGCCATAAACACAAAACTTCAAGAAACCCCATGCACAAAGAGGTCTAAGAAGTTCAAAGCGGACGACCTTGCTAGCCAGTGCAGTCCTCAAAATTTCAGTTGGAGGTCGTGCAGTATTTGCCTTTGCTTCAATCTGTGCTAACCACATGCTTTCCAATGCACACTCTTCCAGTTGAGGTAGGACGAAGTCGTTCAGCATCGCTGCACAACTTTTGTTTTTCTTTACAATTTACTCATTAACACATTAAAAAATGTTTTTTTTATGGAAATTGGATTTTTATCAATTCAGTTTTCTCAGTAAATTGTGAACAAAATTAAAAGTTAATTATATGGAACCGTTGTTTGTTCGCGTATTTCACCAGATTTTGTATTTACTGAATGAACGGTTATGTTACAGCTAACGTAACGGATAACGTAATAGGCAACGTAACGCGTAACGTAACAGGTAAAAGCCTGCAATTGCAGTAAAATTTCAAAGTTTTTGAGTCCAAATAAACGATCACTTTTTCAAACTTCAAATTAATATTTTAGCTACAGTATTCCATTCTAAGGCGCGAGAGAATATGAAAAATATCAAAGGCATGTAATAATTTTTTAATTTAAATTTATTGCATGGATCTGAAGAGAGAAAGAAATCATATTCTTTTCGGAAATGTATAAGTAAAATTTAATTTACTGACAATCTAATAAGTATTTCTTTTTTTACACTGAACCACCCATATTCTAAAAAATACACGGCAAACCATTTTTTTTCTACAATGCGTATTTCTCTAATAACATGAAAAACGCATTATGTGTCAACAGCCATTTAACAGAAATTATTTACAAACAGGATACAAAATCCATCGTTTTTTTTTTCTTCTTTTTCTCGCAAAATTATAGAAATTATTTAAAAAGCGACAAATGCAAATCGAAAAAAGTGCAATTCAAGTTCTCTACATTTATGTATTTACAAATACGAGAAACAAGTATTTATGCCTGTATTAGTATTTATAGCTTTGCAGTTGTTTTGCCTTTAGAGTAGTATTGGTTTGTTGCAACTAATAACGTAGAGACAGCAATAAAAATCATAGATTTTTTTTTCACTCATAACAACAATAGCGAAATGAATGTTTGAAACGACATTATTATTATGGCGATGATTACGATGGTAATGATGAGTATGAAGTGTGGCAGTGGCAAGGGCCATGGTCATAACTATGAAATAGCACGGATCAAACACAACAACACTGAGGTACCGAAACAAAAATTGGAAAATTAAATGGCGAGAAGGATGAAAAGAAAAACAAACGTATTGACTTTATTGTACAGTTAGATGGCGATCCAGATGATAATAATGATGAAGGTTTCAAACGTGCAATGAAATTGAAACCGTAAATGGTGGATATAGAAAATGTACTTGCATTAATTTACTATGGGTCTAAATAACAGCAATAATTTTATCAATTTTTTTTTATTGTGATTAAATGAATTACTCGACAGTTATTTTAGTGAACGTTTCCAATCCTCGCTGTGGTAAATTAAGTTTTCGAATATGTTGGTATCCTTGATCGAGGCTTATAGACATCAAGAGTGTTTAATTTTACAGTACTCAATTTTTTTTTTTTTTTTTTTTTTTTTTGAGTTGATGCTGTAAAACTTATATTCTCTGCTCGCTCTCTGACCCTTGTTCTAGTTATTATAATTCCACCTTGCCATCAAACAATTGTTGCCACAAAATTTCTTCTGGAGCGTCACAAAAAGCATCTACCTCTTAGAGCCAGTTTTTGACATAAAGATCAGCGATTAAATTAGAACTTATCTTTGAAATTCGCTTTTGGGTAGTCGATTATTTCATTTTATTTCCAAGTTTAAACGCTCAAAGTTGGCGGTTTGAACTTGCGACAGAACTTTCAAAAGTACGAACAGCTTATAAAAGGAAATATTTTTTTTTTTTTTTATATTTAAAGTTTTATTAAATATTCCACCTCGTAAGAAAAAATATTGCTTGATTATTTTGCTTCTTTTTCGATTTAATTTTTTATAAATATATAATACTAGCTGGCCCGGCAAACGTTGTTTTGCCGTATAACATATTTCTTTCAGATGTAATAGCGTCTGCATGTCAAATTTTAAGAAAACCGGTTGATTAGTCTTAACTATTATATTAAAAATTATAGGCTTTAGTTCTTTCCAGATGTTACACTATTTGCCCGCCAAATTTCAAGAAAATCAGTTGATTAGTTAAAAAAGTATAGGGAGTGGGAGCTTTTACTCCTCTTGCCCTATTTCATGCCATTTCTCTTTCAGATGTTACAGTGTTTGCATGCCAAATTTTAAGAAAACCGGTTGATAAGTTAATATAGGGAAGGGAGCTGTTACCCCTCCTGCTTCACGCCCTTAATAATAAGAACTATAGGCTTTAGAACTTTCCAGCTGTAACACTATTTGGCTGCGAAATTTCAAAAAGATATTGGGAAGGGGAGCTTTTACCCTTTTTGGCCTATTTTACATCCTATTCCCTACTTCCTTTCAGATGTTACAGTGTCATGCCAAATTTTAAGAAAGCCCGCTCATTAGTTTAAAAGATATAGGGAAGCGAAGCTTCGACCGTTATTGCCCTATCTCACGCCCCCAATTCCTTTCAGATGTTACTGTGTCTACATGCCAAATTTTAAGAAACCCGGTTGATTAGTTTAAAAGATTGGGGAGGGTTAGCTTTTACCTCTATTGCCCTATTTCACGCCCTTATAATAATAATCAACTATTTTCCTGCAAAATTTCAAGAAAATCGGTCGATTTGTTAAGCAGATATAGGGAGGGGAGCTTTTACTCCTCTTGCCCTATTTCCCGCCCTATTCCCTATTTTATTTCAGATGTTACAATGCCTGCATGCCAAATTTTAAAAAAACAGGTTGATTAGCTAAGAGGATATAGGGAGGGGGAGCTAATGCCCTATTTTGCATCCTCTAGCGATATAAAATATACTCTACAACATATTCATAAAAATCAGTCAAGCCGTTTAGAAGGAGTTCAAAATGGAGGGCATTTTGTTGTTATTTGTATGGAAATATATAAGAAAATCTAAATGCCATATCTGCGGAACCACTGGGCCGATTTCATACAAACTTTACACAAACCATCTACATACTATCCCCAACGTACCCCAACGTTTTTTTTAAATCGGTCAATCCGTTTTCGCAGTTAGTGGTGTCATCAAAGTGTACACTTCTTTTTATATATATAATATTATACAACACAATACAAAATTCTCGCCTTTTCTTCTTCTTTTTCACGTTAAGAACAGTAATTTGATGACAATTTTTGGCATTTGTTTTAAGCTGTCATACTTATACATAAAAGTATTGTCAAATCATATGGCAATGCTAAAAGCTTTAATCTTTCATTCAAAAACGCCAAAGAGGATTAAGGCTAGATTAATTTTATTATAAGATTAACAAATCATACTATTGATCCTGGTTTAAACTCTAAGTAAAAACCCGCTCTTAGAGCCACTTTTTGGGTTTGAGATTAAAGTTAATTTTATTCTATAATTAGCTAATCTGAGTATTAAGTTAATCTAGTTTCAATTGAATTTGATATTTTTGGGTAGTGGCTTTAACCATAAATAAATAAATGGCAACATTTTTTTGCAAATATCAACTTTGTATCAAGCAATATGGATGTTTTCAAAGAAGAAGAAGAAATTCGCGAATTTTATATTGTTTGCAAGGTGGAAATTTTTTGCGTTTAAAGAAAAAATATATAACAGAAAAAATATAGATTGGAAAAACTATATAAAAATGCTAAGCAATGTTTTAAAATGTATTTTTTGTTTATATTTTTGCAAGTTCTTAATGTTAAACATGTGTGTGTTGACAGTTTAAGTTTAGGTTTAAACCACCACCGTTGGCCGCTTAAACAAGCATAAAAAAGTTAAAAAAAAATACAACTCAAAAAGTAAATACGGAGATTAAAGTTTATTTAATGGCTTATCTCTAACCCAAAAAGTGGCTCTTAGTGTTGCACTTTCAAGGAAAATAGCTGCACTCAATAATTGGAGATTTGCTGGTACTTAAACTTGGCAGGTGTTGTAAACATGGCATCTGTCTTTATATTTCATATTAATTTGGAGATCATTTACATGGATACCTGCACACTAAGTGATGAATACTGACCACTGGGTGACAAACAATGCGTTTAACAACCGCCCCCGAGCCTGACAACAACGAGCACACCCCGGTATCAATTTAAGTGCATGCTCTGGCAAGAAAATACGCTTACCCCTTGTGTCTGCTTTTGGAAATATGCTAGCAGCATCTTTTGAATAACAACAGCACATATAGATAATCCTCTCTCTCTCTCTCTCTCTCTCTCTCTACCTCTACCTCTACCTCTACCACATCCCTAAAAGTATATTTTCACGGAAAAGCGAGACACCCGCCGCAAAGAAAATCTTCCAGAAAGCATTTCCCGCAAGAAGAATATGAACGGAGGCCTCAATAAGTATTAAGTCCAGTGCCAACTCCGCGGAGGCTCCTGACTCCGTGGCTCCAGATAGGATATCTGGTCAGTGCCCCGGTAGGCTTGCTGGTAGTGATCCTAGCTTAGCGCCGGGGTTTCGAGTTCGATTCCCGCCAGAGACTGGTTTCTTTGCTGCAGATAAACGTAGAGTTCGCGGGGATTAGCTAAGGGAATTTAAAAAAAGTTGCGATCACAGGAGATCATACAGAACTCTTGAGATCTGCTTATTTCCGATTTTTTCCAAATGCCAGATCTATACCTCAACTTATTTTTTCGGAGGATGTTATGCATGAAGATAAAATATCCTCGCGGGGCATGTTTATGAAACAATTTAAGCCAGTTGAGTTATAAAAGTCCTTGATAAGATATTGATGAGAAACGTTGGGCGATGAGATGAGGTTTTAGTAGACGCATTGTGTCAGCTAAGTGCTAAGGACACTAAGATGTTAGGACGAAATGAAAAGTAGTTTTTCGAAGTCTCTAAGAAGTCCCACAAGTACCAAATATCGCAAACAAGCAGTAATTAAAAGATCCTTAAGGGACAATATTATTTCAGAAAAGTCCTTATAGTTTAGATATTCGATAAAACGCGTCCACAGAAAAAAATAAAAATTGATTTCAATTAAAAAATTTTAAAAATTAATTAAAAAACTAAAATTTAATAGTATCAATCAAATATTTTTTTGATATTAACAACATTTTCTGCAGCAATATTGTTGTACAAGTAAACGTTTAATGCACTTGATTACATATTTGATTAAAACTGATTTTATTTTTGATTAATGGATTAATTGAAAACAAAAAAATGGGGATACTATTTTCAGTGTTGAATAAAATGCATCAGTAGTCTGGAATGCTTGAACTAAGTTTTGTTTGTTGCTGCAGTCTCGTCTAATCCAATTTCATACGTCATATTTCTAATAGCCTCTATTATTACAATTCGAATTATCCCATAGTGCTTAGTATAGGACCAAAATAAAAATTGTATGTGAATATATAAACTTGTATATGAATTCATACAAAACAGCTACAACCAGCATCCCAGCAACATCATAATCATCGGCAACACAAACATTTAACAGCAGCGATGAAACCAAACGATGACGGTGACGTTTTAACTAAAAGCTAAAAATGTTTTGTGATACGTTTGCACTACACACAAACACATAGGAACATATAGGCCATGTATATGAATGTTTGTATGTTTATTGTTATATGAATTCATGTGTATGGATGTATGTTCGCATGGTAGTTGTATAGTTAGTTTCCGTATTGTCGCTGTTTATAAATGGTGGTACATTGCATGTTGTAGTTGTTGCATTTGTTTTTTTTCTCTTGTTTTTTTGTTTTTGTTGTTGTTATTATCATCAACATTTTTATGTTGCAAACGGCCACACATAGAAATTTACTAAACGCGATTCTTAAAACGCGGCATTTTTTTAGTGTACGGCAGCAGGCAGACTAAACAACACAACAAATTTTTATAATATATTTAAAATAAATTAATAAAACTAAATACAATACTATACACACATCATTTATTCTTTGTTTAGTTAACAACTTGCTTACTTACTTTTTGGAACAATATTAAAAAATTTTCAAAATACAAAAACCAAAAAAAAGATATAAAAATTCTAAAATTTAAAAATTAAAAATTTTACAAAACAAAAATCTCCTCGATAATAACTTAAGCTGGAAAAAACATTTTTCAACGATTTTTTGGAACTTTAGAAAAGTTATAAAAATCACTTTTGTGTTAAAGTTTTTTCGGTTTGACTTTTAGTTGTGTTCAAGTTTTAAGTTAGAAGATCCCTTTAATTTTTTTTGAGAACTTTAAATAAAAAAAACAGTGAACAATAAAAACAAAAACTTAAACCAAAAAGAAAACCAGTGCAGTGCAATAAGAATCATAAGACTTGAACTTTATTTTAGTCAAAAGTGTTTAAATATTATTTTCAATTATCAGCACAAAGTGAACTTTTGTTAAGGCCTTTCAAGAACTTTTTCTTTTGTTATTTTCAAATTTTCACACTAATTTGTTAGCTCTGAGGTCATCGTCATCAACATGTTTTTCTACAAGTCATTGAGTGTGTCTTTCTATGATTTTCCTTATAATTTTCCAACGCCATATTACCTAAGCGCTGCCACACCGTCTTGAGTGAAGTAATTGAGGAAAAAATGAGATTCCAAAGAAATTTTGTTTAAATTTGTGCTAAACTCAATCACAACAAAAGTCGAACCAACAACACCAACAACAATGTGACTTTTTCAAGAAAATGTAAAATTTTAAATTTTTTTTAAACATAAACCAACCCGTTGGCCATCTCTATTCACAAAAACAATAGAACTCAAAATTTAATAAAACTAATCAGCCATTTTCAAATTGAAACGGCATAAAAAATCTTAGTTAAACGTTTTCTAACCAAAATAAAAACCAACACCAAACTAACAATTAACAGAAAAAAAAAATAGTTACGACCGTCAACGATCAAACGCCATCCAACAAACGCATTTTAGTTTTATTTATCACTTTCGATAAAACGCCCCAAACGTCTGAATTTTAGTCATCAGTTACTTCCTCTTACTTTCGATTCAACCCCCCCAGCTCCGGCCATTCATTTTAAGTTCAATTTTCAATAAACTTTTGGAAAAACTTAAATTTAGACAATTTCGGACATTGAATTTTGGCCTACTATGACGACATCTTTAAAGCAAAATTCAATAGAATTCAGACGTTAAATAAAAAAAACCAAAAAAAAAAGTTTCGTAATAAAACAACATTTGGCATTTTATTAAAAACTTTGTTTATTCAAAAATTCTGAAAACAAAGTAAATTTTTTTAAAACTTTTCGATACTTTTAATGCCTTTTAAAAAAAAAGGCTACAAAAACTTTAATAAAATAAAAACAAGCAAAAATCAAATCAATCAAAATTAAACTACAAAATTACCTGAATCAAAAAGAATTTTTTTACCGAAAAACAAAAACGTATTTTTGTTAGCAAAATTATTTATATTTAGTAAAACTAAATTTAAAAAAAAACGCGTAACTAAAAAAATTAAACAAACAAAAAAAAAAAGTATTCCACTCCCAAAACGATTCACTCACTTGCTTAGTCCGCCAAACAAACACCGACACTGTTAAGCATTCTATTAGAGAGCGAGAGAAGAAAACACACTCAATTACACTCATGATGTTAAGAAATGCTAAGATTTTACAAGAAAAAAAACTGCAACTTAATTATTGTGTTAGAAAAGATCATCAAACGATTTTTTATGAGTTTTTATTGGAGGGTAAGTAAAAACAGTTTAAAACAAAAATATATTTGGGTTGTTCACAGAAAGGTGGTTATATGGTTATATGGTTATTTAGTTATAAATAAAGAACAAAATAGTTTTTTTATTATAATTTGTTGCTGTTAAAATAATTACATAACCATATAACCTGATACTCCGTCTTTCGTGAAAAACCCTTTAAACTTTCTCAAAAATTTTTAATATTTATAAAGATTTTTTAACAAATTTTTTTTTATTTTCTTTACCAAAACTGATTTTTCAATATTTCTTGCCCTTTCTAGTTGTTAAGTGCTTCTGTTTGTAAGATATGCCAAAACTTTTTCTTTTAGCAAAGTCTGGAAGATTCAGAAAGAAAACTTTAAAGATTGTAATGCGCAGTCGCAATAAAATTCTATCTCTTTTTATTACATCCTTATGATATTCCTTATGAGTTCTGATCTTCTTTAAAGGAAACTTGTATATAAAAAACTATTTTTCATTTTTTATACAAAATTTTCTCAACCTTTTAAAAAATAACGTATTTATTACATCCAAATTAGAGAATTATGTAATCAAAATTAGCAGCATACTTTTCTGGGCAAACAAAACATTTCCATATGTACGTATATGTTTAACTTAAAGTTAATTAAAGGTCCGAATAAACTTAACAAATAGCTTGACAATTATTGATTAGGTGTGTTTGAATGTTTGTGCAAACGTTTGAACAAATTTGTATAAACGCTTGAAAGAAGTTTGTAGAAAAATTAAAAATATTTAGTTTTCAACCCAAATTTTGATATTTTAATTCAAATTAAATTTACATTAAATTATTTTTATGAAGAAAGAAATTATTCGTTTTCGTGCAAACATATTGAATATTTGGCAAACTGTTTGTGCTGTCTAGTGCTAAATATAACCTTTTCAGAGTGAAAATGTTTTATAGTAAAGAAGAAGCACAACAAATAGAGAAAGATATAACTATTTTAATAAAATTTATTAAAAAATTAATAATAAAAAATTGTGTGTTTGTTAAGTTGTTTGTACAATTTACTTGGTTCTTTACAATAACAGATATTTAGCACAAGGTTTTTATCGTTTTTAGATTTACAAATATAAAGCATAATTTAGGGCACGATTTACATGAGTACACTGGGCGTATGATTATAACCATTTGTAAGTACTACATAGAAATGAGATTTCGTACAAAAAAACATGTTTTCATAAAATTCCAAGCTTGGGAAAACAAGGTCCTTTCTTAAATGTAGTTAAGGTGCAAGTAGAACCTTGTTGTCCTAAGGTCGTGAAATATTAATATAAAATGGTGAGATCCAAAAGCAACTACACAAAACTATTGCATTCTTAAATGCAACCGTGTAGAATATAACAATTTTATCTGTCCCAAAGTGCAACAAAATATTACAATGCGTACACAAGAAGCACACTATGCATCGCTTAAATTGATGATACATTTTTTACTTTAACTGCAAGTTATTATACAAATGCTCTCATTCATGCTATAAGGAGCATAGGGTCTCCCTTCGTTCATCTTATTTGAGGTTTCGTTAATCATGATATCTCGGATGTGCAAATGATTAGTCTACTGCACCCTAGTCTGATGAGTGGCTGCCATCTAAGCCAACAGACTGGCCCAATATACTCCACGTTTGTAAACCGAAGCACTTTATTTAAGTACAGACGTCCGCTTGCATTCGAACCAATTAGGTGAACAGACACGGGAGTAAAAATTGAAAGGTCGATGTTGCCAACAAGGCATACATCCTCTGACAGTCCGGAACTGCTTTTTTGTGAGAAAAAACATTTATTCGCCGCTTACCATTTTACCTAAAGGCTGTTCACTATCCCCAATCTTTGACCCGTCCGGAAGCCTTCAGCTCGGCACATGGCTTGAATAAATTAACACAGAAGCCATGGGAAAAGTATTATGCTGTTTTAGAACTTAGACATAATAACGAAAAAACCTGCTATAAATAGAAAATATTCAAGACAAAAATCGTAAAGTTGTACATTCCCAGTAAAAAAAATTTGGATTTTTTGAAGCACTTAAGAGAAAAAGCGCATAATCGAGCGCTTCAATAAGAGAGCTCTTGTACAGCAGTAAATGATAAAGTATAAAATATAAAAAAAGCTGCTATAGTGCTGACATTGAAGAAGGATTTAAAAAAAAAATATATTATAAATATAAAATTATACATATAAAATTATTGAAAAAAGGCATTTAAACAAGTAAAAAATTAATATATTTATATAGTTTGTCCTTAAAAAAGCACTTTTGGAGTCTTTTATTTGCATGTTAAATGAAGCGCTTTTTGTCAGCAGAAAATAGTCCTGCAAACCGGGAACACCCCATACTTAAATCAGGCATTCCATCAGCAGGATTGAAGCGATTTGAGGTATGAAGTGGGGAACAGAATAGTCGCTGTAGTACAACGTTGCGAATAGCGCTGCAAACTGTCGAAAGTTAAAAACTGCAGTTTCAAAATGGTGTGAACAGAATACGTATTTATAGCAGTCGCTGTAGTTGAAGTTGAAGCGCAAAATTCGAAATTTTTAACTTTGTTGCGCTACAGAGCATTTTTTAGCTTCAGCTACTACTACAACTTTTTAATTCTGTTTCAGGCCTGAATTCATACATAAAACCTGCTTCTTTTGGAGCACATTTTTTACTGGGTTATATCAAGATTTTACATTTTAGTTTTAAGAAATGAGCCCCTTTTGAAAATATTTAGAAAAAAATATTGTAATTTTCTTAAAATTTTTAAACTTAAAACCGAATGTCAAGGAATTTAGGCAAATTTTTTTAAGTGAATTGTTTAATAATGCAGAACCAAAATCACTAACATTGACAAACTGCTTATTTCTAAAATAATTCCGATAAGTCAAAAAGTTGCATTTTCTTAAAGATTGCCTTAAAGAAAATTTTAAAAGTTGTGTATTAAAAATTACCTTAAAAAAATTAGAACATTTTTTGCAAAACTAAAACCAAATTTATTATTAATAAGATGTCCGTATGCCGTGCTAAATTGCCAATTTTTCATATTTGATAAGTACACCTAAATTTATTTCCAAAAATTTTAGAAAAGCTAAAAATATTATGCAAATAAAACCTTAAAGCGCATAAGAATTATAAATTCTCAAAGTCTTACTTGTAACAATATCAAAGCTTAAAGCTTAAATTAAAATTATTTCTTATCGCTTTGGTATTACAACCAACTCAATTTAAATTTTACTCTGTTTTATTTCACATGAACAGGGGGTTCAACTAATATTTCCAAAAAAATTTCTCTTACGACGTAACAGAAACAGCTCTAAACAAAAACCATTAAAAAGTCATAGTAATTTTTTGTAACAAATTTTTCCGGGTTGTAAAGACTCAAATAAATGCTTCAAAATACAATAATATCTATTCGCCCAGTATCAACTGAAAGAATTGAAAACGTATTCGATCACAACTGCCAGAATTATCCCCCAGGTATTTAATGAAAATCTGTTTTGAAAACGAAGTAATTAAAACCCGATAATATCGTTTTTAATATCTTTAAAAATAGGTATCAAATGCATTTTCCTCTTATTTGAAATAAAATGTATTTTGATCAAAAACCTAACATATTATTTTAGAAATGGTTTTTAAAATCACTTAAAATTCATCAAAACTTTTAAAAACGACCGTATTGAAATCGATCGATTTTTGACACATTTTAAAATGACTTGAATTTTATCCTACACCTGTTAAAAACAATGTTTCAAAATCTTTTGATTTTCATCACACACCTGCTAGTAAAATTTGTTAAAGGAAGTGACGCTCCATCCATAACCAATTCTTGCCAACAGACAACTTTACTCGATTTGTTACAGACTTTTTTTTAATTCCCTAAGACTGAAGGAAAGAAACCAGAGTCCCCGGCGCTGATAGACTAGCTCACTACCAGCTAGCCTAACGGGGCACTCGTACTCCATATACTTAGCAAGCTGCAAGCAAGCAAGACTGATCATGGTCGGCATAGCTTTATAAGCAACATAACACAAACCATATGTGACAGGAAAAGTTAAAAGGGACCTAATGCAACCGCAGCTTTCTAACTGCATTAGTTTTGTGATAAGTTAGCTACAAAATAGATACTTTTGATAAAAAAATAAAAAAAGAAACGTGTGACAAACTTTTTTGCAATTGATGTAATTTGTTTAAAACTCGTCACTCAGTGGTTTCCCGTGTCGCTGATTACGAATCTGGTATTAGATTTTTAAAATCCAAAATGACGGATTAGACTAGACTATCAGTTGCCTTAAAATACCATAAAATACGCTTAAATTAACCCCCTTAATATAAAGACTGGCTTTATATTCATTAGTCTGATACAAGATTCGTAGTCAGCGATCCTGAAAACCCCTGAGTTTCAAGCAAATCCAATAATATTACGAAAAATCCGCCATATTGGAACCCTTTGGAAATTTTCAAAATCTAAAGCCAGATTCGTAATTGGCATCCCCGAAAACTACCGAGTAAAGAGTTTCAAGCCATAAAAGCGTCCAGGCGCATCAAAATCAACTTGTTAACGTCAAAGTCCGTTTTCTACAAAACTTATTTTCTGGCTATAGTTAAATCAGATGGCAAACGAAGTACATTCTAAGCTGCAACTGGAAAGTATTTTAGCGAAAAAAATAACTGCAAGCTTTTTTAATAAACTTTGATAATCAAAAAGCTAAGATATCGGGACCTGTCTTAAATTCAAAATCTATCTAGTATTGCCAAAAAGCCTTTGCAGGCAAAAGCAGTAAAAAAAAATTTATTTTGTTGCAGAAATATCAAATACATGCACAGTTTTAAGCCAAATAACTTGTTATCCATAAAAATATTATTAAAACATATTTTAATTCTAAACAATTTTTACAGGAGAGACAAAAAACTTTTTATTTTTCCTATTTGCTGCTTGAGAGGAAAACCAAAAATATAGTTGATTTATTACACTTCAAGACTTAAATTGAAGAAAAACTATATGCTGGTCTCTACCACACGGCATCAAAATCTCAATGTACTCAAAAAGTGGACTTAGCAGGTTTGCATATTTAGCCGACGATATTTTTTTTATCCACAAATTTTCATATACAATAAGTGTTTCCCATACTTTTAAAAAAGAAGTCAAAAAAACGACCATGATCTTGAAATCGAGCGAAATGAAATCAATGGCCGTTTTTAGCTTAACTTTTTGTAATCACAGTAGTTTTTCTTATTTTAAGAGCCGTTAAGGAAAACATGCACTTAACTTTTTTTAAGTGTTTTTATGATTTTAAGAGCGGTACTCTGGTACTCAAAGTTAAAAACATGTTTAAGATAATTCTTTTACAAACTTTTAACACAGGTTCCTTTTTAAAAATTCTTAAATTTTAATTTCACTCAAATTCGATTTCCAGAACAAGTCTTCACATCTTTTATGATTCAAAATAAAAGGTTAAGGCAGAAGCATAATGAAGGCAACCTTTTCTATTTGATTTTCACAATAAAACACTTACAGTTTCAAACAGGAAAATGTTTTGCTAAGAATAATATTACGTAGTTATTATCATTATTTTTTAAAACTTTTCAAGACAATTTACAAAGTGTTCTTTTATGCCATGTTGATTTTCTTTGCTATAATTTTATAAATCTTACAATATAACACTTTGTTAGTTGCCTAATTTTTAAAATTTTCATTCAAAACTAATAACAAATTATAATCACTCTTATCGTGTTTGGCGTATTTAAAATACGCCTACGACTGTTTGGTATTACATAGATTAAAGGAAAAAAGTTCACGTTTTTTAAGAAAATAAGTTCACGTTTTCTTTAATCTATTACCAAACAGTCGTAGGCGTATTTTAAATACGCCAAACACGATAAGGATGAATAAACGTTATTCAAAATTTCATACAAATTATTGCAGAAGCAGAAGTAGACTCAATTTTCCAAAAAACATAAGTTATATCAAGGTACATTTACTCAAGGTAGCAGCACAAGGAATCTCGTTATCCCTTTTTTATATGTAGTTTCGAATATTGAAACTTTATAAAACTACGTACAAAAAAAGTGACAAAAATTGAATCAATTATTTTTTTTTTTTGTTGAACGAAAATTAAAAATATAATTTTGATTTAATTAACATTTTAGTTGTTTTGAAATAAATTTTGAATTAAAATAATAATCAAATAACAAAAAATTATTTCGTTTAAAATAAAATAATTTAAACTTGTGAAATTGTTTTTGGAAATTGTCAAAATCAATCAACACATTGTTTGAAACGGCCCAGTTTTTTGATAATTTTTTTAATTAAAATTGAAAATATCATTTATTGAAAAAAAAATATTCAAAATATAAAATTTTTACAATTTTTAGTAATCAATATAATCATTTTGGTAATAGGTGCAAAATCAACAAATGGGTTGCTTGATTCTATAAATTTGGAATAAAATTGGTGATTAGAGAAAATTTTTAATTTTTTCTGTGTTGTGAAAATGAAAATTAAAGGCAAATATAAAAGACACGTAAGAAAAATATAAGATAGAAAAAAAGTTAATTTTTGCTATCACTGTGAAGGCAGCTTAAACTTAAAAGATAAACTTAAAGAATGTATAAAATTTATTTGTATTTGGAAATTTATTTAATTTTTTACTTAATTATAATTTTTTTTTGTTCAATAAAATTAATTTTTTTAAATCTTTTATCTTTATATTATATTAACGCTAAAATTACACCGAAAATTAGCTGCCTACTTTTCAGTGCACCTGCACGTAAGCCATGGACCGTATACTTAATATTTAATTTCAATAACAAGTATTCAACTCAAGATCTGTAACATCTCAAGATTAATAAATGTGAAGCATACTTATGGGAGCAGTTTTATCGGTGTACTGGGCGTATGATTATTTTGTTCGTATAAAATTTCGATAATGAAAATTTAATTAAAAATTAAAAATTTTTATAAAAAATATGCAAAAAATAATTAACTAAAATAATGATAAAAACACTGACATTTATTGTTGATGGGATAAAAGATATTTTACATTTATAAAAATTGTACTTGCTTAATTAGTTTTATAAACCTTAAAGTTAAAACAATATTTCGCACACTAAATCACAAACAGGCACAACAGCACAAATGTTTTGGAGAGGCAGAAAACTGGCTTCAAAAACAAGATTGCATTTAGTTAATCAAATTGAGTTTCACAAATATTAAAGAAGACAGTGACGCAAACGTAAGAAGAATTGACTTGTCAACTGGTTTAAAAAAAAAAACGAATGATTTTTATAAAAAAAATTTTGTTAAAACTTAAAGAAATTAGCAGAATACCTAGAAAACTAAACAGCCGTCGGTATAGTTTGAATCAAGATCAATGCGGTAAATAATGAAAATTGTAAGGAAATCGGATAAAAAAAATTTGCTGATCGATTCGCATGTATAAAAAGGTAGAATTCTTGTGCCAATATGTCTAATAGATTTCTGATTGAATTTATAAAGATGACGAAAAAACCGAGATTTTCCCACGACATGTCTGCCAGAATTCGTGTAAGCCACTTTACACATGTTTGGGCTAGAACTTTGACAGAATTCGTATACGATTCCGACTTTTTTATCCACGTTTCCCTCATATATCTGAAAGACGTCGAACTATTTTGCTGGTTGGGAATTCAAAATTCTTTTTTTGTTTAATGATTTCTAGAGAAGGTAAAAACGTTTTCAAATTCACTTCCGAACGCATTTCATTTCTATGACTGGCCTATTTCTGAAACTTTATGACAGTTTTATAAACAAAACAACTTATTAATTTTTGAACCGTTTTTAAATAGAGCATGGGGCAAAATAAACTATATGATGCATCGCTTGCTAACATACATTCTTTTTTCATTTTTGAATAAAACCAAAAGAAACTGCCTGGAGCTCGGGAATACGGAAAACGTTAAGGGCTTGTGTGCGAAATTATGTTCTTGCCGAATATGTCCCTCAACAAAGCCCTTAAAGTATCAATGGTATGTGCTGTGGCTCCGTCTTGTTGTAAACACAAGGTTGGATGGTTTTCCACAACTTGCCCATCAAAATTTTCCAAGATTTTCTGATACGCATTGGTGTTAACAGAGACTGAAAAACCAGTGTCATTAAAAAAAAAGGATGGGCTAATTATCCATTTGGACGGTATACTACACCAAGCAGTAAACTTAAGTCAGTGTAACTGCTACTTAAGAACTACTCTTGATTTTTCCGTAGCCCAAATTATGCAATTTGGCTTGTTGACGTAGCCATTTAATAGGAAATTTGCTCCAACGCTCACTATAAAATTGTGAATACAATATAATAATGGTTTGAACAAAAAAATTCAATTATGTTAGTTGGTTTTTCTATGGTGTGGTTTTTGCCATTAAATTCCTCAAGTTCGCTAAAAATCAATTACATGTAACAAACAAATAAAAGGAAGCTGCAGAGCTTGTGAATTAAATCTTAAAAGTAACTTATGAGAGTACAAGCTGTTCCAATAAATGATTTTTGATTTTTCTGGTAAAAAATATTATATTCTTGTTTTTTTTATTGGCATCGTTTTGGGTCTCACAATTTCTGGCGTAGAATTCTGTTACATTCGTTGAGTTAACACTTCCTGGAATTTTTATATTTGTCTGTTGAATTTAAATTATCCTGTAGACAAGATTAGATACTGAAAATCTTCTTTAGTTAAGAGTGATTTGATGAGTTCAAGACCGCTGAGTTCTATACCTAAATTCCTTATTTTAACCGCTTATGCCTTCGCTCTCAGACAGTTTTACTTTGTGTTTTAAATTAAAGAAATCTTCAATTGAAATGCATTAATAGCGTATGAAAACAGTTGCCAAAAAGGCTGTAGAGCAATAGTGAGTTCGACTATAACGAAGACATTGAAAATGTAAAGTTTAAGTTCACGCCGAGGCACAACCTCAAGCAAACGGATTTGATTGCCAAAAAAACAATATTTTAAATTTTAGGCTGCAAAGGCCGTTAATTGAAATAAGTTTTTTAAAGTATTCAAAAAAATTCCAAATGGAATGGATATCAAAGAAATTGAATCAGCAAAAATGCGGTGTAGGAAGAATTAATAGATAACAATTTGAACAAAAGGCTTGCTCTTCTGGTATGGTGGTCTAGTTCAAGGTGCTCTTAGAACCACATGACAAACACAGCGTTTACCAATAGCAGTCATTTGTGACCGCTTACAACACACAAAACTAGCAATTTGACTGACTCATTCACCTAAGCGTGAAAAATCAGCCTGCAAAGCCGGCATTTTAAGATCTTCTTGCTGCAACTTTGGGTTGAAACACTAACCGGGGGCAACCGACCTCTTTGATACGAAATTAATCCTTTAGTCAACCGCGATCTCAAGATGTCTGTAAACTATGAACTCTTTCGAATTCATGAGACTCCCCGTAGGACATAACACCAACAGGTGAAATATTCTTAGGAAATCTCCCTACATACTGCGGTGGGGTCATGCTCTTACATAAGGTGTTTGGTTCACACCTTCTGTAAAATGTATTTTTACAAATTAATTGTCCGTTTTTGACAATCTTGCTGCTTCAAAACCAAAAAATTCTCTCTGATCGGCAAAACTCAAACCAAATTATTTGAGTTAAAATAAATAATTATATTAAAAACGCCTTTAAGTGCTTTTTGTTAATTGTTTTCTTAATTAAAAAAATTAGTTTTCTGAATTTATTAATTTTTCAACTTTTTTAAAATTTTCTTAAAAATGTTTTATAATTTCTCAGTGTTTTCCTAAAATTACGAATTTACCAATATTAGCTTTGAATTTTTTTTTTGAGATATATCCTTTGGATCCACTACCATTTCGTCAGTATCCTTTCCTCTGATAAATCTCCTTTCCCCCAAAACAATTGCCAAGAAAGAAATAATTCGTCCATAGCTAAGACTCCCTTCCCCTTTTTCACAACATTCTTTACATACTACATGCAACATACTAAAATGCTCTTAGTACTTAAGCCCCCCAAAAACAAACAAACTACCAAACTTCCTCAAACTAAAAAAAAGAATACACTCACACTCACTAGTTGCAACAAAATTCGCCCCAAAAAATTCTCCCAACAATTACAGAAAAAACGCATAAACTTGCACTAACACACATTTGCTACAAGAAAAATGCAAACAAACTGCACTAGTATTGGTTTCTTTTTATTTAGACGTAAAGTATAGTTGTTGTTTTATTTTTTATTATAGTCCATGTGAAATGCAATGTTATATATGAACACATATGTATGTGTGTGTGTGTGTGTTTATTTTTAGAGAATGTAAAACAAAAAGAAATGCATTTAAAGACATGCGCAACGAATGCATTAAATGCCCCTTTTAGCATAAAAAACTAAAACATAAATGAGTAAATGGCACGAACACATAGAAAAATTTACCAAAAAAAAAAAAAAAAAAAAAATAAAATTTTTTTTAAATATAGAAACAAAACAGAGATTTTAAAGAGAAAGAGAGTGAGTCAAGTTAAATGCATACAAGTGGGTTTTTTGGTTTGCAAAACTTGATTTCATTGAAGAGTTAACCAGAGAGTGCAAGAGAGTGTAACCGGCTTTTTTTAGTTGTTGTGTTAATAATGATGCTGCATTTTATGTATCTTTGTTTTTGGCACATGCAGTTTTATTGCATTTTGCAATAGACTTTTTGTTTTTGTCTCTTTTTTTCTTTTTTAAGGAATAGAAATTGCAGCTTCTTTTTTGTTTTATTTTTTTTTTTTTTTCTTTCTATTTTTCTCCCTGCTTATGGCAGGCTTTTTGGTGTGTGTTAAAGAGAGGAAGTGGTAAAAGAGTGTTTGTGTGTTTTTATAAAATGCATTTTCGCTAGAATTTTATGCCTACTTTTAGGCGCCTAGTGGGTTGTTAAGGTTTTCGTTGGCATTTTGTTGTTTTTTTTTTTTGGGTATAAATTTAAAGAATATAAGATTTTCATTTAGGGAGAGCTTCATGTAGTGAAATTTCCTTGCATTTTTGAATGATTTTATTGTACAGATTGCATTAAGGAGAGCAAGTTTTTCTTTTTTTTCTGCATTTAGGATTTTTTTTTACCAGGAGTTTAAAACTGCACCTGATGCTGGGGATTTTTTGGTGAGTATATTAATATTTGTACTCTTTTTTGTTGGAGTTTTGGTTGTAAAGGTTCTTTGGTTTGTCTTTTAGGATGTTAGGTAGTTAAAGGCCAGTTGTGTTTGGGGTTTGTTGCAAGGAAGCTGCATTTGTTATGTACGTGTGATAGCGTGTGTGTGTGTGTGTGTGTGTGTTTATGTATAAAGAAAACAGAGTGCGTGCGTTTGATTTCTTCTGATATGAGTTTTATTTTCACGGATTTTGAGTGCGTTTTGTAAGCAAAAAAAAAATGTTAGGGAGTTAGTTTAAGCCGTTGTAGTGAGTAGTGAGATGTACATGTATGTACTAATCTAATATTAAGCAAATAGTTCTCCTATTTACTAGCACATATTTCTTAATAATGGCAGCTAGCAATAGGCCTCATTTGTTATATACAAATCTCAAAATATAACCAACTCTAGAGAGGGGTGCCTAATGTACTACAAAAAACATTTTCGCGCGCGTAATATAAAGCAAACTAAAAAAAAATGCATGATGCTTTTTGTATAATAAAAAAAAAATAAAACGCGACGACGATGATGGTGGCTCAGATGATGATGATGACGACGATGTTGTTGATGATGTTGTTGCCTGATGCCTGTTTTGTTGTTGATATGTAAATGCAATGCACACAGCTTTGTACATATTGCAAGAGGAGGTAAATTTATATGTAGTGTGTAAAATAAAAATACCAACAACAACAGCCATAACACCAGCAACGTTATAAAAGAATATAGCAGCAACAAAACAACGATTTGTATTGCTTTTAGTGAAGTTTTCCATCATCACTAACGAAAAACCATGAAAAACGCCGAACGCATTCAATGTCCCGGAATTTGTTGGCATACGGCTTTTGGACGTCTTTTGAGTACAACATTGCTTTTTTATATTCTCGGTTAAAAAGTAACGTTACCACACATATACCGCAAAATATCTTGTCAAAAAAACAAACAAACAAACCAAAAAACGGTGTCTAAACGGGACTCAAAGAAATTTAAAAAAAAACTACTCACATTAAATATTACTACAACCCTACAAACAAAAAAAAACTCTAAATATATTATAATATATCTATATACATATATATATATTATATATATATATTATATATAATATATATATACATATCTTTTATATATATTATATATATATATATGTTTATTTGTAAAAGAAATACAAACAAATTTTACTCGTTTTCATTTTAAAACATGATCATTTTCTAACAAAAAAAAAAAGCGGTACAATAGAAACAAAAAGAAAAAATTTGAGTCAAAATGAAATCAAAATAAAATAAAATTTTATTTATATATGATGAGTGAATTTCTATACAAAACTAAAAATAAAGAGTGTTGATGTATACTTAAGTTTGTGTGTATGAGAGTGTTTTATATATATAATAATTATGTATATAATAAAAAGAAACTAATGCTCAAATATATAAAATTAAAATAAAATAAAAAAGCCATGCCATACAATTATTATTTTTTTTATTTAAAAAGCTCAACTAAATAACTCTCCCTTCTTGCTCTCTCTCTCTCTCTTGTTAATAAAACACAAAAAGCCACAACACTCTGAAGATAATGATAAATAAATAAAAGCAATTTAATAAAAAAGAAAAACAAACAACAACAAAAAGAAAAAAATACTAATAACAATAATGCAATAAAAACATAAATAAATAAGAAACCAACATGTGCTCGAAATAAATTACAACAAAAAATGTAGAAAGAAGAAGTTTTAACGTTCAAAATTATAAGAAACAGTTTTTAAAAAAAAAATTCAAAATTAATTAATTTATTAAAAATTCCAGAAATTCAATTACAAAATCTTTTTAAATACCATTAACTTTAAATAACTTCTTAATTAGCCTAAAACTATACTACACAATAAAACTTAAGCAAAAGATACTAAAATTTATTTAAAAATACTTAAATACAGGGCGTCGTCGCTGTAATTTATTTAAATTTACTTTAACACCAAAACTTTGAAAAGTAAAGAAAAATGTTTTATTTTTACAAGAACTCAAATTTAGATTAAAACCTAAACATAAACTTAATAAACATTTAGTTTTGTTTGCTTTTAACCCTTTAACAGCGACGACGACCCTTTTCTGTGTTCCCCTGCCTTGCAAAAGGAAGACTTCAAATGAGTTCGTATTAAAATAATTATAATTTTCTCTAACAAGTTTTGTTTAACAAATAATGCTTTTTAATAATTTGTGTCATAAATTACTAACTGGTCTTAATTTATTGAGTTCTACACTTTCAACAATTGCTTTGAACTCAACGCAAATTTCATCTAATGCTGCAAACAGCACTGAAGCTGCAGCCTCAATGTTGTTAGTGAGACAACAGAGAATAAAACAACTAAATAAAATGGATAAATAACATCAGTAAATTGTCCTGTAGGTGACTATTTTTAGTAATATTAACCATTAATATTTCAATTATTTGTATAATTTTATTAAATTTTATTATATTTTTTTCGAAGTTTTAGAAAGTTATCAAATATTTGCCTGTGTTTTGTTGTTTAAACAAAGCAAAATTAGGGTCTATTTCACCAACACTGTATTTAAATATCAATTCATATTTAAATATAGATTTTCATATAATTTTATTTTTTTTTTTCTCTGACAATGTTCAACTAGTTTTTTGTTTTTTTCCTTAGCTCATCATAAAACTATGCAATTGTTTTTGTCTTTAATTAAATAAGTCGCAACCTAAGGACAACAAGGTTGCATCTTACATGGAGTTTAGGGGCCCATAGAACTTGTTGTCTTAATGTCGCGAAGAATAACAAAGGTTGTAGGTGCACAAACTTATATAATTTCGTACTACTGGATTTTACATGGCGTTTACATTTGCCAGTACTGGCAAGCCAGTAACAATTCATTCAAACTTTTTCACTAATACATAAACACTTTTACAGCTATGTTGTTTTCGCATTGTTTTGCCAACTAATATGTATATGCTTACTGTCTTGCCAGTACTGGCAAATGTAAACGCCAGGTTATATAAATATTTCTTATATTTCATTATTTTATCCTTTAACAAAGCAATAGCTTTTAGTACTTAAATGATAATCACAAGTACTGGGGGACAAACTGCGGCATTCGCTAACAATCGAAATTTCAATGCAATTTGAATGGAAATTACGATCGATATTAAATGCCGTAATTTTCCCTCAAGTCAAAGTTGCTCAAACTTTTATAAGTTTTAAAGTACAAAACGATAAAGGCCCATTTATTTGGTTATTTGTCTTTCGAATTTTTTCAAGGTTTTTCATATAAGTCCTTTTTATTTTAGTTTAAAACCTTTACTAAAGTTTGTTTTAAGACACTGTAGTCAACATCTACCAGAGCAAGAGTTTATATTAACTTCCTTATTTTGTAAAATACTTGACGTTACTCATATTTTCATAAAAATTAAAAAAAGAAATCTCAACGCAAAAATTTTTTTTTTTTTTTGTGTTTTAAATGAAAATTTGTACAACATATCGACAGCTCAATTCCAAAACATGCTTTTAGTCGAAAAAGCGGGTTTTGCAGGAGAAGCTACTTTAAGCTTAAGGGCGATACAATATTCAATTGTCTGCTAAGAACTTTTTTCATAACTTTGGATAACCCGATTAACATTTTAAATTAAAAATTTAACTTAAAAATTTTAAGTCATGTCGATCAAGTGACCCCCTCCCCCCCCCTCTACTGGATCGGCAGACTCCTAATCTTTTACCAAAACTCTCAAAATCGTTTTTCAAAAAATTGCTGCCAATGGCTTATACCTGCTCGATAATGTTGTTTTTAAGCTCTTAAACTGCTGTGGTATTGTTGCTGTATACTTTCGATTTCAAAAACCCACAAAAATCTAAAGGTAACAAATCGAACGATCTTGGTGGTCAATTCACACCTCCTCTACTAAAAATAATGTTATTTTCAAACTAATATTTATGGTTTCTTAACTACACCTTGAAAATGTTTGCCATATTAAAAAATTGTTTAAATAATAATAAACCCACGTTGCTCCAAAGATTTAAAAGAAGGGTTTAATTTTAAATTAAAGTTGTTTTAAACAAATTTAAATGGCTATTATTGACGTCATTAGAATCAGAGACATCCATATCCGTATTAATTCTGCGGAAAGAAAAAAATTTTTAAAATTAAACTTAAAATATTGAAGCCTAAAGGAACATTATTTTTTGGAAGTACGAATATAAACTGAAAACTCAATATAACGAAGTAGGAATTCTAAAATGCCTTGAACGTTAAAAATTCAGCATGAAGGACATGTTTTTAAATAGCCTCCATTGTTTTAGGTTTGGAAGATTAATAAGTTTTAGACGGTTCTTATACGGGCGTTCTAAGACAGCATAGAGAAATTGCTTCGGATTCGAGTTTTTTTTTAAGAATATCTCGCCTTCCTAATTAGAATGTACTGCCAAACAAAAGTTTACTTATATCTTCAGCTATTTAATAGTACTTAAGAGCATTGGGCCAAATACAATAAGGACCACGTCAAGGATGAATTTGTAACAGTTAAGTGTATTTTTACAGTTCTTTTAAGCTAAAGAGTTCATTTTATAAAATAAACCAATAAAATTTAACAAAATTTTCTTTTAAAAACATTGGTTTTTAAGCCGAATTCGCAATTCATCGGGTGACCACAATATTATTGGTAAACGATCTAATTTTTGAAAAACGAACCATCTGTAAACAAAACACCGAGCAGTTTTATATATAAAAAGAGTCCAAAGTTAAGGTATCGTTTTGATTTTGCCCCCATTTTGTCTACCTGTAATTTATTCTAAACTTTTATTTTCAGATTCTAAAAACATTCTGAATAGTTAATAGGGCAAGTTAAATAAAAATCGATTGTTTATATGAGAATCTACTAATCTTCAAATTTCGAATAGATGAATTTTTGAAATCAATATATTAATTAAGGAGGGTCTTATCTAAAACCAAAGTTTTAAAGTAAAAAATGTTTTGAAACTTAAAGGTTTGTTCACAGTGGGAGCAACAATTTCGTTTTTTCTTCTATCTTAGTTCCTCCAAAAGTATATCATATATTTTCCTTTCATTTTTAATAAATGACGAATAATTTGTATTAGTTTAGAATGAAAGCTTAAACAAAATGTTTTAAAAAATAACTATAAATACCTAATATTGTTGTGAACAAAATGTGCAAAGGTTTTCTAAACTAAAAATGTGTGTGGATGCGAAACAATTTTTTGCTTAATTGTGAACACCAAGTGTAAATGTTGCTGCCATTGCGAACGAAGCTTTACTCTTCGGAAAAGTGTTAGCAGTTACCAAAGGCCAAATTTACACCTTGTCTTTTCAGGCATGTCTAACAAACACGTTAGTTTTGTTTGCTGGCGATCGGGTTAGGGGGGAAACAGAGGTGGCCAAACAGACACTAAACGAGTTTTTATGATTGCTAATATGCATGTGAAGAATATTAGATATGAAAACAGACATGTTTGGAATGATGTGGTGAAAATGCAAAAAGTGGTTGGTAGCATGTCAAAAGGGAATGAAGAAAACAGACATGTCTGAAAAGACTTCGTATAAATGCAAAATATTTCAATGCAAAAACTCATTTAAAAATTCTTCAATATTTCGATTCATTTACGCTCTTCTTAATAAAAAAAACTTGCTTTACTTGTCCTTTACACATGTAAGTGAAAGTCCGGAAAACTCAATACACTCGCACTTTTTCACGTACACAATCGCATTTTTCGTACTTGCAGCCAACCTGAAGACAGTAATTTTTCGACACTTTCAGCAAGTTAATTTTAAAAAATAAAAGCCATTTTACCAAATTTACTTGATAACAGAAACAATATTAAAAGTTTTAACTTCCTAATTTCAAAAGATTTTGTTATTCGTGCTTAATTCCAAGTTTTTATTCTTGACAAAAACACTTGAAATTTATTGTTGATGGGATAAGCTATGCCTATGCGCATTTCACTGGTTGCTTAGGCCAGATCATCAGGAAACTTACTTCATCCATAAAGATTTTAGAAAAACTAAAGATATTAAACCAAATAAAACTGTTAAACGTATAAGAATTATAGCAAACTGGGAATTAAGCACGAATAGCAAAATCTTTTGAAATTAAAAATTTTGTATTCCCAAAAATTGAAATTACTTATTGGTTTTAACTTCCTATTAAGAATTTTTAAATATATTTCTTGGTTTACGTTGGCAAATATTAATATGGGGGATTCACAAGGTAGTCATAAAGTCATATGTCTTAAAATAATAACAAAAAAATAATATAAGTGCCGTGAGCAACACTCATAATTTAGATTTCTACTCAGTAGTTATGGCAAAACAAGAAACACAGCATAAAAAGTCTTATTATTTTATGAATTCTTTTGTATGAAACACAATAATAATTATTTTAAACTACTGTAACATATTAGGATGTTATGACAATATGATTCGATAACAGACCGAATGGAATAGACAATTTATTTCATTTAAGAATTTCAATTGTCTAATTCTGTCGCATGTCGTATCGTTTAAAAAAATACGATTTTTGTTTTCTTCTTCTTTAATAAAGGTTGACAATCACATAATTTGATACCATGAAATTAAACCAGGCATGGGAGTTTCAATTCAATGTGAAATGGTAATAAATATTACCATTTTTAATTAAATTCGTTTGAAAAACAATTTTGGAATTAATTAAACATTTATTAATACTTAAGAATAATTAAAATTATGGTTTTATTATCACATTCTTAAAAGATTTTTACAAACTCATTAAACAAATCAAACATTTTCAGGCCTGGTATGAATACAAGATTTTTCCAAATACATAAAATTAATCGTATAACTATACAACACTTTTGAATGAATATTACCAACAACAAAAATACAATATTGTTTAATAATACGACCTTACTACGAGCTTGTGAATTGGACAAATCTCATTACAAAAAGTATTAATTATAATTAATAAACAACAACTATTTATTTAGAAAAAAAAGGCTATGAGTCGTACTTGGTAATTCTGATTTATAAAGAACATTCACTTGACTGTGTAAAGTTTCATGCAACTTGCGTCACATTCGACTATTTTCGAATATGTATTCCCTACTTTACTTACGTGTATAAAGGCAGGATTCTTTCAATTAGGGTTCGAAAATAAACATTAAATATTGGTCCTTAGTGTTCGGTTCGGTAGATTTGGGAAAAAAACAAACGCTTATAGTGTTTCTATAATAATTTATTAAAACAATATCGTTTTCCTGTTTGTCATCTTCGTCCACAAAATCTTATCCAACTCAACAAAAAGAAGAGAACTTTTAATTCCGTTCGTGTTTTTTTAACCACAAACTTCATTGTATTTGGTTCAGCTCATCAACGTTCGTTCGTTCGTTTCTGTTTGGCTGGTAAAAAAAATACCAACCATTTTTTACAAAAACCAAAAACACATACGGAAACAAACAAAAAGCCAGCAAAATAATTTTACACAAACACCACATATACACAATACACACACAAGCTGTTCGTGCTGCGGTCGTTGCTAAAAATTTTGTTTGTTCATTTCTTCATCAATGTAGAAAAAAAGTAGCATTATAGACTATCGAAATGTTTTTTAAAGAAGAACAGAACACTTTTTTATATTCGGATCTTTTTTGAAAATATTTACGAACGGTATTAAGGATTGTGGTTGCCTACACAAACCCTAAAAAAAAGATATCGTTCCTGGGTGTGTTAGCCAAACGCTAATTAATGTTCTGTTTATTTTCGAACACTGCTATCGGTATTATAAACAAGTTTTGCAAACAAGTAATTCACTTTCGCATAAATTTCTTACTGCCGTGACTCGAAACATTGAATTTTAGGTTAATATGAAAATTAATTTAAAATTGTAAAAACATTAGTAAATTTTGGGTGAAATTTCATTGATATTAAGTTGTTTAACATGTGTATGTGTGTATAACGAAAATACTTCAAAATATTCGGATTTTTTTACGAGAGTCGTTGCTGTGGTCGATGTGGTAGTCTTTTGAAATTGACGCCAACGACAAACATTGGTTTGTAAGCTAAATTTTTGCATTGTGCTGGTGGAGAACCAACAGAGACTCATTTTAATATGTAAGAAATAGCTAATTTTGCAGTTTTCGGCTTCTTTTATGAAAGTTTCAGTCGTTTAAGTGCTTATAGTTAGTAGGGTTATCTAGCGTAAGCCATAATTTTTGATGGCTAAATAAAAATTTCCAAGGCCGAATAATTCCTCTTAAGTGGCTTTGTCGCTAATGGGTTAACTTAAATCCAAACCAGAAGCGATCTGTGAGACTCTATAGAAAATATACATAAATCCCTGCGGGAAATTAGGGTCATTTGATCTTTAAGCACTTATTCTGTGACCAGTCAATACAATAGTATAGTAAAAAGGAAGTAGGTGAAAACAAGACATATCAATTAACAGGTGTTAATTTGTTTAAAGTGTAGTTGCTCTAGAGGAAAGGTAATTGAGACAAGAGCAGTCATGTGGTTGGTTCTGTTCTATTACTTTGTATGAAGGGGATCCATCCTATTTACATGTTTAAGTCGAAACATTATCTACGACAGGCATTATATTTTCCGAAATTGAATGTGTCCCTTTAGGTTATTCCAGTTAGCTGTTATAAAGTGTCAAAAAGGTTAAAATTATCCCCCTTCTGGACATCGGCATGTTTTATATAGTACCGGTCCTTGCCACTTTAGCAGCTTGAGGGATAATTAACATTTTGTTATTCCATATTTTCGTGTAAAATCAAAAACCTTTCGACTTCACAAGAAATTAACATAAGAATTTAAGAATTGTCTAGGTACAGTCTTGTCTTGTACAGGTGGCATCAATAGTGGATGCACTTTCTTGGTGCTTATATTTTGCTAAAGTTAAAGCAATCGGCTTAGGGTCTAAACACAATGTTTGCGGTGCGGTACGATTTCTCGTTGCGGGAGAGAAAAATAAACATAATACAACGAAAGACGGCGACAGCAATAGTTGTCATTGTTTGTTTACATTTGTTTTAATTTATTTGTGCATACATTTTATCATGTTTTTTGTTTACAAAAATGTTGTGAACATCGCCAATTGTTAAAAAACTATGGCAACATCAGAAAGAGAACGAGTATCAAAAATTGAGGGAGAATGAAAGTTCGCAATAAAAATAAAATAGATTTTAATTCCGCACTGCGGTTTTTTACTTCAAAATCGTATGAAAAGCCACACCGCAATAAATTATCGTTACATTGTGTTCAGACTCTATGCTTTTAAGGGACATTGGGAACAGGATATTATCTGGACGTGTTATGGAAATCGAAATCGAGCAAAATTAAAATCTACTCAAATTAAAATCAATGGTGAGGTTCAGTTATACTTTTCTTTGAAAATACGTAGAATCCCGATAATTCGTAATCGCAAGGGACCGGCAATTTCTTACGAATTATAGGGGTTTTCGATTTAGCGGGGCTTCGATTTACCGGTGTTAAAATAAAATTAATACGAATTAACGGGGTTTTTCAATTTATTTACTAAAACAATAAAAAAACATAAAAGACAATTGTTAAAAATAAAATATATAAAAATTATGTATGTAACAAACTGATCTTAAGAAAAATAAACAAACACAGAAGCAAAAGCAAAATCCCACACAAAAAAAAAATAGCGGTAAACAAAAAATCATTCTTTCCATGTTTTTGTTGTTTTTATTACAAATTATATGTGGTAGTCAGCAAACGATTACGATTTATAAGTGGTAAAGACGATTTTATTTGAAAAAAAAAATTACGAATTATCGAGGGGACCAAAATGTATAGAAATTTTACGAATTAACGAGATTTTTTCAAGGGACCGACAGTTTATTACGAATTATCGGGAATTACGATTTGTCGGGGTACGAATTATCGGGATTTGACTGTAAATGATTTTAAGAGTAGTTCTGATAAAATTTGATGATACGCAAAGTATGAAGTTTCACTTTCAATAAGGATCGTTTCAAAAATTTCGATTTCCAGAACAAGTCTGACATTTTTGTTTCTGAAAGTGTTTTATAATTTTGTTTTCTATACAAAAGTTTAACAACAATACAGAAGACGCTTAGAACTTTTCTAAAAAAAATTTCTAGAAATTAGAATCGGTAATTTAAAGAGATTAAACGCTCTAAAATTTCGAAGTCGCGATTTCTTTATTCTATCGCCGTAAAATATTAAGAGATGGTAACTTATAGTGTTTATTTTTATCAGAAATTATATTGAAATTAACGATGTAAAAGTCATGCCCAAAGTTTTTATTTCAGGAGCTACTAAAGGCATAATATTTAATAAAATGAAGTAAAATCATTAAATCATTTACCATTTGGAACATGACAATTCTTTGAGAGCTTCGTTAAGAATTACGATAAAATAAACAAACAAATATTACAAATGACATGAAACAAAGACCGACAAAACAACATCTCAAGATGATGTTTTTAAAAGTACGCGTATTTAACAGGTTTTGCTACTACAGTAGAATCCCGATAATTCGTTATCGCAAGGGACCGCCCATTTCTTACGAATTATAGGGCTTTTCGATTTAGCGGGGTTTCGATTTAACGGGGTTAAAATAAAATAAATACGAATTAACGGGGTTTTTCAATTTATTTACTAAAACGATAAAAAAAACATAAAAAACAATTGTTAAAAGCAAAATATATAAAGATTATTCATGTAACAAACTGATCTTAATAAAATAAACACACACACAAGCAAAAGCAAAAACCCACACAATAAATAGTGGTAAACAAAAAATCATTATTTATATGTTTCTGTTGTTTTTGTTACGAATTATTAGTGGTAGTTAGCAAAGAATTACGATTTATAAGAGGTAAAGAAGATTTTATTTGAAAAAAAATTACGAATTAGCGAGGGGATCAAATGTATGGAAATTTTACGAATTAACGAGATTTTTTCAAGGGACCGACAGTTTATTACGAAATATCGGGAATTACGATTTATCGGGGTAGGAATTATCGGGATTTGACTGTACATATTAATTTAAATTTTGTTTCAACTGTCACTAAATAACCTGAAAAAATTGATAAAACACAAATAAAAAATGAATTTCTTGATTTTTTTTCCTCAAAAAAAGAAAATTATGTCTTTAAACTTTTAAAAGTACATTTACGTTTCTATTATCAGGTTTTCTAAATAATTCACTTCCCTGTGTTCTAACGGCAGCGGCAAAATCATTTTTTCTTCTTACATGCTTTCAAAACAAGCTAAACACACTTGTTAAGTCACTTTCTAAGCAAACACGTGCTTCTTAAAGGAGAAACTAAACACATTTTTTTTAAGCTATTTTAAAAATGTATGTCACTTTTCAGCCAAAAAAAAAAAAAAAGAATCATACATATGCCACAAAATATATTAAATATTTAAGAATGTATAAAAAAGCAAAGCACACTTTGAGGAGAAATTTAGATTTTGGAAGAATCTTACTTAAAATAAAAATTTTATCTACTAATATCTTTATCTAAATGTTGTAGCATACAACTAATTTCCTTGTTATCTCTAGCTAAATTGAGTGTAAATTTAATGCAAGACAAAGCCAGACTATTTAGTTCAAAAAAAAAAGTATAATGAGGAAACGTTTCTAACCAACTAACTGGGTAAAACTAAAAACAAAAGTAAAATTCAAAAAAAAAAAACAAAGAGTAGCAAACAAAATATTAGAGAGTATTATAGAATACTTTTGGGGGGCCATATAAAATAATGGTATGGGGATCACAAATGTATTGCTGTATTACTGAACTCATTTGAAAATGCGCACTAATACCCAAGAATGCTCTTTATGCTTTGGCAGAGAGAGTTTGTTTTATGAATTTTGGGTTTCAATGTATGTTTCTTTTTTTTCATTGCGTTTATATGAAAAGTCATTGCACCCATACTCTAACCTTAAACTAAACATCCAGCAAAAATCAACTTCATTTCAACAGAACATTCTTGTTTTTTTCGTCTGTATCCTGTTCCATGCCTGTAGGAGTTAAACTCCCCAAAAATATAAAAATGTTATTGCAGTTAGTAGCTGGAGGGGCAGGGGGGTAAACGTTTTTTTCTAGAAATGTGAGTAGGCCTGTTTTATGAATTCGTGAATATTTTCGCGTTTCTTTAAAAAAAAAAAAAAAAAAAAACCAAAAGGGATAACGGCCATATAACACAACATCGAACAACAACAGCTAAATAAACAACTAAAAAAAAATTGCATACTTTTATGTGCTGGCTAAAACCGGGGTTTTTGCGCGGCCTATGTGCGTTTGCTCTTGCCAAATGATTTTTTTGCCATATACTAGACGATTAGTACAAAACTTAACATCAACGTCGACGTTACATAAAAATTTTTATTTTCGGATTTTTTTTCACTCCAAAAACACCAACAAAAACAAGCTATTACAACAACAACAACTAAAAAACCTAAAATTTTCATAATTGTATAATAATAAAAAAAAATTATTTTTTGTTCATGCTTTAAAAAAAAAAACAAAACAAACACTTTTTGTTAAGAAATTTCTCTTTTTCTTAGAAAAAATAAAAAATTAAACGCATTCAAAAGTTTTGTGATTTAGTTCAGAAGTAACGAAGTTCAAAAAAGTTTTTTCTTTAATAAACATAACTTTTATTAATAAGTTTAAATTGAATCTTTACGAAAAAAACAAAAAAATGATTACGAAAATTGTTTTTAACGTCTTCAAAACTTCTACTGCAATCACGGCCACCACAATATTAACAACAACGACAAAAATGATGTTCACTGATACGACCACGACGACGAAGATGAAGATAAAAAATGCTTAAGTTTTGTTCAAAGAAAGAAACCAAATTTTTAAGAAAACCAAATCAAAAGACACCACCATTAATAATGTAACATTATAACGAAATTCTTTAGTATAAATAACAATAACTAAAAAAAAATTTAGAAGCCAAATATATTTAAAAAAAAAAAACAATCAGCAGAAAAATCATTTTGAGTCTTTTTTAAGTCCTGGTAAGCAAAATCTCTATTATCTGTCTTAAAAAAAAAAAAACAAGCTCTTTACTCATTTAAACCTCAATATCTTGCAAAGTCCTCTAAAAAGTCTCTAATTTTCTTTACAATAAACATACATACACACGCACATACTTACTTACATATACTCTCAGTCTTCGGCTCTTAACTGTTCTCTTTTTAGAGAAGCTATTGCTAACGGGTTTCTAGTTTTATTAAGCAAAGCAAAAGAGTAAAAGAGAGCTCTCTGTTTAAAACCAAAGAGCCATTTAGAGAGCAAAGCTTAAATTAGTATTAGCAAAAAGATGTTTAGAGTATTTTAGTGTGGGTGCATGGCTGTGTGTGTGGCAAACACACACACTTAAACATACTTAAACACTCTGGTTAAGCTTAAGTTTATTTTCTACCGTTATCACCTCAAACCTTGACTAATTTTCCAAACACACATACATACAAACACTTACTCTCTGTACTTCATTGTTCTTGTAATTATGTTTGTAAGCTTTAAGAAAGTACCGTATGTGAGTGTGTGTGTGTGCATTTTTAAAACTAAAACTTGTAAAATGAGCATTTCTAAAACATGCGTAGGAGTTTACAAAGTTTAAAGCTTTACTCTAATTGTCTGGTATTTTATTGTTTTTTTTTTTTTTTTTTTTTTTTTGTGGGATTTCTTGGGTTTTTGTAATTTAAGGAACTTTCTGCAACAAAATATTTATTTACTCATCTTAATAATCTTAGGAGATTTTTATAATAGAAGTAGTTTATCTTAAGCTTTATGCTTAATAACATCCGTTTATTTCTAAAAATAAAATTAAAAAAAAGAGTATTTATGGAACAACAAGAACAAAAAAATTAACGAAAATTTCTATTAGTTTTTCCCTTTAGTTATCTAGAAATTATCTTAAGGCGAAATCGAAAATAATATAAACAAAAACAATGTAAGATTTAGTTTAAAAGAAAATATGATTTTAAAATAAAAATAAAAAAAAAAAATAATTTACCAACAAAAAAAAATAAATAATAAATTAAAAAGTGTTTAAAAAAAAACAAAAAAAAATCTAAAAAATTTTAACAATACTATTTTTTTTAAAAAAGAAATAATAATCATAATGTTTACATATTGATTTTATTAAAAATAATAAAAATAAATTGTGTTGTGAAAACAATAAATTAAAGCAAAAAAAAAAACTTACGAATTTTCCATAATTTTTGTTTATTTTTTTTTTTTTTTTTTGTTAAAATGTTTTTATTTACTAAGTTACAGTGCTGTTTTCACAGCACAACTGATTAAACGTGTTGTAAAATTTATATGAAAGGCACTCAAAAAACTAACCTAAAAAATATTTGATGAAAAAACCCAGAAAAGCGTGACCAGTTAAGCTTAATTTTTAACAATTTCTGTTGATTTACTTTTCTTTATTTGTAAAAGGATAATTGTAATATGTAATTTAAGAACTGTTTAATGATGTTTGATCTAGCAAAACGTTTTGCAAAAGCAAATAATTTTTTTAATAAAATTAGTGGTTACGTGTAGGACGTCAAATATTAAAAGGTGTGAACATAACTTAAGTGATGGATTGTTGTGAAAACAGAACATAAGTTTTAGCTTTTTTTATTTTACTTATATTTTTTTCAAAATTTTATGTTATTTCTAAAAGAATCTAAACAAAATTGTGAAAAATTTTGAAACTTTGAGTAAAATCTTCAATTCTTTTCAATTCTTCCAAAAATCGGCTACCAAAAAAATAGAAAAGCTCTTTACTTTTTAGAATGTGCTTGTCTTTAGAATACGTCAAATATAACAAATTTTTATATATATGTATAAAACTTTAGAATGCGGGTACTACTGTGTCCTTAAGCAAAAGTTTGTACACAGAAAAAAAATTTTGCACCAGTAAAAGCACTAATCAAAAATAAAATCATTTTTAATTAAAAATATAATCAAGTGAATTAAACGTTTAATTGATATTATTAATTTATTTACTCTTTGCCAATATATATTGACAATTAAACCTTTAATACACTTGATTAAACGTTTAATTCACTTGATTAAACGTTTAATTCACTTGATTAAATTTTTAATTAAAACTAATTTTATTTCTGAATAAAATTGGTTTTTATTTTTGATTAATGCTTTTACTGGTGCAAAATTTTTTTCTGTTTAGCTACAAAACCAATTCGAATAGAGTATTTAAAACTTCGTATTCAGAAAACTAAAATCTTATCGTGTCATTTTAATGATCTTTTATGAAATTTGTTTTAGTGGGTCAATAGTTGTAACCTTTCAAAGATGATACCAACCTACACAAACACATTACCGGAAGTAACAGTGTTACCAGTAAATTGTATATGAAAAAATGAACGAATAAGAGGCAGTTCGAAGTTTTTAAATTTTTTATAAAAAAATGAA
Source organism: Pollenia angustigena (assembly GCA_930367215.1). NCBI lineage: Eukaryota > Metazoa > Arthropoda > Insecta > Diptera > Polleniidae > Pollenia > Pollenia angustigena. The sequence continues at coordinate 51,779,179 of OV884056.1, read as the reverse complement.
TGAAAAAAAAGTTTTTTTTATATTTGTTTTTAATATTCTTTATATTTTAACCGATTTTAAATTCTATATACTTTTTCTGTAAAGCTGAAAATTATAATGGATTATACGGGTACCCTGATTCAGTGTTGCCAATTTATACATTTAGTGGCTAGATTTAGCCATTTTTCATCACGTTTAGCTGCGAAAAAATCAATCGTCAGCCATTTTTATTTAGCAAAAATGTCTTTAAGTTTTACAAATTTTTAGACAAGAAAATGCTATAGAAGCAGCCTTACAGCCTGTTCATGGAACATTCGAACATTGTTCGAAGTTTGTTTTTGTTTTAAATGTAATTTTCTATGCGAACGATGACGTTCGATATCTTTAAACAGGCAGTTAGTTGTGTTCTTGCGTTGAATTTTTCGTAATTAGTAAACAAAAATGACTTTTGCAATAAAAATATCAATATTATCGATAATTTTTGCTCTTTATAATTCAAAGATTTTTCTTATGTTTGGTTTATTGTTACTAAAAATGTATAATAAAAACAAAATAATCTCTTATTTGCAATTTCAGTCTTGTAAATAAATTTTGTAAGTTTGTTATAAGCCCATTTTTCGCTGCATTCCTCTTGATCTATGTTGAAGATAATGACGAAATAAGATTCTAAGTAGCTAATAGAAAAAAAAAACAGTAAGAGTGATGGAAATTTTAATTACCGGTTAGCAAAGAATCTTGTTAAGGCATTTTTTAGCCATTCTTTACAAAAAATTTTGCAATTTTAGGTAGTGAAGAGTTGGCATCACTACCCTTTTTTAACGCAAAGTGAAAGGAAATATTTTTGTTTTTGATATTTAAAAATGGTTATGTGTTGCCAATTGTAATAGTATTTAGAGTATTTATAGTTTTGCTGAAATTTTGGGGAAAAATGTTTTATATAAAATATCTGTGGTAATAAGGAAAAAAGCTTAAGTCTATTTTTTAGCTTTATAGGAGACAAAGTTTATGCTTTCAAGGAAATTTTTAAAAATTTACTCCCATTCTAGTCTAATCATCACTTTTCTGTGGTATTAGTTTTTTAAGTTTTTTTTTTTTTTTTTTTTTTTTTGTCTTAATATTTCAAATGTCATGGATCGGAAAGTATCCAAATTATTAGTTCCAATGTTACATTGAAGCGTACTTCTGAAAGTGAAGATCTTAATTAAGCTTAAATCAACTTAAGGACGTTTTCCTTTTGCCACAGATAAGTTGAAATTATTTTTCTTATAAAATAACAATCAGTACCCATGTTCTGTAACTATAGTGAGAACTTCTCGCGTCGAAAAGATGTGACACAAAATATTCCATCGTTTCTCGAAAAGTGAGAAAAAAGTGTGTCTGTAACTCATGTCGAAAACTATCAAAAGAGATTACGTCGTTACGTTATAAATGTCATAACATTGCACTCGAAGCCGATGTGACATTGCAGACATTGAAAACGCCAGTAACAAATAACGTTGACGGCGACCAAAATTTACTAAAATTGAAAATTTTTCAACGACGGCGGCGAAATTAGAACCGTCGGCTTTACCAAATAATGTAAAGTGCGACTTTAATGTTTGTTGTTTGCAAACGATTTAAAAACATTCGTATATTTTATATAAATGTTAAAAGCAAAATAATTAAACAATAAAAAAATGTGCCAAGAACAAAATATTATTATTATTATTCTTTGTATTTTGCATTTTTAAGTGTTTTTTGGTGTTACAATTTTTTCTCGCCCCGTTTTTATACGTGAGTTTATTTGACAGTTCAAAGCGGAAACTTTTCGCACAAAAATGTTACAGACACACTTTTTCTGAAATTTGGCGAGTAATTTCCTTACGTGACAGCTAGTACTCGCCAAAAAAAGTTGCAGATACAGTTTAGTGAGAAAAACAGCTGTTTGTTTCAATTTATGGCATTTCTGTTTCATTTCACACATTTCAATCGAAAAGTTTACTGACGCGAGAGTTACAGAACATGGGCACAGGTCTGTGAACGCTTTTCTTTTTGAAAAGTGTGATAAATATAAAACTTTTTTAAAATCTATTACTTAATTAAGTTCTTAATTTTCGTTCCAAAATGCAATTAAAGAAACATGTCACACACCTAGTTCAAAAGTGACTCAACTAAAAATTTTAATATTTCTGGTTTATATGCTAAACTTATGCACAATGCACTAGTTTATCTATAAAAAAAATATCAGTGCATTTTGTTGTTGTAAGCTGTTGCTTAAAACAGATATATCTCCCTTTATGTTACAATAGGTATAATTGGAAACAAATTCAGTTAAAGTGGCATAAATATAAAAATAATTCGGTAGCTTGTGGAAGTAATACATCATCAAAAATGGCACAACTAAAAATTTTTCATTATCTAGTGTATAAATATACAAAAAAAAACTTTTATAATCATAATCTGTATGGATTTTCTACTAAATAATAACAACTGTGATCTAAAAGGACAAATTTTCTGTGATAATTTTTAAATTTACATATATTTATTTTAATATTTTAAGTTTTGTGTTGTGTTGTCCACCTATACAAAATACTGTGATATATTTTATAAATGATGTAAACTGACGAAAGAGATTATTATTTTAATAAAACTCAATCCCTGAAGAAGTTGGAAAGAATACCAACGAAACGTCGGATTTTATTGATAATGAAATAATTAATATTTTATTTACATTAAATGAATGACCTTGAAAGCCTGTATATAGAAAACTATAACAACTATTTAGAGTAATCAAAAAAGGTCGATAAATACTTTTAATTATGGTCCAAAGATTTGTTTTGAAGTATTTTGTTTAGGTCAAAAACAGTTTTTTTTCGATTTAAGAAAAATTAAGTTTTTTGAGTTGAGTCAGAGTAGAAGAGTAGATGTGCGATATGTGTTTACTAGATGACCCGTGCGAATATTTCGCACCGTTAGTTGTCATTTTGTAACATAAAATGAAAATTATTAATAGAAATTTTAGTAACTTCAATACATTTTATTAAAAGTATAAAAATATTAGAAATCATAATATATATCATACATATTTACATACATACATATGTTTAAATGCTTTTATAATACTTCTTTGAATACAATGTAAAAAGTAATGACATGAGCATCGTTAACTTTTTGCCCGTACGAATCCTTTATCAATGAAAATATTAATTTTTCAATTTCTAATTATTTTTCGTCATTAGTGTTAGAAATAAGCTTTAAAATGAGATATCATTCATTAAATTTGATGCGGTGGTATGGGAGATATTTGCAACCGACAAAAAAAAGTGCTTTAGAAATAATATATATGATCATTAGGAAGAATAATAAACATAAAGAAAAATCTATTAGAAGTCAGTATCCAGAGATAATAAAACAATTTTAGTTTTATTATCTTTAGAAATTGACCAACAGTATCTGTGCCAATATGGATAAATTTACTTATGTCGAGTATTGTTGTTTCAGATATTCTCCGTTTGTTTAAATTTAAATCGTGAAGTTTTTGCTTTAAGTCTGTATATTTTCATATTTGTAAGAACTTCAGAAAAGGCTTAAAAAATGTTTACAACTGGTCTACTTGTAATAACCTGATTCTATCTTATATCGACTTAAGCTTCTCTGCAATATGACCACAAAAACAGAACTCGAAAAAGAAAATTGTTGCCATAAAATTATTCACACTCTTGCACACTCTTTTTTTCATTATTTTAATAACTCCACACATGGGTCTGCAATCACACTTGTTTCAATTTCACAATTAAAGGGTTAATTTAACGAAAAAATTTATGAAAAAGAAACAATTCCCACATTCTATTTGTTGGAATAAGATTTGTTAAATTATTATCAGTTCATATGTTACATATCTATGAAGTTTTATCCAAACAAACGTTTATTGAGGATAATTTTCATAGTAAATTTGTTCTTTAGACCTTTATTAAATTTAAATAATTTTTATGAATACAGGCATTAAAAAATAAATATTCAAAAAAGAACATCTGCAAAAACAATGTACCTTTAAAAAACAAATTAAAATCTCCAACGATTTTCAGCTCATTTGATGTTCAAAAAATACAGCCATGCTCTGCAAATCGAATTCGAGTTTAATTAAAATCTCACAAAATTTTAAAATGATCCGATCCAGTGCTTAAATTAAAGTTAAAGTTAATTCTGTTTTATATACCTCATACCATATGTACAGCTTATCTTCATCAGATCTACGCTAAAGGTCAGCAAAAACTACGTTAATTTTTAGAACGATTGGACTAGAAATCTTCATCGATTTGAATTTCAATCGATTTCGTTTTTTTGAACATGATATTTAATAATATAATAACTGCCTATTTCACGATGTCACTCGAACGTTTACGTTCGCACAAATAACATATAAAACAAAAACAAAATTAAAAAATTTGTTTTTGGTTTACATGTTATTTCTGCGAACGTTAGCGTTCGAGTGACATCGTGAAATAGGCAGTAAATATAACTGAAAACGTTAATAAGTAATCAGAAAATTTTTTGAAAAATTTCATTTGCTTTTTTTCATTGAAAAGCATTGAATTCTCCTTTGAAAATATTTCTGATTAAAGGCTAAACTTTTAAAAACAATGATGGCTTCGCAAACAAAATTTGAAATAAAAAAATATTAACAACCAAATCTTTTTATGAAAAACTTTTTATCCAAAAACAAAAACACGTTCAATAATTTAAGAAAAAAATGAAAATTTTCAATCACTGTAATAACTTAAGTGTAAATATTGTCGCAGGAATTAAAGAACGCTGTAACTGACAAAACATAAAATGTTCAGCAAAGCCAAAAAAAACCTGTTTGAAAGAAAGTAGAAAAAAAGTTTATATCACAAAAACTATACAACTCAAGAACATGATTTTAAAAATGTATTTTTATTTTTTCTCGCTTTAGCTCTAAGCATTTCTTCTCAAGTCTATTATGCCCGGTGATTGTGCGGCTTACAGCAAACGTTTTTTTTTTTTTGCGTCAAGGAATTTTTTTATCATACCGATAAGAATCGGGACCAATCGATTTTTTGTCAGTTACAGCGTTCTTTAATTCCTGCAACGATATTTAAATAATTTTCTTTAGAAGGTGCAATACTTACATTTAAGTTCCTAAGCACACATACCAAACCTCTTGACAAAATCCTGTTTTTTAAATATGTAACTATTTTTTCAAATTGCCTTTTCAAAAAATGTGATAACGAGCGACAAATAACAACAAACATATCAGTAATACCGAAATAATCAACTTAAAAAGAGTTGCATACTTCTAAGAGCTGGCTAGAACCGAAAGAATGATTTGTTAATTTGCCATATACAAAAATTAATATCAACATCGATCGTAAATAGAAATATTTAATTTTATTAAATATAAATATGATACAAAAATATCTTACAAGCAATTGGGCAATTCATAAAGTACTCTATTGTGTCATATTGGTTGTATTTGTTAAAATCTTATGAATGCGACACACTTTGTGAATTGCGAAAATATTAAAAAAAAAACTAGAAATTTTGGAATTTAAACATATTGATGTTCTGGAAGTCGTTCCTACGGGTTGTTCAAGTATTTAAAAGCGAAAAATTTTAATAATTGTACTTTACATTTTATTTAAAACTTTTAACACCAAAGCTCCGATTTGGGTTTATCCAATTTTTATTGTTTCGATTTGCGATGTTTCGATTTGAGCCGCTTTTTATAATATTATGCAATCCATTTTGCGTATTTTTTGCTTTTGATTTTGATTGTTTATTAAATGCGGTTCAATTAAAAATCGTTGCCCATCTGTAGCATCATCTCCTAAAAACGTCATAAAAAATATTACAATCTAATCTATGCCCAAAATAAATTTTTAACAAGTCAGCAAACCATATTTATGCAATGGTTTAAAACACTTCTTCGAATTAACATCTGACCTTTTTTTATCATAAATATAATTTTTTTTTATTTATTTTTCAAATTTTGGACCCAGTCAATAAAAAATCGTGACACAAATTAAATTTTGTTGTAATTTTGATCGGCGTGGAGTGCCCTAATTTGGCCTCAGCTCATTTAGATAAAAAATAAATGATTCGATTTGCGTCGCAAAAACTCCGGAGACAAATTTCGGCATTCAATATTTTACCAACGAAACGTCGGATTTTATTGAAAATGAGATAAATAATGTTGTATTTACATTAAATTAATGACCTTAAAAGCCTGCATATAGGAAACTATATAACGTCGGTCTCATGTAGAAAGGCCCTAACTCGACTTTTTTTCGAAATTGAGTTTTTTAGTGATTCCAATACATTTCCCACAAATACGCCTCGTCACAAAAATTTACTACAATAGCATCAAAAATATCAGTTTAACAAGCAATTGAAGAAGCCATTTTACATAATGATACATACAGTTTATATTATGTTTTTGCCTTCTCCTGTAAAGTTGCGTTTATGTGAGTTAGGGCCTTTCTACATGAGACCAACGATAAACTATTTAGAATATTAATCGAACTTCCCATTAAAGTTTTATTGTAATTTTGATCGATATGGAATACCGTTATTTGATCTCAGTACATTTACTTAGAAAAAAGGGATTCGGTTTTCGTCGCATTCGCGCGGTTCTTTTTAAATACCGACGCAAGTCAGGCATTTACCTAAAATTATTAAACAATTCGGTATGGCAGCCCTTATCACTGAAAGTAAAGTACAAAAAAGTGCAGCCTATCCTAAGGAGTGTTATTGTTTATAAAAGAACATAAAAAACCGGTTGAATCATAAACTAACATAACTTTTTTTTTTTTTGTTAACCGTAGGAATACAATTGCATCGTATAAACATAATAACGTAAGGCGTTAATAAAACTTAAAACGTATTTTAATTTATATAAAGGCACACAATAGTTGACGTAAACTTAAAAGCCTATCTACGGATTACGTCAACTCAGATATAATTCTATTTAAAATCCCGGTTGCGACCGCATTGTCATAGAAAAAGAAAAATAAAAGTATATTTTGTTTTCAAAATGAACTTTTGAATAGAAAATAACGGGAAAAAACATTAAAATAATAACTTGAAAAGAGAAAAAAAATTGCAAAAAATCATACAATTTTTCATGAAGTTTGAACTTTTGTCCAATGTAATTTTGTTATTTTATGCTTACGCTTTGCGGCCCTTTGTTTCTACTAGGAACCACAGGACATAATATATGCTTACGCTTCAAAATTTTATTAAAAAAAAGAAAAACATAATCCGTTTAATATTTTTGAAGACATTTGCATTTAAGTCACATCATCTTTTTTAAAAACACAAATAGCGGTTATTTTGCAAAATCTCAAAAACTGTTCAACTTTTTGACTTCATATTCTGATTTAGCGGACAATTTTACCTAAAACAAGGTGTCAGATTCATTTGGTCACGACTTTGTTGAAAGTTTGTGACTAGTGTTATCGCAATAATTGTCTGGATTGTCTGTTAGAATCCAGCAGGTGTCTAATTCTGGCAGTGGTAATCGAATACTTTTTGATTCGAAAGCCATTTTATATCTGATTCTTTCAGCCGATGCTTATTTTTTCAGTGTTCTACACATTTATTTGAGTGTTCATAACATTACAAAAAAAAATCGGTTTCTTCCGTATTGACTGAAAGATTGGTTTTGTTTGTTGGCAATCGAGAAAATAGAGAGGTTGCCAAACAGACACGAAATGAGTTTTCATATTTGTTAATATTATTTTTCTTGTTTTTCAATATGTATTAAAGGCAGATAAGCAATTTTACATGAAAACCGACATGTATGGAAAGACGTTGCGTAAATGCAAAAGGTTTTTGGTAGCATGTTCAAAAGAGATTGAAGAAAACAGACATGTCTGAAAAGTCATCGTGTAAATGCCCCTTAAATAAAATAAAATTAACAAACTTGCATTTTTATTAAAGTTTTGAGGAAAAATCTAAAACATTCCATGTAAGACAAGACTTATATTTTTAGCAAAAAATCAAGTCGAAAATTTAAATTATTTCGTCTTATTTTTGCACAACACGATTTATCTTTGCATTATAGGCAGCTCATTAACCTGCAATTATTAAGTTCTGAAATGGAAACCTTAAAAACTTTACCAACTATATTCGAAATCGAGTCTTAAATAAATTTTTAAGACATATTTTTGTTTTTTTTTTTTTGTTTTAATTCCCTAAGCTAATCCCGCGAAGCTCTACGCTTGTCTGCAGGAAACCAGAGTCTCTGTCGGGAATCGGACCCGCAACCCCGGCACTGATAGACCAGCTATCATACCGGGGCTTTAAGACAGAAACACAATAGAAGCATCACTTTCGCTGGGTTTTTTCAATTAAACACACACATTTTCGGTCAAAACTCAAACAAATTATTATGAACGTCATTTACAATTTTATATAAAGTGTTGCTGAATAAAAGTAGACTAAATTTTTTAAAAAAATTATAGTTTGATTTTTGTTCATAACATAAAAGGACACGAAAAGAGAAACACTTTAAGCAAAAATGAGACAGAGCAAAAAACAAATTGTTAATCCCATTTTGTAGAAGAAATTAAAAAAAAAAACTTAAAAATGTTGGAAAAATCCCAATAACAAATTCTATCATTTTGCGAAGCACTAATGGTATATTTAAAAATATAAGCGTACAACTATGCGCTACGTAAAGTGCAGTAAAGTAAGCGCAGGAACTTTTAACAAGTTTCATAAAACAAAAAATAGTGTTTCAAGTGCCACGGAATTCCCTCACTACGAAGCAGGTTAGGGATAATATCAAAAATAACTGTTAAAAAAACATTCAGTGTGTAAAACTAATAGCTACAGTCACCAAGGTTTATAAGCGTTCAATAAAGCGCATTTTGTGTCAAAAATGTATTTTTTCAAAGTGGGAATTCGCCATATAAAATGCATGTCATCCGTTAGCGGTATGGTAAGCGAAACTCTTACATTTCTTCCTTACAAACCTGATGATTTGTAAAATTTCCAATAGAACACTTAATTTTTCTCTAGGCACAACACTGTCTACCACGCTTGAGATAGATTTAATAGACAGCTCATTATCGATAAAAATTGCAACTTATATATTTTGCATTAATAAAAAAGAAGGTATCAAAATTTTTCCATTAATTCAATCGTTTTCAATGATTTTATAATAATCAAATGTGTGATGAAACGCGATCGATATAAAAACGATCGTTTTGGAAAGGTATGATGAAAGATTTTAAAATAGAATTCTGAATAAAAGTATTAAGCGGGATTTAAACGACGTCTTTTCAAACATATCTGTTTTATTAATTCTCTTTTGATCATGCTACCGAAAACCCTTTTCCATTTCACGATGTATTTCCAAACATATCAGTTTTCATGTCTAATTGTCTAATATACATATCGTCACCTAAAATGCAAAAGGGCGTAACAACCAAAAAATTCAAAATCAAGTTTTGGTTGATAATGTTGCACTACATAGACTAAAATTATGATTATGATGCACTATAAAATTAAAAAAAAAATGTTGTTACGCCCTTTTGCATTTTAGGTGACGATGTACAAACTTACTAACAACCATGAAAACTAATTTCGTCTTTCTGGCAACTACTCTTTCCAGTCCAACCCGATCGCCAACAAGCAAAACAAACATGTTTTTTAGACATGTCTTAAAAGACATTGTATGCCGCCTTACAGCCTGCTTAAAAATTAAAATAAATATTTTCGTTCAGAAATTTATATTGAAAAACAAAACTTATTTGAGTTTTTTAATTGTTTTAATTTAAATACCCAAAACGAAAGTTTTTATTTTAATTTGAAAACATACAGTTAGTGCCAATTACACGATGTCGAAGGAATTCTTTCTTTCGCACAAATACATGTGAAGCAAAAACGAAATTTTCAGAATTTGTTTTTGTTTTAAATGTGTTTGCGCGAAAGACAGAATTTTAGTTGCAAAATTAACAGTGGCACAGAAAAGTCAACATACCTACCATTTATCTTTATTATGGGAAAGATAAGCTGCCTATACGTATTTTTTTAATAAGTAAAAAAATAAGGGGATAGGTTAACTTTTCTCTGCCATTGTACAATAAGAAATTGATAAAAAGAGAAAAAAAAAAAAGGAAAATATATTAGAAATTAATTTCGAACTCGATTTTCCATACATACCTGAATAACAGAAATTCCTCAAACCCAATTTTCTATAAAAAGATCTTTTATATTTTAAAAAAACATATGACATTGTTTCCCTTTACTCTTTTCTGCATTTTAAAAGTTCTTTCAAATTTCAAATCTCCTCCATATTTTCCATTCGAAATCTTCTCCCATTTTACTAACAAATACAAAAAAAAAATTCCCATTTGTTTCATTCAATATTTCATGTTAGCACACTACTACTAAGCTATCATATAATTCAACATCCGTTTCCTTTTTATTCCTCCTTTGAATAAAAGACATTTCCTCTCTAATAACGTAGTTGTTATCTTATAATAAAAATTCTCAGTTACTCCTCATTTTCTTTGGCCAGCAGCCACTGGTATTTGCTGCAAAAACAAAAACGATTTACTTATAAATATGTGTAGAAAATGCAGCTGCTGTTATATTTAACACCTACATTATGAGAAGAAAATTATAAAAATAACACTATTACTATTGAAACACACACAAGCACACACACACACTTGCTTGTAAACCTTCGTTTGCTCTCATTCAAATCTTAGCTAGAGGAACATCATTGTTGTTGTGTTAGAAACATAGACTCGAAGTAGTTTTTATGCTCTCGGTTTTTATCTTACAACTACAAATGCATTTAAGCACACACTTTACTTTGGGTATAAATGATGTGCTGTTGTTGTTGTTGTTGGTCATACTTGTCTTTTACTTCGTTATAGTTCGTAACGTCTTCGTGTTTTAGTATTAAATGAATGAAGATTTCTTTGGCCATGTGTGTGAGTAGAGGTGTGTTTGTGTGTGTGTGTGTCTTGTTTTTTATACAACTGCGCATTATATTCTTGTGTTTCCTGCACAGAAACACACACACACACATACACATGCACTCTTAAACTTATGCTGGCATAGAAATTTTGTATGAAATTATTTTCTATATTCAAGAATTGTATAGCAAATTATATACTTTTTATATATATAAATGTATGTACATATTTTATTTTATATAACATATACATTTAAATATATGTATATACAAAGAGATAATATTTTAAGGTATTTGTTGCTGCTGTTCCCTGTATAAGAGTTGGATTTTTTTTCTTTTTTTTTAGTTAAATTAAAGATGGTTGTTTTAGCCAACTACAAGTATTTTTGTGGCATATTTATATTGTGTATATGAAGAGTTGTTTTTGTTTTACTGATTGTTAAAGTAGTAGTAGTAGTAGTAGTATTAGCAGCAGCAGCATATAAGACGAGTGAATTTGTTTAATATTATAGAAAATATTATTATAAACTAAAACTCAAAATGAGTAAGATGCTGCTGCTATATTAAGTGTACTGAGATATTGTATGCTCACCAACGTTAAACATATTTTATACTAAAGTAGGGAAGTGTTTGTGTATGGGTAACAATTTCTCTTACAACTACAAGTAAACCTTAGGAGATGTTTCGTATTTGCTTGGACTTGCTTTGCTCCTTTTTACCATTAACTTAATGTATATTTTATTATTTTATTATTATTATTATAGCAGTTACCCTGCCTGCCCAATTTCCTTTACCTCTAACTGAATAACTCTACAATGTCTTCTCAGGTTTTTGTAAAATATTTCACCGAACTAGTGGCTAGTGATCCCCCTACTCCCTGTTTTATGGTCCTGTTTGTATGACTGAATGACTAACTGACTGACTTGGTTGCCAACTTGCCTGCTTGGCTCTTTGCCTTATTATTTTGGTATTTTGTTTTAGTTGTAGTTGTTATTGTGTTTACACACAAGTAAATATGCCAACATTTTATAAATATTCGTATGGAAGAGCGTGTGTGTGTTTGTGTTTAATTGAGATTTCTCCGAGTGTAATTGTGTGTATGTACTTGTGTGGGTCTGTTGTTAAAACATTCTACTACAACAAAGACTTGAACAACAACAACAGCTACTGTAACAAATAATATAAAACGAAACCCTAAGTAAAAGACCAAGACCAAATGCAAGACACCGACCATACAACGAAGAAGACTCATTGTGACCATTAGACATTTATTTAGGTTTAGTTTAGCTTCGACTACTTTTGGCGTGAGTTCTCGTAATTTTCATATATATTTATATATTATATATAATATATATATATACATATATTATTTAAATCAAATATATTTTAACTTTAAAAAATAAAACAACAAATTTTACTCTCTTAATACTAAAACATATAGAAAATATTTTTAGAACAAAATAAAACCCAAAAAAAAAAAGAAAAAATATGAAGAAGTTGAAGTCGCTTAGCAGAAGCAAGAAAGTATACACTTTCCTTCGTCTACTTATATATAAATATATATAAATGTATATAAATATATTATATATATATAAAATATATATTTATATATATATTCAAAATAAAAGTACATGTCTTAAACATCTTAAGAGTTATTCATCTTAGGTCAAGCGAACGTTTCGTTACGTGTTTACGCGCTTTAATCTTAATATTTAAAAGAAAAAACCAACAAAAAATCTAAAAAAAATTTAAGAAATTTAAAAAAAAATTCGTTAAAAATTTGTATTAATTTGGAAAAAAAATTGTGTAAACATTTGTTATTTAATTTAGTCAACAAACAAGATTTGCTATGGCATCATACAGTTCTAAATTAAAACGGCTTAAACGGCTAAACGGCTAAACGGCTTAAGAATTAACGGTTAACGGATAATTATTCTTATTAAAAATAAATCTTGATGGTATAAAATTAATTGAAAAAAAAAAATATTATTAATAATTAATTATTTTTCTTATGTAGTCTAAAAGTTTAACCAGTGTTTAATTAAAGAAAGCAATTAAAAAATAATTTAAAAAAAAAAAATTTTTTTAAAAAATTTATTTCAGACAAATCTAAAATAAAATTAAATAAAATAAATAATAAAGAAAAAACCTGCAAAAATTAACTAAAAATAATTTATTTTATAACTTAATTAAAAACAAATTCAAAAATGATTTAATAAAACTAATTAAAACTAATTTAAATAAATAAATTATTTAATAATACAAACTAAAACTTATTTAAATAAAACAATTAAAAATTGAATTTATAGATTGTGGGATTTTTTTTTTTTATAAATTATTCGAAATTTGACTTAATGAAGAACATTAGAAAATATTATAATTAATAAAACTTATTAAAAGTTTCGTTTAAACAAACATTTTTTTTAAGCAAATAACAATTAGTGCATTAGTAAAGAAGTTTTTTAAATAATTGTTAAAGATATTGAACAGGCGCAACAATTTCGAACGTAAACGTTTGTTAACAGTTCTACAGTGAAAAATGTTTTAAAACTCATTGAAAATCAATGAAAAAATAGAAAATTTGAAGAAGCATTACGCAGAATAAATACTCGCCAATTTTTTTTTTTTTTTTTCTTTCAATTAAAAAATTAATCAAAAATAAAATCAGTTTTAATGAAAAATTTAATTAAGTAAATTAAATGTTTTATCAAGTTAATTAAACTTTTAATCAAGTAAATTAAACGTTTGATTTTTACTATGAATTCGTTTATAGGTGAAAATTTATTTAATTTTTTATAAAGCTAAAGCTCGTCAAATTTAATTTTCGTTAAATTATTTTTATGAAAAAAAGGAATTTTACAACATGAAATTAATTCAAATTTATTGATAATTTTTCGTTCTTGACAGTTTCGTTATACCCCTTGTGTTGTGCAAACATTACATTAATCACATTTTTTAACCAAATGACAATTCAAAAAAAGAAAAAAAAGAAAATTTTTACTAGTTTTAAATTAACTTTTTAGGGCAAAACTTTTTTTTTTGGCATTATTGTGAATGAAACAAATAAATTCTTGTTGAACAGTTGAATATTTTGAGACAAAAACTATAAAAACATATCAATTCAATTACAGTAGAAAATTAACACGCGTAAAATCTTAAAAACGGATTTCTTCGTCAATGTAGTTACCAGCTCTTCAGTTAGCTTTTCTAAGCATATGAAATTTTTCGTCCCCCAAATTATCAGTTTGGACACTTTTTGAAAAAATTTCCGTGACAACGCTAAATTTAAATTTTGTATTTGGGTTTTCATCACGATCAGCTTCGTTACCAATCAACAGATTTAGACAATCGCTAGCATTTTAGTTTGTGAGCTGTGTATTGTTCAATTAAAAATGTCAATCAGTAGTATATTTTACAAATCAGTTCTGAAATAGCCAAATAAAAAGAACTTCGTGATATTCTCGAGTGTGAAGTCCCAAATATACTTATCTTGAATCAAATTTGCATAAGTGTTTTTAAGGAAACAAAATTTGAATATTAATAGCTAAGCACTAGTTTGCTATTCTTAAACATTAAGGCCAGTAATGGATGTCCGGCAGGACTCGGAATTCGGAATTCAGAAAATACGTCGGATATTGCACCAATAATTTATAATACTCCAGTGGTTGTTTATAAATAATAATTTTAACTCAAAGCTCGAGAGTAATTGTAACCTTTAAACCAGTTTTTATGATGAAAACTAAAGGCCCAAACAAATTAACAAAAAAAAAAAAAACTCTCAAATGCATTTAAAAACACAAAAAGAACGTGAAAACCATTTGATTCAGCGCGGAGAGTGTAATTAGTTTCGCACTTTACTTAAGGAAATTACAGATTTAAAAAACTTAACAAAAAGTTTCGTTAATTTAACTTTGACAGACGCTAAAGCATATTTTAGTTGGGCCTTAAGCCATTAAAACAAATTAAGTTTGTATTTGCGCAAAATGTGTTATTGTATACTTTTTGAATTTGCTACCACTTAGAAAAGTTAATATCTCGAAACAGATTATTATCTTTGATAAATTTTGGTTAACTTTTCCTGTATTTATTTTCAAAACTGTAGTCAAATTTCGAAAAACAAATTTGTTTTAAAGAAAGACTTTTATTTTATATCAAAAAGAAGATTGGCGATTGATATTGCAATCGATTTAGTTTGATTGAGAATCGATTAATACCACTGTTTTTCCTGATATAAATCCAGTATTAAAAACAATAAAAAGTGTTATACTAAGTCTTTTCCGAATCGAATTTAACCTTCACCGTATTACTAAAATTAAATTTTTCTAATATTTTTTTAGTGAATATTTATTTAAAATATTTCTTCTAAAATTTTACCGCAAAGTTCTACCTAAAAATCATCTTAAGTCAAATTAAAAAAGTTGAAAAAACTTTTGTTGTTAATCATACGAGTTTTCATCCAAAAAATATTTTTATTTACGTTTTTAAAATTTTATATTATAAACGAAAATTTCTTTAATTTTGATTATTTTTATTATGTGATAAAAATGATTTTTTAAAAAACTTTTTTGATATCTTATCTCGACTTAAGGTGTTTTGTCAAAATGCCACAGATATTGAATTCGCAGAAATTGCTTCAAATTTTATATTTAACTAATTTAAGGTGAAAGTGAAAAAAAAGTGAGAGTGCTATAATTAACTTTGCAATGCCTTAGACCACCCAACAAACACGGAGGTTTGATTTCAAATTGCCAATGTTTTGAAATCAAACGTTTTCTCAAACGACAAACGTTTGATAATGATTTGAAAATCATAGCGTTCTAAACAAAAAGGGGAATTTATTTTCAAATTGAAAAATCCCTTTATTTTCAACTTGCATTCAAACGTAATTCTCAAATGTTCTTCTAATGTGGATTATAATACAATGTGGAATATAAATAAAAAAATATTTTTTTTTTTAATTTAAATTTATTATTTATTTAAATAAACTGTGAGATAAACATTCGGCACCATAGCTAAAAGATGAAATAATGTTTTTTCCGTCCTCTAATTCTTGGAAAGACAAACTACTTGGCTTCCTTTTATTTTGAGGATTGTAGCACCGCGATCGTTCAACAAACTTTCTCCACTTTCCCGTTTTATTTTCCTTTTTTTTCGTATTTTTAATCGTTGTTATTACTCACAAATAATTTTTATTTTTCACAAAATTTATTAAAATTTATTTTTAATAGTAAAACACATGTAACCACAAAGTAAAAAATGTCACTTTAATCGCCATTTTTAATGCTTTTTGCGCTTTAGTGTTGCCAAGTCTATTTTTGATTTGAATTTAACATTTGACATCAAATTGATAAAACATTTGATATCAAATGTTTATTTTCAATTCATTATCAATTTGATTTTAAATGTTAAATCAAACAATTGAAAAACGTTTGAGAATTGTGTTTGATGTCAAATGATAAAGTCATTTCATATCAAAGGTTTGACTTCGTGTTTGTTGGGTGTTGGGCACTTACCTACTTACACACACTATCAAACAGAATTAAATAAAAAAAAATTATGTTGAGAACATTAACATGTTTTAAACGCATTTCTCTATTTTAGGGGCAAATCATGTATGTATTTCTTATGTGTAAAAAAATGCCAAAAAAAAACTGTTCACACTAAAATAAAATAGCAACAACAACGCAATTTGATGACAAAACATAGTGGCAACCGAGGTTAATTGCTCATATCTCAGTTAGGAATTTTTTTTTATTAAAAAAATTTTACAGAGTTTATGTGACATAAATATACAACAATCTAGTCCCCATCATATTTGGGGTCTTCGGAAACCCCATTACAACGGACAGACAGACAGACGGACATTGTTAAATCAACTTCTAACTTAAATAAACGTATAAGGACCCAAAATAAATATAGTTTATAGGTTCATTAAAAACGAAAAGAAAAACTAGTGATATTATAAATAGCTTGTGTCCATTTTTCAAATAGTTTATTAGAACAAAGTAGAAAAGGATTTAAAATTTCTTAACTCTTTAGATAAATTAGGTTTAAGATGGATGATTGGTGTACGTTATATTAAATGGTAAATAAAGAATTGAGTTGAATTGAATTGTAAAAATAAAAATCAAGAATGAAAAATTTAAAAACACTCTTTCCACCTGTGGTGAGGAATATAAAAATTAACAAATTAAAACTAAAGACTTAAAAAGTGCCGTTTTATGGGTTACTCCTGGTTTTGTGCTCATATCTCAGTTTTTTGAAAACCTAACTGGCTGTATTTCAATGCAAAACTTCTCCGGACAATACGTATTATAAATAAATAGCAACCTATTACCCATTATAATTTGGGTCTTCGAAAAGTCGATTTCAACAAACACACGGACAAAGAAACTGTCAAACAGACAGAAGGACAGAAGAACGGACGGACGGACATCGTTGTTTTTCTTAAATATTTGTGAAATATTCGCTTAAATTTAGCAAATTCGAATACGAATGTCATCAAATAGGCGAATGCTTGGCAAAACGAATATTCATTATATCACCAGCAGGTATTGGCTTTTTAATTTAAATTTATTTAACTTTCATTTGAGTCGTCGCAAAGTTTGTTATCGACTTAAAATCAAATTTTTTTTTCGAATCTATATAAAATCGGGATTTTCAATAAATCGTCATTTCCGTCAAAAGGTGCACCGTGAACGAAAATTTTAAAGTTATTAAAAGCTGATTATTTTACGATATTGTTAAAGAGAAATATTTAGATTTTACTAATTTTATAAATTTACCCATAAATTTGTTCACTTAGATGAACAATCAGACTGCAAAGTTGTGCAAACGTAATTTCTTATATGTGAGAATGTTTTATTGTATGTTTTCTTTAATATTTATCTTTCTTAGAAGATGTGATATTTGATAAAAGTTATTTCAAAAAAAATTTCTTGCACGGTCTGTAATCTAAGTAAGAGTTTAAAGAGAAATATGTTATTCGGATCATTGGTAAATTTCTATTTTATTTTAATCATTATTCAGTTAAATTATTACGGAAAAAATTTCACGTTCGAAATGTCACGTATCGACCTAGATTTTAGCTTAAAAAAGAAAATACTTTAGCATAGATAATAGTGCTTTCTTAGTGCTATAATTTAAGGGTTAAGAGAACGTAAAAGTATTTGTTGTTTAAAATGTTATTGCATTTTTGATGCGTACGACTGTCACGTTCAACACTTTGGATTTACCCATATTATGAATTAATAAAAATCGGATTTTAATTAAAATTAACATTTTGTTTCAAATTTGAGAAAAGAAAATTAACAACTGAAAAAAATGTATGTCATACATGTTAAATATTATGTTATATTTATTTTCGTCAAGGGGAATTCTTTACAGGTAATCTCGATTCCACAACAAGTGCAACTCCTACAAAAACCACAAGAAATTTTGTTGTTGTTGTGAAATCATTGTACAATGTCAAAAAATGGACACACAAAAAAACACTTGCAAAGAAAATAAGCAAAATTTTGGCATCCAACAATGCTAAAGCTAAAAATAAAGTTATCAGCAGGGCACCTGTAATGAGTTCGCCTTGATTTTAATGAAAAATCTTATCAAAAATTTCGAATATTTGGACACATTTTTGCTCTGCGCATTTTTAAGGAACTCGGCATCGATAAAATTTTACACAACAAAAAAAAAAATTACTCATTACAAATTCGATACATTTTGCATGCTGAGAATGGATTTTGTTATAAAGCACAATTAATAAAATTGCTACAGATAAAAGAACGTTTGTTTACCTTTATTTTTATTTCACCTCAAAAGAAGAGGCAATATATAGGCTTATAATTTGTTCAATATTGATCTTAGACCCCATAAATTATACATATTCTGGGTCATTAAAAGTAGCAAAGTTGATTACACGACGTCTGTCTGTCCAATTAGGAACGAATTAGGTTGTTTGTCACATTCCGGCCTATCAAAGAAATCAACTCCGATCGAAAGTGGAAGAAAGTCCGTCTTTTTTTCTCCAAAAACGAAAATGTAATTACAGTAGCTAAAACAATTAAAATCGGAATTGCAACTAGGAAATTTAAAATATTTCGATTGGAATGTTTAACAGTCCTGATATACTCCATTCAAGTTTTCAGTTGAAATTCGACTTGCAAAAGGCTGAGATATGAGCAAAAAAATACGGCTGCTTCTAATTTTTTTCTCGATGTTTTTTTTTTTTAATTAAAAGTGTTGACCTTTTTTGCATTTTTTTTCTTATAACAAACACACATACATGTTTTGCCGCTTAAATAGAGAAATGTGCATTAAACGAACAACCATAATCAATATCTGTATATATTATTTAAATACTTTTTTGGCCACGTGCGTTAATGGTCATTTAAATAACTTAATGTTCTTATCGTACAATGGTGAAGGGTATATAAGATTCAGCAAAACCGAATATAGTACTCTTGCTTGTTAGCAGAAACAACTTTTGCAAATGTCTAAATAATTTATATAAAAACGGCTATTTTTTTTAAACAACAACGTCTGTTTTTGCACATTCTTTTTTAGCAAAAGATAACTCATCGCTTAAAACAAAAAAAGGTTCGACATCTTATCTATTCTTCTATTGTTCGTTACGAAAACGACATAATAATGTAGTAGTTAAGTGAAAACCAGAGTTCGAAAATAAGCAAAACCAAACGCTTTCAAACCATTTGTTTTGTACTTTGCAGTGAGTAAAACAAGAAGCAAACAAATACACTGACAATAATTTTGCAATATAGTTTTTTATACCCTCCACCACAATTAGTTGTGAAGAGGGTATATTAAGTTTGTCATTCCGTGTGAAACTTTTTTATTATTCATCTCAGACCCCATAAAGTATATATATTCTGGGTCCTTGAGTAATTCTAAGTCGATTTAGCCATGTCCATCTGTCTGCCCGACTGTCCGTCTGTCCGTCTGTTGAAAACACGCTCACTTTCGAACAACTCAAAAGAAATGAACAAACTTGGTGCCAAATTGCTTGTAGTTATCCTAAACAGTTTGGGATTGAAATCCAGCAAAATCGGTTCAGTAGGACCAGAGCTATGAATCAAAATGTGGAACCACCACCTAAAAAAATTGATAATTTTATTACAAAAAATAACATAAATGCTGGAACAAAGCGAAAATTTGTTTTATTTGACTGGAAATCACGCTGTTAAATTTCGTGAAGATCGGTCCATAATTTACCCTAAGCTCCATATAAACACTACTCCCGGAAAACAGTTTAGTACGCCTAAAACCGCAAAAAATAACGCTAGCGTCACAATTTTTTAGCACCAGAAATAACACTGTGAAATTTCGTGACGATCGGTCCATAATTTATCTTAGGCCCCATATAAACCCTACTACCGGAAAAGAGTTTAGTGCGCCTTAAACCGTAAAAAATACTGCAATCATAACAAATTTTGCCTTGTCACAGTTTTATAGGACTATAAATGATACTGTGAAATTTCGTAAAGATCGGTACATAATTTACCATAGGCCCCATAGAAACCCTACTCCCGGAAAACAGTTTAGTACACCTAAAACCATAATTAATAATGCTATCATAACAGAAATTGGTACGTCACAGTTTTAAAGGAACTAGAAATGACGCTGTGAAATTTCGTGATGATCGGTCCATAATTTACCTTAGGCCCCATATAAACCCTACTACCGGAAAACAGTTTAGTCGCCTAAAACCATAATTAATAACAAATCGTCACAGTTTAAGATAATAATAACATCATACAGATATTACTCCTTAAACATTCGAACTGTCGGTGGAGGGTATCAAAGATTCGGCACAGCCGAATTTAGCACTCTAACTTGTTTTTTTTTTTTTGTCTTTAAGCACAACACGTACATTATTTTAAACGTACGCTGCTAAACAAGAAACAAAGTGTACGAAATTGAAAAGCTTGGAGAAAAAACTTTTCGCAAACACTTGCAAATAACGTTGTAAGTGACAAAATAATTATTTTTCAGGAGAGCAAAAAAAAGCTTTTAAAAGGCAGGATTACTTATTTTAAATTTTTTTTTTTAAATTATCAAAATTAATGATAATAAAAACTTGTACGCAAAATATTTGAGTTTAAAATAAAATGCCAATTTGCAGTTTATAACATTTTTTTAGTGGAAAAACGTTTCATATCCACAATCGCGATGTCATTTAAAACGTTTTTCCACAACGCGAGCGGCTTTTAAAATGTTATTCCAATTTATAAAACCATTGAATTGTATCATATTTTTAGTAACTTACAACGTTCTTCCACTAGTTGACTCTTTGTATGTCATTTCGAAGGCGTTATGGTGCATCTTTTGGGTGATTTAAGGTTAAAACAATGTAAAAGAGTAATGTTAACGATAATTTGCAAAAAAAAATGATTTTGCAAAAAGTGGCTTTTACAACGTTATTCGCGGCTGTGCTTCAATTCATTTACTACTCATATAAGTGATATTATTCTTGTAAATATTTTTGCTTGTTATCATAGTAATATTTCTACTCCCAAAGTAATAAAAAAGATTTTGTTTGTCTTGCTTAATTCCCAATTTTTATTCTTGATAAATACACTGAAATTTATTGTTGTTGCTCCCGAAAATAGTGAGTTTTTTAGAATAAAACAAGCCACCCTTTTCAGGAGCAAAATATTTAAGAAACAGACACCAAATTGCATTTTTGTTAAACAAAAAGTGTCAAATTTTTTTTGGAGCAAAGAAAACACCATTAGTTTCTAGGCGCATTTCACTGGTTGCTAAGGCCAGATCATCATAAAATAATATCCCAAAAAATTTCTGAAAAGCCAAATTTATTAGCAAATAAAACCGCAGAGTGAATGAGAATTGCAAACACTAAAAAAAGTCTCTTAATTGCAGTGAGCTTATCTCCTCTTACATTCTCCACTACAATTGGAAGAAAAACTAAAGATATTATACAAAAAAAAAAAAATGTTAAGTGAATAAGAATTATAAGCAACAGTTTTACTTGTAACAATATCAAAGCTTAAGCAAAACAACAACAAAAAACAGTGAGTTTATCTTTTCTTACAGTCAGTGTATTTATCAAGAATGACAAATACAATTTTATTAAATAAAGATTTTTGTTTTTATTAAAGTTAATTAAGTTTTAGTATTTACAAATCGAAAAACCAAATAAAAATCGAAATATATAAATGTTAGTAAAAAAAAAAAAAAACAAAATTAATCATTCACAAAATACTTTTCGACATTTGTTTTGTTCTCAAATGTACGATTGCAATGCTAGATTATAGAATTCAGATGAGTGAAAAGCAGCTTAATATATATAAATATATACATACTTATAAAAGCACTTTGTTTGCACTTTTGTTGTCACTTAAAAAGTATTTTTTTAGGTTTTGCTCAGTAATAAAACGATTAAATTAATATTTTAAAAGTTTTGTTAATTTTGCAAATGTTTCCAAAATATTTCGTTTGCTTTCATACCCTGGTCTAAACTTACCTACAATTTTAGCGCACAGAAATATGCTTTAATAAACAGCAAAGTTTAAAATAGTTTAGGGTTGTTAAATTGAAAATGCATGAATGAGAGGGTAACCATCGCGCAATGCTAAATTAAATAAATTGATTAATATTACAATCTAACAGCTTTCGAACGTTATCGTTCGCATAGAAAATTCCATTTAAAACAAAAACCAATTTTAGAGTTTTGTTTTTGTTTAAAATATAATTTTCTATGCGAACATTGACGTTCGAAATCGTCAAACAGGCAGTTAGTTTGTAAATTATATTCTTTCTAATCTTTTAGGAACTTAAGTTTTATACGTTTTATTAAAACCGTTAAACGATTTATAGAGGTTGAAACAGAAAGTGCCTTTTACTTTAAGTTTGGATTAAATCTTTTTTTATCTATGCGATTATTATTGTTTTTTTAATACAAAATATTACTCTGGGTTTACATCACTGATGGGATTTTTGGTACAATTGTACCAAATTTGGTACAATCGAAACTTCATTGGTACACTGGTACAATTCATACCTTTTTGGTACAATTTAAAAAAAAAATACCCACGAAGTTTTATCATTTCTTTGAGTTGGATTTCTTTTCAATATTTTAATAACAGCCGTGACCAGAACAACCAAAAATTGTATTATTGTTAATTAACGAATATGCCATTTTTTTTGAAATTGAGTTTTTGATGCAATCTTGTTCTACATTCAAAAAGACGTCACCTGATAAAATATTGTAGGCGAATTCCACTTCGTTGCTCCAAAAATTTAATGTATATTTTCATTTTGATATTGCAAGTGATAGCAGAGAAAAGTAGAAAAATGGCTCTCCTGTACCATACGTTAATTTCGCGCAAAGGGGTCGATATAGAGTACATATGTACATACATAATTATTGTTCTCGTATCCCTGTAGAAACCTAGGATTATGTGTCTCCAAATCGCCGCTTTTGTCGATTGTTTTGGTGACTCTGTCATCCAAGTGTCTACATTTTTGTCTGCCTTAGAGAAAAAAGAGATATAGGCAAAATTTTGCTTCTTCTAAATTTTAATACCCACATCACAATGGTGATGGTATTATGCGATTGTGCTGATGTGTGTAACACTACAAAATAATACTTTCTGAGCCAATTTGATGTCTGTTTATCGGGCCTGTTCTGAAAATCACGTGATTTCAAATCACGTGCTTTTGAAATCACGCGTTAGATTTTGTGTTGT
This sequence comes from Pollenia angustigena, assembly GCA_930367215.1. Classification (NCBI taxonomy): domain Eukaryota; kingdom Metazoa; phylum Arthropoda; class Insecta; order Diptera; family Polleniidae; genus Pollenia; species Pollenia angustigena. Next base: position 51,755,542 of record OV884056.1, on the reverse strand, counting down.
TCTGAAAGTCATTCCGTTTTTGTGTTTCTCGGTGTGCTTTTGGCAATTGAAGATCATAGCAAAACACACAAAACCGGGACACTAAAATATCACACGTGTGAGTTTAGTAGGCACATGTGTTTTGAAATCACGTGATTTGTGTTAAAGTGATTTTCAGAACAGGCCTGTATGTAACCTTCTGCGTAAAGTACAGATCGCAATTTTTAAGGTAATTAGATGAAATTTTAAACATAGGTTTCAATTTATAAGGACAAAGCCTGCTAAGAATGTTGAGAATCGGTCTATAATTTTGCATGTCCCCATTCAAACTTCTTTCCGGAATAGTATTTGTGCCTACTAACCATCCTATAACGTTGGTATTTAGATTAAATTTGGACCAGATTTATTTTATTGTAATCTTAATCATCTAACCATTTGTTATTGGAATCGATCCATATTTGACGACTGCCTTATAAATGTTGTCACTGATATAGAAATTGGCGACAATAACTGTTACGATAGCCACTTTGTCAAGACAAAAGGTTGCGCTGATGGGTCAAAAATTAATTATAGGTCCCATATAAACCCCCTTCCTAAAATCACTTAAAGGCAAACAAATCTCATTTAGATGAAGATATCTTAATAATAGTCGACACAACAAATTTTACATAAATCTTAACCTCATAACATAATTTTGGTCCATTATTGTCCATGGGTCTCACTCTCGAAAATTTGTCTATAAACTGTGGTGAAGAGCATCAAATTATCGGCCTTGACAGACTATAATTTCTTACTTGTTTTGTTTTTGTTTTTATTAAATAAAAAAGTGTTATCAATTCTTACTATGTATGATTTTTTATTATTTAGCGAAATTTTGGTACAATTTTGCCATTGAGACGGTACAATTTAAGAATTGTCAGATCCCAACAGTGGTTTACATATTAAAAGTTTTCTTTCAGAAGGTCTGAGTTGATTGGTGAGAGGGCAAGATAACGTAATATTTTACTCTCTCCTCTCTTCAATAAACTTTGCCTTTCACAATGTGAACCAGATTTTGTAAAAAATATTTTCTTATTTAATTTTTAAAAACGATATCGCAAGTGGTTGCCATTTTCGGCTTTGTACATACGTGCTCCTTTAAATATAAAATCAATCAATTTTTGCAAAATTTCAGATGTAATGGCCATGATTTCATTTCGAATGTTGGTTTTTATTTGGGGGATTGATTTTGACATGTTATCAAACACTTTTTTATTCAAATATACCCAAAGAAAACTTTGTAGCTGCAAAGTCTAGTAAACGTGAAGACCACTTAAAAACGCTTGTGCTCATTCGCCAAATATGTAACTCTGCCATTAAGCCACCTGTGATATGTGATATGTTGTCGCTTTATTTTGTTGAAACACAAGGTGGGATGGTTTTCCCAAGCTGGCTTAAAAAAATTCGAATATCTACCGTAATGCCCCACCTTTTTATGAAAATATGAGCCAATTATCCTTTCGGACGACAAACTGCACCAAACCGTAAGTACTCTTGGATGCTCCGCAGCCAAAATCCTGTAGTTTTTCTTATTGACGTAGCCGTTAGTTAGGAAATAGGCTAAAGTGCTTTTTATCAAATTGTGAATACGGGGCAGATTATTGTTGTGAAAAATTAAGTTCAATTGATGCGACACATTGTTCAATTGTGTAGTTATTCACATAAAAACCCCAAGTCCTCTTGACAAAATGGTGAAAAATCAAAGAAAAAATAGGAATTAAATCATAGCTGTTAAGTAATGATTAGTAATCGTAATAACTACTTATTAGATTGCTTTTCTTTCAAGGGTAAAGTAATGATTGCAATTACGACTACTTTTGGTTTTGCATGATTACTAATTGATTACGATTACAAGTAATCAAAAAATAATCAGAAATACCGGCGATTACTACAAAATAATCAAAAAGAATCAAAATGTAATCCGATTATTTTCAACGATTATTTTTGATTATATTTGATTACTTTAAAAAATTGCGTATTCATTCGTACAATTATTTTTTTTGGAAACAGTTAAAGGTTATCATTATTCAAAAATGTACTGGCGAACACTTTTATCCATATAAAATTTGACCAGTGTTTGGCTGCAGTTATTTATTACCAAACAAAAAATGTAATCAAATTGATCGGTATTATATTTAATAACATGATTATTATATTTAAGCCATATCAATTTTACAAAATTTATCGTAGTGTTGCCACATTATTATTTTTTGCACTACATATAATGTATGGGGCACTGATTTACAGCTATTAAGTTTAAACTTTATATAAATTTAAGTTTAGTTCAACTAAACCAACCAATTGCCAAGGCGCTAGACTTCTCTCAAGGAGAAAACAATATGCAAATATCGCAATTGCAGCTACAGTATTAACTCAAAGCATCAAAATGAAATTGTTCAAGGTGTTGCAAAGATTAAGCCCTGAATTGCCAGAATTAACCATTGAGAATGTAACCAGCAAAGTTTTGGATACACTTTTTACTCCAAAAATTGCAGAACATTTAATTATGAAATTAAAAATAATTTATCGGCTGCCCCAGATTTTTTTAATTTGAGTAATGATGGTGAGCTAATGCTTATGATTTTTTGTGACTTTACTTTACACATGATGAAATAGAAACAGGTCCTTCTCCACAAGACCCTAAAAAAAAGACTTGGGTGTTCAGTCGATTAATTCTTGTTCTATTAATTGAACAATTTAATACGATTAAAGGATTAATCAAAGAATTTGTACCGATTAATTGAATTATAATAATATAAAGTATTTCTGTTAAATGTATAATTTTTTTTAAAGGTTTATGTCGAATAAACAAATCAAATGTATGTGTCCGTTGGAATTAAAAAAAAACAGTCATGTTCAGTGAGTAATTTAGATTATATTTTTGTTAAATTTTAATTTAATAATTCATTTCACAAGAGAAAAAACGACAAAAAAAAACTGCGAGTAAATGAACACCCTAAACCTGACCGACGATCCGCTTTAAAGCATCAATTCTTCAGCTATTTAAACGATAATTCAAACGCTGACGAGAATTGGCAAAAATATCATTTGCTAAACGAAGCATTTATATACATTAATACTCCCCTAACGTCTTCAGCTCCAAAGGAACACGACTGTTTTCTTTTGCCGGGATCATCATTGTCTGATTTTTCCTTGCAAAAATTAGTTTTAATAAAAGCGAATTGTAAAAATAAGTAATTATAAGTGTCCGACCGATTATTCGGCAAATAATCGTTGCTCGGCATTTGTTAATATAATTTTTTGTTGTTTTTTATTACCAAAAATTGTTATAAAATTATTGTTTTTTTTTTCTTTAATAAATAAGTTTTCAACTTTCTATTTCTTTAGCTATTTTTCTTCAGCTACTTTGAATTACGTGCTGTAGTTAACGTTGTTTATGTTATTTTTAAAATAAATATATTAAAATTTATTGATTATAAAAACTTAAACAGGTTATCAACTGTTTCGAAAAAAATTTTAATACAAATAAATACAAAATTTTTGAAAATAATCAAAAAGAATCAAAAATAATCTTTGAAAGTAATCGGATTACTTTTTGATTACATTTGATTATTTTGTAATAATCGCCAATACTTCTGATTATTTTTCGATTACTTGTAATCGTAATCAATTAGTAATCAGAAATTTCTTCTTATAAAGTATTGTAATCATTACGATTCTTTTCAAAAAGTAACCTAATTGATTACTAATCGTAATCGATATTTAACAAGTATGAATTAAATAAGTTAAAGTCACCTTAAATCACCTATGGAGCTCAATCTGTGCCACCTCTTATTTAGCAAAATTTTGCTAATTTTACATTCGTACACAGAAAAAAAATTTATTTCAACTAAAAAAATTTGTCAAAGTTTTTCTTGGGATTCAAAAAATTTATTAACAAGGTTTCGTTTAAATGTGCTAAATTCCCATTCATTCCCAAAATTTGTGTTATTAAATAAAAAAAATTTTAAATTTGCACGAGCTAACAAATTAATAGTATCAAATAAAAGTTTAATTCACTTGATTTAACGTTTAAAACTGTTTTAGAAGAAGAAATTAGCGAGAATTTTATCTGTGTCGTTTCTTATGGTGTTTTTTCAAGCAAGGCGAATTCATTACAGGTAATATCGTTACTACAATAAGTACAACTCCTACAAAAAGCACAATCAAATTGTTTTTGTAAACTCATTGTACAATGCTCAAAAATAAAATAAAACTAAAATAATAAAGAAAACTTTGAAATCTAACAATTATAAAGCTAATAAAAAAAACAGCTAATCGCCTGTAATGAATTCGCCTTGGCTATAAACTGCATTCATTTAAAATTGGATCATTAAATTGTTGCTTGATTTTACATTTCATACGAAATTTTTAACCCCGAACGCGTCTCTACGCCCCTCGTCCAAATCTTTTGTTTCATGAAATATTGCTGTGCGACATGTCGCATGACGTAGACGATTTTACTTACTTTTCCATATTTAACCCTTAAGAAAACACCAAATGTGTTGTAGCACAAACTGCCACCTGGGCCTGGCTGGGACCACTTGAATTTTTTGTGGAGTTTTTTGTGGGTACAGAAAAAACTCACACTAACGAACCCCTGGGCCTGGTTGGGACTCCATTTTTATGTTTGGAGTTTTCTGGCTATAGCAGGAACATTTTGTTTTCAATTAGAAAAATTTTTCGAAAGCAAGCTAAAGAAAGAGTTCTTATGTGATGCGCATGCTTTTCGATGTGTTTCATTTTAATTTTATTTACCACAGTACATATATAACAGAGTAGGGCCTGGGCAGGCCCAGGTGGATATAATATGCACAAAAATTTCATTTGGTTGATTGCCTCGCCCACAATTTTTTCTCATTTTCTTGTGAAAAACACTTTGATTGAGGAATTCATAAAGTTTCGTTCAAATATATTTAAAAATTATACAAAAAAAAAGTGGAAAATGTCAACAAAAACGCCTGGCTTGGACCAGTTGTTCGCTTAAGGGTTAATGCTAGGAAATTATTATGTATATTTCCAACAAAATGTCTGGGTTAATTCTACAAAATGCAACGATAAACGTTCAGGAAAATGTCAAGTTTATTTTACAAAACAAAACGTCTAAAGGACACATGCGAGTTGATCAAACATATGAAAAACATGCTGATACGACAATCAAATAGTTTTAGTTTTCACAAAAATTTCTTGCTTTTGTTGTCGAAACGCTTGTGTAGCTTTTGTGAACGTTAATAATGTTAACAAAGTTTAAAATATTTCACATATTTTTAATACAAAAATTTTCTTCTAAACTCGTATCGTTTTTCATATGAAAAATTGTTTTGTTTGAAAAATATTGCATAAAATTAAAATGGTTTTTCTATTAAAAAAATATGTTTAATGTGCATCATTCTGATTTATAAAATAAAAAATTAAAAAAATGTCCCCGTATTTTGCATTAAGAATTTTATTAACATCTATTGATTTGTTTTGTAAAATATGAGCCTAAAAACTATAATATTTTTTCTATTATTTTCTTTACAGAATATGTAAGCATTTGAATTTTCTCTTAATTTTTTATTATTTAAAAAAATATTCTCAAATTGAGTAAAAGAAACGAACAGGAAATAAACAAAACGACAGTAAAACCAAAAAAGGCCTTAAAATAGGCAATGGTTTTTTTAACAAAGAAAATAAAAAGTAACGCTATAACAGTTATTAACGAAAAAGTGTAAAAAAAATTTTATTTCCAATAAATATAACTAAATTTGTGTTTTGTTTAAAAAAGAATTTTATTGAAAAGAAATAAAAATGGTGTGTTGCCGCCTGCTAGTATTAAAAATAAAACAACAAAAAGAAAAGCAACAAAAAATGTTTTTGCTTGAAATGAAATGAAAATAAGAAAGTGTTGTTAATCATATGTTTTAACGTAAACAAAAACAAACTCGAAAATTCGGCTATAATACCCTTGCGTGTATATGAAATAATAAAAAAAAAAAACATTATAAAACAAACGAAAAAATCTCTACGAAAACGTAACAAAATAAAAATTGCAAAAATATAAATATAAACCATAAAAGAAAAAAGGGAAAAACAAACACAAAAATATACGAAAGCATGGCGTCTACAGCCGGCTTATTACTATTATCATCATCATACACCTTACATGTGCTTCTACTGCTACTTTTGCTGCTGCTACTGCTACCACCACCACAACCATCATCATCATCACTATCTTCCCTGGTGCAGCAGCACAAGCCCATACATGATCCCAAACCCCCCTCAATAATACAATAAAAATATTACTACTACAGCAGAAACAACAACTACTAACACGTTCTACCAACAACAACATGCTCGTGCAGTGCAAATAAACGAAAACAAAATAATTTTATGAGTTTCTTTTTTCTCAATATTTTTTGCAAATTTTTTTCTTATTCTTCTTTTTTCGTTATTGTATGCAATATTTTATTTTTTTTACCTTCGTTGTTGTTGTTGTTGTTGTTTTTAATGTCTTTCGGTGAAAGGGAGGCAAGAGGTTGAATGTTGGACGTGGGTGCTTATAATGGCTGGAATGGTTGAATGGTTGGTTAGTTGGCTGGCTGGCTGGCTGGCTGGTTGGAATCTGTTGCTGTCCTCTCTTCGTGTATTGATGTTGGTTGGTGTTGCTTTTGCTATTGCTTGTATCTTCTACTATTGTAATATACTTAAAAGTATGGAGCATATGTTTTTATGTATAGTATATTTGGTGTTGCAGCAGTAATGTGTTGCTTTCTACACATCGCAACAACAACAACAACAACAAGATAATACTTACTTGCAACAGCAACTTTTACCTAAAGCAATGCTTAACGCGTATACAAAAATCTTAAAAAATCATTTTAATAATAACAAAAGAGAAGAAGCTGCAAGCATATACATGCACATGCAAGCATAACTTGCAACACTTTAGCAGCAGCAACAACAATAACAACAGCAATTACATTGGCAACAAAAACAACGACTTCGCCTACGATGATAACGACGTAAACGTTCAAGTAGCAACAGACTTTTTAAGTCGTTTTTTTGTCAAACCGAAAAAAAATGAACACAAAAATTTTTAAGGGTAAAATATCGTAAAATGGTATTGGTGAAAAAAAAAAATAAATTATATTTAAATATAAAGAAAACAAAACAGATTATAAAACAATATAATAATTATGTTTAAAGAAAAAATAAAGAACATTATTTCAAAATATTTTAAAAATATAGAGCTGCAAAAAAATGCTTAAATATTAAAAAATTTTAAGAGACTTTTGCAATGAACCAACGAAAAAAATTTTAATTTTATTATTTTTATTAACAAAAACACCAAAAACTATAACGATTTTTATAAATATACATACATACATATACATATTTTAATTTATTCAAAATTAAACACTTTTTCTGGGAATTTTAAAAAACGCTAGGATTTTCGAATTAATTTTTCTTAAACCACAATTTTGCTGGATGTTTCATTACGTTCAACAACTTTTTACCATATCATTTAATGTTTAAAGAAAAATTGAAGGAAACAATTCAGTATATGTCCATTAGAGCGACTCAGGTTGTATGGAAGCAAAATTCTTACTCGATGTACCCTCCTAAAAATGAACCTTGGACATTTTTAAGATGACATTTTAAATATTTCGGCTCCAGGGTTGTGCTCTCGTGAGCTGGCCCAGTTTGAAAAAGGGTATATTTTTGCTTGCTTTGTTACTTTAAGAATCTGTTTCCTTAGTCCCAATTCACACGTTGCAAGTCTTATTGATCAGCTTGCTACTTTATAACGTTTCTCTCTCACTCTCTCTCGCCTATAAGGTAGCAAGCTGATCAATAAGACTTGCAACGTGTGAATTGGCACTTACCAACATATACAAGTTGGGTATCGTAAGAAACTGTATATAAAATTTGTCCAACGACGATCATCCATGTCCTTTTTTTTAAGGATTTTCTGTAAAAAAAACGGTTTTTGAATTTTTTGCTCGGGGTTGTTTGTAATAAAAGTGCCACATTTAAATATTTTAATCTTTAGTCGATTTAATTAAATACGTGTCTCAGCTTTTTTTGAAATTCGTGCTAGTTCGCGTTTTGACAAAAATGCAATGGGGTGGTAACCCTTCTTTTTAAATAGGGCAATATGGGTATACAACTTTATCTTTCTTACGATACCCAACTTGTATATGTTGGTAAGGAAACAGTATCTTAAAGTAACAAAACATGCAAAAATAGACCCTTTTTCAAACTGGTCCAGCTCACGAGAGGTCAAAGCTGCAGCCGAAATATTTAAAATGAAATCTTAAAAAAGGCCAAGGTTCATTTTAAGGAGGGTACATCGAGCACTTTTTTTGGTGAGTCGCTCTAATGTCCACATATCAATCTATTATAATTTTGATATAATAAAGTATATTAAATGGCCCAGTAGAAGAAAATCCAAATTAGTTCTTTTAGGTTAATACTTTAGGACCATAGATCAGGTTTAACGATTCCTCAAAAATCTTTCAATAACTTTTATATAAGGAAGCCCCTTAGCTCCCGTTTAAATTATATGATTTCTGTCGCTGTAGTTATTACTTTATGGTGGAGAAAAGAGAGAGAGATACTTAACTGGATACCATAGTAGAATACGTACAAGTACAATCATAGGGGAGAGTTGTTCATTATTAACACATTTAGAGCTACTTTTTGGGTTAGAGATTAGCGATTAAATTAACTTTAATCTCCGTATTTACTTTTTGAGTTGTATTTTTTTAACTTTTTTTTTGCTGGTTTAAGCGGCCAATGTTTGTGGTTTAAACATTAACTTAAACTGTCAACATACACATGATTAAATAAACAGTTGCTGCAAAAATATAAACAAATAATACATTTTGAAAAATTATAAAAAATAATAATGAAACATTTTTTTTTAATATATATTATCTTTAAACACAAAATATTTCTACCTAGTAAACAAAATAGGAAAAGAAATTGCATTCTCTTTTCCCTTCTCTCCTCAAGACTTGACGAGTCAAACTTGACGTGTGTGAACCAGCACTTTGATAAAAAGTTGACCTTTGCAAAAAATTTTGCCATTTATTTGTGCTCACTATGGTAACACTATTAATTTAATTTAATTATAAAATTAAATTAACTTTAATCTCAAACCCAAAAAGTGGCTCTTAGTGTTTAATGTTATTATACCATGACTGAATGCAAGAGTTCAAGGGTCCATGCCACAGTGTTGCCAATTAACGGCCCAACTATAATGTGGTTAAGTTGCCTTAAGCAACTATCATATGTGTTAAGCCATATTGAACTTACTGAAAGTTTTTGTTAAGTTTAATAAATCTGTCATTTGCTAAAGGAATGTGCGAAACTGATCGTACTTTCCGTACAAAATCAACTGTTTTTTAATTTTGTGTTAGTTTTTTCAAATACATTTGAAACTTAGGCAAGCTTATTCATATTATAGTTGGGCCTTAAGAATGCGGAAATTAAACATGACTGTTTTCCATATTAGCTTATGTTTGGCATTATTCTTTCAAAAAATGTATGAACCATTATTTCGCAATATATGCGAACACAAACGACTTTGAAGTCTAAGCATGGACAAATGTTGTTAACCAGGATATAACAGTGTTCAGAATATAAATATTTCAAAATGTATTGTTCGTGGAGACCGCATGTAAAATTTCCTTAGTCGCAATTTACACTATGGACATTTCTTGCCGGACAGAAAAAGTTTGTTGTTAAGGGGGCGACGCTGTATGCGTGACACACTTTACTTCTTGCCTCTCTCGCCAACAAACTTTTTCTGTCCGGCAAGAAATGCCCACAGTGTAAATTGGGACTAAGACATTTGTGTTGGAAAGTAAAAATTAAAAAGTTAATATATGAGTTTTTCATACACTGTCTGTGGCGAAAGCTGAAAAATTACAGTAAATCATTACTCTAACAGAAAATCTTGATTGTCCTAAATGAACAAAAACAGATAACTAAATAGGTGTGTTCATTTACTGAGAGTAAATTTAAAATTTACAAAATTGTTCCCCCAATTACTCAAAAAACAAATAAAAAAGTAAATTAATGCTTTGCCAGCAAAAACTAGCAAGTTAGGCATATCGACTATTCAACTGCAGGATGCAAAATTATTTCTTAATAAATTCAGACGTTTTGAGCAATTTGCGCAAGAATATTAATATTGAATTTAAGAAAAATAAATATTTTATGTTTCTTTTAATTATTATAATTCATAAAATTTTGAAAACTATTTTTTTTCGTAAACAAAAACATGAAACAAGTGGTTAAATAATTATTGCTAGTAAAAAATTTTACTATTAGAAATTTTGAACAAATTTTTTGTCTCTCAAGTTTTTATGCCCTTTATTCATTCTCTCGTTGCAAGTTTTTTGAGTACGTGAACACTTGGTAGTAATAATTATAATAAAATTAATAAAAAAAATATAAAAATTACACACAGAAAACTACGTGCACATGCTAGTAAAACTTACACACAATATGTGTGATTTCACACAGATTGGCAACACTGCCCTGCTTCTCATTCTCTCCTACATTTTTCTCTCATTTGACAAAGAATTTCGTTTAGTTCTGTCAAAAAACTGTTATATATTTGCTAAACGCATGAACGTGAATGGAAATGCCAAAAATATATACACATGTATGCAATAAAAATTTCACAATTTAAACGCAAAAGCTACTTTAAAAGAGTAATAAGGAAAATTTCAGCGACAAAAACGATACAATATAAATGGGTAGCTACTGAAATTTGTTTAAACACGATTTTTCATGTCTAGAAATTAAAAAATAATATTGTAAAATAAAATGGCTGCCAATCAAAATTGTAGCACAATTGATGCAAATTTATTTATTTAAAAATGCAAACTTATTTATTTAAAAACTACGAACAAGATGTTTAATATATTTTAATACATTCCTTGTCGCTTATATCAAATTAGAACTTCGCGCAATATCTGTGCATTCATTTAAGAGGCGTGCGTTTTTGTTCTCTTTCTTATCGCAACAACGCCAAACGTTTATGTATCTTAAAAACAGACTTAAGCAGAACATTTCAACTGCAGTCTTATTAAGGGGCGTTTTCAAAACAAGATTAGCAGGCATACTTTCTAGCAAGACAACATTACTCATTTATTAAACACATCATTATTTTTAAAAATATTTTTTTCAATTGTTATTATTTTTTCAATAATTATTACCATTTTTTTTTTTATTTTTTTTTTTTTTTTAATGTTTAAGAAAGAAAAATAGACTTTTAAAAATCATGTCTAAAAGATTGCAATACTAATCAAAAATTTTTTTGGTACTTTTTTACAAAATCTATTTTTAGGTTACACCATATCGAGAAGTTATCCAATGAGAAAGCCGCTTAAAATTTGGTGAGTACCAATAAAAAAAAAAAAAAACAATGTTTCAATTATATAATCAAAATAAGAAAATCTTTAAAAAACCTTAAAAAACAAATTGTACTAGGAGACATTTATTATATTATGGTGTTTACTTTTCAACAAAAAAATGTGACATTTTTATAAAAAAAAAAAATGCAATTTGGTGTCTGTTTCTTAAAAATTTTGCTTCCGAAAAACGTGAGTTCTTTAGAATAAAACAAGCCACCCTTTTCAAAATTGCAAAATTTTTAAGAAATAGACACCAAATTGCATTTTTTTAAATAAAATGTCACATTTTTTTGTAGAAAAGAAAACACCATTAATAAATTAAAACAGCCTTCTTAAGAGTAGTAACAAATATTAATTTTTACGATTGAAGGAAAATTGTTCTAAAAGACACAGCGAAAACCCAATAAGCCTTCCACTCCCTTTTTTAAATCTCCTTAAATTTATTTTTATATTTTTCTTAAACTGGCAAAAAACTTGAACTCATTTAAAAAACAAATAAGAAAATTTACAGAAAAGAACTTTTATATTTTACAAATATTTTATTATTTGTCTAAAGTTGAAGGATCTTTTTGTCGGCTTGATTAATTAATATTCTTCTGAGAATGTTTATGCATGTAGACCAGCCTACTTTATATTCTTTACATTTTTAATTTAGCCATTTTATTATCCAGGGCCATTGTTTTATTTTTTTTTTTCTGTCTTAATTACTTTGTTTGCCTTCATGTGTTCATAATATATGAATATGAAAGAAATCTCAAGAATAAGTAGCCACATTAATCCTTTGGGAGGCAAAGCAGAGCGAAGGTTCAAAAAGCGGCTGCAGAATGGTTGTGGAGTTCAAATAAACCTACTACATCAAAATTTTTTTATAAAAAGCGGAGATTCTTAGATTCTCTTGATAGGATATTTAGCGGTGAAGCTGAGGAGATGAAATGTTATAGAAATATTTATGGTTGTACAACCTAAAAAAAACCAAATTCAAATCAGATGGCGTGTTTTTTACACTAGAATTTTATAGCTTATATTGATTCTTAAACTTAAACGCCATAAAAACACACATTTTGTAATCGTCCCATTACTGGCGCCAAATTATTTTAAAATGAATTTGAAATGAGCATTCGCCGAAAAACGATTTAGAGTTGAGTCCAGACACAAAGTTTTAATATTTTGCTTAACATGCTGCAAAGGCTGTTAAAAACTAGTTTGACGAAAAGTCGCATATTTAACTTTTCAATGCTTTTACTTTTCTCCGCTTTTTAAAATCAAACATTGTTACTTTTAAAACTTATTAAAACAATCGGCAGTCGTGTGCTAAGTTTTCTTCTGTTTTTGATAAGTTAAAAAATCAAAATTACAGGCAGTGTTTTTGCTTTTGAAAGTTGTCAGAAGTCACAGTCGTAAAAGCAGGCGTTCTTTTAAGGCTCAGTTAGGCGAACGTTGCTGTATCCGTAATGTACCGCACCGTACTGTAAGCACGTTGGTGCACTTATAGAACGTTTAAAAACGTGTTATATGTTTTCCCATACATAAACAAATAGCAATAGTATACATAAAACAAAACACACAGTGATGGGAATCAAAAATGTTCAAATGGCGACCGTTGTGCAGAAAAGGTACCACGTGATTTAAATGGTATTAAAACAGTATTTTGTGTATGTAAAAAATGTTAACAATTTAATATTTATATTATAGATTTACAATAAATAAATTTGTATTTTAGCATATATAAATTTTTAGCATACATATATTGTAAATGTGCATACACCAAACTAGGTTTTGATACCATTTAAAGTCTTTTATATGTTTCACATTTCCATTGTATGTGTATGTATGTATATGCATTTGTTTACTTTAAACATCTAAACATATGTATATTTGGAAATATGTTGTATTGTAAGTTGTTTTGTCGCAATTCCATAGATAAACTGAAAAAAGTGCCAAAAAAAAGAGCAAAATTACCCGCATTTAATGTAACATACAAGCCGCCCATCACTGTCTTACAAATGTCACGTAACAACGGCATGAAATTCTATTTTATACAGATTGGTACGTTGCAACTACGGTACATTGCATTTCGGTAAGCTTTTGCATTGGTTTTCATATAACAAAAAGCGAACAGCTGATGGATACAGGACAGATACGATACACCAACGTTCGCCTAACTGAGCCTTTACTTTTGTACATTTTATGCAGACAAATTTTTGTCTTTTTTCTTCTGTGTTTTTTTAAAATTAATACAAAATCATACACATGTTAATTGTTTTTGTTGGTTTTTGCAATATTTGAAGTGAGTTTCGGTTACATTCATGTGCGAGTGTGAAATTCACGAAATGTTCTCGTCCCTTAGGGCATTCGTGTAAAAAACGAGACGTAAAATCAACTGGTTGCAGTTGCTTATAAGTTTTAAATTGCAAATACAGAAAGTTTTTTACTGCGACTTACAAAAGCAAAGAGACTGATTGTACTTTTACTTGCGAAACTGTTCAAAAGAAAAGAAAATCAAAATCACAATTTTTAAAACAACTGCTGGTAAAAGTTTAGTTCAAGTGTTTCTTTTTTCAATATTGTGATTTTGCTTTGACTGAAACTGTTGTTGATTTCAGAAGCACATGCTGAAGTAGAACCAAAATAAAATAAAATTATTGCAGTTTTTTTAACACTGGTTTGAAATTTTGGCTCAGCCGTCTTCTAGTTGAGAACTTGTCCCGTGCGACTACATTTTGTTGCGATCGATGCAGCACGCTCTCACTAGGCCACGCTACTAAAGAGAGCATACGAAATTGGTCTGATTATTTCTTGGTTTAAAAAATAAGTAAAAAATCTGGAATTGTCAAACATTCCTCAAAAAGGTCGTCAATTTTTTTGTTTTAGTTAAAAAGCCTGTTGTTTTTTCACATTTTTTGATTAAAGCAACTTTTTCTGAAGTAACTTTGTTGATTAAAGTAAATGTTATATTCACTTGATTAAATTTTTTAATTAAAACTGATTTTATTTTTTATTAATGGTTTAATTAAAAAAAAAATGGCTAGAATTTTTTCTGTTTAGGACGTTAAACAATTCTGGATTGCCAAAATGTAGCCAATTTAATTTTATTTAAGAACCGTTTTGTTTTTTTTTAAATTTTTGTTAAAAACACCATAATTTTTTAGAAATGTTGTTGGAATTATTTAAAGTTTAATTGGCTTGATTAAATTTTTTAATTTAAACTGATTTCTTTTTATTAACGCTTTAATTGAAAAAAAAACCCAAAATTTTTTTCTGCGTAGGGCGTTAACCAACTTTCTACCGTATCTTCTTTTTTGGCACCTGCTTTGATTTGTCAACATGTTCTTGTCCAGCGTGTGTATGTATTATATGTTGCGATGTCCCTGAGACTCTATTCGAGGGCAGTTCTAGCAATTTCCGTTTGCTGAACGTCGAACAGTATGACCGATCCATGTTCATTTACGTCTTCTTATTTCCTGTTCATTGGGCATACTGTTTGTTCCTACAGTGTCACAGTTGATATTCGAATTGGCCGTTAGTTCTTAAGGGTTATCTTAGATTAGTACTTGCAAAAGTTTGGTTTTTGTTAAGGATCAGTATGGTGTAGCTCCATGAAGTACAGCCATACATAAGAACCGATCATAGTTTTACTCCCAGTATAAAAAAAAACTTAAAACACATCAGAAACTTAAGCTTGAACAAATATTTTAAACTTAGCTCGAACATAAACTACAAATCTAACCCAAAACCTGAGACGCTCAAATCTGAACTCTTAAATTTCATTAGAACTTTTATTTAAAAAACACCTGAACTAAATCCTGAACAAAAACATAAACTAGAAACTGAACTAGAACATGGAGACAAACTACGGCATTCGATATTGATCGAAATGTCCATTTAAATTTCATTGTTGTCACGATCGATAGCGAATGGCGTAATTTGCCCCCTAAATTAAAAACTGGAACAGAACAAGAAATAAAGCAGAAGTCAACAAATACCTGAACTAAAAACCTAAACTAGAACTATCCTAGAGACTGAAATCGCTTAGAACCAGAATTTGAATCGGAACTAAATTTTAAGTTCTTTCCTTTTAATACAGCTGATATTTTAAGAACTACTTTTACTTAAAGTAGTCTTAAAATTAGAAAAGGCTACGCGTATTTTTAAAAAAATATTAATTAAAAATCTTAATCGCTTACTAACCATATATTCCATATAAAATCCTCCACTTAAGTCGAAATTTAAAAAAAAAAACCTCCATAGAATAATTGCAGCATGTGATTCCTAAACGGGTTAATTTTCTAACATGGCCATTTGTTTGTTAGTGTTTTTCAGAACGAACATGTATCTGTACATATTTTACTGCACTGTATTACACATACTGTTAAGTTTGCTTTGTGCAACTTTCTACAAAATAAAAAAAAAAACTAATATGACGTTTCTTTCTTGTAGTCAGTTTAATATGCAACGAATAAGCCCAACCAGCAAAACGTTCTAGTTTATGGAACTCATACTCTTGGCTCTTTCCTTCTTATTTGCTTGTCTAATTCTAAGATATTAAAAAATAAAACTTATACATGCACTAAGCAAATCCTTTTGCCAAGTACAGAAAAAAAAATATGAAATAAAAAGCAAGAACAATTCAAACTTATGAGGCATATAAAGAACAGTGGAGATGAAAAAAATGGCAAAGTAAAATCTAAGGTATAAAAAATAAATTAGCCACCGACAATCATACGAAAATAGCTAGAAAATTAGAGAAATGCAAAAAAAAATTCCCAAAATATTAATGAAGATTTATTTATTCCAAATCTATGCTATTCTTTTAACCGCCACTGCAAAAAAAAACAAACTGTTTACATGCAAACATAAGCAAAAAAGTTTTTTCTTCTTCGTACGATACTAAATCAAAACAGAAAAACAACAACAGAGAAAAAAAGTAAATCTAGGAGATGAAAAAAAAAATCAAGAAAAACATAAACTTTATACACTCAATTCACATGAGGGCTTTTACGACGTCGTTTTATCTTGATTCCCTTTTAAAGCAACTTCCAAAATCTCTTTGCGTTCATACGATGATTTTTGGTTGCATGTCTTTTTTTTATTTACAGTATGGCCTTGATTACCCGTCATTCGATTAACCAGCAGCTTCAATAAAATGGAAAACAAAAATTTTTTTGCACTGATTTAAATTGCCTCTATTATCCGAAATTATAAACAAATTATCTTTTTTTCGTTAAATTTTGAACAATCAAAAGAAATTTAAATAAACGAAGAAAGAGAATATCTTAACGGTGTGGAAGCATGTTCTGCCAAATTTACTTTTTTCCTCATGTTTACATAATAAAACGTTATATATTTACATAAAATAGGAAACACACCAAAAAAAATAAATAATCAAGAATTCTGCCGATCCCGTCTATTATCGATAATCGAGGTCTCACTGTATTTTCAACCACACACTTCAAAGTAAGAAAAAGAATAAAACGTAAACAGAAAAAGTTAAAAGAGAAATGTAAAAAACGACATGCAAAATACAAAACGAGACATTTTGTTAACCCCTCTTTCTTTTCTACACCGGTCACCAACAAACCAAAAGAGACGTCGACAAAGCGACGTCGTAAAAGCCCTCATCTAAACTGAGTGATATTGCAGCCTGTTCATTTTTCTTGTTTTTTTATTTTCAGAAACATTCTTGTTCATATTCATATATGAACATGTTCGTTGTATACATCAGTTATTTAATTTTTTTTTCTGAAACAAATTCACATGTTAAAGGAAACGGAAATTTCTACAAGTTTAGCAAGTCTATGAGTTTAAGTTGTTACAAGTATGTGTGCGAAATTTTGTTGAGGTGGTGTGGAAAGGAAGAGAGAAATTCACAGCAACACTACAAGTAGTTGTAATTATTTTCAGCTTAAATGACAAAATACAAGGAAACAAGTCTTAAGCAGTTCAGCATTTTGCTTTTTTATTTTCTAATTCAAACTCATAATATTCCCACGCTTTTGTGTATGTGTAGTGGTATAAATACTTTTGTATTAAGTTGCAGTTGTTGTTTTTTTTTATTAAAAGGAAAATAACTTGGCAAAGCAAAAAGTTTTTGTAAGGAGATTCTTGTTTGAATTAATTCACTACCATATTTGGGAAGATATAAACTGATAAAGACATCGCCAGGGGCTTTAAGAGATTTAAAAATGTGTAGCGCTTAACGATTTTAAGCAACTGCACTAGAATAGAACTCAAACAGGAAGTAGAAACGATGTAACCTAAACTAAAAATTAAACTTGATTAACAACTTTTTCGAAAAATGATCCAGCCTGAATTAGAACATGAACTCCAACTAAAACCCAAACAAGAATGGGAAATATATTTTGAGCTAAAGCTTTCACCTTTTTTTTTGAAAGAACATAAAAAAGCACCGAGCTCAAGCCTTATAGAACCTGAATTAGAACACAAGGTAGAAGCAACCTAAATCTAGATATAAACTCGAACATTAACTAGGACTTTTTAAAAAATTTGAATTAGGGACGGAAAAAGTACCAAAATTAAGACTTATATTCAAACCAGTTCTTGATCCTTACTGACATAAAATAGAAAACCAACTAGAAGATAAATAGCCTCTGAATAAGAATCTAAGCTATTTTTCAAACCAGAATCTAAGAACCATATTAAAATGGATTATATCTCGTGGTTCCTATCGGGAGCAAAAGGCCACAACGAATATATTTCATTTGGTTGGATAATGTTCGCTTAGCATCTCATTAGCTTAGATTTTTTGTCTATTTGAAGTCGCCAGCTGTGAGACTGACTGTCTACTATTCGTATCCCACCCGATGGTTTCCAGTCAATAACAACTTTCGCAATGTCATTGGGAGCTCTGTGCAGGGTGTGGCCGAGCCTTTTTCGGGGTAGAATTTTCAAGAATACATACAATTTATTTATCTCCAAAGCTCCGCAATACACATCATCAGCTCATTATTGGTTTGACGTATCGACCATTTAAAAAAAATGTTGTAAGTTTTATATTTTGAATGCCCGCTTTCTGAATCCTTAACCAGTTTCACAAAATTGTTTGCAGCAAATTCCATTTACAAAAATGTACAAAATAAAATTTAATTCTTGATTTGCTTCATTGGTGTAAGAAAAAAAGTAGTTTTAGCAAAAGCAAATAAAAATGACAACAAGAAAATAAATTTCACTCTTGCTTTGCTTAATTGCCGTAAGAAAAAACATAGTTATTAAAAATAAATCAAAAAAAAAGTGGCGTATGGGGCACAAAACCAATGTTTTCACTTTCAATAAAATACAATTCACTTCAAACTTCATGAAAATTTACAAAAATTTACATTTGTCTGGTGAAAATAGAAAAAAATTATCGGGCTTATTGGCAGAAAACTTTTATTTATTTTATTTATTTATTTATTTAATAGATAATATAAACATAATTACAAATTTTAAATATAGAAATACTTGCAATCTATAAATGGCTTAACATATTGGCTGTTAGCCAGACTGGCAAAATAGGGATATAAAGAAAAAAATAAAAAAAAATAAAAAATATAAGCAAAAAATAAAATTCATAAACAAGGGAATGTCTTATGTACATATATAAATAATGACATTTTACATGCAGTAAGTAGTTACATATTAATATTATTCAAATTCATTTATTATTAATCTTCTGTATCTTAAACAAGTCTCTAAATAGTTAGCAAGGATGTCAAAAGAAAATGTTAGGCCGTTGAGAATATCCAACACCTCCGCTAGACTCAGTTGGCATTTATTAAAGAACCTTAGTCTATATCCATTGAAAATAGGACAACATCCAATAAAATGTAGGGTGTTTTTCGTTGCATCGAGGTTGCAAACGGTGCAAAGACCTACTGTATTGCTTCTAAACGGTCTTGAATTTATATCCAATAGGCAGCCTCTAGCTCTTATGAGAAGGCAGAAAACTTAATGTTAGCCTTCATTAAGGTTTTTCACCACTAGAACTTTTTGGCATATGCGCCAAATCAATAATGAGCTGACTATATGTTTGTATTTTTCCAGAAAATGTTTACAAAGGATTAGCTGGATGCTCTGTTGTATTCCGCGTCTCTTATGCATAAATAAGCATAGGTTTTCCACACAAATTAACTTTGCTGATGTTGTTGCTTATTGACAAAGAGGAAGATCCATACTAACCACAGGGTACAGAATGCTTAGTTGGCCTTTGAGACAAGGTATGCTACATTCATGCTTTAACCCCCTCGTGTTCTAGTTCTTTAATATCAGTCCGATATTTGGTAGTGTTTATTGTATTGCCACGCATTACCATGTTCATTTGGTGATCAGCTTTTGCAGCCTCCGTTTCGGTGTTTTCAGTTTCTATGTCATATCTTTATAGCTGCGTGAAAGGATACTGATATCATCTGTATACGCTAGACTCTTGAGCTAATTGTTAGGCTATTACTCCTATTATTCTTAGAAGCACTACGAACTACGACATCTAAAACGATATAACTACACTTCTTTGTGTGAAAGTGGCTTGTTTGTTTAAAGTAGAAACAACAATAACACTACAAGGCGAAAAACATACATTATTTTCATGTTCAAAAGTAATAAAAGAAGCAAAAACTCCCGAATTCTTTTTGTTGAATTATTGAGTTTGTTAACCAGATCAAATTTTCAACACAAAGTTATGATGAAAATCATATCGGGTCATTCTGTTGGTGTCTTATAATCGAGAATTCATCTTTAGTAGCCAAAGAAAGAAATTCTACAGCAACAGAACCTCAAAGCAAGCCCCCTCTCCTGGCTTAGTAATAACTAGGGTATTCATTCGGTTAATCGTTAATCGGTAAACCGATTAATTACTACCCGATTAACTGATCGGTTAATTTAAAATTGGCTTTTTTCGATTAACGATTAAACTGGTTAATTTCAGTCGATTAACCGATTAACCGATGTAACAAAATTTTTGATTTTTTGTAGTATTAAACCATATTTTTTGTGTTTTTAATTATGGGTGAGTTTCAAAATGGCAGTTGCAAAGCAACACGCTTTTTTAAATGAATTCTACAATGCATTCATGTAGAATTTTACAATGTTATCTGTACCAAAGTTTACCAAAAAAGTTACTAAAGTGCACCATAAAAGTTTTTTTAAGAAATATTTTTTCATACAATATATTTCATTCAAGAAATTCATTCTTAAAATACTGACAAAAACCGAAATTAAGGAATTCGGAAATTAACTTTTTCCATAATGCTCGCTGCTGAGCTTTGCCAGGATAAGTTAGATGATGACACAACAACAAAATTAACCGAAACAATTAGAAATGTTAAACATTTTAAAAAATTAAAACAAGACTCTAATGACATAATGGACGATTTTATAATTTTAGAGAAGTCCAGTAAAAGTACTGAGAAATTATAAATTATGTATTATGGGTTGCTTTCGATTTCTCCAACATCTACGATAATTGAAAGAATTTTTTCCATGTCAAGTTTTATCAAAACTAAAGAAAAGTGCCAAATTAACCAATTGTTTTTCTACAAGATTATTTTATAAGAGCTGCTTAAATTATTGAAATAAAATGATCACGCAGCTTATTTCTTAATAACATAGTTATGAACTATTTTTTTGTTTGCTCGATTTAGTTCAAGAATTGTTATGTTATGGTTTTTTTTACTAATCAACTCCAAATAATAATTATTTTTTCGTTATTATTTATTGAAATTACTTAAGTTATAAAAAAAATTTTACTGATCGGTTAACCGATCAATAACAAAATTAACCGATTATTAACCGATAAAACCAAAACCTCGATTAAATAATCGAGCGATTAACCGATTAAAGCAAAAGCCCGATTAAATTAATACCCTAGTAATAACACAAAAACAATAAACTTTTAAGTTTGATTTAACGAAATTATTTGTTTGAAAACTTCTTTTAAATATCAGAAATAAATTTAATAAATTATCCAATTATTATTTTTTTGAAAAAATCTGAGTTTTTTTTGCAAATTTTTTGTTTGAATTTGTTGACATTTAAATCCCGGTACAGAGTTCTGATGAGGCTAATGATTTTTTTGTAGTACCCCTTTGTGCTCTCCATATTGCATTTTGATACGCTCAAAAGCTTTCTCAAATACGATGAAGAGCAGATAGAGAACCAGAGTTGGAACATGCAAACAAACATAAATAAGAATTGAATTAAGAGTTAAAGCTAAAAGTGAACCAAAATTAAACTAGAACTAAACATAAATTGAACCAGAACTAAACACGAATTAAAGTTTCGTTTGTCAAATAAATTACCACATTAAAAAGTTTGCTCTTGTCTTTAGTTCTTTAAAAGAACGTAGGTGGGGCAGAGAAAGTTGCATATATTCATATAAAAATTTAATATTCATCCTTCACATCCTTGATATTATACTTGGATTGCTACTTTGCCTGTTAATGTTATTTCTTTTTTTTAGTCATAAGAGTTGCTGAAAAGTATGAGAATTTATTTTTCTTGTTTGTTATTTACATCCTACAAGCAAATGGTATTGCATACTTAGAGGAGTAACCCATGCATAGTGTGTGTGTGTGTATTATTTCATATAATATGAACTTTAAGTAAGTGCACCTAAGGCCACTTATGAAAAATGCAAATTAAAGTTGACTTATACTCACAAGTGTACAAATGTTGGAAATATGATCGGGATTGTGTTGGAAATAATAATATACCCCGCCTATTGTATAAAAATATATTTTTTTTTTCTTTTTATTTTAATTTCTTGAAAAAACTTAGAAGTTTCATCTACTACATGTTTTTTTTTTATTTCTTCAAGTGTAAGTGTTTGTGTTTATGTTATGCAGGCTTTGAGTTTAGTTATTAGAGTTAATTTTTAAGTTGTTGAGATTTGTTGTTAAATAAATGAGTGGGCTCTAAGGAAGTGTATATCTAAGAGTTTAATATATCGAGCCCTAACTGCGAAAATAATGTAAGTGACATGATTTTCAATTTTCGTTTTTTTTTTAATTAATGACTTTATTGGCAACACTTGCACTTGTGACCTGTCATGGTCACATAAGGTACCGTTACGATTTTATATCAAGAACAATTTTATTGTAAGCGACAAATTTGATTTATATGAAATAAAAAAGCTCTCTCCTGTAAAATTTGATTTTTGGCACTTACGTTATTTTCGCGGTTAGGGTCGATATGCACTTTTTTTCTTAAAAACATAAAACTAGCATATCATAAAAAATAGGAAAAGTTTTACGTTTTCAATATAAATTTTTTGATTAAAATATATTAAAATAATTTTCGATAATGTTAATTTATATTCAAATATGCTTGATTTCCATTTAAATCCGTTTAAGTGAACAAACTTTAATAATTGTCTAACTCAGGGTCAAAACAATTTAACATTATTTCTTTCAATTATTTCTATATAAATATTTGTTTAAGTCACATTTTCATTTACGTAAAAATTTTCATGAAATAAAAACCCCATTTTCTGAACTATAAATAAAATAATACAGAAATTATAGCAATAGATATAATAAATTTTATTTAGAACGCAAATTCATTGAATTGCAAAAAGAAAATTAACCAACGACAGTAAAATGTTGTTTTTTTATTACTAGAAATATCACAATATATAATCATCTAAATGTGTATGTATGTATGTATGTATATATAAAAGTACATACGTACATCAGTATTAAAAGCAACAAGTTTAAGTGTTTCCAATACATGCACATACACATTTTTAACCAGATAATGTTTAAACGGACTTACAAGCCGTCGCAATGAAATACTCTACAGTTCACCTTTTCTAGTTTAATATGTTTATCAGGGGTCTTATCATTAACTTTCGTATTGAGAAGACAAATCATTGCATACGATATGTGTCGAATCATTATTTTTAAGAATATCAAATAAATTTATAACATAAATTTAATGTAATCAAATGGTAATTAAAAGAAGATAATTTAACAAATGTTGTGCTTAATACAATGTCCGAAAATAAACACTAAATATCGCTCCTTAGTGTTCGGTTGGGTAGATTTGTGGGCATTACAGTTTTCAGCACAGCGTGGGGAGTAACAATTTGGTCGGGTTGGGACAAAAGCAAAATGTCCGAAATTTTTAGTCATGACCGCAGAAAAAATTTAAACAAAAAAAAAGATGAGATAAACCCACTGTTGTTTATTGTTGATGTGTTTTGTTCAAGCTTTGATATTATTACAAGTAGAACTGTTGCTATAATTCTTATACGTTTAACAGTTTTATTTGGTTTAATATCTTTAGTTTGTCTAAAATCTTTATGGATGAAGTTTCCTGATGATCTGGCCTAAGCAACCAGTGAAATGCATAGGAATAGCTTATCCCATTAACAATAAATTTCAAGTGTTTTTGTCAAGAATAAAAACTGGGAATTAAGCACGAATAGCAAAATCTTTTGAAATTTAAACAAAACTTTGCCAGAAGATAATTAAATTTATTAATTTCGTTTTGCTTTCCATTAATATTGTTTACATTTGTCCTACACAGTACAAATAATACTCTATTTCGCAGAGCAACAAACATAATTTAAATTAACTTAATTTTTGTATATTTCTTCAAAATTTAAAACACTTTTTGGCGCCTAATGAAAAACTTTTTTTTCCAAATACTATAGACATTGGCGTATCGAATGAAAATTTTCGAGATGTCATTTCCTTGGTTACTCGATATGGAATGCTATCATCTCATATTACGATATATTTTATTCGATCTCGAGTGTCATGATATCAAAATGAAAATTTTAGACCAATTTTGCTCGATATCGTATGCGGTGATTAAGCACAAGTTCTAGTTGAGCTCTAGTTCAGTTATAGTTCAGTTGTAGCTCAACTCTAATTTAGTTTTTATTCAGTTCTATCTCAGTTCTAGTTCATTTTAAAGGTTATGTTAAGTAAAAAGACTGGTGCAAAGTCAATCTTCACATACTCTCCCAAAGACCAGTATGTTTCATTGTGACGGCTTCTTAAGTAATAGAATACTAAGAAGTAAAGAAAGAACAAAATAAAGAGTGAAATCATTAGAAATGGTGCAAGATAAGGTCAGACCAAAAATAAAAAAAAAACATACTAAACACAATATATCTACATATAACCAGTCACCAGCCGCATGTTATACGCCCAGGTCATGCCTTTTACGAAGCCCGTTAGATTCTCGAGCCCAAAGTTCGATACCTCTTCCCTTTCGCGTATGAACCTTCTACCCAGCCATCTTAGTTTGCTGTTCTGAAGTTTAGGATACTTACACAGGATAAGCTTAATTGTCAGCTTGACATGTCTGATCACATTACCAGCGTTATTCTGCCTATCATATAGCTCATTTCTAGTTCAGTTTACGATCCGTTCTAGTTAAGTTTTAGTTAAATTTTAGCTTATTTGTAGTTCAGCTTTAGTTCAGTTCTAGTTCAGTTCTAGTTCAGTTCTGTTCAGTTCTAGTTCAGTTCTGTTCAGTTCTAGTTCAGTTCTAGTTCAGTTCTAGTTCAGTTCTAGTTCAGTTCTAGTTCAGTTCTAGTTCAGTTCTAGTTCAGTTCTAGTTCAGTTCTAGTTCAGTTCTAGTTCAGTTCTAGTTCAGTTCTAGTTCAGTTCTAGTTCAGTTCTAGTTCAGTTCTAGTTCAGTTCTAGTTCAGTTCTAGTTCAGTTCTAGTTCAGTTCTAGTTCAGTTCTAGTTCAGTTCTACTTCAGTTCTAGTTCAATTCTAGTTCAGTTGTAATTCAGTTCTTGTTTGGTTCTAGTTCAGCTCTAGTTCAGCTCTAGATCAGTTAAATTAATTGAAACTGGGAATTATACCTTCCGAAGGTTACTTTATATTATATTCAGCATTTTTCATTTTTCGAATTTATTCTATGAGCTAAATTTCAGTTATGTATTTTATAAAGCTTTTTGTAATAGTTCTATTCCTTAAATTTTTTCAGAAATGACTTTATACACTACCAGACTATTATATTGTATTTTCTTGTTACATTTTAACTTAGCTTTCCTTTGGAAAGCAATAAGGTATATTTTATGTACGGAAAAATTTACAATTATTAGACACCAGCAGAATGTAATGCATTTTCTGTCCCGCTACGGCCTTCGTCAGCATTCTTTGTGTCACACTGGATAGTGATACTTTATAAATTGAATGTATTTAAGTTTAGTTAAGTTTCTGGATCAGTTCTTGTTAAGTTCCTGGTTAAGTTTCCGTTTAGATCTAGTAAAGTTGCAACCAGATTTCTTCTATTTAAAGTCTCTATGAAAATCAAATATAACTTGTGGACAAAAAAGTATTCTTGAACTTAACAATTTTATCAGTGATATTAAAATATTGTAAATCTTACTGCTGAATCCACTATATCACCTAACTTTGTAAAGCATATGGAAAACCTTACGTGTATCTATAGATACAATACACGCCATACTTTTGTCCAACAACAACTTTATCGTGTAATCGAAAATATCCATACATTTATTTTTCTGTATATTCATGTTTTCTATTTGCTACGAATCTATTAGAACCTCGTACTTGTTTAGAAAAAATAAAAAATTAACATCTATAATAAAATTGTCTCACTGACGATCTCAAAGTTTTACGCCTGGCTGAGCAAATTCATATTGAGACCAACAAAAAAAAAACGCGAATTATAATTTTTTTTTTTTTTTTGTGTATTGTCCATTTATTTGACGAATGGTGGTGGTTGGTGTGTTGGATTTCTGTTCTGTTCTGCTTAATTCTAATAAATGGTGGAGAAATTAAGTTTGCAAATGACTTGTAGAATAAGCTTTAGTTATATTATATTTTTACGGAAATAATAAAAAAACAAAACACAGAACAACAAGCAACAACAAATGATAATCAAGTATAATTTATTTCAAATTGAGATCGACCATGTATCCATTAGATAGTCACAGTAAAGTGTATCTACAATACAATAGAATAAGTATGAGTGGCTTGTGTGTTTATTTGTTGCCACATTATATAAATGATTTTCCTAAAAAAAAAACGAAATATATTTGTTTTTTTGTTTTCAATATTATTTCAACAAGAAATTAAACTTAATTTTGTCGTTGTTTGTTGTTTGAAAACGTGAAGCACTCCCCGTTTGGCTAATTTATTCCACCCTCTTTTTGTCAATCTCTTAGAGATACTTTTTTTTATTTGTTGCATTAAAAACACTTGTTGAAATTTAAATTTTTTTAGCTGAGACCGGATGCAGGAAAGTCTGCATTCTAAGTGTAACATGAAATGGTAATACATTTACATATACAACATACATATATTTACTTAAGTTTATTTATGTTTGTATGTATTGGAATTTACAAACAACAGGTACTTTTATTACTGAATATCTGCCGAACTTTGCTTTAAATTTTTCATTGTTTTTTGTTATACAAAACAAATTAATGTGATTATACAAAATCATTCAACCATTTTCTTATAAATTATTTAGAATAAATAATTAACAAAAAGATATAATTATTGCTCGAGGATAAACATGAGTCATTCAGAAACAATTAGATTGCTGAACTTTTGATAGCAATTCTATTGTTTTCTAGCAAAACGTAGAAGAGTTAAGGACATTAATATTAAAGCTTTTATTAGCAAAACTAGTCAAGCAGTGAATCTTCTCTGATTTGATTCGAAGTTATTTCTCAATTATTTAAAAGAGCAAAAAAGTTCCATTGAAAGTAATGGAAACTTTTTATTTCTCTTTCTATTCTATTTTCAGATTTAAAAGCCCTTAAAAAATCACACACACATTTAAAAGTTCATAGATCAATTATCCCATTGTGATAACCACAAATAGGAGAAATTATTGACCGAAATATACAGTTTATATTCCTCTAAAGCTTATTGATCGCCTATAAATTAACATTTATTATCTACGTATCTCTAAGATTGGTAATAAAAGAGGTTGTACCGACTAATTGCAGAAAAGAGCTTTTAATGCCAAGAAGTAGGTGATTCTCTTAAATATTTCTTCCATTGAATAGAGGTATACTAATGTCGACAGATAATAATATACATATTATAAATTTAAATATTAAATAATAATTGTTTTTCTTAAGAATGGATTAAAAGATTTCTCGCTTATATTCTCCCGCTAGGTAGATTTGAGAAAAGTCTAGCACATGATTTCCTTAATTGTAAAGAGTACCATCTCTCTTATATTGTTAACATAATATAAAAAAATTTAAGCAATCCAAAAGTTTGCTCTTCATTCTTCTTTATTTTCCGCCTGCTGTATAGCTTCGCTTAGAGGTTTCAGTTAGTTTGACCATCTTGAGATTGACCTTCCTCTTTCTTCCATCAACCTTTCCATTAACTATCAGTCCCTCACTAGTTCTTTCTCTTCTCGCAATATAGCCGAAATATTTGAATCATTTTTTATAATCGATCTTTGATTTTCAGTTCATGAACACATCATTAAAATTTTTATTTTGTTTAAAACACAACAATATTTTTTAAACAATTGAAAAATATTATTGAGGGCATTATGACGATATGAGTTGATAACAGGCAACCTCGTGAAACTTCGTAATTGTAGTGGGGAATGTAAGATGGGATAAACCCACTGTTTATTGTTGATGTGTTTTGTTTGAACTTTGATATTGTTACAAGTAGAACTGTTGCTTATAAGTCTTATACGTTTAACAGTTTTATCTGGTTTAATATCTTTAGTTTTTCTAAAATCTTTATGGATGAAGTTTCCTGATGATCTGGCCTAAGCAACCATTGAAATACGCATAGGAATAGCTTATCACATCAACAAAAATTTCAAGTGTTTTTATCAAGAATGAAAACTGGGAATTAAGCACGAATAACAAAATCTTTTGAAATTAAAATTTTGTATTCCCAAAAATTGAAATTACTTTTTGATAATACCCCCAAATAATTTAACAAAAGGTAGTTTCATCAAAGTTTAAGCTGATCTTCTTAAATAATCTTTCAAAAAGAGTATACAGTTTAAATGTTTCTGTTTCAAGCGATTTCTGTCTTTTGTTTTGATGACACTTGATTTATTGTTGACGTTGGAGAGATTTAAAGTAAAGCGTTAAAAAAAATATCAAATATCTCTGTTCTATTTCTCGTCTTTTCTACCAATTGGTAGTCTTCCATTATACAACTTGAGTCTCTTATTGATTTTTAAACAATTTTATTAGTCTTGTTAAGGTCTGGTCTCAAAAACCGTATTCATCTAAATCAGGGTTGCCTGCCCACTGGGTAGCCCAGAAAACCCCACCCGGGTTTTAATGGGTATTTTGTTTTAAAAAACCTAAGTGGGTTGTTTTCTTTATATTCATTAATACAAAGATGGTTTAATTTTTAATTTTTTTTTACAGAAAAATAAAAGAAAATTATTATAAAATGCATACAAAGTGTTTATATGCCCAGTTGTACGTATGTTGATTTAACGGTAGTGGGCTTTTCTCTTTTTATTAATTATTTAAATCTAATTCCTTTTGAAAATCAAAATCAGGCTTTTTAAAATAAATTTTATTTGAAAAATGCGGAACATGATTTGTAAAATACTCAACTGGATTACGAAAATTCTGATTTTGTTGTTTAAAAACCTGAATTTGATTTTGAAAATGCCGAAATTGAAGTTAAAATCCAATAAAAAAAAAGTGACTCAGATTTTATATGTCGATACATTTTAACAAGAACAAGAGCTAATGCTTTTTCCAATCCTAGACGATTTCTATGGTTATTCTATGTTAAACAATAAGGGGGAAAAATATTTTCTATTGATTCTGAACTAGCAGGGCAATTTATTACTGAAGCGAAAAAATCGTAAAAGTTTGCTGGTAGAAATTTTAAATTTTTGACCTGTTGTTTAGTTCTGATTTTTTTGATTGCAAAAAAAGAAAAATGGAAAATTGCACTCATGTTGAATGTCTTTATTATAGTTTAAAAGTGTGATTTTGTACATATTTGTCGTGTCAAATAAAGTAAAACAGCCTGTCATCTTATTATTACGTCTTCAATGAAAAAAGAATATAAATATGAAAATAATGTTATATGGAAAAAAACTGCAATGTTGCAACTTTTAAACATTTACATTTTACATTTGGCTTAAGGCTGTTTAAATTGCAGCTTTTAGTGTAAATACTTTTCCTTGTGTGCTTTTTCCATTTATTCAATCAAATAAAATCGGAACTGAATACCGTAATTGTGAAAAATATTCTGCAACTTAAATTTGCAATGCTAATTCTTGACTAATTAGCTTGCATACATACTTATATACATATTTGGGATGCATTACATTCGCCAAATAATGAGTTGGAGTAAGTACGCGTTTCAACAAAATTCCGTTTTGACAGTAGTATATAACTGTTCAACAAATTACATCAATGGCAGTTGCAATTGTAGCGGAGCCACTTTGAACAGCATTAAGATCTTTATGAACTTTAAGCAACATTTGTTAGAGATTCAAAGCTTCTTTACACAACTGAACGTTATTTAAAATTCTATGAATGCCATTGTCAAATTCATTTATATGTTCCGATTTTATTTGGGCATATAAGTTCAAAAAAGTAATCACTTGGCAGTTGAGGCATAAATGTAAGAACTTATTTAAGCCTAGCTTTTCTTTTAACCATCCATGCATTTGATGATGATGCCATAAAAAAATATTGAAGATTTTCTTGCCAAATCTAAACCGAAAAGAGATGAGTTGGCAACATTGCTTAGACCAATTATTATACCATTACACGAAAAACAACAAAACCCAATTAAACCCAATAAAACCCATGAAAAACCCACTGGGTTGGGTTTTTGCCAGCCCTGATCTAAATCATTGTGGTAAAAGTCTGTACTAAACATTCTTAAAAAAATAAATTATTTACAAATTGTTTGGTTTCAGTCTTTGAACTATATTTTAAAAAATTGGTACTCGCAGGAAATGTTCCTGTGTTAAGAAACAATAAAAGGGTATTTAAAACGTACCGGCTTGTTTGTTTACATAAAAGAAAAAAACTAATACTGTAAAAAAACAAATTTCCGATGAATCGATTAATCGACATAAATTATTTGTTAATCGAAAATAAGCAATTTTGAATTATTTGGACTGTTTAAAGCCAAAAATTATTCGATTAATCGCAGAACGATTATTCGTTTGAATACCCTACAGTCTAGCGATACATACTCATACTGGTGCACCCACACACGATACTGAGGGTTTTGTGTTATTCCCTTATTATCGTGTTTTTCGCGATATAAAACCTAAAACTTGCACGAATTGGTTGTACATATATGACTATAAATTAAACCACGCAGTTTCATAATCATCGGTCCATAAATTAACATGGGACCCACATTAAACTCAGACTCAAAATAAGTTTTTATACGCTAACGCCAACAAATAACGATAAAATTATAAGTTTTGTAAAAATAGAAATCACTTTTTCAGATTTTGTCAGACCCACAATTTACCACAGATACCATGCTAAGTCGCCCCCAGAAAATCACTTTAATACATCTATAACGCTTACAATTGATATTATTGTAATCAAATTTAGTCTTATTTAGTTTTGTGATGATCGGTGTATATTTAACCACAAGTCCACATAAAACCCATATTAAAAAAAACAAAATTTTCATCTGTCAAAAAACTGCAACGAATAATAATACTGTCATGGAGTTTGATATATAAAGGTAAATTTTAAGGGCCGATGTTGAATGTGAACCACACCTAAACGTCAAGTTTTATTCTTTATTTTATTTGACGTTTCTCAATTTCAGACTAACTTAATTTGAACCATGGAAAGATACACAATCGAGCAATGCGTTAAAGTTATTAAGTATTATTTTGAAAATAGGCGTTCAAATCAAAATGCATATCGTGCACTTCGTGATTTTTTCGGTCGATTTAATCGTCCAAATGTCCGTACAATCGGAAAAATCGTGCCAAAATTTGAGCAAACCGGATCTGTAGAAGATGTGAAAACACCAGTTCATGCTCGTACAGCTCGTACTGCAGAAAAAATTGCTGCTGTTCGCGATAGTGAGGCTGAATAGCCGTCCACTTCAACTCGTCGTCGTGCCCAACAATTGCAACTTTCACGCTCGTCGTTGATGAACATTATGCATAAAGACTTGCATTTACACGCTTACAAAGTGCAATTGACTCAAGAACTAAAGCCTCTTGACCATTCCAAGCGTCGTCAATGGTCAGAATGGTGGCAAGAATTGGCAACAGTTGATGATCAATTTTCCAAGAAATTTATCTTCAGTGATGAGGCACATTTTCACCTCAGTGGATTCGTCAATAAGCAGAATTGTCGTATTTGGGCGAATAATAATCCAATAGTAATTGCCGAAAATCCAATGCACCCACAAAGAGTGACTGTTTGGTACGGTTCATGGGCTGGCGGCATCATCGGGCCGTATTTTTTCAAAAATGAGGCTGGAGAGGCAGCTACTGTGAATGGTGTTCGCTATCGTGAGATAATAACGAACTTTTTATGGCCCGAATTGAAAGATATGGATGTGGACGATATGTGGTTTCAACAGGACGGTGCCACTTGCCACACAGCTAACGAAACAATGGCTCTTTTGCGCGACAAATTTAATGGCCGTGTTATCTCACGTGGTGGCGATATCAAAAGCCAGGAACAATTCAAGAGCTAAAGCAGGGTTGTTAGGCTTTTTTCTTCAAAAATCGTCAAAAGTTTGAACAAAATTCGTCAAAATCGTCATGAACAGTTAACAAAATCGTCAACAAATCGTCAAATATTTAAATTTTACAAATTGAAGACAATTTATTGCATTGAGTGGTTCAAAAATCTAAATTTTTAGCAAGAAATTATATTTATGATAAAGAAAGTGATATTGTTAAGTTTTATTCTATTTATTTCAGCAAGTGGGATGAAATATATTTATCATTTGAAAAAAAATACATAAGAAAAAAATATATTTTCATAAAAACATAACAACATTTATTTATTTCATTTATCCATATTCACAAAAACATTAAATAAAAAATAAAATCTCATTTGCTATTAACTCGAGCTATCTTTAAATGATTCAGTTTTAGCGCTATCACTAATCAAATTGTTTTACTATTGAAGGTGATAAGCCAAGGGTTCTGTCTAAATCAACAGTCTTTTTACCCGACTTGAAACGATTTATGACGGCCAATTTTAGTTCCAAACGAGTGCATTTTCTTCACTTTTCACTAATTTTTCTACAATACTTCTCACTCTCACACTCAACTATACTTAGAATAACTTACCTTACATAATTAAATGGGAATTCGCCTTTTTACACGCAAATAGAAAATTTTTCATACATGATTATGACTTCAGCGAAAAAATGAAATCGTATGTAGCGACGGAAATCGAAATCATTAAAACGCAAAGCGAATTTAACCAATTTTTAAAAAGCGGACCAAATAGGACCGACGAAAATCGGGGCGCTAGTATATATTTTTTTGCCGTATCGATGGCATTCATTTAATTGTAGAATTCGAATTACTAGTTCTTCTAATGAAAACCACCTGGCTTGTGATGGGGGAAGAACTTTTTTTGTTTAATTGCTAATAATTTCTGTATATCGAAAAAGGATTTTTACGTTTTGAACTGTTCCCAATATAATTGTTAATATTTCTTGTAAGTGTTTTACTGATGCCAGAAAATCGTCATAACACTATTACTTTTAGTTTAAAAATCGTCAATCGTCATTTTACTGTATTTTCACAAAAAAATCGTCAAAATGACGAAAAATCGTCACATCTAACAACCCTGAGCTAAAGGATGAAATGATTAGGCACATTAACGGCATAAAACCTCAATTACGCTTCAGCGTCATCGAAAATTTGGCCAATATTTTGTTCCATACATAATTGAACCATACCAATATTATCATAAGAAAAAAAAGAGACAATAATTTCCTAAATAACTTGTGTTTTATTCAAAATCAACATCGGCCCTTAAATTTTAACCACCCTTTATTAGTTTTATTTGATTAAATATGAAAGTCATTTCCCAAAAATATGTAATGCTTGGTAAAGGGTGCCGGCATAGCATTCTTACTTTTTTAAATGGGGTTTTAGAAAGAAGGGGAATAAGAGAAGTACTCCCCCTCTTTTAAAAAAATAATAACCTATTTAAAAGACAAGTATTTTATTCTCTTTAAAAGTTTATTAATGTATCTGTAAGTTAATAATATAAACTAATACAAAGACTAAAATCAACTAACTAGAAACGACCAATAGAAATGCAACACTTAAACTTAAAATGTTTAAATTGTACCGACATCCAAACTGGTGGCTACGCTGAACACTTAAATATTAAAACTACAAGTTTGTTCGCTGCTATTATTTTTATTATTATTATTGTCGACAAGATAATGAAAGATAAGTGTTGTTGTTGTTGCTGTTGTTATTTTCAATTGTTTAGCAGATTGGATTGAAAAACAGAAAAATATAACACAGCCACACACACACATATTTACTTGTGAAGAACCATGACGAAAATATAAAGCTACATGCTAATGATTCATAGTAAATATAGCTCGTACTAAAGTAATTACGCTTTGATGACTTTGAAAGAAAATGATTCGTTCGTCCCCCTTTTGGTGATACAAAAACACTCTTACACTTATACTACTCTATTTTGTTGTACTTACGAAAACAGAATTCCCCTCCAAAATCAAAGACAACAACACCTACACATTTTTTTTAAGGCGAATTTGAAATATATAATTTTATAAAAAAAAAAATACATACCACGTAATTTCCCGCGAGTTTCTATTAAGTTACTGGCACTTGTGAAATAGTTTTCGTTTCATTGTATTCGTTACTTCTATAACTAATAATTATTAAGTTAAAGTCTCTTGTATACAATCGTATACTTAAATATTTTATATAGACTAAACACAAAAGCACCACCCAGTTTTTTTTTTTTTTTTTTTTTGTTTTTAACGACATAGTTCAGAGAACCGAGAGCCTATAGAAATCAAAAAGAAAATTTCCAAACCTGCCAGCCAACCAACTACACCCACAACTCAGATTCGTTTTGGATGGCTGATGAGTATAAGCAGCTATTATTTATGATTTTTAGTATTCTTGTTCAGATTTTTTTCGTATTGTATTGAATTTAGTTGGAGAAAATATTTAACTAAAGAATCACACAAGCAGAACTAATATATTCACTCAGAATTGAATGCACAATGGTAAATTTTCAATGAAAATTACTCTCAAAAGTATTAATATATTCAAGAATTTAGTTTGAACTTTATTGAAACCTTAAATGTTTTCTGGCTAAGTCAGGGTTCACACTATGGAAGTTTTCTTTTAGCAAGTCTAACTGCCTGTTCAACAATTTCGAACGTTCGCATAGGAATTTGTATGAAAAACACTCAGTTTTAAAAATATTTTCCATATAAAATTGTTGAACAGCCTGTTAGTTTGTTGATTAGAGGTAAGATAAGAAGAACATGTTCTCTTTCCTATTTACCAATATACCCAGACTTTCTTTAAGAAAACTTTGTTTTTTATTTTAAGTTTATTTTGCTTTTCAATGGTGTTCCTATTTTTTACCAAATTCAAATTAATCAAGGGAAATTTTTTTAACTTTTTGCTTGCAAAATATGTTTTTGGCATATAATGAAAAGTTTTTGGAAAAAGCATATAAGTGCATACAATATAATAGTCAAATACCTTCTCGTAATAGAGTATCTACACGCAGAGGAAAAACATGTTTAAATCAGTGTTCGAAAATAAACAGTACATTATTTAGCGTTCGGCTCACACACCGAAGAACGATATCTATTTTTTTAGTGTTTGTGTAAACATACACAACCCTTTATACCGTTCGTAACTATTTTCAAGAAATAACCGAACATTATATAATGTTCGGTTCTTCGTTAAAAAACAGAACAATTGTAGTGATACTGTAGAAAAACATTATATTTTAATGTTCTATAATGTTTTTTTCGTGTGTGTATTTTGTTTTTGTAAAAAATGTTTGGTTCGTTTTTTACTAGCGAAAAGGAACGAACATTAACGAGCCGAACCGAACACATTGAAGTTTGTGGATTTTCAAAAAAAAACCGAACGGAATTGAATGTTCTCATCTTTTGTTGAGTATGATGAAAACAGTATTATTTTTGTGTTCGAAAGATGACAAACAGGGAAACGTTATTTTTTTTAATGAATTTCTACACAAACACTATTAGCGTTTGTGTTTTCCAAAAATCTACCGAACCGAACATTAAAGAACGATATTTAGTGTTTATTTTCGAACACTGGTTTAAATATGGTCACCTCCAACAAAACTATTTTTAAATAAAATTTAAAACACCGACAACCATATTATGGATAAATTAGTACTCCATCAAGAAGCCACAAACATATTATGGTTGTCTCCGAACATGCTATGCTTAAATATGAAAATAATTTGTTTTAAAATTAACAATAGTATTTTCCTCTTTTCCAAGAGAAACATGCTGTGGTTTCAAAACCAACCATGCCATTATAAGTGTTAAACATATTTTATTTATTATTAACCATAACATTTTCGGAGGCAAACGAAATATGGTTGAGGCTTCCTGATGGAAGACTATTTTAATCATAATATGGTTGTCGGTCAGAATAATATGGTTAAATTAAACATAATATGCTAAAAATTTTCTTTAAAAATAGTGTTGTAAGAGGTGACCATATTTAAACATGTTTTCTCTAGGTGTGTGAAAACCTTGTCACCATAGTCAAAGAAAAATTTAGAAATCAAACTTGTGTTCATAATCGAAGCATCATAAAATCAATCAAAATTAAAGTCAACAGTTCTTGCCGAAGCCAATTCTTGACGTTTGGTCATTTTTTTCTAGCATTGCTGACCGTATAACACGGACAATGTTCACTAGGGTATTCATTTAATCGACCTTTTGTTTTAATCGGTTAATCGCTCGATTAATAAACCGAGGTTTTGGTTTAATCGGTTAATTTTGTTTTTGATCGGTTAACCGATTAATAAAGTTTTTTATAAATTAAGTAATTTCAATATATAAAAATGCATTAATTGCTTATTATTTGGAGTGTATAAGTAAAAAAAAACAATAACATACCAAACATAACAATTCTTGAACTAAAACGAGCAAGCATTCATAAATATGTAATATGCATTTTTCAATTAATGCGCAAGGTGTGGTATCAAGTCATATCGTCATAATATCCTAAAAAATAAACATAAAAATATTTAAATTTGTTTAAAATAAATATTGTTGTGTTTCAAACAAAATAAAAATTGTAATGCTGTGTTCATTGATTCTTCATAACTGTATAGTAGAAATCTATATTATAAGCGGTAGCTTACAACAGTCATATCGTTGGCTAAATATGCAAACCTGCTAACTCACTTTCAGCACATTTTACAGGAGAGACAAAAAACTGTTTATTTTTCCTATTTGAAGCTTGATAGAAAATTAAATTTACAGTCAGTTTTACACACTTCAAGACTTTAATAGAAGAAAAACTACATGCTGGTTGACGAGGCGTATCTTTCTCTACCACACGGCATCAAAATCTCAATTTAAATAAAAAGTGGTTTGCATATTAAGCCGACGATATATATTTCCTGTAATTATTTTAAGACATAAGACTTTATGACTACCTTGTGAATCCAGAAAATATTTACGTATTTATTCAAAAATAAACTGAGATAATTTAATTAGATATTTCAATAGTTAAAGGACATCTTATACAATAATCATTTAGAAAAATAATTTGGTTTAAATGTTTAGGATTAAAGCGATTCTTTTCTTTAGTTTTGACAACAGTTGACGTGGAAACAATTCTTTCACTTATCGTAGATGAATATCTAATATCTCAGTACTTTTCCAGGAGTTTTCTTAACATATAAAATACTCCATTATGCCACTAGAGTTTTTAAAAATTTTTAACACTACTAATTGTTTCGGTTAATTTTGTTAAAAGACTGATATGAGAATATATGAGAAGAAACAAATAACTAAACACATACATATAAAAAGTACAGGAAACAAAAAAAATGTGTTGGCAATCAAATATTTAACCCATTTTTCGCCACATTCCTGTTGATCGATGAAGAAGATAAAAAAAAAACATTGAAAAACAATGTAATTTAAGTCATTGATCGGCGGAAAATGGGTTAAAATGAAAATCACTGAACACCTTCTTTGTTTGTATGAAAAAATATTTTCTAAACAAATACATTTTGTATATGAGATAAAACAAATGATTAAAAACACACAAAAAAATATGTTTTAATACTACAAAATATTGTAAATTTTGTTACTTCGGTTAATCGGTTAATCGACTGAAATTAACCAGTTTAATCGTTAATCGAAAAAAGCCAATTTGAAATTAACCGATCAGTTAATCGGGTAGTAATTAATCGGTTAACCGGTTGACGGTGATTTCAATAAGTCGCTGGAAAACCCCATTGATTACACTGGTTCACAAATTTTTACCTTTTTCCCATAACCTCAAAAATTAGATGTTTTCTAAGGTAAATCGGGGCTGCTGATCACGAATATGGCATTTATTTATTTTTCTCAAGAAGCGTTTTCGAGATATACGCGAAAATCGTGTTTTTTGCAGTTGTTATTTCGAAAAATCTCCATATTCGCCATATTCGTGATCAGCAGCCCCGATTTATCTTAGAAAATATCTAATTTTTGAGCTTCATTTTATTTTGTGGCATAGTGTTATAGTTCGATAACGATCTCCATTGACCGTTAAGTGAGCTCCGCCTTCATTTCTGACAAAAATAAGGTGCAATAATGGCGCAAGCGTGTTAATTGTAACAAAAGTTGAGTTTTTCAGGATGTAATGGAGTCTATAGGGTCTGTTGTCGATTGGTCTCACGCCATACGCTGCAATTTTGTTTACTTACAAACCTATTTAACCAAAAATAAGCCTCATCTTTAACACAATTTTGACATCTTGTCAGAATTTACTGGTCTTCAAGGCAAGTTTAAATATTCCGAAAATGTTTAAAATATGCATGCAAAAATCGCCAACAAAAAAAGTATGCTAGGAAAAAGACACAAACCAAAAATGTTTATTATAAAATAATATCATATGATTTATTAAATTGAAATGATCTTCGATTGTCACACAAAACTTAGAATATCGGGCCTGTTCTGAAAATCACGTTATTCCAAATCAGGTGCTTTTGAAATCACACGTGTGATTTTCTGGTGTTCTGAAAGTCATACCGTTTTTGTATTTCTCGGTGAAGATCACACCAAAATACATGAAAACGAGACACTAAAATATCACACGTGTGATATGAATTCACGTGATTTGAGTAAAAGTGATTTGCGGAACAGGCCTGTATATTGATAGTATACGTTCAACATCAAATCGAAATTATAAGCGGATCGTGTTCGAAAATAAATACAATGTTATTTAGATTACGGCTCACACACCCAGAAACGATATCTTTCTTTTAGTGTTTGTGTATAAGAACACAACCCTTAATACCGTTCGTAACTATTAAAAGGAAAGTAACGAACATTTAATAGTGTTCTGTTCTTCGTTGTAAAACAAAACTATTGTAGTGGTTCTGTAGACATTCATACATTATATATTAATGTTCTATAGTGTTTATTTTGATATTTATAAAGAAATCAGCAAACAAAAAATTTTCGCAACGACCGCACCACGAACAGCTTGTGTGTGTGTATTGTGTACATGTTTTGTTTATGAAAATTTATTGCTGGCTTTTTTTTTGTTTTTTTAAAAAAAAATTTTGGTTTTCTTTACCAGCCAAAGGGTCTAAGCACAACTGTAATAAACGAACATTAATTTACTGAACCGAACAAAACGAAGTTTGTGGTTAAAAAAAAAACAGAACGCAATTCATTAAGTTGAATAAGTACAGTATAATTTTTGTGTTCTAAATAACGATATTTAATGTTTATTTTCGAACATATTTTAATAAATAAATATTACCTCACATGGGGAGAGTGTGTCAAAATTCTCTTCGATTTCGCTTTTATTTAAATATATGTTTTTTTAAACTCGGCCAATGTTTGATGACCAACATTTCAATAAAAAAAAAAAATTGTTAAATTTTTCAATAAATATTTTATTCCTAATAAATTAGAACTTTTTCTTTTACTTCCTCTATGACGGATAAAATCTTATTTAAGGCTCACAAACCAGAACTGAACAATCAACTCTTGTAATTCCTGGGTTTTATCTCACCTAACGAGCATCTACATCTTTTTGAGTTTCTTTTAGCAACCAGGCATTCAAAATTGCTCAGTAACCGTTTATTTTAGATAAACTTAAACCGATGTCATTTCTTTTAGTCCTTGTTGAAAATTTTGGCATAAGAAAATGCATACGAAAGAAAAGGATCGATACTGTTAAATTTTGTAATTGCAACAGAGTGACTCAAAAGCAGTTCTTTAGTAAAAAACGACTTTATGAAAAAAAATTAAGAAAAATGCAAAAGCATATTTCCTAATTTTAAAAAATATTAAACTTAATGCTTCCTTTGTCCTTCTTAAAGACCAAGTTGCCTAGAAAAATAATAAATAATCATAAAAAAGCACAGCAAAAGCCAAAGACTTACCTAGATCTACAATTTAAAGTTATGGCCATAGTTAAACGTATAGGCCCCGATTGCATTTGTTATTTAAACAAAAAAGAAAAAACTTTGAAATCCCTTTAGCTTTAAAATTAATACAAATGCCTTTAAAAAATTTAATTATTCCCTTTAAAAAAATTTCTATAGAACCCCTTTAAAAAAGTCACCCATAATAATTATTTTTTTTTTTATCTACATACATACTTTGAATGGCATGTGCTACACATTCAATCTCTTTTTTCAGTTTACTCAGCATAGTTCCTATAGTATTTTTTTCATAATTCAATAGATCATAAGCAGTAAATCTTTCAACAGTAGTTCCGCTTTTCATTACTCCACCAAAAGTATTAACAATGAATTCTTGCATTTCCGCTGAATACAGAAACAGCGTCAAACAAGTACCACGTACCACATTTAAGTTTAATAACTTGTAATTTTTGTCATAAGCCATAAAATAAAGTTCTTTGCTGGTACAACCACCCCAAATTTTAGAAAAAGAAAACAACAACATCAAAAACACCTGTGTGAATTATGATCGTATAAAAAACAATATGATCATAATAAGGGGGAGAGGAAATGTGCAGATGTATTGGGTTGGATTGAAAGAGCGTGTATATGGTGTATATAAGTTTATAAAAGACTAGAGCATGCCATCATTATCGATGTTTTGCTAGAGATAGTTATACAATTTAACGCTTTTTCACCCAACCATCGAAGCGATTAGTTAACCAACCCAGTGCTTGATTGTACTGACAACTTGATATACATATACATGCATAAAGCATCCACTGTGTTTTAGATGTCATTTATTCTTTTAGAATTGTTACTACTCAAAGCCACAAAATAGATATGAATATGAGTTTATATATGATTTTGAAATTTAATAACCACTTACATGCGACTTAATTAAAAAGATTTAGAGACTTACGTGAGTATCCAGACCAGTTATTTAAAATTCTAGTCAAATTCATAGCCAGCAAAGCTAAATTCAGAGACACACTGATCATTTAAATTAAAGTCTTATTCAAAGTAGAATTTCTAATCAAAATCATAGCTTAGGCAAAATCGTAGCTTAACTCAAGGTAACAGTCATAGTAAAAATCGTATTTGAATTAATAGCTAAAAATAGTAGTCCTTTTCAATATTTGAGTCATAAATATCTATAGCCAGAGTTATTCATAATTCTTAGTCTATCTTTTATAGCCGTATTCATAGTCAAATCATCAGCAAAGTTTAAGCCATAATCACAGTCGTCGTCACAATTAATGTAAAAGCCAAGTTCAAAGTCATTGCTGAAGCTACAGACAAAGTAATTTTCAAATTAATTCTACACAGTTGAGTTCTGGGTGTTAGCCATTATTAGAGCTAGGGTCATACCAAAAGTCATAATATAAGCTAAAGTCATAGTTAGAGTACAATTTAATACAATTTTCAAAGTCATAGTTTAAGTTTAAGTTGCAGTCTACTCTAATACTCATAGTGTGTGAAAATGAAATTTTGAGAAAAACGTAAAAAAAGTAAAATTTTAATGTTTTTCTCTTTTTTATAGTTTATAGCAATAACCCGTTTAATGACACACTAGGTCCGGTCCGTTTTCTCGGACAAGGTCACATATATAAAATTATCACTAAAGTCATAGTTATTGTCATAGTCAGTCATAATTTAAAATAATCACCCCTATCGCAAACAACTTCTCCCATGAAAATATTCCCATATTTTTTTTATTTTGTATTGTGAATGATTCCCATAACAAATTTTTTGGGAATGAATTCCCAAACTTAAAAAATTTGGCATCGCCAATTTTTACTCCCGCAAGTATTTTTACTTAATAAAATCCCAACACGTGTTAATGTGAACGAGAAGGGAACATGTAAATTTTGATTTGTATTCCAAATTAGGACTAAATTAAAACACTTATTCCTTTTATTGAAGGAGTGTAAATAAAGAAAATGAAAATAAACACTATTTATTATTAAATTTTTATTAGTATTTTATATTGTATATTTTTCTTTCACAATACAAGCACTGACAAGTTGTTCACAATAGAGACTTTTGTTTATAAAGCACTGACAAATAATTCACAATAGACATTTTTACTCCCAAAATATTTGCGATACCGATTTGTTGGGAATGGGAATATAGGTTTGCTCCCATATTACATATTCCCATAACATTCGCGATAGGGGTGATTATCACAATGGAAATTTTTATCGAAATCATTTTCAAACTAAAATTCAAAGTCGTAGTCTAAAATAAAGTCAAAATTTCAATTAAACGTATTTAAGTTATTTTTAAAGTCAGAATTAAAGCTAAATCTGAGTCAAAACCAAAGCCATAGTCAATATCCCAATCAAAAAAATAGTTTCAGC
Source organism: Pollenia angustigena (assembly GCA_930367215.1). Taxonomy (NCBI): domain Eukaryota; kingdom Metazoa; phylum Arthropoda; class Insecta; order Diptera; family Polleniidae; genus Pollenia; species Pollenia angustigena. Next base: position 51,713,152 of record OV884056.1, on the reverse strand, counting down.
CAAAATCTAAGAGGAAATTTTTGTTTTAATCACTGTCATATTCGTAGCTGTAGTCAAGTAAAAGTCGAAGTTATAGTCAAATTCGTAATCATAGTCAAAGTCATAGTTAAAGTCATATTCGTATTTAAAATTATGGTCAAAGTCATATTAAATGATAAAGACAAAGTCAGGGTTAAAGTCAAAGTTAAAGTCAAAGTCATGATCAAAATTATAGTCAAAATCATAGTCAAATTCATAGTCAAAATCAAAATCGTAGGCAAATTCATATGCAAGTTTACAGCTGAAGTTTAAATCATAGTCAAGACAGAGCCACGACTATAGTCGAATAATTGTCATAGTCGAAGTTGTAGTCACAGTCATAGTTATAGTCAAATTCATAGTCAATGTCATAGTCAAAGTCATATTCGTAATCATTGTTGAAGTCATAGACGAAGTCATACTCAAAGTAAAAGTCATGGAGGAAGTCAAAGCCTTAGACAAAGATATAGTGATTGTCCAAGTTGAAGTCATATTCAATGCCATAGTCGTAGTTATGACTTCTATAATCAAAGTCATAGTCAAGTTCAATATTATGCTCAAATTCAAATTCGTATTTAAAGTCAAAGGCAAATTCCAAGAACAAGACAGAGTCACGGTTACCGTCATGTCATTGTTATAGTCGAAGTTGAAGGCATAGTCATAGTCAAAGACATAGTCAAAGTCATAGTTAAAAACATAGACAAGGCCATGCTCAAAGTCATAGTTTTGACTTTTATAATCAAAATCATAGTCAAGGGAATGTCACAGTCAAATTCAAAGTCTTAATCAAAGTCAAAGGCAAATACATTGTCAACTTTATACAGTTACAGTTTTAGTCATAGTCAAGACAGAGTCACGGTTACAGTCAAGTCATTGTTATAGTCGAAGTTGTTGTCAAAGTCATAGTCAAATTCATAGTCAAATTTAACATCAAAGTCTAAGGCATATTCATAGTCAAGTTTACAGCTAAAGTTTTATTCATAGTCCAGACAGAGTCAAGGTCACAGTCGGGTCATTGTCATAGTCAAAGTCAAAGTTGTAGTCATAGTCAAAGTCATAGACAAAATTAAGGTCAAAGTCATATATAAAATCAAAGCCATAGTTAAAGTTATAGTAATAGTCAAAGCCAAAGGCGAATTCATAGTCAAGTTACCAGTCCAAGCCAAAGGCGAATTCATAGTCAAGTTAACAGTCAAAGCCAAAGGCGAATTCATAGTCAAGTTAACAGTCAAAGTTAAAGTCATGGTGAAGACAGAGTCACGATTACATTCAAGCCATTGCCATTATCATAATCGTTATTATAAAAAATCATAGCTTAAATTATGGTTAAAGTCATAATTTTAGTCATAGCTAAAGTTATTATCATAGCCAATATTATAGTAAGGTCCACAGTTAAAATCATAGTAATTATTTTTTAAGTTAAAATGTGGGTTATACCTTTAGTCGTAGCTAAAAATCTAAGTCAAAAGAGAAATAAATTATCAAAATAGTTATCATAGTCAAAGTTAAAGAAAAGTTTATAGACAATTTAAAGTGGCATTGCTACACATTTAACTGGCTCATCAACATTACATATTTGTGGTTTTGTTAAGATATATTAACATTTAAAAGATATTTGACAAAAAGATCCTAAAAATGCGTGACCACTAAATTCTGTAGCATTTTAACAAAACATCTTAAGTCAAATTTAAAAATTTTAAAAAAATGTTGTTCATCATTAATTCAAAAAACATTTTTGTTTACGTTTTTAAAATTTTATGTTATAAACGAAATTTTTCTTTAATTTTGGTTTATTTTTTTTTTTTTTTTTTTTTTTGTAACAAAAACGATTTTTTCACCGAGTTTTTTTCGAAAACTTTTTTGTTATCTTATATCGAGTTAAGATGTTTTGTTAAAATGCCACAGAATTGATCTTTCATTTTAATAATTTTTGTTGATCTACTAAACTTTATTACTAAAAAATTAAAGAATAATGTAATTAATTAAATGCTAAATGCTGTTGGATCCAGTTTTTGCAAAATCCAACAAATATAGTGGTTACGCGAGGAGCATCAAATGGTTGTTAAATGAAGCCATCGCTTTTGTTATAAAAGAATCTCATTCGGTTTGATGTCAGTTTGACGAAAATCAAAATACTTTTTTCACAAACATTTGAAGCCAGTTTTTATTTGAGTGTTTTTATCGAGAATAAAAATTGGCAATTAAGCACAACAAACAAAATCTTTTTAATTAAAAATTTTATATTTCCAAAAATTACTTTGGTAATAAATTGGCAAGTGCACGGCTTAAAAAACTGAATTGGCAAATTGCTTAATTTGATTTTCTTGGGAAACCATTAAAGCAAGTTGTTTTGTTTTTTCTTAACCCACTTACAACTACAATTAATGTTGGGAGAATTCCAGCTAATTGTAGTGGGGAATGTAAGAAAAGCTATGCTAATTGTTTACTGTTGGTATATAGTTTAAGCTTTGATATTGTTGCAAATAAGACTTTATTGAGTGCTTGCAATTCTCATTCACTCTGCAGTTTTGTTTGCCAATATCTTTGGCTTTTCTAAACTTTTTTGAGAAAATATTTCCTGATGATCTGGCCTAAGCAACCAGTGAAATGCGCCTAGAAACTAGCATATCCCCCAACAATAAATTTCAGTGTGTTTATCAAGAATAAAAATTGGGAATTAAGCACGACAAATAAAATCTTAATAAATGCTTCTGTTAAAGGCCAGGGGGCAAATTATGGCAGTCGTGATCGAATACTTTTTCGATTCGAAAGCAGTTTTATTTCTAATTCTTTCTGTTCATACTGAACGGATCGAAATAATATTTTTGTGTTGTAAAGCACTTGTTTCAGTTTCCACAACACTGAAAAAATAAAAACGATTCGTTCAGTATCGACTGAAATAAAATTGCTTTCGAATCGAAAAAGTATTCGATCACGACTGCCATAATTTGCCCCCAGAGTTGTAGTTAAAATTATTTTGGCATACTGTAAAAATATTTTTGTTAAAACAACCTTTACTTCCTCTTTTTGGACAAGGTTTCATTGTAAAATATCCCGGACAATCAAACATTTCTAACAAAACACTCAGGAATTTTAACTTGTAGGTAACCTCTAAAATTTGACACGACAGGAAACGGAAACTTTTTACGTTTACAGTGATTGTTCAAAATATTCTTCTTAATTGGTTAAAGGAAATACCACTTTTAAGAAACAGGCGTAAACATATTAATATAAATATTATAAATACTTTTCATTTAACAGGATGTAGTGGGAGGAAATATAAAAATTGCTACGAAAAAAAACCAAAGGAAATTCGAATGACAATAAACGGAAACAAGAGGTGTTTAGGGTGATTGTTTTTTAGACACAAACAATATGTTTCACATTAACCAAAACAAACAAAAAAGGACAGAAAGGGGGGTAAAACTGTTATAAAATCACTAGAATAATTTGGAAGGCTTTTATGGAAACATTTTATTTTTTTTCCCTTTACAAAAAGGGGGAACCTTAGCAACAGGTAGAATGTATTTTTTTAAAGAGAGCTTGATAGAATTTTTTTATTGGTAATCAATACTAAATAAAGCTTATGTATAATAGAATTGAGGTTAACTTTATCAATATTTTGTATTTGAGTTGATTTTGTCAACGATAACTTATCATTACAAAAGGCACGCTTTTCCATTTATTCCCTATGTTAAAAGGGGGAGCTGATTTTACAATTTTGTTATCAGCAATTGCAATATGTTGGTTTTACTAAGTCAATAGAGAGGAAAAATTACTTTATTTGATAAAGAATTTTATGGGATAAAAAAAGTTTTTTTTTTCAAATGAGTAGGGGAATAATTTACTTAAAATTCATAGTCTTCATGAATATAATCACATAGTTTATGAATACGTTCATATTACTTATGAACTTTTTTAAAAATTAAATAACGAAGCTCGTAACGTAGGTCTTGTCTTAAGCTTGACTTCATTTCAGTAGGTGCACTTTCGTTATAAATAGTATTTTCATAAGACCAGTCGTGAACTAGCTAACATTTAAAGTCATTGGCAAAATTACCCTAGAGGGAAGCGAACTGACACTAAACTAGACCCGTGGTAGGTCTTTGGTGGTAGGGACCGGTTCAACTTCAAACACTTTATATGAAAGGGGCCTATCACTTTTACATGGGCTTGTCATTGGAGGGGGCCAATTGACACCTAACAGCCACAATGAACGTGTTTAGTGTTAGTTACTTCAATGCTAGTCCTAGGTATTATTTCAACAAAACAGCCATAGAACTAACCATAGAGGAAAGGGATTTAACACTTAACTTGTCACGCGACAGTTCTATAGTGATAGGGACCGGTTCGAGTTCTAACACTTTATATGAAGGGGATTTGTCACTTTAACATGGCGATGTCCTACGAGGGGGTTAATTGGCACCTTTTCGACGCTTTGTAACAGGTCACAGAAACAACGTAAATGGACACATTAAAGTTCAGTTAAAATAATGCCTGTCGCAAATATTGTCCCAAATGAACCATGTTATTAGGGCGGATCCCCTTCATTTAAATGAATAGAACCAAATAGAATTAATCAGTCATTACCCACACAAAATCCAGTTACATGACAAGTTGCTTGTCAATTACCTTCTGGAGTAACTTCTCTTTTAGCACATAATCACCAGTTAAGTGATATGTTCTGTTTTAAGCTATCACAATTCGTTCTTTTTATTATAAAACTGCTTTCACTTGTCACGGGATAAGTGCCTTATAACCAATTGCCACAAATTTCCCGCGGAAATTTAAGGTCCAATTTTTAAAAAAAAATATGCCACACCACCGGTGATTACTGTACCTGTTACAAAAATAATACATATACATTAAAAATTCGTTTAAATTAATTCAATACATTTTCTACTTTTTCGTTCTTAACCCTAGATAGATAAGGTACGTCTGCGAGACGTACCCCTTTTCAATTTTGTGCTCTCACTTTCACATTTGTTAACATACAACTTTCTCACGTTCAATTATCTCAGTTGTTAGCAGCACCTAGTTGGTGGTGGTAGTTTTTATGTTATAAGTTATGTATTTTTTGAGAAATAAACACAAATAAACACAACATATGTCTGAGAGACGTATCGTTATCTTTAGTGTTACTTTTGTAGCGAAGATAACTTTGTGTTTTGGTTGAATTTTACCGAAATAATTTCGGAAATTGTTCAATGGACCAGTGCCGAAATTTCCATAAATTGTTAAATTTTAAGGCTAGAAATTCGTATTTTATCGAAAACTTTAACCGACAACATTGAACAAATTTTACCAGATGCAGAAAGCAATGAATGAGGTTGTAGTGGAGAACAGCATGAATCAAAAAATAAATAATACGGTGACTTTTCTCCATCAGAAATTAAACTTATGTCCAAAATGGTAAGTGTCAAATGCGGTATACCTGTATGTGGCGACCAAAAAACTTAAATTTGTAAATCTTGCACATAATGTTATTCAAATAATTTTTTTTTTGTTTATATAAGTTAATACAGATAACATTATCTACATAAAGTACAAAGAAAATATTTACTTAAGTTTTTAGAACCGAACTGAAGTCCTTTATTAAAACTCTTTAATTTTTGATAATGCTAATTGAATTTTATTTTTAATTTTATTTTTATTATAATTTTCTGCTTAAAAATTATAGTTTTTTAAAAGGAATAGAATAAATAAATGATTTCAACAATAAAATTGATCAATATTATTTGCGATGATATCCTTTAAAGGATATAAACAAGCATACGTCTTTCAGACGAGTCGTTATCTTTTCAGTACAAAAAAAATAACGTTATCTTTCTAGGGTTAAAAAAACAGTTAAATGATTGGTTCTCTTTTTACTGGTCATGAGTTCTTCCTTTTTGTAGTTATTCTATTTTCACAAGTCCCAGGACCGGTTCTCTTCGTTAATTGACCCAAATTTCCCGCAGGGAAGCTTCAAAGTTATAGTGGATGCCAAGATATTTTAACTGATATAATTCAAATCAAACTCATGTGTAGAGCCATAGACAAAACCATGTTCAAAGTCAATACGGCCATTGGCACAGTCATAGTTAAACTTATATTCAAAATCATGAAACCTTCAAACAAAGTCACTGAAAGTCATTCACCTATGACTTTAAATTCAAAGCATAGTCATTAACATAGTTATAGTCAAATTCAACTACGTAACCAATTTTAAAGTCATAGTTAAAAATAAAATCATTGTCAATTCATAGCCATCAACATAGCAATACAACAGGCCCCCTCATTCCAAAAAGCTTTGCCCTCCCATTACTAATCGATAAATCACTTGAAGGTTTTCTTAATTAAAACTTTTTCTTATACTAGACTCATGATAGAAAGTATGAAAAAAGTAGAAGAAGAAAAAAACACTGTAAATAAAAAACTTTTTGATTAACACAATAAACCTTTCTACGCTTACGAGAAAAACAAGGCTGCATGCAAAAATAAGAACTAAAAAATCCTACACAGCAAAACAATAGATTGGAAATATAAGAACATGGACAAGAAAAACTAAAGAAGCAAGAAAAAATCCTCCCCTCTTTTTTAACTAAACTAAACGTAACTGATACAAGGATAAAGATAAAAATTAAAAACAAAAAACACAAGAAAAAAACTATTAAAACATTAAATCAAGCATAAAATTAGATAAAATAGTTTACAAAACTATTATACTAAAAAAAAAAAAAATAAAACTAAAAAAAAGCTAAGAAAAAAGGAAACAAAAGTAGAACTAACTATAATGACTTGAAATAAATTATTTCCAAGAAGAAAATGTGTTTTAAAATTTTCAGAATTTAGTTAAAATAACAAATTTGTTATACAAAGTTATTATTAAATTAAAACTTAAATCATATTCTAATGCAAAAACTAAGTCATAGTCCCAAAAAAAAAATCAATGTCATATATAAACTTCCTGAAAAAAACTAAAGCATACTTAAATCAAAGTCAATATTAAGTCACTGCGCGATATAAACCGATATTGAAAATCATAGCTATACACAAACACACATAGTCAAAATCTTAAGCCTTTCACATGTTAAACCATAAAGCTGTCAAAAGTGAGCTTACAACGTTGTTGCTTAATTTAACAACGGCTGATGTCAATAATTTAAGAACAACCTATTAGAATTTTACTCACATTTGTTTGCATTTTGACAACAAATAATTGTTTCGACAACATATAATTTTGAAAATAAAACAAAAAAATCCTTCAATAACTTAAAAACTAAAAAAGGGGAAACAACTCGAGAAATCTTCGGTTGTATACGACCCATCTGGAACTCGTCTCCACTTTCACAGCGCACAAAGCTTACCATATATGATACTAATGTGAAATTCGCTCTCCATTACGGCTGCGAAACGCGAACGCTGCCCCTCTACGTCATGCAGAAAATACAGATTTTTGTGAATCAATGTCTTCGCAGCATATTGCTAATATTCTGGTCGAGGGTAAAAAATAATAACAGGATATGAAAGCAATCCAGTCAACAGTCTATAGACACAAAAACAAAAAGACGTAAATAGTGGTAGATTGGTCACAGTTTGAGAAGATCATTGAATGACATTACAAGAAATGCCATAGAGTAGAACCGGCAGGGTAGCAGAAGAAGAGTACTCCCAGCTAATACGTGGAAAAGCTAAATCGATGTTAAAATAGCTGGAATGGGTAAAAGCTGGAGTGAAGTGAGAGCGTTAGGACAAGACAGGAATATGTTCAACGAATCTGTTGAGGCCCTTTGCACCTTATAGGATCGAAGGGAACATATACCTTTATAAAATGGGAAAACAATATATTCACTGTTTTTGCAGTATCGTTTTTTAAATATTCAACTCAATTTGTTTAACTTAACATGTCTGATTCTAATACTCTAATTTATAAGATATTGTGTCTTGTTATATTAGAAAATCTAATTAATAAATACAAATACATATACAAATGTACTTCTTGTTATATGACAACATCATGTTCTTGTTTTGACAACATGTTATTCTTTTGTTACATTTACATACAGCCTTGTTCTGGTAACCGAAATTGACATCGATTTAATTTTCAATTATGTTTTTTTAATGAACGTTGCTTTTTCCAATTTCAAAAATAGTTTTTGGAAAGATAGTCTTCAAAGTAAAAAGGTATATATTTTTATCAACTTCATGCACAGGATAGTTTTCAAAATTTATTCGATTTTATACTGATAACACTGTGTCACAAATTTCCAGCAAAGTCCTGACCAAATGAATCTGACATCTAATCTTTATGTAAAATTGTCCGCGGAATCCGAATATGTAGTCAGATCTGTCAAAGATAAAAGAGTTTTTGAAATATTTTGAAATTTTGTCCACTAGTACTCTGCCATTTATGGACTCATCTTCAAAAACGACCCATGGTTATTTTAGAAATTTTATAAGCTTTCACTAAAAAGAAAGAAATATATAATCCTTTTAAAATTTTTTAAGATATTTGCATTTCAGTCACATCATCTTTTTTAAAAACACAAGTAACGGTTATTTTGGAATATAGCAAAAACTGTTCTACTTTTGACAATTCTGGCTTCATATTCAGATTCATTTGGTCAAAAAACTGTGACGTAGTGTAATTTGACTATACACTTTATAATTATTTTATAACAGTTTGTAACAAAGTTGACACATAGGCATTTTGAAAGCCAAAGTCATGGTCCAATTAGTAGGTCTGCTAGAAGCACCTGCTGCTTTTTTGCAGAGTTGTGTTTTTTACGTGCTATTGCTTTTGTAGCAATTGCTTTTGACATTTCTTGCATTTTTTACACAAACAAATGCTGTTTTTCTTGACATCTTTATCATTTTTCACAAAAACAAAATACGTGTTATTTTTTCTATTTTTGGATTGTTGTAATTGCGCGCAGAACTACTATATGGGCCATGGCCAAAGGTAAATTCATAACCAGAGTAAAAATGAGAAACGAAAACAATATCACATTTAAAAGTTTTTCTTGGGATTCAATAATTAATTAACAAGGTTTTGTTATAATGTGCTAAATTCCCATTTCATACTATTGACAAACTGAAGTTTATTGTTTATGGGATAAGATATTCCTATGCGCTTTTAACTGCTTGCTTAGGCCAGATCGTCAGGAAACTTCATCCAAAGATTTTAGAAAAATTAAAAATATTATTCAGATAGAACTGTTAAACGAATAAGAATTATAAGCCCTAGTTTTACTTGTAACAATATCAAAGCTTAAACAAAAACAACAACAATAAACAGTGAGTTTATCTTTTCTTTCAATCCCGACCACAATTGGTTGATTTTTTGTCAACTCAAAATGTACAACTACATTCAGTGGGTAAAGAAAAAACATAAATAAAACAAATTTATTACTATTTATTATTATCATAGTACCACGAAGCTAGCAAAACCATATTTTAAATTTTGTCATATGTGCATATATTTCACAGCCCTGACTAGAAACAACTATTTTTTCTTATGCAAATCTTTCTCTCTCTCTCGCTCTATTATCAAATAAAAAAAGGAAAAAACTTTTCAACTTTCTTAATAAAAGATACTTAAACAAAGTACTTGCCAAAAAAAAAACAAAGATGAAGAAAAACTTCTTGTTTAACATCCTGTTCTTATTAAAAGCCATAAAATTTATTTCTTATTTATGACCATATTGTAACCTTTTGCTTGCCAAGAATAAACAAATAATCCAGCCAACAAAAACTTTACAGGAGATGATGTTCATAATCAAGATTATTTCCAACAATAATGATTTTATAAACTTTTTGTAAAGAAAAGAAACAAAGCCAAAAGAAAAACATAAAAAAAAACCAAAACAAGTCAAGATTTTACAGGCAGCAAAATTTTAACAATTTTCAACAAAATAAACGATAGAGCATAGTGTAGGGGTGTGAAAAAGGATGAGAGGTATAAAAATGTTTCAAGACAAGTGTCTTCTTGCAACGCCTTAAGTGTGGCCAAGCAAATGCTTGAGGCCACCCACAATTATGACAATAATGTCGTAACCAACATTTAGTGAATAAACACACAAAATGGTCAAAATTTAAAGGTTGATGATATTGAAAATCCACCAGCCCATTAAATATTATTGTTAATTTAGAAAAAAAAGTCAAGTTTGGTTTTTTGTAGCTGAAAATATTTACAAGAAAAAGTTTTGGTTTCGATATTTTTTTTTTTTTGCCTCAAGTGTCCAATGAAGAAAAATAATGTCGCATAACTTTGCTTACAATGGTCAAAAATATTTGTATTGTCGATTTTAAGGACATTTTTAGCAATAATCCTTGTGATTTTATTTACCGTAATTTGTTTTGTAGCCTTCTTGTTTCCACTTGTAAAAAGTACTCAAGGTAAAAGGAGCCAGATTTCTTTTCAATAAGTAAGAAATCAAAAAGTTTTTAGTCTTAACATTATTTTTCCTTTTTTAAACAAAGTCCTTTTACTGAAAAGAATTTTAGCAAAGGGAAAACAAAAAAAAAAGTTTACCCTTAACTAAAGTCTTTGATTGAAGGGTCGAAAATTAACATGTTTAAAAGACGAATATCTTGATGATACTATTAGGCGTTAATTAACAGTCAAAAGGGCACTTTTGTTATGCAGGAAGCTAATTAAATTTACAGAGAATAAAGGCATAGTAAAAAGTTTATGTAACGTAAAGATGTTTAAACAAATAAATAATACTACCTTAGTTCAGTATGCAAATATCTAAGCGAAAATACTATAGATATATTTTACCATCATAACATAAGTCTAAGACTTAGTTTTAAAAGCAGACTATGACCATTTATGACTTTCAATTAGAAGCAGTGATTTTCAAACTAACTGGGCGATTACCTCGGCTAGAATCAAAATATACCCTGCGGGAAATTTGTATAATTTGTACCAACAGACTGTCCTCGGATTTGTGAAAATAGAACAAGTACCAAAAGAAAGAGCCCATGACCAGTGAGAGGAGAACTAATCATTGAACCTGTATATGAAGAACAAAACGGTAGAAAAAGTAATGAATTACAGTACAGTCTTCCCTGGTGGTGTGACACATATTTTGGGACTTTCTTAAATTTGGTTCTTAAATTTATTCCTAGGGCCTATTTTATTGAAATAATACTGCATTGTAGTAACTTACACTAAACATGTTCATTGAGAATTGATGCGTGACTGGTCAAATGGTGTCAATTGACCCCCTTTAATGACAACCTAATGTAAGAGATGGGAATTTTTCATGTAAAGTGTTAGAACTAGAACCGGTCTCTACCACCAAAGACCTATCATGGGACTACTCTGGTGTCAGATCGCTTCCCTCTAGGGTAGTTATGTCTTAAGCTACCACTTTAATTAAAACTAAGACTTTGAATACGCGCAGATAAAAACATGGTTGAATTTTAGTTAAAACAAAAACATATTTTGATCCCGGCAATGGATACAAACAAACTACATAGTGTTGTTTTTAGCATTTTCTTATTGTCTGCAGACTTACATGCATTCATATCATGAATAAAACCTATCAATCATGCATCTACTTTTGTACAGACACGTAGCACAGTGTCGTGTTTTTATATAGTGAGCGGCCAGAAATCTAATGTTTTAAATGTTTAAAATGATAAAAAGTAAGCAAATACAAAAATTAAAAAATTAAAAAGGATTGGCATCCTTCGCATATATCCTATAATTATTAATTATAAAGTATGGAGTAAAAGGTCAAACTATATAAAAGTTTGTATATTAATTGAATTTTTTCTTCTTTAAGGTTTGGCAAAGTTTTGTCAAAATCTTAGCTTAGACACGTCAAGCTAAAAAATGTTCTTATTCAAAAAATTAAAAAAAAATAAATAATTAATACCCAAACTCGTGTCACAAGTTTGATGTGCATTTGAATTTTTTTTTTTTTTTTTTTTTTGGTTATAAGCAAGGACGTGAACAATGTTTCTCCACAGTGTCGTTGAATAATCTATAATAAAAGAAGTTGTTGAACTGAAATTAAACTTAGTACATTTTCTTATATTTATCATGTTCTTCTGGATTAACACAAGTTGATTTTTAAGAGAGCGGCATTTTGTTTTATATTGCAATATAAATATGTTTATAAATATGTTCTCTTCGATCCTATAAGGTGCATAAGGCCACAACAAATGTTCTCTCCCAGATCTAGCAGCTGCGATGTTCTTAATTGTCATCAAGCTTTTTCTAAAAAAAACAAATTTTAACTGGCCAAACCAAGGGATTCATTTCACAGGCTTTCACATAAACATGGAATACACTCCACTACTTTGAACCCAATTGACTTCAAATAAGTTTCACTCAACTCAGCACATACATTTATAGAATTCAAATATCTGTTTTTGATTCGCTGTTATATTCGAAAAAAGATCGCAATCAAAAAAGAAATTTGGTCTAGCCAGACCGAAAAGGTAATCCTAGGATGAAATTGCATCTAACTATTTTTGGGCCGCCTCGCAACACTGTGCGTGTGCTATCGCTTGCATTCAATGTTGCCATTTTTTGATGTTTTTTTTAATTTTTTTATAAAAATAGAAAATCTGTCATGAGGGCTACAGAGACAGACCTCCATTTGGGAGTCGTTGATTTAAACGATTTTTGTAAGAGATTTTTTAAAATTAAGCTTTGCAACAGAAGTCTTTTGGCAAAACTGCTTAGATTGATTTCTATTCTCACTTATATTCCTCACTTATTTCAATGTAAGTCTGTGCTCATCTCTCGCTTAAATACCTGCTGCTTTGCTGTAAATTACATAGACAAAATTCGCCAAAATATTTTACCAATTAAAACATTAATAAGAAATAAAATCCGTTTTAATTAAATGTTTTATCAAGTTAATTAAACGATTAATCAAGTCAATTAAACGTTTAAACAAGTGAATATAGCGTTTATTTGATACTATTAATTTGTTTATTGGTGCAAATTTAATTAATTTTTTTATTAAAATTACAAATTTTTAATTTAAATAACATTTTATGTTCGATGTCCAAAGGAGAGCTAACCTTATACGAGTAACATCTAACAAAAATAAGAAAACGAAAAAAAATTATATCCCCATTCGTAGCTGCAAAAAACGAAGTAAAATTTAATTTTGGCTCAAAGGAACACTGAAAAATTGTATGACATAAGCCACCATAACATAATAAAATAAATTTTAACCATATTATTGTCATAATTCATTATAATATGCTAACCTTCAAACAATAACATTGTTAAAATCTTACCATAGTATGTTAGTCTTAAAATATGGTCACCTCAAACTATATTCTTTTCATGGATTTAATTTTAGTTTTCTCACAGATTGTCATTATGTCTTTGTATAAGATTAACTGTCTGTTTGTAGATGACGATCGCAAAATTCGTTCGTTTAACTTACATTTAAAACGAGAACATAATTAAAATTTTGGTTATATTTTAATGTAAGTTTTACGTTAGCGTTTCACTGTCGCCATTTAAAAACATAGAGTTATGCTTTAAGTATAACATTGAATACGACTGTGACGACGATAACTGAGGCTATAAGCGCAGAAGTGGTGTAACCCACAATTGAATTTGGTTAAGGTTCTGGTGTAGGATTTGTTCTTTGCTCTGTTCTTTACAGTGCAATAGTCGAGAAAGCCAACTGTTAGTATCAAAAACAGATGGCGCTATAAACATAGTTTTGCTCGGGCCGTTACAACCAAGTACTATAGTGCAAGAGTAGTGTTAACTCCTCATTATCTCATAACAAGTAGTCTGGGGCCACACTACCTCTGCGCTGATAGCCTCAACTATGCTTATGATTTTGAGCATGACTTTGACTATGATTACGACTAGAATAATGACTTTGATTTTTACTATAACTTAAATTTAAATATTAATATGACTTTAAGTATGACTTAAACTTATACCATGGCTAATGACTATGACCTTAACTATAGGTTTAACCATGACTTTGACTATGACTGAGAACATCACCATGACTAAGAATATGACTTTCACTCTGACTATGAATATGACCTTGACTTTGACCTTAACCATGGTTGTGACAATGACTTTGGTTATAACTTTGACTATGATTTTAAATATGACTTTGAAAAAGATTATGAATATGACTTTGGTTATGAATTTTACTTTGATTATACTTTTGATTATGACTTTGACTATGACTACGACTTTGACTTTGTTTTTAACTTTTTCCTTGACCATAACTTTGACTATGACTTTGACCACAACTTTAGCTATGACTTGACTTTAACTACGACTTTTATCATGACTTCAAATACGTCTTAACTGTAGCTAGTACTATGACCTTGACTAAAAATTAAACTATGACTTTGATTTTATTTTTTAAATATCATTTAAATAACTATTGTTTTAACTATAAATATCATTTTAATTTTACAATAACTATTACTTTGAATTAAACATTGACATCGTTTTCGGTTTACGCTGACTTTGATTTGTTTTAGGACTTAAACATTATGTTCAGTCACGTTTTTATCATACTCAATAAGTCATTAAATTACTTGCAAGTTCAGCACTAAAAGTTACTTAAATAATTAATTTCTTAACACTGACTTAAAAATTTCGACTATTACAATAGTTTTCAAACTAAATCTTCCTTTCGATTGCAATATATGCAACCACTTTGAAGTTCCGTATTTCAAGTCTACCTACATTTGAAAACCAACCCTCATATTTTCCAGCACATATGCCTCCTACTTTTATTAAGCACCTCTTTTGCCAAATCAAATTTTCAAAAACAAAAATAATAAAACTACACAGAGTTTTATATCAGCAATTTTCTATCAAATAAAACAGCAGATGTGCATTCTCCTTCAAGTCAACAAACTCTTCAAATTGAATTTACGAGGAAACAACACTCTACCCAGCAAGACGCGCACCTTTTGTTAATTCTTTCAAAGCCAACACTCACTCTACTCAAACGCATAGAAGTGATCGTTAGCCTTTGGCAGTTTTTCTCGTCGACACGACTTGCAACTCAATGGTAAATAAAAGTTATATTGAGGCTTTTAAAGTAGAAAAGGATCAAAATAAAGACTCGTGCCAGCAACAAAACAAAAAGTATTATCAAAAAGTAATTTGGTGAAAACAAAACGTACCTACAGAGAAAATAGATTAAGGGTGGTTTTAACTTTTCTCCCGAGTCATAGTGGAACAAATTTTTATAGAAGTTTTATAGAATGCAGTTTTCTTTGAATTTAAAAAGGAACTTTTTGATCAACAACGGCAACAAATACGTTCATATGTGGTTGTGTTGAACATGCCAAAACAAAAAACGCCTTGTGTGAGAGGGTTGAAAATTTTTTGAAACCATCATGAGTTGTAGTTTTCGATTTAGTTTTTTTTTTCGAAAACAACAATAGAAATAGTTCTTATCTTGCAGAAAATTTTTCATTATCGTTGAAACTATTGTTTGAGTAAATTCGTCATTATTAACAGACCCCTTATGAAGATCGACCCAAAGTAATGTTTGTATGGTTAAGTATGTATGTATGTATGAGCGTTTGTAAGGAAAAGCTTGTATTTTAGATGACAGATGTCCTTATGAACTCATTCAGGCGCTTACTAGTTTTATACTTAAACAAAAAGACCGAAAAAGTAACTGTCTTTTGTGTGTGTTACTTAGTGAAATAAAATCTATATGGGGTGGCATGAAACTCGTAAAGAAACAGCAGAATATTTTTTATAATAAAAAATGCCAAATACGCGTGCGCGGCATGTGCCGTGAATACATTTTTTTACTTTGCTATTATTTTTAATACTTCTTTAGTTAAGTTTAATGAGTTGTCGATGTAAATTTGTTTAAGGTTGTACAAAATATATGTATACATACTTACATTATGGAATATAGAAAAACTCCTGTTTGCTACATGTACCTTTTATGTTTTTCAAGATCATAAGCAGAAACATTTTTTAGTTTAAGTAGATTTTCTTTATAATTAAAAAATAAACCCAATTTTATAACAAACAAATTTTGAACCCTTTTTTTGTTAATCGTTAAATTGTATAAAGTTTTTTTTTTATTAAAAGTTAAAAACACAAAAATATTATATTCTAAATTAATTAACCAATCAATCGTAAAGTACACCTTAAGGCCGCTGTAGTGAAACAGATCAGAGTCTCTGCTGGGAATCGCACCCGCAACCTTCGCACTGCTAGACCAGCTCATTACCAACTAACCTACCGGGGTACCTATGAATTATATTAATTTGACCATTTAATATTAAAAATCATGATATTTTTTTAACCTTTGTATTATTTCAGTTAATCCATTTCCTTGCTTAAAAAGTTCATCACATCTAATGTTTCGAATTTCCCAAGCTTTTTTAATTTTCGGGTTTCCTTCTTTTTCGGGAATTTTTTGTAAATAAAAATAATAAAAAAGTTTAAAAATGTTATTAATTATAACTAAATAATTGTCAATAGTTATTAACATTAAATACTCATTTTATGCAACAAAATGTGCGCAATCTAAAAAAATTAATTACTTATGTTACCTGGAATACTTTTCATAGATGTTCAGTCCAACGGAAACGCTTAAATTTTAGTTATATTCAAAATTTTGAAATCTTTATCAAATATGATTTAAGTACACCAACAGTGAGGGAAATTAATTAAAAAGGAACATTTGGACTTTTATCTTCTTACATTTTTGCTTGAAAGCAGAAGACTTGACATTCCCGTTAACAGGAAAAGAAAACTCATTTTTCTAGGCCTGAAACTTAAAATCCCGAATTCCATAAATTCGGAATTTTAAGATACCGACTTTAAAAATCCCGAATCGCTTACTTAAGTTTTTCTGCATAGCCTTTATATGGTATCAATATCAATTCATATTTCAATACATAGTTTTTCATATAATTTTATTTTAATTTGAAATGAAAAGCAAATTTTAAACATAAATTGCTATTTAAATAAATTGGTGAAATGAATTTCAAAATCCGGGACAATAAAGTACAGGATTTTAAAATTCAGAATTCTGAAATTTGAGATAAAGAAAACGGGATAAAGAAATTTTAACATTGCGGGATTTGACATATCATGATGTAGAAATTTCGGATTTTGATACTATTAAATTTTCCCCCAAAATTTTCGGAGGCAACCATAATATGGTTGTGACTTCTTACCGAAGGAGTAATTTAACCATAACATGGTTAAGTTACCATAATATGTTAAAACATGTCTCGATTGAAAAATATTTTTGGAGGAAATCAATTCGAAAAATGTGATTTCTCAGCGTTCATACTTTGTTTAACAATTTTGCAAATAATGTTGTTGACAAGCCGATTAAACTTTTAAATTGTGTCAAATGTTGTTCGAAACTGACCCAGTCTTGAAAAACGATTATCACGTTTTTAAATTACCCTTATTATCTTTTCTGCTCGAAATGATCAATTATTTCTTCCAATTTCGATAAACAGGCCGTAAGTCGTATTTTATTAAAAAAAAAAAAAATCAAGTTAATTTGAAACCTTCCTTAAAAAAATTCCTAAAATTTTCCATCTAAATATTTCTGGGAATTTGGAGAATACACCAATACCGTGGTTTGCGTCGCTAATTGGGACCGGAAAAACTCGACGCAAAACGAAGCAGGATTTTCCATACATTTGTATTGATTTTCGTTTAATTGGTGCCGAGATTCATAATTTAAGCTGAAATAATAACTTTTGATTTGATAGACTTTATAACGGATAATTATATTTTAGATCTTCAAATAAAGTTAAAGCTTTCTTTTGAATAATCTTTTGTTTTAAGGGCATTTATAGCTGCTTTTGATCTTTAAGCCAAATAGTAAGAAGTGGCTCCATTTTTTCTCATTTTTATAACCTGTTTATGTTGGAACGATGTTCTTGTTTCAACAAATTTCTTAATTTTATCAGCGTCACCGGAACGGCAAATGGAATTTATTTTAGAAAGGGCTAGTTCAAGGTTTCTTTCAATATCAACAGCCTTTTCCCCTGATGAAGAACGCGTCAAAATGCCCAGTTTTTGTTTTAAGAAGTGGCTCCATTTTTTCTCATTTTTGTAACCTGTTTATGTTGGAACGATGTTCTTGTTTCAACAAATTTCTTAATTTTATCAGCGTCACCGGAACGGCAAATGGAATTTATTTTAGAAAGGGCTTGTTCAAGGTTTCTTTCAATATCAACAGCCTTTTCCCCTGATTAAGAACGCGTCAAAATGCCCAGTTTTTGTTTTAAGCTTATTTGCTTTTTGTGACTCGTTGCTGCAAAATATTTAAATTTAACTTTACTTCAGCAAATGTAATTTGAATCCAGCTGTAATCAGCAGACAACATTCACATACATATTTGCATTAGACTTCAACGGAAAATCCCCTTTTTCTGTTTATATTAACGACGCAAATCAAAGCACTAGCGACGCAACTTCGAAGCCATGCGACGCAAAGTGAAACATAAACAACGCAACTTCGATGCCATGCGACGCAAAGTGAAACAGAAACGACCCAACTTCGATATCACAGAAATTTAAAAAAAACGCAACTTCGAAAACGACGCAAACCGGGGTATTGGTGTAATTTATTCGGAAATTCATATTTAGATTTCTTTAATCTGGAATATTGGCGAGATTAAGGCAGGACGAGAGTGATCTTAGGACAAGTAAAGCAAAATTGGGAATTTTGCAAATTTAGTGCTCGGCAATCACATCAATAGACATTACTGATAAATAGGGATGCGATTTCCATGCAAATGCATGTTTTTTGTCGATAGTCTAAGAACGATGTCGACAAATTATCTTTCCGAATCAAAAATTTACGTTAAAATGGCATCGATTTGTTTTTACATATTGTTGCATATTTTGGTGAAAATGCATATTTTTGCATATTTCGATTTTAAATGCATATTTTTGCATATTTTAACATTTTTGAGTGATATATTTTTTTAAATTTCCATATTATAAAAAAAGTTCTTCAAAAAATTTCCAAATTGTATAAAAAAAAAAAACTTCCTAAAAATTCTTAAAAATCAATAAATAAATCGAAGCTCTGCTTAAAATACAAGATTTTCAAGATTTCGACAAAAGATCCTTCGATTTTCAAACGATGCAGCACCTAACATGGTTAAGGCTGCCAATTGGCCAAAAACAATTAATCCAAAATTGCTACATGTTACTGCTTGGCACATGGGTTACACCGAATTATAGAATCCAATTCAATTATATTGATTTATTGGTTTCACACGGGAAAAAATATTTTTAAAGACTCCTTCACGAGTTGCAATTTTAAATGAAATGTATCCCTTGGTATCCTTTCTACCGCAGCGAGTATTAACAAGAAGGGGAACCTGGCTAGATGCTTAAGAATACTATTCAAAAAACTTGGGCAATTTAAGAATGATATTGAAGAACTTGTTGCTACAGATGCTTATGCAATTAAAAAAGTAAATGAAATATTAAATTTAAATAACATCAAAAGTCAATTAGCATTTGTATTTTCCAACTTCGGATATATTGGTAAAACAATAACTCGATTAAGGGGACTTAGTTCGCTTAATAGTCAACTCAGATAATTTGATATGGCAAAAAGAAAATTAACAATATGGAAAGAAGAATAGCCCGACAAATCAAAAAAAAAAAAAAAAAAAAAAAAAAAACAAAACGTTTTGCAAAAAAATATAGGATTTCAAAAAATAAAACAAATTTCAACTTTTTTGGATCTGGAATCAAATGTGGGATCTCAATAAGAAAATTAATATTCTCCAAATGAATGAATTGGCATAATTAAAGTATGCTTCAACTTCGGTTGACGTTGAGGGATCATTTTCCATGTACAAAAGCTTTTCAACAGACAAAGGTTTACTTCTGATAACATAAATAAGTATTTATTTGATTATGTTAACAAAAATTTAAATTCTGTAGTTATTTAAATTAAGTTTAAAAGTTTAATGTTCAAGTTTTTAGTACATATTTTTTATTTTTTTTAATGCATATTTTGGAGTTTTTAGTGCAAATTTTATGCGCATATTTTTGATTTTTTAGTGCATGAAAATCTCATCCCTACTGATAAAGTTTCATTTGTGAATATAACTGCTTTCTGATGAAATTAAAATTCTAAAAAAAAAACCGTAAGTCCTCGAGAAGATACATTTAAATGTTATACAGAAAAAAATTAAAGGCTTACCAAATTTTATTAACTAAATCGTAGTCTCCTATTAAGTTTTTAATACTTTTACCGAGACTTGCAGTTAGACATTTACATACTTCCAAGCCTTGAGGTAATATATCAAAATATACTAAAGCCTGTCTTACACTATCCACACTGAAAGAATTTTCTTCACAGATCCAATGGATTTTGCCATTAATCCAATGAAAAATTACGTTAAAAGTCAACATATGTAACCCTTCATTGGATTAATGAAGAATGTTACGTTAGCCCCCCGTTAATGAAATGTTTCATAAAATCAATGAAAATTTTGCATTATTTTAATCTCAAACGTTTAAAGACATTCTTTTTATTATTTTAATATAAATGTGTTAACATTTGAATGAAGTTTTTAATTAATTTTAACCATTTTTTCAATGTTCGTTTTGAGTTGTTGTGATTATTATGTTATGTTCTACTTTCATAAGCTTACCTTTAAGTAAATTGTCCTTAATTAATTTTCCAGGCCGCGACGACCTTCATCTGCCTACTTCGTAATTTTGTGTATTTATACTAACAATTAAAGAAAAAAGAATGTGAGAATTTTGTGCTGTTGATTTTTTCTTTCGCGTTGTTGGTTTTTGAGCCTAAATGTTTCTTACATTTAGCCAAATTCAGTATTTCGTTATCGTAATGAATGTTTTTCATTAATGTTTTGAGACATTAAAATTTACAATTTTTTGCAAATGTTTTCATGTCTACCGCTAAAAATTTAATTAAAAAAACGTTTTTACAACAGTTATAGGAAGAAGATTTTTTAGCTATAAGTATTCTGAAGTTAAAGAATTTTATCTTGTTTTCATTGATTTAGTGACATTTATCATGGAAAATATGAAGTTACAAAAGATTCCTTTTTTTCATTAACTTAAAAATATTTAAATATTTTAATTAATAGAAGTTGACTTTAATCTTAAAAAACCTATTGAAATTATGTATAACAATAAGTTGGATTTTTCTTTTGAAAGAGATATTAAGTTGTCATTAACTTAATGAAAAATGTTAACGAAATCATGAAACTAAATTTCGTAGTTTTAATGAAATTGTTTCATTATATTTGTAAAATTTCATTCCCGTAATGAAACTTTTCATTGGATTAATGAAATTAATTCATTAGATTTATGAAGCAAAATTCTTCCAGTGCAATAAAAACCAGATGACAAGATATGTAAATGTATGAGCTTATTAAGATTTATTCATAGTTTAGAAGGACCTTTCACGAAAATTTTAAAATATTCCCATTCTTGGTTAAGGACATTAAAGATTCGGTACAGCCGAACAAAGCATTTATACTTGTTTTTACCTAGCGCTTTAATTTTATCATAAAATCTTTACATTTATTCTAACTATTAAACCTATATATTTTTTGTATAAAAAACACACACACATATTTAAAATACATTCTAATACATATCTAAAATCACAGTAATTTTTCTCTACAATTTGTACCAAACTAAACACCTTTATTTTTTCAAAATTTTGTTCCAATTTTTAAGGCCTCATTCATTCTCTCTCTCTCCCCCTTTCTTTTTTTCGCTTTGCCTCTTTTACTCTCTATCTTCTTTTACCTTTTCTCATCTTAGTTTTTTCTGTATGTCCTTGATCCTGTCTACTATTGTTTAAATAAACCCGTAATACATTGCACGTGTGTGCAGATTTTTTTTTTTTTTTTACTCGTACCTTTTTGAAAAATCCTTCTTACCAGTTCTTTTTCTGCAGCATCAAATCAAAAATCCTCATCACATTTGCTTTGAGCAACTTTTAATACATTTCTTGTTGTTGTCGGGTTTGTTTGCCACAAGCGTTTATTACAACAACAAAAAAACGAAGAAGAATTATATTGTTTTGTAGTCGTCCTCAACGTCATTACGAATGAAATAATTCAATTGCAGCTGGCTCTTTTAGCTTTTTACCTTTAACCGTGCCAGTGTCATTTTTTTACACATAATAAAATTACTTAGTTAAGAAATTACACTGTTTCTGAGAAAGAATAAGTTTTCTTTTTTTTAGTTAAAAAGGAATCAAGAAAAATTTAACTTTTGTTGAGGCGCCCTCTGAGGAAATACTTTTAGATCAGGAGGACGATTTTCTTGATTTGGACATTGAGCCCCTGCTGTAGGGTTTTTACTATTGTGAATGCCGCTAAGAGAGCGCGACAGAGGGAATTCGCCTTAAGGAGGCCGATTTGTCAAAAAGTCTAAGCGCCATTACAACTTTTTTGTAACCCTTACATACCAGTACGCTAGCTCCACTTTTCTTCAATAAATAAAAAGTTTATCAAATTTAAACGCCCCAAATTAATTACAAGCTTTGTTGAACCGTGAGTATATTTATCTCTTACCAAATTTAAATTCTTTATAATTTGGTTTTGCTTTTCAATCCCGTTGAAAAGGCAGCAACAACAAATTCCAAACCAAAGGTTGCAAATTTGTTTAACTTTTGTTTAGTAACAAAAAGTCACACAGTGAAAAAAGTACCAATTGCTTAAAGTCCAAACATTTGAAACACATTGTGGCTAATTTAACCATATTATTGTCACCGCCACCCATATTGTGGTTACATTAGTCCCACAACCATATTATGGCTGCCTGCAGACATCTTATGGTTAATAATAACAATAATTTATTTAACACTTTGTTTGACCATTGTATGTTTGGAGCCAACCATAATATGGTTTTGGCTTCTTGATGGTGGACATATTCAACCATAATATGATTGCTGATAGTATGATTAAATTAACCATAATATGTTTAAAATTTCTAGTTAAAAATGTTTTGTACGAGATCATATTGAAAAATGTTTTTCTCTGCGTGTATCTATAGGAAATTATGTCTGCTGAAAATAAACCGCCGTATTCATAAAAAAAAATAATTTACATTTAAAACGTATTGTAAATCTAAATTTCCATCAAGGACCGGAAAATGTTTTTTTATTTTGTTTCTAAAAAAATTTTTATTGTGCAAGTTTAAAAAATTCTACATTTTACAGAAAATAAAAAATTTCTAAAATAGTTTTGAAAAAAATGCCGTCGAAAAAAATAAATAAAATAAAGTTTTTGAAATAAAACGTTTTCTTAAAAACATAAAATAAAGTTTTTAAAATAAAACGTTTTCTTAAAAACATAAAAAAACAAAAACAAAATAATTATATTTAAGCATTGTCATAAAAATTTCATTCTTTAAAACAAATTCAAATCAAATTTATGAAGAGGCTTCTGAAAATACATACATACATATTTCATTTTTTAAAAATACATACGTAGAAAAAAAAAATTCTAAAAAAAACGTTTTAAAAAATATTTTTCAACAAAAAAAAAAGTTTTTTGAAAATTTTTATTTGTTTTTTTTTTACAAAAAAAGTTTTTGCTTTTTTTTGAAACTATAAATTTTGTTTTCAAAAAAAATGTTTCTTTTCTTTTTCGTTTAAATTTTAAACACAGAAAAACAATATTCTTTTGTTCACACACAAAAATTTTTTATTTAAAAAATAAAATTTAATTTTGTGTTTTCCGTTCGTAAAAATTTTCCCTAATATAGTTTTTTTTTTTTTTTTTTTGAATACGACAGAAAACATTTTATCGGGTCCCACCCACTTTTTGATCCAAATGGTCTTAATTCGGAAGTTTCAATTCCAAAAGTATTTTTTTAGGTTCTTTAAACTAAATTTTCGTGTTGTGGACAAGTAAAATATGGAATTTCTTCCTCTCAATTTCTGTGACAGACCTCTGTATTTAAAAAACTTTAATAAGAGATTTTTGTAAAAATTAATTCCAAATTTAAAAAAATAAAAATTATGATTTTGTTAAAATGAATAATTTTTATTATAAAATGAAATTTGTTTCAAAATTAACATAATCAAATATTATTTTAAAATTTTATTACATATGAAAATTCTAGAACTTCGAAGAAATATAAAAAAATATCCAAAACTGGAATATTAAAATCTATCAAAATATTTGCTTTGTTTCTAAGCAGAATATTTAAATATTTGCAGCAGTAGTTAAACACAAATTTAACTAAAATATGCTTGTTTTGGAAACAGTGTAGGTAGTTCCTTTTTTGTTTACCTACATTTGAACCCGCAGAGAAAAATTCTCAAAAATATTTTTAAAACTCTCGTTACTGTTGTTCCTTTCTTATTTCAATTTTCAATTCTTTAACTAATTGTAGTTATTGTTGTTGTTATTAATTCAAACACACATTTAAATCTTTTGTTATTCTTAAATGAACACACATACACAAACACATTCGGCAAACAGGATATTTCCACAAAAAGAAATAAAACCAAGCTAAACATAACAACAACTACTGCTATCAACTCTCTATGTCGTGTGTGTAGTTATTTTTGTTGTTTTTTTTTTTTTATTCTTAAAACCAATTTGTGTTCCCTGGGTCCTTTCTACATTCGTCCTTAAACAATTGAGAGTTTTGTTGTTGGGTTTTGTAATAATTTGGGAGATTTTTTTTGGTTTTGTTTAAAGATTCTGAAAAGGGATGATATTTTTTGAGAAATATTGTGCAAAACAAAAAATATTTATGCCTAAACAAAACAAAAACAGGATATTGCTAAAAATGAAAAGTAATGGAAGAAAACGATTATATTCTAATAACACACATTTGCTTTTTTTAACCTTTATCATTGTGCCAAATATTAAACCAAGAATTCTTTTTTTGGATAACTTTAGGTCATGATTGTTTGAAAAGGATTCTTTAAAAAAGAAAGAATTCAAAATTGCATATTTGGTATAATTTAAAGAACAAACTAATTTAGAATACTTTATTCAATAAGGCCAAACCGTTGGTACGATCCGTTAGGAATTAATTTTGGGAATTTTCCTTAAACTGAAGCTACGAGCAAATTTGAACTAAAAAATACATACAAATTTTGTGCATGAGAAACTGATTTGTAACAAATCTTGCAACTCTTGCGTTATTCTTTAAGATACTGTATGTTTTTCGGAAGTGGGCCTTATCGGAAGCTTTGACCAGTTATGGACCGATTTTTATAAAATTTTACACAGAAAAAAATGTCCACAATTTTTCACCAATTAAAGCATTAATCAAAAATAAAATCAGTTTTAATTAATAATTTATTCAAATTAATTAAACGTTTAATCAATCTAATTAAACGTTTAATCAAGTGAATTAAACGTTTAATTGATACTATTACTTTGCTTACGATGCATATTTAATTAATATCACAAATTTTTTAATTGAAATTAATTTTTATTTTTTTCTGTGTATAAAACTTATTTTGAAAACTTTTAAAAGTCTTTCATGATTTCATGTGCTTAGAAGTGTTGTTTTTGTGAGTGGGCCTTGTTGGAAGCTTTGACTTATATTGGGCCCATTGAAGTAAAATACGATACCTTAGTTCTATTTTTCTAAAATTAAATTGTACCAAATTTTATAGCTCTGACATTGTTCGATATGCTTTTATATATTTTAAAGTGTATTATAGAAGTGGCTTTTATATGGAAGCTAAAACCAATTGTACACCCTTCCTCATAAAAATATTTCAAATTAAAATCAAAATAAAGAAGTGCCAAAGCCGAAGTTGCCGAGTTAAAGGGTTTGAAGTAAAGCAAAATCTTGAGATATTTTACAGTTATCGGTACTTCCACACCAAAAATAATTTTGCTTAAATACATCCAATATACCCGAATTTCAGACGTGTTTCATATCACGCAATACTATTTCATAGTCAGGAGTCTTATTATAGCTAATAAGCAAGGAAGGATCCAAGACTTCTGTTGACTTCTGTGAAAATTCAGTCGGGACAACATTCAAACCCAATTTATTATTTAAGAATACCAGTTTCCCACTACCACTGAAGGGGGCTTTGCCAAAGGCCCTTCCCCTCCCCCCCCCCCCCCCCTCCTTAAATCCGCGAATAATATTAGACAAAATAAAGTGAAAATACATCAGGAAAGATAGTTCCATCGTAGTCATATCTGTTTTACAGGTAAAAGAATTTCTTTATCCCTACTTCTTTAAAAATATTTAGAAAACTAATTGGGTACGTGAAATCTGACAGCTTCTTTAGCTAAGCAGCCAAGCATAGACTGGCGATTTTCTAATTCCCCCTTTTCTTAGTTCCCTCTTAAAGTGAAAAAACATTTCCAGCCAGAAGAAAAACTTGAGCCGACTGTCGGTGTCCACATGCGCCAGCTCTTACTGTACCTGTTTCCCCATTGGAGGCAACGCCGTTACCAACCAACAGACTAAAAAATCCAGTCAAGTACCTGTTAAGTGACTTAACTCTTAAACGTAAATATATCCTACGTATCGTAAAGTCACTGGCTCGTACAGGCAAAATTAAAGCACAAAATTAAATCGAACGCTTTTGCGTTAAATAGTTCTTAATCTGAAACATCAATCAACATTAACATTTGTATGAATCATCTAAAACCAAATTGATGCTCACGAACTCCTTAATTTCTTTACACTCTATCCACCCAACAGCTTTCTTAAAAAATCTAATTTTCTTTAATTTACTTTGTCTTTTATACTACAGCACTTTGCTGCTTGAGGAAATCCCCTGATAACATAATTAATTAAACATTAGTCTTTTAACGCCTTCCTTTTTTCTATTCACCGTCATAAACATCATCATCAACATCATCACAACACTTATAAACACATTATTATAAACAAACGCCCACTTGTCTATAAGACAAGTTGAATACAAAAACAACAATCTCACAGATAAAAAAAGATACACAAGAGTTGTGCTGCACATTTTTTCTAAATATCCACAAGAAAACCAAACAAGCACAGCCATCTGGAAAGATATAAAACAACAAAATTACCAACAAGAGATAATAATAATAAAGTAATATAACACCATTAAATTTATAAACGCTACATTTAACTTACCCACAATAACAAGAGCAGCAACAACAACAACAACACAAATAATCCCATAAAGACACTTAAGATGTTCACACGTTACTTCTACTTGTCAGAAGAAGAAAAAACACACAAACAATTGTCTGTTCAAGAATTTTTAATTCAAACACTTTTTCCATCCTTATGAACCTCCCAAGAACTGCGTGTCGACTTGAAGACATTTCGCAAAGAACTGCTAACTAAAATTCCAAAACATCAGACTTGTAGTCGTCAAAAGATCTGGATTTTAGAGTCTTAAACTCTTGTTCTGTCATTTGCTCTTTAAAGTTTCCCATACACCTAAAGATACAATTCTAAAGATACAAATAAATTTTACTATATTTCTTTTATTTAAAGAGTACAATAAAAAAAATTCTCCCAAATTTCTTAACTACATATTCACACTCTCCCTCACTCATGCTTTTCATTTCCTTAGCGTAACGGGGGAAAAGAGCAAAAGGAATATTCTTACCTAAAATCCTAAGAAAAGAAGTTTGTGTGTAAGTACAAGAGACACAATTGCGGCGAAGTTTCTTATATAAACAAATGTTTAAGTGTGAGTGAGTATCTGTAAGAAATTTATTATAATTGTGGTATTGGTTTAGTGGTGTGTATTTAAGTTGTTACGGTTGGTTGTTTAATGCATTTGTGTAAGTAAGTAATTCTTTCTTGTGGTGTGAGTTTTCTTAGGAGGTTTCTCTATGAATTGTTTTTTTTCATTCTTTGTGTTTTGGTGTCATTTCTCCTTCTTTTTCTTTTGAAATTTTTAGTTTCTTCGCCGCAATTGGTTTAGGCATTGTTGCTTTATATACTAAAAAGCTTGTAGGTATCCGTGCATTAGTTGGAATCTGATTGGATTCTTATTGAAAGTTTCAAGTGATTGGCGGAGAAGAAACAATATATATATAATTACCTATGTATATATAGATTATTTAAGAAATTTGACATTTGATAACATTG
The DNA here is from genome assembly GCA_930367215.1 of Pollenia angustigena. Classification (NCBI taxonomy): domain Eukaryota; kingdom Metazoa; phylum Arthropoda; class Insecta; order Diptera; family Polleniidae; genus Pollenia; species Pollenia angustigena. The sequence continues at coordinate 51,685,093 of OV884056.1, read as the reverse complement.
TATAAACTTTTATGTGTCTCTTTGTATAAACGAAGAGGTCCATAATTAATTGAACAAATTTAATTAAGCGATATGAAAAATATATTGGAAATATCAAAATAATTTTTGGGAATACAAAATTTAAATTTTCAAAAATGTTGTTATTCGTGCTTAATTCCCAGTTTTTATTCTTGATAAAAACACTGAAATTTATTGTCGATGGGATAAGCTATTCCCATGCGCATTTCACAAATAAAACTGTTAAGCGAATAAGAATTATAAGCAACAGTTCTACTTGTAAAAATATCAAAGTTTAAACAAAAAACATCAACAATAAACAGTGAGTTTATCTCATCTTACATTCCCCACTACAATTGATTGGAATTCTCCCAACATTAATTGTAGTTGTAAGTAGGTTAAGAAAAACAAAATGAAAACAAAGCTTATCCCATCAACAATAAATTTCAAGTGTTTTTATCAAGAATCAGTTAAATTTTTATAAACAAAAAAATCTCTAAAATTTTCCACCAATAAAATCATTAATCTAAAATATATTAAGTTTTAATTAAAAATTTCGTCAAGTGAATTAAAAGTTTAATCTATGGAATTAAACGTTTAATTGATACTATAAGTTTGCTTGCTGTTGCAATTTTAATTAATTTTTTAATTAATATCGCAAACTTTTTATTTGAAATCAATTTTTTTTTTCTGTGTACAGTTTAGTGACTTCCCATATAAATTTTTACCAGCTAAAACTAAAAAGATGTTGTCGGTCTCTGGAACAAAACAGATTTATAGAATTTTATAGATTTATAAAATTATATATGTCCGTCTAATCCTTTAATAAAAAAGGATTTTTAAATAAATTAAAAAAATAATCCGATTTAAAGACAATTTTATATGTCTTTAAGGCTAGATTACACAATTATACTTTGTGTTAATACATGTCAAAAACTCAAGTAAAATGACAAAATGTAAGAGTGTAAATGTAATGTGTCACGAAAATGACAAGAATTATGAAAAAAGTTTGACATCCCATACGACTTCATCGTTTGCAGGGTTGCATTTTATTTCATGTGTAAGTGTTTATACTTTGTGTGATGGTGTGAACACAAGTTGTCATGTTAAATAAGATCTTTTGACAGTCACAACAAAACTCATTAGATTTCTCTCTCACAAAGTATTATGGAATACGTAAGACTTGTGCGATAGTGTAATCTAGCCTTTAATAAAGATAAAGTTTATTTGCAATTAAGCCATCAAACAAACCTGGTTCGATATAAAAGTTAGTAAGATTAAATTGGTATTTTTTAAGCCCAAAAGAACTTGAAATTGGAAAATATAATACAAAAAAAATAAATATTAACAAAACAACATGTGAGCTCTTTTTGACGAAGCGCACTCTGGACTTAATATTCGGGGTAACTTTTTCGAGCATTGCTGGCCGCATGTCAAGAATAACGCGAACAAAATTACCCTCCAATTCGCCAACTGTTGCTGGCCTATCAGCATAAACCATTGACTTCACGTAACCCCACAGGAAATAAACAATCAAAATATTTTAAATCTCTGGACTTTGGAGGCCTATAAAGTGCTGCCAAAACTCATTGAGGAAAAAATGCTAGATTTCGTTAAAAAAAATTGCAAAAAAAAAAAATTATTATGAAAAAAATATAAAAATATTAAAGTAAAGGCCAATAAAATTTTTATAATATGGAGCATATCGTCCTTCAGGTTGCACGCCGAGATATAAATCCATGGACACTATGACACTTTTTAGAGTGTCAGAGAATAGAGGAGAAAATCCTTGCGCCCGGCCGAAGGCCGCCTGTGCATAGAGGAGAAAATCCTTGCGCCCAAAAGTGTTTTCGTTATATATTTAATATATACACCCAGAGAAAAAGCAGCAAAACGATTTTGAAAAAATTTTAACCATATTATGTTTAATTTAACCAAATCATTGCCACCAAGAACAATATTATGGTTAAATTAGTTTCATTAAAAGTAGTTTTGTTGGTTCTGACCATAATAAAACATGTTTTTCTCTGCGTGTTTGTAGATTTTTTTTTTTTGTATTTAACTTCTTTAGTAATTATGGAACCAATGACACTTTTAAATGTGTCATAATGTACATTTTCAAAGTGTCATAATGCCCGCGGACATTATGACACGTTTAAAAGTTTCGTAGTGTCCATGGACACTATGACACTGGACGTTATGACATGCCACCGTTTGTCAGATACTTGACAGGTGCAATCGAACTATGCACAGCACAAAAACTTCATGTCGCCTCTGCTGAACTTTGTAGCAAATTCTTTAGAAAGGGATAGGATTGTTTTTAGTTATGCCCGTAACTCTTTTGTGCTTTCTTATTTCTGCGTGTTGCTCCCGGCCACTAATTTAAGACAATGTCCCATTTGTCATCTGTTTCTTTCACCCATTCTTTTAACTTTAGGTGCTTGCCGCAATCTTTGCGAAACTTTAGTGATAGGTCTTTACTAATATTTTAAAATTTTCTCCTTTTTTGGTTTTTATTTCAGTGAAAAATTAAAGAGCATTTACATTGTTGCATTTTTTAGATCTAATTCCATGTGATAATATCTTTAGTTTTTCTGAAATCTTTGGATGAAGTTTCCTGATGACCTGGCATAAGCAACAATAAATTTCAATTTATCAATAGTATGAATTGAGAATTTAGCACATTAAAACGAAACATTGTTAAGTTAGAAGCTTCCGTTTTTTCTTTTATATTTGTATTAAAAATTATAAAAATGGAAAATATTAAAAATATTAAAAATATCAGAAGAACTAAAAAATGTCTCTCGAAATCAACTTTTGCCAAATATACAGGGGTGTCATGGAAATCGAAAACGTAAAACGAAAGAATTTAACAATTCTTTTTATTAAACTTTTAATATAATTTTCAAAGGAATTTAAACAATTAATCAACAATACATACATAAATCAAGATGAAGTAATGATTTCTTTTGACGTCGTATAACTTTTTCCAAGTGTCCCCGTCAATTTAGCAATGAAAATTATTGGAGAAAAATGGGAAAAACTGAAAGAATACACCCAAATACCGAAAAATTTATTTATGGAGCTCGTTTCGTTTTGTATTAAAGAGTCCAGGTACTTCAAATACGATGACAAGGTATTTGAACAGACAAAAGGCATGCCTATGGGATCTCCTGCTTCACCGGTAATAGCAGATATAGTAATGGAGGAACTTTTAGACATAACTATTAACAATTTGAAGACTGAGCCGAAAATGTTGACAAAATACGTTGACGATATATTTGGAATAATTAAAAAAGATGATGTTGAAAGCACGTTGAAAATGTTAAACGATTTTCAAAGACAAATTCAATTTACGATAGAAATGAAAAAAGACAATAAATTACGATATTTAGACACTTCATATCAAGACATAGACATATCATCAAGGTAGATTGGTACCAAAAACCAATGGCCTCAGGGAGGTTACTTAATTTCCATTCTAAGCATCCAAGAAGAATTATAATGAATACGGCGACAAACTTTATCCACAGAGTTTTGGAAGTCAGTGACAAGGGTTTTCATAGACAAAACTTTATTAGAATTAACAATATATTAGTTATGAATGACTTTCCGAGAAAAACTATTAAGAATTTGATTAAACACGTAAGAAGCAAAAACATGTTAGAATCACTGGAAAAACCACAAAAAGTTTACAAATCAATTACATATGTTCCTGGTTTTTCCGAAAGATAAAAAAATTCCGATATTTACGACAAGGATTATTATGAATTAGCTCTACGAACAAATGACACAATTTACAAACTTTTAAGCAATACGAAATCGAGATTAGCAAAAGAAGACAAATCCAGCTTGGTGTATAAAATAACGTGTAAAGATGACAAGTCCAAAATATGCCAAAAGACATATGTTGGCACAACAAAATCAAAATTAAAAACTAGGATGGCATCACACAAATCGGATTTAAAGGCAGTAAATAAACCACTGGAACAAAAAACAGCACTTGCAGCCCACTGTACATTGTGCGGACATCAACCAGATTTTGAAAATGTACAAATATTAGTACAAGAGAATAATTACAACAGAAGATATACACTTGAAATGCTGCACATTATAAACGAACCAGAAGAGAAGAAATTAAACTATAAGAGAGACACTGAGAACGTAGCGCAGATATTTAAACACACGATAAACAAATATAAAAATAATGGACTATCAAAATGACAGTTGCAATCAAAACCTTTCAGTGCAAGTGACAACAAAACTTTTAACTTAGTTTTTTATTTAAATAAGTATGTTTTTATTGTTATTTGTAATTTATTGTTATTTATAACTTTAAAAGTTTTTTGTGTTTTCTATACGATAAAAATTTGTTTATATATATTTTTGAATAGATCCCCTGAAGATGAGCAACGGACTTGCCTCGCAATATTGGGTATATAAAAATAAAAATATTGAAGATTAAAATTAAAAAAAGTTTTTTAATTTACAATAAATGACCTCAAGCCAAACAAAATATAAGCCACAATTTTTATAATTTTTGTTAAATAATTATGTTTAATACAGCATTATTTGCATAGTAATTCTCATAAAATTTTTTTATTACAGAAATCTTATTGAAAAACGACTCTTGAAATACTTTCGTTTTACGTTTTCGATTTCCATGACACCCCTGATAGGTTTCAATTAGTTGATGATTGCGATCACTATATCGAGCCATATTTGGGATTATTTGTTACCGACAATTTATCGAAATTTTGTTTATTTTTTTTTTTTTGCAAATAGGTTACTCATTACAATGTCGAACAAATTCATATACTTTGAATTTGTACCGTTGCGGAGATAAAGTCCATCTAAATCCAAAAAAGGCATTGCATTGCTTAAGAAAAAATAATAAAAACCGTTGTAAAGCTGGCCTTTTTTCGCTTACGGTTTAATCGTCTGTTGAAACCACATCTTGCCTGGATTTATGTCATCCATATTTTCAAACAAAAAATCAATGAGCACCGTGCCTTTTTTTGAGTTCAATAGAGTCTGTAGTATCTGCTTTGGATTGGTCTCACTCGAAATGCGGCAATGTTTCTTATAAAGCGAACAATTTGCCTAATTACCAAACACAATTTTGCGATATAAAATCGATGGCTGACTTTCAAAGTTAATTTGGATAATTTAATAACGTTGCTCAACAGTATTATAAAATTCAATTGAATGACTGTCTTTTAAAATACATTTTCTAATATTAAACAAAACGCTCTAGTACTGTTTAAAAGAAAAGATCTACAATAGCAATTTTTCCATAATTCTAGTATAACTGGGTATGGGAAACAAGTTTGTAATAAATTTTTTTTTCTTCTCTTTCTTTTTTTAATATTACTAGTACATTTTACTCAAGAATTGTCCCAATTACTGAAGGTCTTGAAGACTCTATTTCAGTTTAAAATGTACAAAAATTCGCTTAAGTCTATCTAACATCTGCTGGTACTTAAGTTTTCGTGTTGACAAAAAAAACGTTGATAAGTATTGCTAATTCATAAAATAAATAAAAAATGCAACTCTTGCACAAACTTTAATTAACATAAAATTAATTAACACTAAAAGCTTATCAATTGTCAATGCTAAAGATGTGTTAAAAATTGGTCTTTAAAAAACCAAGAAACATAAGGGTATTTTAGAATGCAGAAAATTAGAAGAACGTAAAAAATGGTTAAATAAAAACACAAAATAAAAAAAATGTGTAAAAAGTAACTGATCGACAGCAAAATCACACCCAGAAAAACATCTTGAGGTTGATATTTATATCGGTAGACATGCTAGCAGACCCGGTCTCCCGTTTATTGAATTTTGGAACTGAGAAGACAGTATTTCATCGCTTATGTGATTAACCACCTTTAAGATCAACCCGACACGAGTTATTTGAGAAACCCCTTCTAGAGGATGTCTAAGAAGTATTGATAGTTAAAATCGGCAATATGTTAAAATTCCTCAAAGCAACTGGCACTAACCACATCAATATTAACCCAACATCAAATCTGATTTGAGATCCTCATTCTTTACAAGTTGTGTGGTCCTATCAAAGCAGAGTCACAATCTGGTCGCAACATACATTTTTTTTATTTAAATTGTACACAATTGTGGAAAGGATATAATGTGCTTGTTCTGATGTGTGCAACGCCTTAAAATAATGACTTTAGACCCATCTTTTAGTAAATCGATCGATTTAGAATTACGTTATGAAATGACCTAACGATGTCCGTCTGTCCAGCTGGCTGGCTGTCCATGTACAATTTGCAAGATTAGTACAGGTCACAATCTGGTTATACGCTCTAATTGTCATAAGGATCAAGCCTATTGATAACGATGAGAATTGGTGCATAATTTTGCATAGCCCCATCACTGAAGAGAAAAAGCGATGCCTTGTACTTAAAATATTCCAAAACGGGATTGGCTTAAGTAAAATTGAGTTAAAAATTTATCTCAAAACAAGTTGGTAAGATCGTACTTGAAATAATCCGGAAGTGAGGATTTTGATTCTAACCTAAACACTTGCCTTAAAGAACCAGAGAGAGAGAGAGAGAGAGAGAGAGAGAGAGAGAGAGTGATAATATTACTATTTACTTACCTCTTTACACTTTTGTTTGTTTCGCATTTGCTGTTTCTCGAGTTTGTTTTTGGAAAAACTCACAATTAAAAGACACCATCAGCATGCTTGAAATTAGGGATGCCAAACGGAAATCCCGAATCCCGGGATTTATTTTTATTAATCCCGGGATTTTTAATATATCAACTTTTGTGTACAATCTGGCCTCCAACAATTTCAGTGTACTTATCAATAATGCAAATCTTAATTAATGAATAAAACAAAAATTTGTGTATTCCCGAAAATATTGGTATTGCTATACAATTTAGCGCAGATAAATTTTGTAATTGCTTCTATGTCATGGCATTTTGTACATATAGGTAGGACCAGAATCGACTATAGATCCCATATAAGCCACCTCTCCAAAAAAAATAAATCTCATATAGATGTTTGTATTTGGATAGCACTTGGCATACATAAATTTTTAAAGACTCTTAAATTTATAACATAATTTTATGTTATTAAGTCCATGAATGGCCGTGAGTCTCATATATGAAACACTCTCGTAACTTAACTATTTACTGTGGTGTAGTGTAACAAACATAAATATAAAAATTAAAAGCATATGTTGTTATTTTCAAGCACGAGCTATTATCTAACACCTGATAGCTTTAAGACTTGTATATTGTCTAATACATGTGTGAATACAAAAAACCCAAATTAGATACAAAAAACAACACCCAACAAAAATAAGCAGATGACAACAATGAGCACAATCACTGATGAACAAAATCACAACAAACAATAAGAAATATTTTCAAAAAAGAAAAATCAAATGATTTCCTCTGATCAGATGTTAAAAACCAACAACGATTTTCAAAAATTATCAGCCACGAAAAATCCATACACACGTACAAAACTATTTAAAAGAATTAAAAGAAAAGATGACAGAAGGTTAAGTGCAGAAAGTAAAAGAAGAACAAAAATCAAAAGAAATCAATTTCAAGCCAAGTTTTGCACATTTGTCGGCGACAGATGATTTGTTCTCTTTTTTTTCCTTCCATACAAAAGATGCATGATGTTGTATTTTTAAATTTAAGAAACTAGAAAATAAATTCAAACAAAAGTGTGCAACATACTGGTGATATCGATTACAGCATAAACATAAACACGTTCTATATTCAAAAACGAAAAGTATTTTATTACATTAAATGATTTCGTTAAGTATTTTGCACCTTTTTCACCAACTGATTTCAATATTTCAACTCAAAATACGTGCTAATTTAAATCTTCAGTGTCTTAAATAAATATTGACTTTGATAAAAGAAAAAAAAGAAAAAGATAAAGCAGGCATGATCAAAGTTATTTAAATGATTGTAAAAATTTTTACAATTTCTTTTATTTCATTAGATAAAAAAAAAAATATTCTTATTCTTTTCGAAAAAAAGAAACGTGTAATTCTAAGAATACGCTCACATGTTATAATGTCGCATATTAATTACGCCTCAATGATTTTCAAGTTTGAACGTTGCTTTTGGGAAAATATTTCTATGTTTTTTTTTTCACTTAAAATTTTCAATTTATAAAGAAATTTTCAACACCATATGTTGTTTGAAAAGAAATTAGTTTTACAAGTTTGGTGGAAATTTCTTTAAGGGTTTATTTATTACTTTATATTAATACATGATCATTAATAAATATGACGTATAGATCAAGCTATAATTAGTTTTTTTTATTTTATTACTTTTTGAAATACTTTAGAAACTCAGTTAGAGGGTTGTTAAGTAAAAAATGCATTCTAAAGAAATTTTTGTGTAGAAAATATTTTACATGTTCTATATGCCAGAGTTAAAACCCATCTACAAAAAAGGAGATAAGGCAAACTGCAGTTGTAACCGTGCTTTATCACTTCTCAACTGTGGATATTAAGAATTTACCAATATTGTATATGAACACCTCAATGAGTATGCAGAACAAATATTAGAAGATTATCAATTTGACTTTAGAAAAAAATAAATCTACAACTGACCAAGCTTTTACATTCACCCAAATATATGAAAAATGCAACGACGTCGGGTATTTGAAAGTCTAGACATAAAATAAATCTCATCATTCAAGGAGAACTGTCGGAAATATTTAACGTTGGTTCTGCGTTTAAGGAACGGGGTGTGCTGTCATCTTTTGTCTTCAACCAAGCTCTACACTCCATAGCAGAAAAAATCGATAGAAAAGGAACAATTTTTAACAAATCCAAAAATGGGAGGAAGCACACACTACAGGCTTAATGATGAACAGAAGCAAAAAGCAATAAAATCACGAACTCAACAGGAAACTTCACCCCTTGTAATTGATGATATTGAGATTTCACAGTGATTATACAAGAGCGCGTTTAATCGGCAAATAGAACTTGGTTCCATCATCTGAAACCCATTAAATCTCCCATATTGTCCAAGAAGACAAAACTAGTACTTTATAGGACACTCATTGGACCAATTTTATCTTATAGTAGTGAAAAGTTGACTCTAAAAACAACGGTAATAAGCCAACTAGTCCGCTTTCAGAGAAAAATATTACTTTAAATTGTTCGTCCAATTCAAAAGGAACAGGGGAGGGGGTCTACACATCGCCTACAATGACGAACTAGAAGAACTAAACGAAACCCGCTTTGTGAGAGCACAACGAATACGATGGCCTGGTCACATCATACGTATAGAAAATTCCATTATAGTAAGAAAAATTTTTGAACATGGATGAACAAAAAAAAGATGTTAAATACTATCGACAGAAAGCCTGGGATAGAAGAAAATGGCAAGCAATAGTTGCAAAAGCTTTGGTCGATTAAGCACTGTAAATTAGAGTTTGCTAAAACCCATAAAAATGGGAACCCGCGGTTTCGGTTTTAAACTGATTAAAACCGGTCGGTTTCGGTTCGGTTTCGGTTTTGAAAATATAAAAGTTTAACTTCTTACATTAACATATATATTTTTTTATTTTTTGGATTTTGCTTAAAATTGAATATTTTTGGCGATCTTTTTAAGTTATAATACCATGGTATCACACAATTTTTGGAGCGAGAGCTTCCAGAATCCGCTCCAGAGTATTTTGGTCTCCACCAGTAAGCTTCAGAGTTATTACCTTGGTACTCCACCAGTAAAACGTCTGAGTTATATACGCTTCTCCACCAGTCACATTAAAAAATTGAGGTTAAAAATTATTGCATATAGTTAATGTTAAAACCGCAAAAACTATAACTCGGTACAGTTATTCGACAACGCAAAACCCACGAAAAGTAGACAAACAAGAATGACCTGTTTGTCCTTAAGAAATAAGTCTGGGATCACACTATGAAAGTTTTCTTTCAGAAAGTCTAAGTTTATGGGTGAGAGAGGAGAGAAAAAAGCATGTTCTCTTCCCCTCTCATCAATAAACTCAGACTTTCTGAAAGAAAACTTTCAAAGTGTGAACCTAGACTAATGACAAAAAGCGCGAGCTGCTTCTCCACTCAGAGCAGTTTTACTGTACATTTTTTTATTCTTTGTTTCAATGCAGTTACTTTTATTAACCCTTGTATACCTGGGCCTGGTATACCTAGGCCTGGCCAGGCATTTTTTTAACTTTTTTCCAGTTTTTTTATATAATTATTTAGTATATTAGAACGAAACATTATGAATTCCACAATCAACGTGTTTTTTATAAGAAAATGAGAAAAAATTGTAAACATCGTGGGCGTCGCAATTGGCCAAATAAAAATTTTGTGCATATTGTATCCACCTGGGCCTGGCTAGGCCCTTCCCTATTATATGTGTACTGCAGTAAATAAAATCAAAATGAAAGGTAACAAAAAGCATACGCAATACATAAGAATTCTTTGTTTACTGTTTTTTCGAAGAATTATTCCACTTTCCGACAAAATGTTCCTGCTATAGCCATAAAACTCTATACATATAAAAGTAGTCCCAGCCTTGCCCAGGGGCTCGTTAGTGTGAGTTTTTTCAATAGCCACAAAAACTCCACACAAAATACCTGTGCTTCCAGCCAGGCCTAGGTGTTAGTTTGTGACATTGTTGCAAGCTGTTATGTATAAAGTTTTTGTATATGAAGTTCCAGTATTATGTATAATTTGCTATTTCTTTAAGCATAAATATATTGTTAAAGTAAATCCTAAAACCGAGGTTATTTGTCGGTTTTCGGTTTCGGTGTTTAGGCATTCAAAACCGCGGTTTCGATTTCGGTTAAACCCGAACAGCAATCCCTACTGTAAATGCTGATAATATATCTAGATGATTCATGGTGCAATAGGATATTTTAAGACCATATTTAATTTAATTACCAACATAACAAAATTGTTTATGACCACAATGACTCTATTCCGGAAAGTAGTTTGCATAGATGAATTCTAACTATTTTCAACAGGCTTCGTCTTTATCACAGTTGAAATGTTTGTACTAAAATTCATCAAATAAACTGCAACATTGCGTCCTGTACTTGGACAGACAACCAGCCAGACGGAAGGAAGGACAAAGTTAGATCGAGCCAGAAGGTGATTCTGAGTCGATCGGTATACCAAAAGATGGGTATTTGACTAATATTTGTGAGTGTAACACACATCATTACAATTGCCTTATACCTTCTCCACTATTGTGGTGTGGGTAAACTAAATAAAAGTACTTCAGTTATAATTGGATTTTCTGCCACAGTACGAAACCATAGTTTTTTTCCTGAATATTTAAGTACTTAAATATAAAGTTAAAACATCTTTAATCTTCATTAATTAAATACAGTTTTTCTGCTGTTTAATTTGTTTTCTCTCTTTCTCGCAATACTATTTCTTTCCATTTAAACGTTTCTTGCCCACAAATTATTTCTATTTTGCCATATTTTTTTTCTAAAGAAGAAGGACAAACACTTGTTCATCACTTCACATAAAAACGTTAGAGAAAATGTCATTGCAGTTTTTTTCCTATTTTTTGCAAATCCCATTTACTTAAACTTAAAGTACCGCGAAAAAATAGAAAAAGAAAAAAAAATTATATAAATAATTATCATAATGAATCTTTTAAGCAAAAAAAAAAATTACTTAGATGAGCTTGAGATTCCCCTACAGTTTTAAACAGTTTCCCAATGTCCCCCTGGTTAATTCGTTTTTTCTTTTATTTGCTATTTGTTGTTGTTTTTGTATTTAATCCTTGATGGACTTGTACTTGAAGTACTTTTTCTATAAAACAGATGGACAATCCTTTTTTTATATTTTTTCATTTATTAAGTATAATTTTTATAGAAATATTTTAATGTTTTCGATCATGATACTCGTACTTATGAAATGAAATTACAAGAAAATCTAGAAAAAAAAACATTCAAGAGAAGGATTTTTGTTGTTAATGCTAAAGTTGTTGTCAACTTTGGGGGAAGTAGTTGTTGTTGTTACATTCTTTTTTTCTTGTCAAGTCCAGATGATTTTAATGTCATTGATTTTATGCTTTAGTGAAATTTTAATTTGAATATTAAGATTTAATATGCCATAAATAATGTAGTTAGTAACAAGTGTTATTTTTTATTAAGTGAGATTTTTGAATGGACTTATCAGGAGTTAGAGAAAGAGAAAGGGATAACTAGATGGATATAAAGAAAAGCTGTTGTTGAACGTTTAATGGGTGTTGGAACTGTCAATCAGAGTCAGTTGGGATTATGACAATTTAATTATACCGAAACTTATCGATTTTTTTTTTTTGTTTTTTTTTTGTATGAAAGCGATTTTCTTGCAAAAATAGTATTTTTAAGAAAAAGTTGACGTTTTCAAGCCAGAGTACTAAATTTGGATACATGTGACACAGTTTTGTTGAAACCAGATTTTTGCTACTTCAATGTCATCTAAGTTTGGCATATTGAGCTTTAACACTTTTCTCAAATTAAATATTTTTTTAGACTTTTAAAACTTTCATTCAATATTCTTTTAATAACCTGCCATAATGCCACATTTCCATACCATAAACAACCAAAAAACAAATGAAAAATTAATTTTCATAAGTCATTTTCTTGGCATTACAAGACATTTGATATGCAAAGTAGTGGCTGTTTTCAACAAAAGACATTCATTGAATAAAATAAAACAAACAGCTACAACAACAGCAACTATATACAAAACAAAGATATTTTATACAACTTTTTAATCAATCTTTCTGATTGCATTCTTTAAATACAAAAGATAACAACAAAAAGAAGAACACAAAGTTGACCACAAGCAACAGCAATTGCGACAGTAGTGGCAAGAAGAAAATTGTTTTCTTTTTTTCAACAGCTTTCAGCAGACAAGACACATAAACGCCCACAAAATTTCATTGCTTTTTGGTTAAAACCAAAAAAAAAAAAACAAAGTGATGATGCATTAAATAACAAAAACAACAACCCCAAACTTTGAACAACTATAAAATAATAAAAAAAAAAACTACAAAAAACAGCAAAGAAACCTTAAAAAAAATGCTTCAAGAAAATTGCATGCAGCCTTAAAAAAAATAAAACTTTTAACAAAAAATCATAATTAAACAACAACCAGACAAAGACATCGGCAACAGAAGTAAGCAAAATGTTTGTAATGAAAACAACAACAAATTAAAAATATTTAATATTTCTCTTTTTTTTTCTGTTATTTCTTTGCTTTTAGCTATTATTTGTCCTTTACCGCATTATTAAGGACAAATCAAAGTAAATTTTGTGCTTTCGCTGTTTTTTTTTTAATTTTTTTAGGTTTTTAAACATAATTTTTCTTCTTGTTGGAATATTTTTGACGACATTTAAAATTTCAGCTGTTTTTCTATAGAATTTTAAAGATTTGTTTTTGTTTATTTCAATATCAAAAGAATGAAAATGAACAATAATGCCACCACAATGATACCAAATTAACCCTTATTATTGGCAAAGATTTTAAGTCAAGACATTAAACATGAAAATAATAATTAGGATAAAATCTAAAATAATAATCAGGCATATGAGAACGTACAGAAAAAGGGTTGCCATACACAATTTATTGAAATTAAAGAGCATTTTCTTTAATCTAAAAAAGTAGCCCCATAATTCCGTTTTAAACTTAAATTCCATTTTAAAAAAGTTCAAACAACTGAAAAATGTTTACGAAAATTCTTTGCAAAAAAATTTTTTTTTTCGCTGGTACATGTTGCTAACTTTAAAGATAGTAAACTGTGGCCCGATTTCACACCTAACCGATAGCTAAAGGTAGGATTTTATCGGCCGTATATCGTACCGGGTAGGATGAACCTTTAAGGCCCGTTTTCACAACTTACCGATAGCTAAAGGTAGGATCTTATCGGACGTATAAAACCTGTTCCATTATTGCAACTTTACTTTTACCTACCAGGTAGAATGGACCTTAATTTACTTTATCGCTCACTTTTCGTTAAAGTAAAGTTTTAATAATGGAACAGCTTTTATAAGGCCGTTTAAAGTCTACTTTAAGCTATCGGTAAGTTGTGAAAACGGGCCTAAGTTTTAATAATGGAACAGTTTTCATAAGGCCGGTTAAAGTCTACTTTTAGCTATCGGTAAGTTTTGAAAACGGGCCTGAGTATAAAAAATAAAATAACTTATTATTCTTAGTTCACAAGAGTGCTCTCACTAAGAAGTGGAGACAAAGGGCAAGTATGTCTCGCGAAAATGTTTAATTAAGCAAAACTATTGGAGGTCCTTCATACATTTATCCCCTTAAGGCGACTCCTTGGCAGCAATCGGGCTTTTTTCTCAATATATTTCTAGTCTGCACTGTACATTTTGTATGGTAGCCCCTTAAGGAATGGAGACAGCAGGCAGGTATGTTAGAAATAAGTGTTGGAGATGAAAAATAAAGTGGGTTTGGTCATACATTGGACCCATCTAAGGGAATCCTAGGCGCTGCAGGGACAAATTTTAAAATTTCAACCATACAAATATGGCGGTTTAATGAAATTCTTAAAGTTGGCCCCTGCAGCGCCTGGCATGTTCTTAGATGGGTTAAATGTATGTACATCCCCGTTTTATTTTTCATCTCCATTACTTATTTCTAAAATCTATTTATATAAAAATGAATCCCTTTTTCCCTTGGTCACGGCATCACGCGTGAATGGCTGGACAGATTTCACTAATTCCTTTTTTCTTGTATTTGTTATTATTAGAAGGTTCTTATGTAATTACGAAATTTGGATAGGGGCAGGGGAATTGGTACCCCCCATTGGATGCCAATATTAAATATCGCATATCTTAAGAGCCGCTGCACGCATTTTGTTGAACTTTTGGTGGTAGGATCTTCTGAGCCCTAAAATTGATACAAAATAGCAGCGGGGGAAGTGGTTCCCCAAATAGGACGCCAATGTTTAATATCGCATATCTTAAGAACTGTTATAGTGAGTATGTTCAAACTTTGTAGAAGTCACTCTTATGGTATGCTACACTATCGAAAATAAAAATAAAGCGGGTAAGCGCAGGGGGGAAAATATCTCTCATAGGATGCAGATATTAAATATCGCACAACTGAAGAACTATTAAAGGGAGAGTCTTCAAACGTGGTTAAAGCTAATCTTATGGTAAACTATAAATTTTAATATAGAAATGGGCGGCGTAGACAAGGAGGAGCAGTACCCCTCAGAGATAGAAATATAAATAAGAGCCGCTGCACGCATTTTGTTGAACTTTTCGTAGTAGGATCTTCTGAGCCCCAAAATTTAAATAAATTAGCAGCGGAGGAAGTGGTACCCCCCATAGGACGCCAATGTTTAATATCGCATATCTTAAGAACTGTTATAGTGAGAATGTTACTACACTCTTGAAAAAAAAAATAAAGCGGGTAGGCGCAGGGGGAAATACCTCCCATAGGATGCATATTAGGGGTATAACCAATTTTTTGGCATAGTACCATGAGGTCAACCATGTCCTAGTAACCACGAAAATTATAATCTTTTGTAATTTTTCTCCGAAAAGTTCACGCACCAATAGATTTTTTTAAACTAATGCAATATTGTATATTTATAATTTTATGTTGTTTATTTTATTTGTTTTTTATTCTTTTTTAATTTTTTTTGTTAAAGATACGTTTTGGTTTGCGGAAAAATCTCTTACCATCTCCAAATATTAATGAAATTTCATACATGAGCTATTTTTTGTTTTAAATAAACATATTATTAATTTTTCTTAACCAAAAAGAAAATGAAAAATTTTCAAAACTTCAGTTCGGTTGGTGCGTGAACTTTTTTGACCTTAGCGAAAAAATAAATTTACGTTCCCTTAAAGTTGCTGATCCTCTATCGGACTGTGATATGCCAATTTTGATATTTTAAAAAATTGTTAAAAAGTTATATCCCTAATGCATTATAAAATATCTCTTAATGAGTGTAGCGAAGCGCACCGGGTTAAGCTAGTACTAAAACAAAAACAACAACAAATTTCTTTATGGTTTTCGCAAGAAAATAAAAAAAAGCAATTTGCCAGATCGGTTTTTGTGAGCCGTGCACTTGCAAATTTACTTTCAAAGTAATTTTTGGAATACAACAATAAATTTCAGAGTTTTTGTCAAGAATAAAAATTGCGAATCAAACACGACAAACAAAATTATATTAATTAAAACAAGTTAGAGTGCTTTATTCGGCTGTGCCGAATCTTTGATACCATCCACCGACAGTTCGAATGTTTTATTATTATTAATTATTATTAATTTATCTTTATTAAAACAGACATCTGCATTAAAATTTGTTGCGGTTTAGACCTATATTAAATTATTGACCGACAATCAGAAAGTTTAATGCTTTATTTAAGCAATTTTAACTAGCTTGAGTAAAATATCATGATTCGTAACAGTTTAAGCCGAACTTAAATGATTTTCAGGAGGGCAATTTATATTGGAACCATGTTAAGCTATGAACCAATCTTCCCAAAACTCTTCAGAGTGATTGCCGGTATTAAAAAACATAAATTTCAATAGAGCGGTGCAATTAGTTTAAGCGTTTGCAGTGAATTTCAGAAGGCTGCTAAAATGGGATCTAAGGTAAATTATGGACCAAAATTGCATAACATTTTTTCTGGCCATATGAAGCTTAGGTGGAAGAACGTTTATCGCAATATCTATATCTGCTACGGTTTTAGGCGTATTTAATTATTTAACCAGAGTGGGCTTTATATCACAATGTCATTTCTAGCTCTACTAAACTGTGATGTACCAAATTTTGTTATGATAGCATTATTTTTTACGGTGTTAGGCGTACCAAACTGTTTTCCGGGAGCAGGGTTTATATGAGGCCTATGGTAAACTTCATAGAAATTTCACAGAATTATTTCTAGTCCTAATGACGTACCAATTTCTATTATGATAGCATTGTTAATTACGGTTTAAGGCGTACTAAACTGTTTTCCGGAAAAAGGTTTTAAATGGGGCCTAGGGTAAATTATGGACCGATCTTCACGAAACTTCACAGTGTCATTTCTAGTCTTATTAAACAGTGACGATCCAAATTTCTATTATGATAGCATTGTTAATTACGGTTTTAGGCGTACTAAACTGTTTTCCGGTAGAAGGGTTTATATGAGGCCTAGGGTAAATTTTCTTATATCATTCTGTGTATTATTCCACCATTTATAATAGTTTTTGTAACAAAATTATCAATTTTTTTTAGGTGGCGGTTCCACATTTTGATTCATAGCTCTGATCCTACTGAACCGATTTGCTGGATTTCAATCCCAAACTGCTTAGGATAACTACAAGCAATTTGACACCAAGTTTATTTATTTCTTTAGAGTTTTTCGAAAGTGAGCGTGTTTTCAACAGACGGACAGACAGACGGACATTGCTAAATCGACTTAGAATCACTTAAGGACCCAGAATAGATATACTTTATGGGGTCTGAGATGACTAATAAAAAAGTTTCACATGGAATGACAAACTAAGTATACCCTCTTCACAACTAATTGTGGTGGAGGGTATAAAAATTTACCTTTAAAATCGCAAAAAAACATTTAAAAAACTTGTGTCATTACAAAAACATACTGTCTAAAAAAATTAAGACCTAATCTGGGAATTTATTTCTCATGGTGAGTAACATTTATTAATATAAGTTTTTATATTAATATAAATTTTTATATTATTCGAATGTGTATTCTAAGTCAAACTACAATCCTTAAAAAGACTTTAACATTCGAATAATATGAAAATTAACTAAACTAATGGCGATTTCTCAGAAAAGAAATCGACATAAAAAATTTGTCAATTACTTTTGTTCTAAAAACAGCTTATGCTACCAAACCAAAACTTTTCTTCAAGGCTTCCGATTTGGATGAAATTTGCACCAAGGTAAGTTCTATAGGATAGTAGTTTAGACACAAGATCAACAAGATCGGTCAAAAAGTTTCTGAGTTAGAGGGGGTCA
The DNA here is from genome assembly GCA_930367215.1 of Pollenia angustigena. Lineage (NCBI taxonomy): Eukaryota > Metazoa > Arthropoda > Insecta > Diptera > Polleniidae > Pollenia > Pollenia angustigena. The sequence goes on along the minus strand of OV884056.1, from coordinate 51,667,123 downwards.
ATGTTTGACCGTTGGCCATACAGGTGTTCTTTATCTTCCATGTTACTTATTACCTATTGGTGTAAGCAAAATTTGTCCCAAGTAGCTTCGATAGCTATTTGATCAATCTTTTAAGAAATTTTAAATTTTACTCTTATTAGAGTTGACAAAAAATCAACAAATTGTGGTCGGGACTGTCTGAAAAGATAAGCTCACTGTTTATTGTTGTTGTTTTTGTTTAAGCTTTGATATTGTTACAAGTAAAACTTGGGCTTATAATTCTTATTCACTTACCAGTTTTATTTGTATATTTTCTTTATTTTTTCTAAAATCTTTGGCGAAGTTTCCTGACGATCTGGCCTAAGCAACCAGTGAAATGCTCATAGGAATAGCTTATCCCATCAACAATAAACTTCAGTTTGTCAATAGTATGAAATGGGAATTTAGCACATTATAACGAAACCTTGATTAAAATTTTTTTTTGTTTTTTGAAAAAACCTAATTCTAAATATTAATTGATATTTAAATAGAATTGGTAAAGTAAGCCCTTAGTTTTGAAAATATTTGCAGTAAAAAAAATTCTCATTAAAAAAAATATAGAATTTAACTGATTTTGAGAAAAAATTGTTTTGTTTTTATTTTGCGAAAATGCGCTCATATAATAAATATCAACATTTTCACAAAGTTTCACCAAAAATCATGTTTGCTATAAAGTATGTTAAAATCCACAAAACCCGTTCATTTAATCAAAAATTCTCACACCTTTTTCAAGAAAAATTTTAATTTGAAGATTAAAATTATGATGGCAATCCTTAACCACCACTATGTAAAATTTACAAAAGAATCTCACACACAAAGAAATCTTAATAAAATCTAAAACCCATACGTTTATTATTCTCCAAATGTCAAAAAGTAAAGAAATCAAAATAAAAATTCTTTATCGCAAAGGAGAAGATGCATTTTTATTATTGTTTAATTTTTAAGCAGATGCATTTTTGATCAAATGTCAACAATAATTAGGACCGGAAAAATGTTTTATGAGACACAAACTCCTACCAAAACCATGTGAAGAAAAGACAAAGGACATATTCAATCAAATTGGTTTCGTTCAGGAATCACCAAAAGAAAAGGGTCAATAATGGGACACTGAGAAAAGTAACAAGCCCTTATAGCGATTTTATGGTTCTTAACAAAAATAAATAAAAAAACAAAGAATAGGTTTTTGTTACAATAAAACTCTTTTATATTTTTTTTTCTAACATGCTCTTGAATTAGAACTCTAAATCTGTAAAAAAAAAATTCTTAAAGGTTAAAAAGAAACCACTTTTAGTGCAAAAAAAACTATTTTTGATTTCAATTGTTTTAAAAAATTTGCGTGTATGAACTCTAAAGTGTTTGTCTACACATGAATGCATTCATGTATAAATTTTACTCTTATTTTGCATTTTCTTTTACTCCTTTTCTTTTATTATATTTTAATTTTTTTACACTCATATGAGTAAAATTTTGTGTCATTCACAAAGAAATCCTTTTCTAAAGGATTCACCAAACAAACATATTCATTGATTTATTGTCCTGTATTTATTTTAAAGATTATCCTTTTGTTATTGATTGCATATATTTAGTTTACTTAAGGATGAATTTATGTATGTATTATGTATGTGTAAGTGTAAGGAAGTTTTGGAATTGAATGAATTTTTAACTACCTGCTGCGATTTTAAATCACTTTGTTGCAGTTCGGGGTTTCTTTTTTAATACTAAATTGTAAGTATTAAACACCTTTAAGGTAATTTGTTATGCTGGTTTTCCCTCCGCTCTTTTGTGATCTCTTTCACTTTTTTTTGCATTATTTTTAAGGCGACTAATCCGGAAAGTATTGTGTGAAGGCATGTTGTGAGAAGGCGGTAAATCTTTGTAGATTTCAGAATTTCTATTGTAAAATGTATTTTAAATTTTTTATTAAATAAACTTGTTATGAAAAATCAATTAAAATTTATTTTTATAAAATTTGCATTAGGAAACAAAATGGGAAAAAGTCTTGTCTATAACTTCTTTATTTCAAAAGAGTTTATGGTAAAATACATTTTGCATAACAACAAAACAAAAAACAGGTTTTGTATCTCTTGGAAATTTTAAAAACGAATTTTTTGCCCAAAAGTCTCCTACTTATTAGAGCATTCATTTTCCTTCGAAAGCAGTCAAAGAAGTCTTGCACCATTTGTAGTTCGAGCCCTCCTCTACAACCCTTACAACTTTGTTTATCTACCAGATTCCGCTCGTGTAAACCAGGACAATTTTTCTATCCCAAGGTCAGACATTATGTGCCAAACATATGAATACAAAAGATTTCAAAAAAAAAAATCACATTTGGCATTTGGCCCTTTAAAGAACGGAGATAGTGATTTGGTATGTTAGAAAAATAAAGTGTGGTCGGCCTTACGTTTGACCCGTCTATGGGCATTTCATTTCATTAAGTCGGCATATTTGTATAGAAACCCTCACAAGTGGTGGCGACAAGGCTCAATAATGGAAGGATATTTGTATACGAATTATTTAAAATCATGGAACGATTCTTTCAGTTTTTAGCCTCGGCCCATCATAAGCTTATGTAAGAAATTTGTTTTAATCAGTAGCTGAGGATTTGAGTGGGACAGAAACGAAATGAGGCAGATATTTTATAATGTCAGAAAGATGGTCATATCCTGCCGACATCATTAGTATTCTTCGCCAAAATAACTCGTTTGAGGCCAAAATAAAATCAAGCCAATTTTGATATCCCATTCTGAAGGAAATTTTATTATTTTGAGAACGTTTTGCATAATCCAAACAAATTGTAGTCAGTAGCTATAAGAATGGTGAAGCAAAACTTTACATCCACTATTTTCTTAGTAGTTTTTTTAAGATCTTGGAATATTGAAACGTTCGGAATACGACCATTTTATGGCTGGTCCCATATTGCGAGTGTTTTTCGGCCAATGCTCGCTTCATATAAATCATTTGTTGGAAACATGTCCCCTGTCATGGTTGGCCCAATTTCAGCAGCTCATAGCGGTTAAGAACCCACTGCTTTTAACAAAAACATAGCCGTACCTTGTTAAACCGGTACGTAGTGATTACCCTTTTTTAATTGCCAGTAATGATTCGGTGCAAAAATTATCTTGTTTATGGTGTTAAGGAAACTTTTAGGCCATTTGACATCTCTTGGCTTTTAGTCCTGGATTTGTCCTGCTTATTTGCAGACGTTTTGAAATTGTCTGCTTGAGTTGCTTTAAACGATTTAGCCAGTTTTTATGAATTAATGCCTCTTATTTATTATCTTTTTATTTTTTTTGCTGACATCGATGATCTTTTTCTTTTTCGAAAAATCACTACCGCACAAACCATATTTCAAACATTAAATTTAATAGTTCCAATTCAACATAAGCTTTAATGCAAGGCGATCATTTCCCTACGTCATCATGAGCTGTGTAAAGGCAAATTGGCTATTCAAACGCGAAGTATCAAAAATTGTTTATGTTTTCATGTTGGGTTTAACTTAATTTGTTGTGCCTCTTTGAAAGTTGTGGCAAAATTTTTGAGAGATTGGTAAAGTTAAACCAGGCAAATTGCATGAAGTTTTGTACTGCTGCAGCGTCGTCTTGCTTTAGTGAGCAATCGATGAACTTTAACTTCTTTTTTTATTTAAATAAAGATGTTAAGCAAAACTTTCCGCAAATGATACTTTGTAAGCACAAGATTTTAACTTTTTGAAGAAAAAAGAATTTTTGCCCGTGGTATAATATAGAAATTCAAAGATGCAACTATTTTAGCAAAAATACCCATCATAATCTAAATCTGAGTGCCCCGGTCAGCTAGTTGGTAGCGAACTAGTCTATCAGTGCGAAGCAGGCATTTGTCTGTTTCACTACAACAAGCTGAAGATCCTACTATTTTACTATTTCTTGGCAAATTAAGTAAGAATATCATTTAAAATTGTATTTAATCAGTAAAATTAATTAATTATAAGTAAAAAGTTTGAATTTTCTCGTTACGAAATAATAGTAAAATTCTTACTAAATTTAATAAGCCCCTGAAGTTATGCAGCATATTTCAAAGAAATAAAAAAGCTGCAAATAATTCTTTAAATTCATATAAACAAATATTTATCTAGAGACTTTGGTAAATATTTCAATGAACTATTTTTAATTTAAATAACTTTTTTTATGAATTCGAATAAAACTAAAAATAAAAATAAAAAAGAATTTAGTAGAAATAATATTTTATATTCTACATCTTTTAATTACATTTTTTTTTCTCCTAAGAAAATTTATTTATCATTTCTGCATCATCATCTTCTGGCACTAGCAACCACTTTTACCCATACCCGGTACTAGAATATTAAATTTACTGTAGAAAATTTCCGGTTTCCTATGCAGCATCATTACCGAAAACACTCTATGCCATAGAAATAGTGTTCATGTGTGTCATAAACTAAGTGTGTATGTGTGTGTAGGGTAAACACACACACACATACACTCTCACTCTTGTATAACAAATATACAAAGCCATTAAAAAGAAAACTCTGCAGATAAATCTTCTTGTAAAGGTGACTTCTTTCAACTTTTTTCATTCTAAGTATTTTTTTCTCTCAAAATCTAAGCCACCATGAAATCTAAAACGAACCCATTTCCTCACACTTGCTCTGATACGCACACGCTGACATACTAACTAAAATAAAACTGCTATTTGCTTCAATCAAATTCTGCAGGTTTTCTTCATTTTTCCCCATACAACGAGCACTAGTCGACTCCATACTATCTCCCACCTTTTTTTACTTTAGTTTCATTTCGTTAGATTTTTTTTGTTTTATTCTGTTTGTTTTATTTCCAAATGAAGAAAACTTACAAAAGCAAGAAATTTTAATGATGCATACATAAGCAAAAGTCGAAACAGAAAAAAAACAGCAGCAGCAAAAAAATACAACAAAAACCAAAAAAAAAGGAAGAAAAAATTAAAACTGTATAGACGTTCTCAAAAGTGCATCATCTGATGCAATTCTACCAGAGCAAAGAAAGAAAAATGAAATAAAAAGATATGAGGACATAGTCGTTAAAAAACGACAAGTAATAAACTTTCAATGCACTATGGGTCGATGATGTTGTTTTTTGAAAGACTGCATTTACATTATAACTTTTTTGATTATAAAATATGCAAAACTTCGAAGGATGTAGAAGAACTTGTCTTTTTATTTCCTCCGCCTACAAAACCTTAAAGTCATACCTGTTCCATCATCTCTGATAATCATTAGACTGCGACATCTCTTAAAAAAAACCCGTATCTTCAGAAGCTGTAACTTAATTATATATTTGAAAGCATTTTTGTTATGCATTTAACCACCAAAAATTAAAATAAGCCATTACACCTCTGCATCAAGCTTAAAAACTTCCACTGATTTTTTTTGTTTTTGTTTTAAGATGAGCAAAACAACATTTAATATGTTTTTATAAAAACAAAACATTAAACGCAAAAAGCTCTTACATTATGACTCTAAGCTTTAAAGCTTCAAAAACTATCATATCATATCTATCATCATGGGCTATTGTATTTACCGTTGCATTATTAACTCGAAAATTCTCTTGTTTGTAAACCTAAACGCCAGAGATTTAAGCTTTAAACTTTTCACTAGATTTTGCTGCATTTAATGGCTTAAACTATATACAAGGTTTGGTAAGCTTTGACTTAACATAAAGCTTTTAAGCTTAAAACAAAGAAAATTTTAGCTAGAACTTTTTTATGAGCTTTTATGATAGCATAAATTCTTTCCAAGACGATCACAGTTAAGGTAACTATGGTAAGTTTTAAAGCTTTTTGTTATAGCTTAAAGCTTACAATGTATTAAAAGTTGTAATGGCCAAAAATGAATCTAAGGCAGCGGTCATCACAAAGAGAGACAGTTAAAAATGTGTATGTAGTGGTGAGTGCAAAGAGAGGAAAATAAATTTACTCGTTTGAGACATTAACAATGTGTTTTGTTCTTGTTTTTTTTTTAAATTATGGCTTTTACAATTGTTTCGTTAACCTTCGTGTTGTGTGTATGTGAAAATCACGAAAAGTGCTTGGCCCCCGGGGACATAGCGTGATGATCGTTGATCTAAGGCCAAAGAATTTTAATATAAATACAGCCATGTCACAGAGTTTAATTCATTTCGGAAACGGAATTCATTCCGTATTTTGGTGCTTCAGGAAATGACGAAAATATTTTTCGGCATGAAACCATTTTTATTTTCATGAACAGAATAGGATTTTTCTGTATCTGAAAGGCCAAAAAACTATCAAAATACACTTTCTATCAATAAAGAAATATGTTTTCTTCGGTTCCGAACGGAATCAATCCGAACGGAAATGTACTCTGTGATATGGCTGATAGTTAAACTCCAAGCCAGAGAAAAAATATGAATTAATCAGCCATGTCACAGAAAATGACGATAACGTTTTTCGGAATAAAACTATTTTAATTGTCATTGAGGGAATGTAAGTTTTCTGTATCTGAAAGGTCAAAAAACTATCAAAACTCACTTTCTATTAATAAAGAAATATGTTTTCTTCGCTTCCGAATGGAATCAATCCGAACGGAATTGTACTCTGTGACATGGCCCAATATGGTCACGGACAACTTACTTGTAATGATTGCTGAAAATTCATTATGGTCTCTTTGATCATATTATGCTTTGTCGCAACCCTATTATATATAAATCAGTCCCTATTTTGTCTATCACAATTATATAATGGTTGCTCATAAACATATAATGCTCGTTCACAAACATATACATTTTTTTGCAACCATTTATTCGTATCAAATACAATAGATCTTGAGAGTAACATATTATAATTGTACAAGCAGCCAAAATGTTTTGCTGTAAATACAAAAATGCTATAAGAACACAAAGAGAAAAACCTCGTACTTAATCTAAGTATTTTCACTTACTTTAAGCATATAATATATAATAACACTAAAAAGTACTTAAGCCTGAACTTTTCGTTTCATGCATTCGCGTGTCTTTGTAAAAGATTGTTGTGAAACCAATAACAGCACTACAAAAGTAGTTAAAAATCGATTTGCTTGTTTTGTGTAGCAACAACAACACTACAAGAAGAAAAATATACATTACTTTCATGTATAAAATATTAAATAACAAGCAAAAATTCCCGAATTCTATTTGTTAAAATTATTTATTTATATATATTAAATTGTCTATCGGGCACTCTGCTGGTTTCTTTTAACTGAGAATTCTTCTGTAAGTCTGAGTTTATACGGCTCATGTCTTATTGACAAGATTCTTCCTTTTTCTTCTTTAAACATGAATTGGCGTTCAAATGATTCATGTCATGTTCACGACATATTTTTGATTTTGTTTTATTTGATATTGAAAACAAAAACAAAATTTAATAACGAATAAGAAAGCAAAACGTAAAGACAGTACATGCATCTGTGTACTCGTTTCTTTTCCCCTCGTCCCTCTCGCCTATAAAGTAGCAATCTTGTCAATAAGACATGAGATGTATGAACACAGACTAAACAAAAGGAAAGAAACAACAAATGTGAAACAAACATTTGCAAAACGGATAAATAAATAACAAAAATTCTATCTTTCTCTCTCTCTGGTCCTCTGGGGTAAATGCTTAGGTTAGAATCAAAACCTCACCTTCGGATTATTTCAAGTAGAAATTTGAATTAAAACTTACTTAGAAATTTTCGAATCAAGCACAGTTGTGGATTAATTTGTATCTTACTTTTACTTAAGTCAATCCCTTTTTCGGACTTTTTTCAATAAGTAAAAACACTTTCTTAAGCGATTTTCGGAAGTTGTTATTAAAATAAGGTTAACATCGAACCCATTGTACCACGCTTTACCATCCTTAAAAATTTCATACTTCATTCGAATAGTTACCTATGCAAAAAAAAGTCATTCTCCATTAAGTCGTTAGACTTATCTTAAGAGAAAAATTCCATGCCTGCTTCATTATACAAATGCTAGCACACATTTCTGCCTTAACATGCAAACAAATAATTTTTCTTTTACTCATTTAAAAAGAAAGCAAAATATATTTCTAAACACACATAGAAAATTCTTAATTTACCTACAAGTATTTAAAAATACTTTTCCACATCCATAAAGATAAGATTTTTAAGCTTGTGTTTAATTTTCCTCATATTTTTCTTTTGCCATGCATACATACATTTGCATTTTTCTTTTAACAAGATGTTGCTGCACTCATACTCCTGGAAAATTCTTAGAGGATGCAAAATTTATTTGCTAAACAAATACTAGACGATTATGATATTGAGGTTGTTGCTGTTGTTGTTGTTGTTGTTGAAGAAATACTTGAAAAACAACAAATGTTAAAGATAAATCTTGTAGAAATTTTAAAAGAGAAATAGGTACAGGGTGAACTAAAAGTCAAAAATTGACAAACATCCGCAAAAAGTTCGGTAAATTTTTCACAAAATGTTTCGCTTGTCTAGCAGCAATATTTCGTATATCATTTGTAACACGTACGGAAACAGCAATTCAGTTTTTTCGTTATTCTGTACGGTGAAGTTTTAGACATTCGCAGCTGAGTGGCACGTTTACGAATCGAGTTTGGAGGGTTCTCAATTACGCTCTACCAAACTCGTTCGATAATAATTTGCCCAGTAATCAGAAAAAACTAAAAGCACTACTTACATTTCTACTAAAAGAACCGATGAATTTTACAAGGAAAGTCCCAAAATGAACGCATTCAAATGTACGTCACTATTTTTTACCTACATAGATCCAGAAAGAAGTAGTTTTAGAAGAAAGCTACTAATGAAAAAGTAAGCGAAGTTTTTACTTGGTGGCTTCGCACTTCAATCGGCATTCTACTTCGACACAAGTCACTAACAGATCCCGATGACTGAAAACGTGCGACTAGATTACGTACTGGATTTCGTAAAATTTCCTTTTGGCTTAAATCCTTGAAGTTTGACTTTTAAAATTAAACTCGTTCCTTAATTTTATACAACTGAATCTCTTAAACGTTTTTTCTAATATTGAAGAATAAAAAAGGAAAAATAACACAAAATTCAAAAGTTCTATTCAAAATACAATGTACAGTGACTTATGGCACACCCTGTTTATACAAATACATTTATCGTATTCTGCTTGGAAAAACTTTTTAACATCCTTGTGATATCTATTGACCTCATATGTGCAAATAGACTTTATAGCCGGATACTTGACGTTGTTTTCTTTTCATTTCGGTATCAACTCTACAAGGAGTTGAAAGTGTATTAAGTTTTTAGAGAGAAATGTCATGCAATCTGCTAAAAGAAACGAAGATTTTCAAAAAAAAAAAAACTTATCAAGAAATCAAAATCTATATTATGAGCCAACATGTTCAATCGTTTTGTAAAAAAATTGTTCTAATGAAGTCTCAAGTCTAGAAAATTTATAATCCTATTGTCCTTAAGATTTCACTTTTACCTGCTGTAGCTCAGCTCTCATATGTGCTTCTTGCTATCCATCTTGAGGAAGTGCACTAGAGCTTTTTTTCTGCCTGCCATTATATCCATTCAAATGTCAATTGTTTGCTTAAATAAGTGCAGTTTTTTGTTGTTGTTAAGGATAAAGATTTCTTTCAGGTATTTATTTTTCTTTGCATTTGAAAATATTTCCTAGGAGGAACTAGTAAAGGGTTTTGTGTTATTTTCTTAAGAGAAAAAGATCTACAAAAGTTTTAGTGGAATGGTACACTGAAAGAAGCAAACGAGAAATAATTTATACTTAAATTATGGCCAGACAAAGGCCATCTACCGCGAGGCATATTCGGTACGGTGAGATATCTGGCAGGGTTATTCACATTATTAGCGATAGTAAAGTTGCCATAAAATCCTTGTAGAATGTAAAAATCTTAACTCCAATATGAAAAAAGAAGGAAGATTCTCTACTTCCTCCGACGGCCTTTGATCGTAAGTACAGGAATGTTATCATCACTTAAAGATTCAGCTTGTTTTGTAAGTCCTTAAAAATAGTTTTAACTTAAATGGTTTATTATTACAATAATGAATTTTTTTAACTAAAAAAACTTTAGCTTCATTATTAGGTCCTTTAACTTTAGGTCCTTAAGAAATATTTTTTAGTTCATCAGAAGACTTTCAAGAAAAATTTCCGGTTTCCTTTTTTTTCAGTATTCTTTTTCTTATCTCACATTTTTTTTTTTTTTTTTTTTTTTTTTTGATTAAAAAAAAATCTTTATCTTTTATTCTATTTAAGTTAATAACTTGAGACTTAATTGCATTCGTTACATAAAAAAGCCCCCAAAGGTAAAGGAATCTATATACACATACATTTACACACATAAATATGATTCCAAATATAACACATACATCTAAAATACACACACACCTACATGTCAACATAATATACAATTTGACGTTACTTAATTTCAAGTGCCTTTACCTTAGAATTGTCTTCAGAGAAAATCTACAACCAAATGGAAAAAATTGTTGCAAAAACAACAACAAAAACAACTATAATAACAACAGAAAGCTCTTATTTGTGCATTTATGCACAAATATAAAAAATCAACAACTACAACAACAACAAACAAATCTGAACAGAAATTATTCAAAGAAAAGAAGAACAAAAGACTTATAAAAAGAAAAAGTTCTGCATATAAAAAGATGACTGACTGACTAACTGACTGCATGCTGTTGCAGCTGCTGAGATTGCAGCAGTTGCTAGCACACAAATCCGCCAACAAGCAACAACATAAAATCAAATAGAAATTCAAAAGGATTGAGCAAAGTTTCATTTGTGTCTGAGATTGTTGGCTGCGACGATTGCATCTTGGAACTGGCTCGGTTCAAATTTCTTTTTCTCTTTAATATTTTTTATATGCCAAGTCGTTTGTAAAAGTATACAAAAATCTTGATGCCTTCAATTAAGCTTTGACAACAAGTGCATTGCACAAACACACACACACACACATGTAAGTTATACACACACACTTACCAATATACTAATACATTGAAACTCACGTGCTTTTAATTTTGTATGCAAGATGTGGCAGTTAGTCAGGCTGATGTTGATACAAAAAAAAATGTTTTTCGAATCTTATTGTAAGGTGCCATAGAAAGTATGAGAATATTTGTGGCATGAAGAGTAGTAGTGTGCAACCCCAAAAACCTAGAATTTATGAATAAAATATTTTCTGTCTTCCCCTTGACGTTTGTTGGCCCAGAAAATTATTTGCTGAATGGAAATGTCTTTCGTTTATGGCGGGCCTTGCAAGGAATATGAATTCAACAAGAACAGAGCAGCACAACTGCAAAAAAAACAAAAAGAACTGTGTTTTTAAAGAAATTAATGATAAAGAATAAGAGAAAAAATGAAATGCAGAGTTGTCTAAAATAATAGTTCATTTTAATGCAAAAGTATTTGGTAAAATTTCACTTCAAAGTTAAGTTAGTAATGGCACAAAAAATTTCCCGTATTCAAAAATCTTAGTCGTGGATTCACCCAATTCGTTTGGAAAGAAATTTTTCAATATACAGTTTGACGTCTCTGACTCTCTTTTATTGCTTTTTAAGAAAACAAGTAAGAAGTTATAGTCGGTCAAGTCAGACTCTTTTATTCCCTAAACCACAGTATTTACGGAAATTTTAGAGAGTGTAACCTATTTGGGAGCCATGTGCAATCATAGACCCGGCAAGACAAATTATATGTGGTTAATATATTTTTAAGAATTCTTTGAACCAAAAACTATCTATCAACATCTATATGAGAGTTTTTTTTATCTTAAAGTGATTTAAGTGAGGGAGCTTATATGAGAATTTAGAACTAGGTTGATATTGACAGCCAGCCAGCCCGACGGACGAGCACCGTTAGATCGAAGTAGAAAGTGTTTCTGAGTCAATCAGTATACTCAAAGGTGGGTCGGACAAGAACCAATATTTTAAGGTGTTACAAGCGCATAATGGTGTGGGTTTAAAATGGAAGTATGAGTATAAAATCACTATTCACACAAACCACTTTTTCCACAAAACAATCACTTTTTTACAAAAAACCGAAAGGTTTATTTGTTTTTTCTGAATATCTAAAGTACGGCAAGAGACAAAGTTTTCGAATGAGGTACGAGCGTCTTAGTAATCAATCACCACTCTTGGCGGGATTTTAGAAGTGGTCGCGTCACTTCCCATATAAGCCATTATAGATTTCTAAAATCTGGTAAACGGGAACAGCCAAAGTTCCCAAATTAGGTACACGCATCTGGTTATCAACAAACAACATCCCAAAAATGTGCGCGGGATTGGAAAAGGGGGCGTTGCACAAAATAGATTTAGTTATATCTAAAGAGCAGTATTTATGTTTATTACTTTGTGTTTATCGCACCACGGTGAAGGTTATGTATTAGGGTAATCAATCAATAGATGTTTTGCTTTAATCGATTGATCGCGCAAATAATTATACGAGTTAAAAATTTAATCGAATAATAATCGAACTATTTAATATTATTCAGTTAATCCAATTTTTGTCTTGTTTTAAATAAAAACAAGTAAGAATGCTATATTCGGCTATGATGAATCTTATACACCCTTCACCATGATGAGATAAGAACAAAAAGCTATAAACATAAATAACGTTCTTTAGATAGGTATAAATAAATATTAATTGGGCCACGCCAACTTTTCATTTCGTTCATTTGCCGAAGAATATAAAAAAACAAAAAATGTATATTTGTACCTAAGCCCGCTTCCTCTTTTGCCAAAGAGAAAATAAAGATATTAAAAAAAAAATTTTTTTAAAAATTCTTTTTGGGATTCGAACTGGCAATTTCATCAGTCTCAGGAGAGAACTTAACAACTCGGCTACGAATGCCTTTACTGAAGAAGCTTTAAATTAAAATATATTGAGTCTATGAGTTTGTTTCTTTATTTCAGCGGCATATCATACACATGCATTAATGTGTATGTGTATGCGTAAAACTAAACATATTACAAATAAAATGCACCACTTGTAATGTAGGGTATAAAAACAACAAAAAAAAACAACATTACCAACACCCCAATAAAAAATTTTATCATATTGCGAAGCACTAATGGTACATTTAAAAAAATAAGCGCAGAATTATGCGCTACGCAATAAGACATACAGAAATGCAGTAAAGTAAGTGAAAAAACTCTAAACAACTTTTATAAAAAAAAAATAACATTTCAAGTGCTACGGCATTCCCTTACTAAGAAGCAGGTTTGTAAGGGAGAATACTAAAAAATAACTGTATCAAAACATTCAGTGTGTAAAGCTGATCGTTACATCCAACATTTTTTTATGCGCTGAATAATGCGCTTCATGTGTCAAAAATGTATTGCTTCAAAGTGGGAACATTTCAAGTGCTACGGCATTCCCTTACTAAGAAGCAGGTTTGTAAGGGAGAATACTAAAAAATAACTGTATCAAAACATTCAGTGTGTAAAGCTGATCGTTACATCCAACATTTTTTTATGCGCTGAATAATGCGCTTCATGTGTCAAAAATGTATTGCTTCAAAGTGGGAACTTGACATATAAAATTCATGTCTTCCGTATGCGCAATGGTAAGCGCAACTCTTATGTTTCTCCCTTACAAACCTGCTTCGTTGGAAGCTCCATTTTTTACTGGGACTGTATTACAATAGCCACTGTATGACCGTAGAAACCAAAATTGAATTGGTTTGTATGGTATGTTTATGTCGTTTTGGTAATACAGTGTTGGTATGGAAATGTCACATCTAATTGGACCTTTAAAGGAAAAAATTTGAGGCAGTCGTGGTTTTTTACTCATGTGTGACATAAATGTATAACAACCTGGCCCCCATCATATATGGGGTCTTCGGAAAATCCATTTCAACGGACAGACGGGCATCGTTAAATCAACTTCGCTCCTCATAAGGTCCCAGAATATATATACTTTATAGGGTCTAACATCAATATTATAGAAATTACAAACGGAATGACAAACTTATATATACCCTTTTCACCACCTGTGGTGAAATTATGGGGGTAATTTTGTTATTCACTTCACCTTGCGTTGAGAAAATTTTCATATAAAATTTTTTGAATTTTTTAAAATTTTATTAAAAATGTAATAAGAATTTAACAAAAAGTACTTCATGTAATAAAAGAGGAAAATTTTTCAAAAAAAAAATAGCATCAACATTAAGCCTAATCTTCTAAAATAATCTTTCAAAAAGAGTTTACAGTTTAAATGTTTATGTTTCAAACAATTTCATTCCTTTGTTTTGATGAAACTTGATTTTAAAAGATTTGGTCTGTCCGATTTTTCTGTTCTGTTTCTTGTTTTTTTTTTTTAAATTATTAGTCTTCCATCAAAACACTTGAATCTCTTTTTGTTTTTAAATAATTTTACTACTTTTAATAATCTTGTTAAGGTTTGGTAGAAGGTTGTTTTCATTCGTTTCAAAAAAAATCATCTTCTTCATCTGAATCATTGTGGTAAAAGTCTGTTCTAAGCATTCTTAAAAATAAACTATTTCCAAACTCTTTGATTTTTTTTATATTTTTTAAAAAATTGTTACTCGAAGGAAATGTTTCTGAGTTAAGAAACAAGAAAAGGGTATTTAAAACGTACTGTCTTGTTTTTTTACATTAAAGAAAAAACTAATACTGTGAAAAAACAAATTTTCGATTAATCGACATAAGTTATTCCATTTATTCGTTAATCGAAAATAAGCCATTTTAAATTATTCGGAACGTTAATCGCCCAAAATTAATCGAATAACGGTCAATCGTTTGAACACCCTAGTATGTATATAAGACTCCGCCTAGCTGAATATCTTATTTGTTTCATTAAAAATCACTTGTTTCACAAAAAACGCACTATTTTCACAAAAAAAAAAGCTTATAGAACAAAAAACTATTCTATTTCTTCACAAAAAATCAGTTTTTGACAAAACTTTTGTAAATTCGAAAACCAAAACCAGTACCCATGTTCTGTAACTATAGTGAGATCTTCTGGCATCGAAAAGATGTGAAACAAAATATTCCATCGTTTTTCGAAAAGTGAGAAAAAAGTGAGTCTGTAACTCATGTCGAAAACTATCAAGAGAGATTACGTCGTTACGTTATAAATGTCATAGCACTGCACTCGAAGCCGATATGACATTGCAGACGTTGAGAACGCCACTAACACATATCGTTGACGATGACCAAAATTTACTAAAATTCAAAATTTTTCTGCGACGGCGGCGAAAATACAACCGTCGGCCTTACCAAATAATGTAACGTGCGACTTTAATGTTTGTTGTTTGGAAACGAACTTTGAAAACATTCATTTGGAAACGAACTTTGAAAACGTTTATTCGTGAGTTTATTTGACAGTTCAAAGCGGGAACTCTTCTCACAAAAATGTTACAGACACACTATTTCTGTAAATTGGCGAGTAATTTCCTTACGTGACAGCTAGTACTCGCCAAAAAATGTTACAGACACAGTTTAGTGAGAAAAACAGCAATTTGTTTCAATTTATGGCTTTTTTGTATAATTTCACACATTTCAATCGAAAAGTTTCTCGACGCGAGAATTACAGAACATGGGCACAGTTTTACATAATGGAAACACTTTGACACGTTTTGCTCAAAACAAGTTGTTTTGCTCATAGTGGAAAGAAAGCTTAAAATTATGTAAGTTGTTCCAAAGAGGCTGCTATTTCTTGCTCCTTAACTGTATATGTTTTTTCAAATAAATAAAATTTTAGCATTTTCTTTAAATTACAACATGAAGTAGTGAAGTCAGCAGTCAGTCAGTCGGTCTTATATTTGTTTAATTCTATATTTTTTTTTAATGCTAACGATGATGCATTTAATAAAGAGTTTTATAAAAGAAAAGATGTTTATGAATGAGTTCCTCCTTTCAATAATTTTGTGCATTACGCGGTTTTTATTTCATCAAATCATTTAGTTTCGCGTAATTGGAATGAGTACCAACAATAGAATGCATTAAAATGAAGAAATTTTTTAATTAAAATGTTAAATTAAAGAAACTGTAAAAATGGCTTTGAGAAGTCAGCGAAACAAAAGCCCAGCAGATGGGCCATTTAAGATAATGTGGGCTGAAAAAGACGACTGCATTTTAAAAATTTGCAAAAATATCATATTTTTTTAACAGAGTCTTATAGAAAGTTTATGAACTCACTTAAGAAATCTAAATAGTTGAATTTTTCAAGTCAGAATATATGTATTTTAGTGTTCACAGAGCACGTTTATTTCAACGACCTTAGAATAACTTTTTTCCAACCCCTACACAATTCTTTTTTATAGCCCCTGTGTGCAAAATGTTTTTGTTTTGTAAAAAAAAATAGAAAATATTCCAAATTAAATTTTAACAAAATAAAAAAATGTCTAAATAACTCAACAAAAAAAAACTCCAGCCTAAATAAAAGTTGCAACTTCCAACCAAATGGACTTAACTTTCTTCTTCTTGATCTTTTGCCAGCAGTATTTTTTGCTTTTTTTTTTTGATGTTGTTGTTTTTTTAACTTACCACCAACTTGCATAAGTTTAACCAAAACCCAAAAATAACAGTAAAAAATTTACTTTAATTTTGAAACAACTAAAAAGACCCGGCCCCATACCACCCACGCCAAACCGCCCACCCACACCAGAAAACAACTGCAAAACTTGAAAGGTAAATTCAGGTACAAAGTACGTTTCTTCTTTTTTTTCTCAAATACTCTCAAATATAAACACATTTGCAAAAATAAAGGAAATACTACTTAAATTATGCAAAGAACAAGAAGCAGAGAAAGAGATCCTACCCAAGAGTTGTGTCGGCTCGAGTACAAGTATTGGTACGTGGTACGAAAATTTAACTTCTACAAAATATACAATTTGCAATTTCAGAAGAGTTCAAGGGCAGAGAATTAAAGGAAGGATTTAACGATTGGATGTGTGCTTGAAATAAATATAGGTGATACATTCGGTTATAAGGAATGTTATACACCTTTCTGCACATTTTATCAGCACAAGAATGTACACAAGGACATTTATACTAGTTCATGTAAATTCAACCCTGGTTCGAGCCCCAGCACAGCCAAAAAATTATCAAGAAAATTTTAATAAAATTTCATGATGAACTCAAGCCTAACTAAAAATATCAAAAACTAGTTATTACCATTAACCATAGAAAACGACTAAAACAGAAAGAGAGAGAGAGAGAAAAAGCCTAATATCCCAATTTTTTTAAACAGAGAATAACAACCAAGTCTTATTTTTTGATAAGGGAATGCTTCATAATGAAATTTTTTCTAAAAATAATGTTAATGAAATAAAACCAATTAATATATTTAGGGACTAGCTTAACCCAATGCGCTTTGCAACCCGCTCAAAATAAAATTAGTAAACATTTTTTAAATAAATATTCTATGTTAAGCGCCATATATAATAAGAAAATTACTTTGAAAGTTTCAGGAAAATCGGTTCAGAAGCTTAGGCGCTTATATGTCTAATGTCTAAATACTATTTATTGATGTCCTTCCCTTAATTTTTATTTTGAAAGTTGTAGTTTATCATATAACTAGATCCAACAAATCTTGAAGACTTTTGTCTTCAGATATTTGGTATTTTACATTGTCGTTTTTGAGGGATACTGATCTTCCTCCATCTGCCCCAACCATTTTAATTTTGAAATTTAAAGTTTACCCTAAAAGTGGCTTGAACCACGTTTGAAGACTCAAGCTATAATAGTTCTTGAGTTACGCGATATTTAATATACTTATGTATCATATGAGGGGGTTATGCTCCCCCTGCGTCTACCCCATTAATTTTTGTTTTCAAATGTGTAGTTTACTAAACGGTTACTTCTACCAAGTTTGAATATTCTCTCTATAACCGTTTTTAGATATGCCATACTTATCATTGGCGTCCAATGGGGAGTACCCTATCCCCTGCTTATATCTTATTTCAGTTTCGGGGCTTAGAAGATCCTCCTGTAAGAAGTTAAAAAAAATGGCTGCAGCGGCCCTTAAGATATGCTATACTTAATATTGCCATCCTATGGAGGCTACCACTTCCCCTACCCCTATCGCAAAAATAAAAAGCCTTTTTTATCGGTTCGGTAATTTGTTATTTTTATACTATTTTTATATTTCAACTATTAATTCCGAAACTTAAAATCCAGAATTCAAAAAAATCCTTAATCGCTTACTAAAGCTTCTCTGAATAGATGGCCTTCGGCCGGGCGTTTGGTATTTAACTTTAAAAATATAAATTTAGCCCATTTGCGCTTTTTTGAAAAAGTTGCTTTGATAATGTACTAAATCCGTCTTTTTTCAATTAAGCCCTTTTAAGCCCTTTTTTAAATGTCTTAACGCGTTTAGTATCCCAAAAGTTGCCATCATTGATTGCCCCCCCCCCCCCCCAGTTGCTGTGTAACACCATATTAAGCTCTCATCTATAACCATAACATAAAACAGCTACTGCACAGAAAAAAATATTGCCCCAGTAAACGCATTAATCAAAAATAAAATCAGTTTTAATTAAAAATTTAATCAAGTTAATTAAACGTTTAATTAAGAGCATTAAACATTTAATCAAGTGTATTAAACGTTTAATTGACAACATTAATTTGCACCAGTATATAAATTAATAATATCAATTAAACTTTTAATTCACTTGATTAAACGTTTAATTCACTTGATTTAATTTTTAATTAAAACTGGTTTTATTTTTGATTAATGCGTTTACTGGGGCAAAATTTTTTCTGTGTGGTTTTCATTGTAAAAGAATAGATTGTGCTTCATTGGAACTCTTCGTCCCAACTTGGCTTATAAAACCTTTAGATTTGAAAAAGTGTCAAAAAATTACAAATTGTCAAATGAGTAAAGCATTCATACCTTTCCCATTGGAAAAAATGATTTCATTCTTTTAAACACAATCTTACCAAAAAGTTCTAGTAGTAACAGCAACAGCACATTAATTAATTAAAAATAAAACAACAAGACCAGCAGCAGTGGCAATAATAACAACAAAAACAACAACAAATTGTAGAAAAAGTTCAAAGATGACTTCTTTACAGCTTTAAGATGGAAGGGAGAGAATAACTTTAAAAGCAGCAGCAACAACAACAACACTAACAAAAACTCTAAACAAACTGAGAAAGAGTAGAAGAAAACAAATAAATAAATGCAACGGATGCAAATTGTTTTATTATTTTTTTTTTTTTTTTTTTTTGTCAGAAATACAAAATTTTTTTTGTATTTTTAACTAAACTAAATGGGGACAGAGACAAGGGTAGTCGAATAGCCCGGGCCAGTGTTAAGAAATAAGAAAAGGGATCCCAAATTGTAATAATGCAAAAAACAAAAAATATTAAATACACGAAAAGAAATGTATTTAGCAAATATTAAAATATTGGGGAGTTTAACAATAATGAAATAAAACAAAACCAACCACAGCAGCAGCAGTAGACGTAGCAACAGCAACAACAACATTAGCAGAAAGAATTAAAACAAATTGCATTAAAATACAAGGACTTCTTCAACATCTACACTGGGCAGTTAAAAGCGGACATTAAAAAGGAAGAAGTATAAGGAAATGCCAGGCAGGTTTGGGGAGTTGAGAAAACAGCAACATCATGAACTCTGTTATTATTAGTATTATATTTATTTCTTCTTTTTTTGTGCTATGCTATTTATTTGTTTTTTGTTGTTGTTGTAGTTATTTTATTTATTAGTATCTGTGAGTGTTGTTGGCAGTGCAACCAGATATTGCGGGGTTTGGGTAACAGTTGCTCAGCGCTTGAGAGGTTGGGCAACGGAAATCCATAGAGTACATTTTCAAAAGTAAATAACAGCAATTTATGAAAGGTCTACCTTCCTTATGCGTTAGAGCAAAAACAAAACAAAGCCAACTTGCAGAAATAACCAACGAACTTAATCATTTAATAAAAAAAAAAAAAAAAATTGAGCTTTTTTTCAACTGGAGAAAAAATGCACTTGTTATGCAATAAGTCTCCTTCACCCACAACATCAACCAGCATTCATCATCTAACCAAAATGACTTTAATTGTTTATGAGCCTAAAGACTTTGTTTGGCCATTACCAATGCAATTATTGTTAAATTATAGAACAGTGGTTAGAGAGGGAAGAGAAAACGGATAAAAAATAAATTTAAAAAAATATTTTCTGTTAAGATGAAGGAATATTGCGAAAACGAAAAGAAAAAAATTGTTTAAAACTTTAAAAGAACTAGAAAAAGTTTTACTTAAAGCTTTCTTAAGTAAAAAAAAAGTTTTTAATCAAGCTAAATATAAAGAAAAAGTAATAAATTTAAGTTAATGTTTATTACCAGAGGATAAAAGTTTAATTCAGAATTTGTGAACAAACAAGTTTGTATTAGTTTATTAGAGCTTTAAAAGCTTAATAATCAAGGAAAATTTTATATGCCTAAAAAAAGCAAAAAGAAAAAATTTTTAAATGAAAGGGAACTATTTTTTGTTTATGTAAAATTTAAAAAAAAATTATTTTTGTAAAGCTTTTTTTGTGAAAGCTATTTTTACTTCTTTTTAATATATAGAAAGAAATTGTTTTAAACAAAACTATTTAGTGTTGCAATTTTTAAGTTAACTAAAAATAAAAATCAACTTAAATTAAACCTTACAAGTTTTATTAAAAGCTTTCAAAACCTTAAAGATTCAAAATACTGATCTTGATTTATAAAAAAAAAAATTTAGATAAAAATAATAAAACACAATTAAATTTTTCCGATTTGTAAAGCTTTAAAAGCTTTTTTTTGTTTAAAAACTTTATTTCAATTCAAAAGCTTTGAGGAAAAATTTATATATTAAATGCTTAACCGGTACATTTAGTTGGTTAAAATAAGTTTTTTAATAATAGATAATTTCCTTTTTTATATAAAAGCTCTTTTATATAAAAAAGTTGTAAATAGTTTTCACTTGGCAGCTTCTTTCTTTTTTACATCCTACAATGCCATACTGGCAGAACAAGGGGATACTGAGTTTGTTTTTCCGTAAGAGGCAACAAAGTAAATGTCACAAAAAGCTTAAAGGCCTAACCAGAATGTGAATAACGTGGCTTAAGCAACTGAGCGAATACATGTAAATCATATTTGTAAAACCATGTTAAACTTAAGAGAACTTTCTGTTAAATTTTATGAAACTATAATTTGCTTAAGCAAAGTGCGAAACTAATCGCACATTCCGTAAGGAATCAAATGTTTTTTATTTTGTTTTTGTTTTTTTTAAATGTATTTGGGAGGCTTTTTCCTTTATTTTTGACAGTAGCTTAAGTTTGTTTATGCATATTCTGGTTGGGCCTTTAAAACTGTCAAAAAAAAATATTATTTTATAAAAATTGTTATTTAAAATAAGTTTTATATGACTAGGAATTACAATTAAAAAAATTTTTTTGTTTATTCTATGAGTATATTTTACTTACACTCAATTTACATGATGAATTTTATGTAGTCCAATTTTAGACGTCATTTTTTGTTTGGGAGCAAGCGGTGTAAAGAAGAAAGAGGAAGAGAAAACAGAAATCATGTCTATTTTTCTACCCCTCTTTCTTCTCTACACCGCTTGCTGCTAAAATTCATAAAATTCATCATGTAAATTGAGTGTTATACGTGTGATTTGAAATCACGTTATTTGTATAATTTTGTTTTGAATGACTAGAAATCACAGTAACGAATTTTGTGATAATCAACCCATTAGAAATTAGTGCCATATAAATCTCCCCTATAAATCGTAACACATAATTTTAATTCAATTTAAATATGTAAACCTAGAGATTACACAGCCAAACTTAGTAATGATTTGTCCATTTTTTACCACCCATATAAATCCCTCTCTTGACTTTATGGCCTATAATTTTTACAAGTGCCTGTATAAAACCCACTTTAAAATATTATAGAATTTGTTTTACTTAGTATTGATTTTATTCTACCCACTGTGCTTAATGCATTTCCTTTTTCTTCTATTGTTCAAAATTTTATTAATTCATTTCATTAAGTTTTTCATTTTTAGTTCTTTTATTAACAACAAGAACGCAAACCAACAATTCATTTGCAAAAAACAAAAAAAAAAAAAACTTAAAATTTTAGTTCCAATTTTTATAATTATTTTTTGATTTCAAAACTAAAACGCACCAGACCCCAGCCCATTCTTCCTTTTACATCTCTGGCGATATTTTTCGCCCATAGAAAGCAACGTATATGATGTTTAATATTGGGCAAAATCATTTCGATTTGAACGGCCACAATGCGTTGAAAATCTGATGCATTATAAAAATCAGAACTATCAGGTGCCACTAGAAAACCATAGTCCACGGCCGATCTCGCAAAAAAGCGCTGAGGATAATACAAAAACTTAAGTTTAGGTTTTGATTCACAGGAAATCCATATGCGTTCTTTCAAATCTTGCTTGGTTAAATTCCGAAAATATGGATACAGCTCCTGGGGAGCTTCATAGGGCAAATCTGTAATACTCTCTATGGTTTCAGTTTTGAAACCCATTATGCGATTTATTTTAAGAAAGAAGCAAGGTTGGCGAGTGTTATAGCCATATTTATTGTACGATTGACATTCTTGAAAGTATTTCGTGGGAACTTGGCCATATTTGTTGAGAGCTTTATCAATATGTTCTACAAACTTCTCTATTTCTTCTTTTGCTTGTTCTTGGTACTCAATTTTCAAATAGTTTTCTCTGAAAGTTGTTGCCGGCTCAAAACTAAATCCTGGTTGTGACAACAGCCATTTGGGTTTTTCGAATGTTAGGGTTTGCTTAAAGGTCCAATAGCACAGGAACCACAGGGATGTGATGCCGCAGAAAAATATTAAATAGAATATTAGAAATAAAAGCCAATCGAGAGGCGTGCGGTTTAATATGGTACCATTTTCGAGATTTACTATGGTTTTAGTCCAGGAGATTTTTATAGTGGCAGAGTCACTTTCATTTCGTCTATGAAAGCATTTTGTGAATTGACTGAACATGGTGATTTATTAAAGGAAAAGAAATATTTTTTTTTTCTATTTTTATAATGTCAGAACGAAACATCAATTTTAAAAGTACAACCCAGTAAACATAGTGATAAGAAAAGGATTCATAACTCCCCGTCTACAACTGACATGGTTTGCTTAACATTAACACTAAAATGATGTTAGTATTAAGTATAGACTCATCATGTTAGAGGTTTTCTCATGTTATAACACGGTTGTTAATGCAAATGTTTTAACAACGCTTGTATAACATCATGTTATAACAGCAAATCAAGTCAGTTGTAGACGGGGAGTTACATCTATCGCCGAAAAGAAAATATGAAAACTGTATTGATAGAAAATGTTATTGTTATTCATTATTGACCTATTTAAATATCCCTTAAAAAGGATTTGATTTGTTAAACGTATTTGCAGTCAATTTAAAAAAATTAATACGTTTTCTATAAATAATTTGTTAAGTAGCAACACTGGCCATAAACATCTTTTATTTTACATTCCCCTTTCTTGGCACAATAGCGGTCACTGAATTGTCCAAATGCGAGTAGCCAGTGGGTACAGAACACACTGTTTTTGCCTACCCTTGATTTGAGAAGAAAAGACGTAAAAAGACAACAGAAAATTTTTAGAGGTTATGTAGGATTCGGAAAAAAATTTCAGTTAATATAAATCCTTATAGGCGAAATTAATTTTTTGAGACAGATAGAGAAAAAGAAACGCGACGAAGGACTAAGAAAAAACTTGGATTACAATGAATTACTTAGAGGAAAGATCTATTCTAACCCAATTTAAATGTTTTAGAAGACATACGGAATGAATTTTATTTAGTACTAAATATGAGCATTCGCTTTTGTATGAATGATTTTCACACGATATGGTATATAAAGGATAAGATATGTGAACATTTTTTTATATTAAACATTCTAAATATGTAAAGTTTTTTTAATAAACAATATGCTTAACTGGTCTTTGAATTCTCGTAGCTTCCGTTAAGATATTTTTCCGGATTAAGTGCAGCCAAATGGAAAGAAATAATGCCATGAAGTTTAAAACCAGAAAATATATTTTTAAAATTATTTGTTAAATTTGTAAAAAATATGATATATCTCCTCCTTAACGCCATCACTTGCATCTTTTTATCTTAAATCTTAAGGCTCTTATTGGATTTTTGTTTTTTTTTTGTTTTTGAAATGTTTCCTTATGAAAAATTAATCTATTTTTTCTCAGCCTCCAAGAACCAAAAAAAAACATGCCTCCTTCTGTTTCCTCTAGTCTCTCACTCCACCCCCAAGACAGCTGTTAGCTCTTCTATCATATCTAAATATGAGTGCGAGAAGAGTACTCCAGAGGCAAAATGTAATTATAAACTCAAAAACGAAATGAAATATCAAGCAAACAAACACACAGCCATGACGAGCACGAGCGCGAGCCCAAGAAATGCAATCAACAACAAAAATAAGTTTGCATTTTGAAGACTCAAACCCTCCGAAAAAAACTTAAATAACCTCAAAAAAGCCAAATAAAATGTAAAAAAAAAATGAATAAATGTCTGAAGTAGAACATTGACAATGCAGCAAATGCAGTTCTTTTTTGCTGAAGACCAAAAAACAATGAATGCATTTGGCAAATAATGCAAACACTCGCACTCAAACACATTCATACATGTACGTACACACAAATACACTGACAAATATTTTCAACGCATACCAACATAAGTAAACAAATATTATGAAAAAAGTCTATATAAGTTGAGTTTCGTACAAGGATAATGGCCAGCGAAAATGTGCATTACAATACAGCACACATACACCCAAGTGCCAGGAGTTTGTTGCAACAAAGCAAAACAAAAAATTTAAGTTAAAGCAGTTTGCAAAGGAAGGAGTAGATAAGTAATCCAAAATACTTTTACCCATACACATATGCTCTTTATTATCCGCACACTTACACACACTAATGTCAGTTTTTTTTTATATATTTTAAAGTAAGAACTTAACAACAAAAAAAAAAGATATTTTTTATTGAAAATGCACAAGATTGCATGTGCATGCAAAAACTCATATAAACAAATCAAACGCAGTTCATATGCATTTTGCAAACATTCCTCGTGTACTTTTTTTTGTAAAGAGTGTGAGTGTAGAAAAATAAATAAATAATTTTTTTTTTTTTTCGATATAATAAAAGATATAAAACAAGAATCAAAAAATATTTAAATGAAACAATTCTTGCCTTGTATGCAAAACGACTGCCAGAAAAGCTTAACAATTCTTACGTGTTTCAGATTTATTTTCAATTTTACAAATCAAACTAAGTCTTTCAAATACTGCAAAAAACAATAGTGATGTCTACTTTCACACATACCACACTATTCTTGCCGCTATTATAACTTATATGAATTAGCTGCATACAGGTTCAGGCTTAGAGGGTTTTCAAAGCGGAACCACCAAAGGGCCCAAGATGTAAGAAATAAGAAGGCACAATCGGTTAAGCCTATTAAGATAAAATTCTTGACCATTAGAAAGTATGAATTTTAACTCTGGTCGTTAACTTAAAACATGCACCAAACCAAATTCGTGTTTAGCAATAACATTTTTAGGGTAACAGGTTTATAAAAGCACCAATAACTCCTACGTAAGCTCCACTTTAAACGAAACACTTTGACAGACAATTCCTTTTTAAAAGTTATTTTTATAGATAAAAATTAATCTTGAAAAACCTTTTGTACATTTATGGCCATTTTCTCAATGTTTCGACAAACTTAACGTCAACATGAATTTATAAGACCGATAAACTGTCCGTTAACGATTTTGGGTTTCTCAATATACCGACAAAAAAACATTGTTTTCAGTTGGCAGCACCTCTCAAAATACATGTAAAAGTTGGGAGTCAGCTGTTTGAATTTATCTGTACGGCAAATAAAAAGAAAATAAATAATTAGTGCTGCAGCCGTATTCCGTAATTCGCTAAAGCTAAATCTCTATCGCTAAAAATCTATAAAGTTGATTTAGCAATTTTCGGCTACAAATGTAATTCAGTAACGTGCATTGCTAAATTCGGCAGTGCAATACAAATTTAATTTGCCGCAACTTTAGCTTTTAGTGTCATCGCGAAAAATTTTTTATTTGGTTTTCTCTAAGGAATTTTAGCGATCGAGACTTAGCTTTAGCTAAGCGAATTACAGAATACGGCAGGTGGTTAGCTTTGCGACAGAATAGAAGCAAATGAGACATTACGAAAACCAAATTGCCTTAATGTGCAGTTTTTCGTTGGGAAAAAAGGTAATCGTGTAGTGAGAAAACGACCATTAATGTGTTAAAATTACAAATAAACGTTTCAAAAAAGATTTTTTTAATTTGCCAACAGCGAAATCAGGCAACGCCGCTCAAGTTAAGATATAAAATAAAGAAAAATTTATATATTTTAACATGAGCACCGTTTACTGATTTCGCTGCTGCTGATACAACTAAAGTTAAGTTTCCATACGCAATAGAGCCATGGAATTGTTCCCGGTTTGTATTCCCTCCACCCCTAGTAATGAATGAGGGTATACCAAGTTGGTCATTCCGTATGAAACTTATTTATTATTCATCTAAGACCCCATAAAATATATATATATATATATGTATATATCTGTGGCCTGGTGATAAAAGGGCCAATGTCAATATTTTTCTGTTTTGAGTTAATTAGGTGTTTTTTTCTTAACATCTTTTTTTTTTTTTTGATGAAACAGCCAATGATTTTAGCCCAGAATATCTTCATAAGGGTTTTGCTAGCAAATTTCAGTAAGTACTCTTCTATAAAAACAATTTAATTTAAATTTTCTCAAAAGTAAATACACACAGAAAAAAATCAATGTAAATTCGTTCAAAACAAGGTTGATTTTAAATTTTTCAGTAGTGATTTTGCTTCATTTTTGTTTCATGTTAATTTAACATGATTTTACAATAACTTGCAAACAACATTTTTTCCTTTTAAAATAACTATAATTCATGTTAATTTAACATTGCAGTAAAGTTAGAACAAAATGTCGTTTATATTGAAATAACTATCCGAATCACGTTGAATGAAAGTTATTTCAAGTTGAAACAACGTGAGTTTCATGTAGAATCAAATTGGTTGGAGTGTGATATAACAGTGTGAAGACAACATATGCATTTATTAAAGAATAATTTAAAACACTTACCCCTGTAACACATGTTTCACTTATTTTGTATCTCCTTTGTTAACAGAAGCATCAGCAGAATGGATATCGGGCCATATCGGTTTTCGTCATCATTCTACTTTGAAAACTTGATGTACTATTTAACTAAATAATTTTAATTAAAAGAATACGGGAATTGTCTTCTTTTTATAACATACTTTAAACATGAAAATACAAAAATATACATACTTAGGTATGTATGCATGTTAATTTAACAAGAGAAGCTTTTGATTTCAATATAAAACAGGTTTTTATGGATTCATTATTGAACAATGTTATTTTAACAGTGAATAATATTAAATAAACGTGACTTAAGGTTATTTTAATATTGTTCATTTAAAATGAATATGAAATAATGATAAATTTAAATAAAGGGCATACTTTTGCAGAAATTTACCATGATTCTCAATCAACATTTCGCCATGTTGTTTTAACATTGGTATTTTTTTCTGTGTGTATGTTGGCCCTTTTAGCACCAAGCCAAAGATATACTCTGGATAATTGAGTAATTATCCAGAGTATCCGTCCGTCTGAAAAAACACGCTCACTGTTAAAAGACTAAAAAGAAAAGATTTTTTCTTTGAGAAGCAATTAAAATTTCTTTCCAGTGCACAGTGGGACGAATCCCTTATTTAATTGGACAAAAATTTTTGATGGTCAGTCTGTAGTTAAAAAAATTATTAAAAATAATTAGTTTTGTTGTTATATTATTGAACTGTTAATGGTTTTTAATCTAAATTTTCATATTATTAATCAGTCTAAATTTCATTAAATTATTTTTATGAAAAAAAGAATTGTACAACATGAAATTAATTAAAATTTTCTATTGATAATTTTTCATTCTTGACTGACCGGGTAACTGAACCCACGTTCACGGACAGGTTGATTTGACATGTTTCGATAGTAACTACACTATCGCTTCAGAAATCTTTGCCGTTTAACACTCACCGCTATTGACGGCAGCTGGCAGTCAATAGTCAAACATCAATCTTTAAACCAAATCGTATTTTTACTTTGGTGGATCGAAAATTGTTTTGGACTGATTACACTGCGGAACCGACATTTTGCGGTCTGGAATTGGATTGCAAATTTTTACTAATTTGAGGTCGCTTATTTCAAATCTAATCTCCATTTTTCACTAGCAGCTATACTTTTAGAGATATCCCGTATGTCAAAAATTAAGGCACTTTCGCTTCATATATTAGAATAACTTGAAAACGATTAAACATATTCAGTTAACAAAAAAATCCGAAACTCGGCCACAGTATTATCTTTTAGCCGTGCTTGCATTGTTTTTAAATTTGCTATGTAGTTTCAGAGATATGGTGGAATATTTTGAGAAAATAAAGGAACATATAAAAAAAACTAATTTTTTGTTCTTTAAAAGTTAAAGAAAAAATAAAAATGCGACAAAAATCACAGTTTTGGTCTAAAAACATGTCTTTTAAAATAATTTCGAATGAAATGAGGTTTATTTCCTTGTAATCGGTGCACAATTTTTTATGTTATCCACAATTTAATGAGAAGACTGCAAATCGATTTCCATACAAAAATAACATTTTGAATATGTGTGTGTCATGAACGTTTTTTCTTTTCATATGGAATTGCAATTAAATTCCAGACCGCACAAACAAAGTTCAAAATTATTCTCTTGTGTTATCTATTTTAATTGATTAACATGTACTTCCTTACTTCCTTTTTCATACTTTTTGTCAAGAAATCTTCTTAAGAGTCCAAAGCAGTGTTCGAAAATAAACACTAAATATCGTTTCTTAATGTTCGGTTCGGTAGATTTGTGGAAAACACAAACGCTAATAGTGTTTATGTAGAAAATCATTAAAATAAATAACGTTTCCCTGTTAGTCATCTTTCGAACACAAAAATATAACGGTTTTTATCAAACTCAACAAAAGATTTGAACATTTAATTCCGTTCGGTTTTTGTTTTGTTTTGAAATTCCACAAACTTCAATATGTTCGGTTCGGCTCGTTAATGCTCGTCCCTTTTGGCTGGTAAAAAAACCAAACATTTTTTACAAAAACAAAATACACACACGAAAAAAACATTATAGAACATTAAAATATAATGTTTGTCTACAGTATCATTACAATGTTCTGTTTTTTAACGAAGAACCGAACATTATATAATGTTCGGTTCTTTCTTGAAAATAGTTACGAACGGTATTAAGGGTTGTGTATGTCTACACAGTCACTAAAAAAATAGATATCGTTCCCGGGTGTGTGAGCCGAACGTTAAATAATGTACCGTTTATTTTCGAACACTGGTCCAAAGTACATTTTTCTTTATTTTTCTCTTTGACCTTTTTCAGCACAACTTGAAGGACAAATGTAAGCATAGAGCTTGTGCCTTAGCTGTTAACAATAATTAGTATTGTGATTATTTTGTTGAACTGTTAATGGTTTTTAATCCAGAAATAATTACAACTTTGGACGAAACATATTAAAATATTTCAGCATTTGTACCTAAATAATTTAAAATCCTCGTTATCATAGCAACAATAACTTAGATTTTATAAACAATTAAAATATGTGTAAAGTTTCACGCTTGGCTATACATACAAGTGGTTCGAACAGAATCTGTTTCTCGTGGTACGCTACATCAAAACCTGAAATCGAAAATAAAATAAAAAAAAAGTTCAGTACTTTAAGTGTAGACTCCAAGATATCCAAAAATCCCGTTCATTTTGGTTTTGAAGTGCTAACATTTGTGACTTTTTCCAGCTTAATTCGGGACTCGTACAAATGCGCGGCTTAGCGTGATTAAAAGTCGAATATTTTGACTTTCATAAGGGACTTTCGAATCTGGAAAGTTAATAGCGGACATATTGTTAAAGCTACATCTGTCGAACTGGCTGTCGTTTATTCAGTAATTTTTGCCAAATAACCTTGGACTGATGTAGCCTTCAACAGCAATGGCAAATAAAAATACACATTTAAAAAAAAAATCTTATCCTAATTTTTCAGCGAAAAATTAACTTTAGCAAGGTAAAATTTTTCTAAAAGATACGTAAAATAACAAAATTTTTTAATTTTTTAAGACACAAATGTACATTAGATCCAAGAGTGTCCAATGTGTTCCGAAAAAGTCATTGTGGGGAGTTTATCCTGGGCTGGTGGACAGGCGACTACCGTCAAAGATAATTACCAACTTTTTTTTGGCCTAATTTGAAAGATATGAATGCCAACGACATGAGCTTTTGACAAGACAGCACAACAAGCCACATTGCTCATGTCACACTAGACATTCTTATCTATCGTGGAGATGATGTGAAGTAGCCACCGAGATCAGCGATTTGTGTTAAATGCTATATTCCTAACATAATGGCATCAAAAGGCTTTTTAAACGATTAAGAAATCTCGATTATATCTTACAAATACTTTAGTTTTTTAAATATCAAGATAGGACGATCTTACTGACAGACCCTTTACAAGTTTGACTAGTATTTGTTTTGTGTACAAAACTTTGATTTACACAAAAAAAGAAAAACACAACCAAAAGGATATAAAATTTTTTACTATACATTTTAGTATTAAAAAAAAAATACAAAAGGAAAAACAACAACGAAAACTACAAAAAATAAGTGCAATTGCAATATTGGCTGCAATGCGGATTTAATGCATCTTTTGCTAATAAAACACTCACATAAACTTTTAAAAACAAACACACAAATCTATTAGACTTATGAAACACTTATTCAAAAAGAATAGATGTGTTTGTATATTTAATATGGAATGTTTGTATGTATGTGCGCATACGAATGTGTGTATTTTTATAGATATAAATTCTAAAAAAAAATTAAACTTTTTCTCTATATTTCCGTTGTTGCCTTGTTAGAATGAATGATTTTGTGCATTGAATGCGTTTTGATTTTTTTTTTTGCTGCTTCTTTCTAATATTTACTAAATATCCTTTTTGGGGGCCATACACACATCTAGTATACAAGTCAATCATTAAAAGGCCTTAAGTCCTTATTACAAACGTCTATACTTGTGTTTTGTTTTGTTTTTTTTTTTTCAAATAAAATCAAATCCATTTGTATAGATACAGTTAGATGCATATAATCAAAAAAAAAAAAAAAAAAAAAAGGATTGGAAAGAAGAACCTATAAGGCCTAGTTTGTTTTTAGAGACATCAGCCACCATAAAAATATAAAAACAAAAAAAAAATTACGGCTTAGAGAGGTGAAGTCAACAATAACAGTAGGCATAGAACAGAAAAGTTGCAGTTATTTTGAATAGATTTTGTGTGTTTTTGGCTAAGAGTTGCACTTGCAACCACCTACTCCTCTACAATAAACAAACATATACTCACACACTTACACTTGCTGCAACATACTTAAAAAACTTTGTTGCAAATACATTTTTTTCATTGTCTGCCTCAATCACTTAATCTTATATGCATATGAAACCAGAGTGTGCTGTATGCAACCAAATATCTACGTTATTGTTAAAAGTGCATTTCATATCCATTAGTATGTGTACATATCTAAAATGCAAAAAAAAGTATGAAATTTATCCTTTTTTTGTTACAGTTGGCAAATTTTTTTTTTTTTTTTTTTTTTTTTTTTGTCTTTTTTAGGTTTCGCATAAGTTTTCAATTAAAAGGAATTGCTTTTAGCCGCTCTCAGCTTTATGATTTATAATTTCAATATGTCAGGGTTTGAGATTTGTTCATACATGATGATCATATATGTACGTGATTTGTTTGTTTGTATGTATGTGTTGTTAAATATTAGTAATTTGGGTAGCCTTGTTTTGTATTTTTCGTTAACATCTATTCATTTGTATTGTGCTTATTAATCATTTGGGTATAATTTGTTTTTTTTTTTCTTTTCTAAGTTGCAAAGGATTAGTGCATCTCCAAAAATTATAGCAAACAGATTTTTTATCTTTCTAAGTATTTTTAGTAGTTTAATAAGCCGTAGTGCTATGCTATACAAATTGCTGTAGTTTCTAAAGCAATATCTTTAGTTGGAAAAGTTTTATAGAATCTTATTAAAGATTATCAGCTACTAATCCAGCAAAAAGTATCATGTTAGCAAGCAGTCAAGGGTTTTCCAGCAAACATCGTTTCTTTCAGAACAATACTCCCGCTCAGTATTCCGTTCCATAAGAATGGCAATTGTAACATCAATCGTAAACAGTTATTCTTCGTTAAATTGAAATTAGTTTAAAAATGTTCATATATAATGTAGAGGGTGTTTTTTAGACTTATGGCCTGTTCAACGATTACGAAAGAACGACTTCGATCGCATTCTAAGCGATCGAAAACTGTTTTGGGTTTAACTAACTTTATTCTATACGAACATTCGTTTAAACGACAACTCGAAAGAAAACGTAAATACTTTCATACAAAAAGCGGTTTAAGGCTAGATTACACTATTATGCTTTGTATTAATACATGTCAAAATCTCAAGTACTATGACAAAGTGTGATAGTGTGAATGCAATGTGTCACGAAAATGACAAGTATTATTAAAAAAGTTTGACAACCCATAGGACTTCATCGTTTTTTGAAAAATTTCTAAACAATAATACTTTTCATTGGATCAGGGTTGCATTTTTTTGCATGTGTGAGTGTTAATACTTTGTGTGATGGTGTGAACACAAACTGTTATACTACATTCGATTTTTCGACAGTCGCAACAAAACTTATTAGATTTCTATCTCACAAAGTATTATGGAATACGTAAGATTTGTGAGATAGTGTAATCTAGGCTTTATTAATATCGAAGGTATTGTCGACATTACGAAAACAAATGTCAAAACCACTCACTTGTTGTTTTGTTGTCGAATCATGGAATTTATAAAAAACAAGAAAAAGTTAAGAGTAAATTAAATAAATTATAAATAAAAATGGAGAACAAATGGTAATTATATAAAATAAAAAAATTTTATTGATTACAATATGCCACAAAAAATTCGCCTTAAAAATGCGATTTTTTTTAAGCTTAATTTGGGTGGCTAAATACCAATATGGCACTCATTTATTTCTCTCAATAAGCGTTTTCGAGATACATATTCGCGAAAACCATGTTTTTCTGGAGTTATTGTATATATTTCAAAAAATTTTAAAAAAAAATATGTTTATCCTCCTTTCTTTATATAAATATCGCACCTGTTCATCAAAAGTAACACAACTCCAAAAATTCTATTTTCCACTTTTTTGAAGGAAACAGTGTATGGTTACCATATCTAACCATTGTAAAATTTTTGGTATTCTATTTGTAATATTTCATGAGAGAAATGCCGTTATGTCTTTCTTTGCGTACTCATATTATTTGTTTTTATTCAATTAAAGAGTTGTAATTTTAGTTGCGTTGAAGTGTTCAAGGGTTATGGTGCTCAAATGAATCAGCGAAACTGTATTAATTCGAGTTGTGATTGTTTTCATGTTAAAAATCTGTTTATCAATAGCTGTTGATTTTGGGTTGTGATAAGCATAGCTTGAAATAATATTGACATGTAGATCAAAAAATTTCATGAAAACTATATTAAATCAAAAATTCGTAATAATTTCGGAAAAAGGAAGAAGAGAAATAAATTTTGTAATTTTATTGAAATATAAGTGAGTTTCCTTTATAACGGTATATTTGTTTATAACAATAATTCCATCATATTGGCGGAATTAGTTTTTTGCCTCTACTGAAAACTTGTAAATTTTGAGTTGTGTTACTTTTGATGAACAGGTGCGATATGTGCTGAAAGAGGAGATATTTATTCAATAGTTTTGACAATTCAGATGAACAATTCTTGCGATTTTTCAAAATAACTAGCTAAAACAACTGCTGAAAAACATGGTTTTCGCGAATATCTCGAAAACGCTACTCGAGAAAATAATTTTTTTTTTTTTTATTTTTTTTTTTTTAATTTATTTTTATTATTGAATCTTTCTTATCGAAATTTACAATATGTATTCAAATCTTAATTCTACTTGTTGTTTATTAGTTGTTACCAGTGTAACCACTTACTGCTGTATTCAAATATTAAAAATGTCTTCTAGTTAGGCTCAAAGTATCGGTTCTTTTTAGCCTCTGGTGACCTTCGAACTGAAGCAGACCCCGAGTTTATCGATGTAACTTATTGAATATTTTTTAATTTCCTCCTGGATAGTGGGGACGTTGAGATCTCTCTGGATAATATCATTACGTATATACCATGGGGCGCAGACAATTTGTCGCAATATTCTAGACTGTCTTCTTTGAAGCTTTTGGATGTTAGATGCGCATGCAGTACCCCATAATTGGATGCCATATGCCCATATTGGTTTTATGATGGACTTGTATAAGAGAATTTTGTTGTCTAAGGACAAGTTTGAGTTTGAGTTTCGACCGAGAAGCCAATGTAGTTGAGCTGCTTTAAGTTTCATAGCCGTTATTTTCGCTTCAATATGACGCGACTAGGTCAAGCGTCTATCTATATGAATTCCCAAGTACTTAACATGGTTTTCTACCGGAACAGTGATGTTATTTATTTTTACAGCTGGGCACGTTTGTCTTCTGAGCGTGAAAGTTAAGTGAGCACATTAAGCCTGGTTAACCTTTATTTTCCATTTTTCTAGCCAGGCCTCTAGTTCATTGATGTGGGACTGCAGATTTTGCGATGCGACTTTTGGGTCATGGTTAACGCTAATAAATGCTGTGTCGTCTGCAAATGTAGAGGTATGCGTGCTCAGGTTTGTTGGCATATCCGCTGTGTATATTATATATAGAAGCGGTCCTAATATGCTGCCTTGGGGGACACCAGCAGTAATTTTCTTGAGGGGGGAGTATTTATCTTACTATGAATGTTCTGCCTGTTAGATAGCTCTCCAGAAGCTTGTGAGTGTTTTGAGGAAGCATTCGTGTTATTTTGATGAGTAGCCCATCATGCCAAACTTTGTCAAATGCTTGGGAAATGTCTATAAACAGGGCTGAGCAGTATTGCTTTTTCTCAAAAATAAATGAGTGCCATTTACTGCTTACATTAGGTGAATACATGGAGGAAAATCCTGGGTTGGAGAGAGGTGCACCAGTGTTTGGAGCAAATAAATTTTTGATGGACGAGTAATGGAAAATAATAGGCCTACAACTAAACGTCATTGCAAAGTGGGAAAATGTAAACCACATTAAAATTTAAGGAAGAAACCAACCATAGCTTGAATTGATTTTGAAAATATTACATATATTAATAGGCATGGGGAGATTGGAAATGTAGGACAAAAAAAATTTCAGAAAACAACAAAAGCCTGCAAGAAACTTGTGGCGGTACCTATAAACAAAACTATTTTACTTCCCTAGACCATATAATTGATCGGACGCTGCTTTGGTCCTCGACTGCAGCACCTAGTTGTAGAGTGTTGGCGAGTAAAGTGCTGAAACTCAGTCAGCAGATATCAGAATCACCACCAAGAGTTTCTAAAGCTGCGACGGTGGTTGCACAAGAAAGCAAAATTAAAGAGACAGGTCCCTTAATATTATTTGAAACACTATACATTTTGGAAGAAAACAGCAAAAATTGTAAAACTTCATCCAAACAAAGAAGGACAGAGGTCGATAGTGAGGAATAAAATACAAACTGCTCTTCAAAGACGAAGACGGTTGTTAAGGAACAACTGTCGTTATGAAACAAATGCAACGACTGTCAAGGAGCAAGCTGATGCTATCAAAATATTGACTTGGTTCTTATTCAACTTTCTTTTTTATTTATTTGCTTGTATTATTTATTTTTTACTTGAATATTTTGTTTTTAATAAAATTTAACTTTTGTTAACACTTTTCTTAAGTTTTGGTTTCAACAAAAAAGGTTTTTCAAACGCGGTTGTATTTGTTATCAAGCAAATTAGTATTATTTTTGATACTTTTGAACAAAAAAGTAACAAAATATAGAACTATTTTATATGGCAATACTTTATTTTTTTAATACGTAAGTAACAAAGGTTTGCACTCGTAAGAGCAAGCGATCGAAAGCAGTCGAAATGGTTGAACCCAATCTGATTCGAAATCGAGCGAATGGATGGCTATCGCTTCGATTTGCTGACGAGATTGTTGAACAGGCCATTAAAAAATTAAATTTTGATTGCGGCCATATCGAAAGCTCAGTTCCAAAACATGCTAAGTCAAAAAAGTGAGTTTTGCAGGAAGCTCTTAAGTTAACGGGCGATGCAACATTCAGTTGTCTGCCAAGTTACTTTTTTTTGCATAACTTTAGATTGGATGAACCGATCAACACCGAAATCTTTCAGAATTTAAGTTGACCAATACTAAATTCAAACATTTAAAAAAAATTAAAAACAAGCTAAGCCGACTTAGCATGTTTTGGAATTGAGATGACGATAAGGGCACTGTGGCTGTTTCTTGAAGAAGTCCTTTCAAAGCGTCGAATTTGCACTTTTTCGAACATTTATAGTCTTACGTCATACACAAATTGAACAATGTTTGCCCTCCAATGCATTAATTGTTGCTCAGCTTTGAAGCATTAAAGGGTATTCTGGCAGTAGGCTTTATAAATGACCTAGGAGGAGTGGTAAGTAACTAATAATTACAAAGATTGGCTGTGTATAAAACCCTACAGGATCTGTGATCGTTTATGAACTGAGCATTACAAAGGTTGGTAGTGTAATTTTAAGCCTTATACAATCATATTGGACAAAAGCAGTTGTAGAGAGCGTGTTATGTGTTTGTGCAGATATGTGTAGTACATATACAGAAATATTGTTTCTGAAATCACTTTTTAGTAGACCCATCGCCTCAGATTCACGTTGTATAAAAGTTATTTTAAGTTGAAACAGCTTAAATTTCATGAAGAATCGAATTGGTTTGAGTTTGAAATAACAGTGAGAAGAAACTTCAGAGACAACATATGCATTCAATTAAGAAACATTGTAAACATTTAAGGCTCTGTTAGCCGGGAGTAACAGTAACCTTACAGTAAAAAAGTAAGACCAATCTATTTCTTACAGATTGAGACGTAACATCTTACTGCTAACTATAATCGTTCTTATTGCTTTACATACAACAAAATGAAGCAGCTGATTTGCAACGTTACTGTCAGGGTTGTCAACTTTAAAATATCAAAAAGCACCAGAACCGATAAAAAAGCGCGTAATTTTCAAAAAAAAGCACTAGATTTTCAAAATTTTATTTTTGATTTTTATTTATTTAAATAATTTTTTTTTTAATAATTCAAATACAGTTTTAAACTGTAAAAAGTAACAAAAAATAAAATTCAATAACATAAAACTAAAAAAACATTACAGTTAAATATTCTTTGTATTATATACAAAGCATTTTAAATTTTTAATTTAAAATATCACATACTTAAATTAAAGTCTATTGTTTCCTCATCATCATCTGGCCATAGAACGGTTTTAATTTCAAATTCCGATGTTTTATAAACATCATTACTGTTAATTAAAATATTTACTTGATCCGGTATGATATGAACATCGCAACAGCAATTTTCTCTTTTTAATCCATTTTTAATGTTAAGTAAAGCATTAACTTAAAACATTAAAAGAAATGAGTCCTCAAGTACAATTGATTTTCATAGTTGCAAAAAATAGTACGCAATTAATGGTTGTATTTTTAGTCATTGTGCTAACTGCGCCTACTTGCATTCAAAAATAAAAGCGAAACTTAAGATATTTACAAAATTCTGTGTTTTTTAATAAAACTCTTTTGTTAGGAAATTAAAGATTTGGTGTCACTGATGTTAAAAAAGAAGCACTAAAAAAAGCACTAAGCACTAACTCGAAAAATTTCCGCGTCGAAATTTTTAAAAAGCACTAAAAACAGTGCTAAAAGCACTGAGTTGACAACGCTGGTTACTGTTACTCCCGGCTAAGAGAGCCTTAACCCATAGTACCAGAGAGAGAGAAAGAGAGAGAGAATATTATTATTTATTTTCCTGAAACAAATGTTTCACTTTTTTGTTTTCCCCTTTGTTAACAGAAACACTCACAATTAAAAGACACCAGCAGAATGGCTCGATATGATTTTCGTCATCATTCTACATTGAAAATTTGTCGTACTTTTTGTCTAAATAATTTAAACAAAAAACAATACGGGAATTGTTTTTCTTTTTATAAATAATTTTAAACATAAACTAAAAAATGTATGTTTTTCTTTTTGAAGTGTTGTTATTGTTTCTGTACAAAACAAATAAAACAGGATTTTATGGATTCAATATTCAACAAAATTTAAAATTAATGTGAAACAATGATAATTTTAAATAATGTCCATTAGAGCGACTCAAGTTGTATGGAAGCAAAATTCGTGCTCGATGTACCCTCCTAAAAATGAACCTTGGACTTTTTTAAGATGACATTTTGAATATTTCGGCTGAAGATTAAAATATGTTAATTTGGCACTTTTATTACAAACAACCCCAAACAAAAAATTCAAAAACCGTTTTTTTTACAGAAAATCCTTAAAAAAAAGGACATGGATGATCGCCCTTGGACAAATTGTATACACAGTTGGACGCGCCTTAAAAAACCCTTTATAACGATACCCAATTTGTATATGTTGGTAAGGAAACAGATTCTTAAATTAACAAAACATGCAAAAATAAACCCTTTTTCAAACTGGTCCAGCTCACGAGAGGTCAAAGCTGGAGCCGAAATATTCAAAATGTCATCTTAAAAAGTTTAGGAGGGTACATCGAGCACTTTTTTAGTGAGTCGGTCTAATGGCCATACTTTTGCTGAAGTTTACTATGATTGTTAATCAACATTGCGCAATGTTACTTTAACATAAATATTGTTTTCTGTGCGATTGCAGGTTTCATTATGTTTAAAAATTATCTTAAGCAGAAAGTACGCCTCCAAACCGGGAACCCGCTTACAAAAATTATACATCCCACCAGCAGATTTGTAATCAATTATCTTGCACTTTCATAGCAAAAACCTTTTCTTACCTTGTTTCCTAGTACAAGTCGCAATTTTAGGGATTAATTGATGAAATTTGCTACATATACATTTTTTATAATAATAGTAACTTTTATTATACATGCACGCTATTTAGAACATCTTCCGAACCTCCTTGAAAATGCCCTTCACCGAAGGTAAAATGGTATATATAAGCTTGTAATTCCGTTTGCAATTCCTACAATATTGATCTAAGACATTATAAAGTATATTCGGGATCCTTATGGGAAGCGTCTGTCCGTCTTTCTGTGTGTCCGTTGAAGTGGATTTTCCGAACACTCCAGATATGAGGGAAACTTTGTTGTTATTATTATAATTTTATCAAATATTGTCCGGAATTGTTTGCTATTTAAATTTAGCCTGATCGGTTCTCTTAGTGGTTCATCATAAAATCTTAAAGTTATACTATATGCAAAATATTTTCCTCTTTCTTGGAATTTTTGGATTTAATTTTTTTGTCTTTGCAATGACTTGTCTCGCCACCTAAAATTATGCTATGTTTTCCTGCATTTTCAATTACTGAAATGTATGTAACATTTTCTTAGAAATCTTTTTAACTTTTTTATTTTTTAAAGACATGCCACCCCTTTCAATCCTTCTCTTTTGAATATGTCACTTGCATGTAAAATTTTTTGATTTAAAATTTTAATTACAACATTCGAAAATCAAAACAAATAATTTTACAATAATTTCAAGAAAATAAAACAAAAGATGTGTTTCAAGAAACTTGACAATTTTTTATTACTTTTTTTGTCAAAAAACCGAGCAAAATATTCATCTTTTAAGACACAAAAAAAAATGTTAAGCAAAATAATGTACTCCACTAACGAAATGGGTTGTTGGGGGATTTGATGAAAGACTAAGTATTTGACAAATATTGAATTCAGCCATAAAAATTACTACAAAAACAAGGGGTGGCTTCTTAACTCAAGGTTGATGGATTGTTTTATTTTATTCTTTTTTTTTCCTTTTGTTGCATCTTAAAATAAAACTGAACTGACTACTGCAACACTTTATTTTGCATATTGTGGCAAAAATATTTTGATGATGAAAAAATAAAATTTTAATTTCAAAAAAAAAAAATCTTTAACTCAATTTAAACCAACATGAAAAAAATGCACAAAAAAAAAGTTAAGAAAAAGTTACTGTTAAGAAGTAAAATAAAAAGAAAAAAACAAAAAGTTAAGGAAATGGTAAAAAAGTGCATAAAAGCTTTAAAATACTAAACAAAAAATATTAATAAAAAATTAAACAAAATAGAAAAGGGCGTAGTTTAAAATTTTTTTTGTTTATGTTAAGGACTCTTTGGAATATGCGATTTAAAAACACTGCTAATTTTCTTGCGCAAGTCTTAAGGACTCTTTAGTCTACCGTAATCGTAACGTTGCGGATCAGCTGTTCCGTTTCCTTACCAAGCTTATCTACTTGGTTTTAGAAAATTAAATTATGTTAAAATCATAAACAAATTTTCGTTTTTTATTGTTGTTTTCAATATAATTTCTCACTCTCTCACTTGTTTTAATTTTCTAAAAACAGGCAGTATGTCTAAAAAGGTAGTCTTACGAAAACGGGACGTTACGTTGCGGATGAACCTGACCAAATAAAATTTTTTGTTAAAATATTTCATGTTTGTTGATAAATCGAACATTTTATCGACGTAAACGAAGTTGTCTTTCATTAATTTTATAAATTTTTAAAAGTATTTTTCACAAACGTCAAGTTTTCTTCGTCAAGTCTTGAGTTTTAAGGAGAGAGGGGAATATAAATTGCATTGTCTTTTCACTTCTCTCCTAAAAGCTCAAGACTTGACGTGTATGAACCGCCACTAACTACCAACAACTGAAGTCGACCGCAACGTGTACGTGTCCGCAATATGAATAACGGGGCCTTTAAGTTTGTAGAAGAGAAGTTATACAAGAAAGAAAAAAGAAAAGTGTCATTGTTTGCATTGTAGACTTCGTTTCTATTAACTCAATACTTGCAAAAGAAAACTTTCTCTGTGAGAACGGTCTTGAATTTATACAAGAAAAGGAAAATGTAACTGTTTGCATTCTCTATTTCACTTGTTTCGATCACTTAACAATTGAAAAAGAAAACTTGCTCTGTGTAAACCGCCTTGATATTATACAAGAAAGAGTAGAGATAAGTGTAAAGCTGGATTTTCTCATCAGACGTTTTATGCCTTTGATACATTTCTGGCCGTTTTATTTAAACACATACGACGCATGCAAATATAGAAAGTAATCCTACTTCATGTGTGTTTTGAAACTTGTCTATTCAATTTTATACTTGTTCGACTTTTTTAATAGATGCATAGGCGTATCAACGCATTAAACCTCAACTGTTTGCATCGTAAATTCCACTTGTTTCTATTAACTTTAAACTTGCAAAAAAAAAACACTTGCTCTGTGTGAATTGGGTGCAGAAAAATGTTAACCAATTAAAATTTGAGGCTTTTAAGAAACTTTAATACGAAATTTCTACACAGTAAGTTTTACTCCGCAAGCTGAGTTTATAGAAAATAGAAAAGAGAAGATAAAAAACCTGCAGCGGTTTCAATTCTAAATTTCTCTCGTTTCTTATTAACTCACTAATTGCATAAGAAAATATGGTACGCCACTGCTTTGCAACCCCTTTTTTCTGGTAAAGAAACATCAGTCTATACGAGTAAGAGGCTAAACCCTTTAAGACTTGATAAAACACTTGGAGATGTTAAATAATTTCTTAAGAGCTTTTGATTCTTTTTCATTTTGTAGTCTTTCTTTATTTTTTTTTTTTTTTTTTTTTTTTTTTTTTGTTTTTTGCAATACAAAATGCAAATATAAGCAAATAAAGCCAAAATTAAACAAAAAAATACGAGCAACAATAAAAAGGATTAAAATTCTACGAAAAGTGTGCAGCAAAAATTACACTTAATAAATGCTTAAGCTTTAACATGCCCATATACCAAAAAAAAAAAAAAATTCAAAATAAAATATAAAGATTTTATATAAGAAATTAAAAACCTAAAATTAAAAATCTCAGAACTCTTAGAAGTGCCAGCAAGCTCGCACTTGCACACACGAGCTTATGACCTTAATTTGTTTGTCTTTTATTCCTCTTCTTTTGAAAATAAGACATTTTTTTATTTTACTTCTATACAAAAATTGTCTATTTAATTATGGAGCCACCAGGCACATGAAATGATTTCTTTTGATGCGGTTTTTATGCCACGACTTTTTTTTGCAATTTTAATTTTTCAACTTATACTCAGCCAACAACTTTTAACAGCCATAGAAAAGTTTGGTTATCTTGTAATATTTTAGAGGAAAAGAAAAAAATAGAACCCCAAACCTTGTCATCATTAACACTTTTTTCTTTCTTTTTCACAGTTTAACGATTTTTCAGCGTGATATGGAATACTTATGTATTTGTAGGTTTTTATTTGTTGCTGCATCTCATCATTGCTAAAGTATTCATTCAGTTCAACCACATCATTTACATTTTGTTGAGGTTGATTTTTTTAGTACACAATTCTAACGATTTTTATCTTATAAATTATAAGTTTTTTCTGCTTTTTTTTTCGTCCTCCCATACAGTATTTATTTTAATCTTAAAAAAATCTTTGTCGATAGTTAAAAAATTAAATCATAGTATTAAATGAAAAATAAAAAGACTTTCCTTCCAGGTTTTTATGACAGGACAAATTTGTTGACAAATTTTCTATAAATAGGCTAAAACTTGATCTAAATTTCGCAAATTTCTTTTATAAAATTTTTACCAAATTGCGTATAAATTTCGCCCAATATTCCA
The DNA here is from genome assembly GCA_930367215.1 of Pollenia angustigena. Classification (NCBI taxonomy): domain Eukaryota; kingdom Metazoa; phylum Arthropoda; class Insecta; order Diptera; family Polleniidae; genus Pollenia; species Pollenia angustigena. The sequence continues at coordinate 51,624,220 of OV884056.1, read as the reverse complement.
AAGTTATTGAAATTGCCTTTATTGTTCCAGATTTCCTATAACACTGTACAACACAAAAAAAAATTACAAGGTCTGGCCTATAAATTTTGATAGAGGTAACAAAAAAAAAAAGACACGTGTATCGGCGTTTTAAAAGTTTACATCTGAATTTCATTTGAGTTAAAGTTTCCCAGCTCTGGCACATACTTATTGTTTATCGGCATAAGAAACAATGTGACCCTTACATGTTAGGAATAAAATGTGTTTAGCAAATTTATGTAAAATGTTACGGAGAACATTTTTGTAAAATATATTTACCCTCTCACTCCTCAATGCATGGGTCTTTTTTGTCCTTCTTTTAAAAAAGAGCAAAAAACACCATTAAAACAGGGATTTAAGGGGTTAAAATGTTCCGCAAAAATATTATCCGTGAAATTTTACTTTAAGTCCCTCAACTTTATTTTAACTTTATTTGAAGATCTAAAATAAATTTCTGCGTTATAAAGTCTATTAAATGAAAATGTATTTTTTTAGCTCAAATTATGAATCTCGGCACCATTTAAACGAAAATCAATACAAATGTATGAAAAATCCTGCTTCCGTTTTCGTCGTTTCGGTTTGCGTCGAGTTTTTCCGGTCCCAATAAGCGACGCAAACCGGGGTATTGGTGTATAGCAAAATTTTCTATACTTTGTGATGTTTTACGAAATTTCCTATAAATAGTGAAAGTAAAAAAAAAAATCTAAAAAAAGTAAAATTTCGCAAAATTTCCTATAAAGTGTTTCCTATAAATAGCCGAATTTCCCAAACTATACGATATTAATAGCGATGTTTTACAAAATTTTGTAATAATAGTGAAATTCCGCAAAATATCCTATAAGTAGTGAAATTTCCTTCACGAAATATTTCGAAAAATTTTCTATAAAAAGTTTTTATACAGAGTGATGTTTCGCAAAATTTCCTACAAATAGTCAAAATTCAAAAAAATTTCCTAAAAAAAGTGAAATTTCGCAAAATTTCCTTTATAGTGAAATTTCGCAAAATATCCTATAAAAAGTGAAATTTATCAAAATTTTCTATAAATAGTTAAATACTGAAAAATGGTGAAATTTCCCAAAATTTCTTATAAAAAGTGCGATTTCTCAAAAATTCCTATAAAAAGTTAAATATCTCAAAATTTCCTATAAAAAGTTATATTTCTCAATAGTTGCTATAAATAGTTATATTTCCCAAAATTTCCCACAAATAGTGATATTTCGTAAAGTTTGCTATAAAAAGTGATGAATGGCAAAATTTTCTATAAGAAGTGAAGCATCGCAAATTTCGCAATATTTCCTAAAAATAGTGAAATATGGCTAAATTATCTATAAAAAGTTATACATTGCAAAATTTTCTATAAATAGTGAAATTTCGCAAAATTTCCTATAAATAGTGAAATTTCGAAAAGTTTGCTATAAATAGTGAAATATGGCAAAATTTGCTATAAAAAGTGATGTATCGCAAAATTACCTATAAAAAGTAAAATTCGCAATATTTCCTCTAAATAGTGAAATTTAGAAAAGCTTGCTATAAAAAATATAGCAAAATTTGCTATTAGAATCGCAATATTTCCTTTAAGTAGTGAAATTTCGCAAAAATTCCTTTAAATAGTGAAATTTTAAAAAATTTCCTAAAAATAGTAAAATTTCGCAAAATTTTTAATTAATATAGAAGTTTTTCCAAATTAATTGGTAAATTTCGAAATATGTATTTCCTATAAAAAGTGAAATATTGCAAAGTTTTCTATAAATAGAAAAATATATCAAAATCTCAAATTCCTTAAAATAATGAAATTTAAAAAGATTTTCTTTAAATATTAAAAGGCTTAAAAAGAATTCGCAACACTTCCTATAAATAGTGAAATTTCGAAAAAATTTCCTAAAATTATTGATATTATGCTTATTTTCTAGAAACAAGGAAATTTGAGTAAAAAATTTTTAAACGAATTTTTTATTAATTAATTTCACCAAATGTTCTATAAATAGAAAAATTTCCTATAAAAAGATACATTTCTTCTAATTTCCTATAAATATTAAAATTTCGCTTAATTTTCTTAAATAGTGAAATTGCTATATTTAATTAAATTAATTAACACAATTTTTGAAACGGCAAAGTTTTTTGATAAATTTTTAATTAAAATTAAAAATTATCATTTATTGAAAAAAAAAATATTCACAATTTTAAATTTTTACAATTTTTAGTATTCTATATAATCATTTTGGTAAAAGGTGCAGAATCATTAAATTGTTTGCTTGAATTTGGTGATTAAAGACAATTTTTAATAGTGCAAATATTTAAAGAAATTTGTATTAAAATTTATTTATACCCACACCGCACTAGTGGAGAGGGTATTATGCATTTGTGCTGATGTGTGTAACGCCTTAAGATATTGGACCTAGACCCACCTCAAAGTATACCGATAGACTCAGAATCACTTTCTGAAGGACCACGAGGGGAGATATTGTCAATTTAGATAAATCCATATCTATATGGAAACATAAGCTATACAGTTTTTCAAAAATAGGACCACAAGGGGTAGGGGGCAATTTCTGCCTCTTACAAACTTTCAAATCGATTTTAAAGAAGTTCATAAACATAGATAAATCCATATTTATATGGACACATAAGCATGATGTGTTTTTAAATACTGTGGTGTAGGGTATCATATGGTCGGCTTGACCGACTATACTTTTTTACTTGTTTTCATTTTTATTTAATGAACTTTACAACTTCTATACAATTTTTTTCTTGTCTTTACTACACAAAACTTTTTTCTTCTAATTACTTGATTTGAAGAAGAACGTGTTGTGTGATTCATTCAACGACTTTGCCCAGTACACAGAAAACAATTAAAATTGATTTCAATTAAAAAATTTGTGATAATAATTAAAAAATTAATTAAATTTTCACCAGTAAACAAATTAATAGTATCAATTAAACGTTTAATTTATTTGAATAAGCGTTTGATTCACTTGATTAAACGTTTAATTCACTTGAATAAATTTTTAATTAAAACTGATTTTATTTTTGATTAATTCTTTAATTTGTGCAAAATTTTGGACAATTTTTTCTGTGTATAGAAGTTATAAAAAAGTTAATTGCAAAAAATTATTAAATTTTAGGGTTTTAGTATTAAAGCAATTAATTAAAAAAATTAATTAATTGAAGCACAGCCGCGAATAACGTTGTAAACGCCACATTTTGCAAAAATTGTTTTTTTGCAGATAACCGTTGACCTCACTCTATTACACGGTTTAAACATCAAATCAACCAAAACTATACATCTTAACGCCTTCAAAATGGCATACAAAGTGTCAGCCAGTGGAAGAACATTGCAAGTTACTAACAAAATTATGAAACCGAAATGGTTTTGCAGTGCGGAATAATATTTTAAAAGCATATTGCATAAAAGTTTTTAGTATCATTATTTTAAATAATAGAAAAAAAAAGAATTTTAAAACAAATAATGCTGCCTGTCAAAAAACGTTTTTTTTGCTCTCCTGAAAAATTATTATTTTGTAACTTAAAACGTTATTCGCGGCTGTGCTTCAATTATTTCTTTAATTTATTAACGTTTTTAATTTCTTTTTTGTATTTTTAGGTAACTATCACAATTTTAAATGGAGTTAACTGTTATCTGTCATTAATTTTTCCCGGATTATGGTTGAGCATTATTGAGGTATATAAAGATTTGAATTGATAATGATAATTAAATATACAAGTGAACGTATGGGCATTTTCCCTACGTACACTATTTCCAAGAATGGATTACAAGTCGAATCCCAATCGAAAACTAGTTAAAAAGACTTCGTTTGTCTCTTGGACCTTCGTAGAGTACTTTTTCCACAAATATGGTCAATAGAGGACATTTCCACAAGACCTCTTAAAAATGTCAATACCAGATTTTTCCTTATTCTATAAACATGATATCTAAAAATTACACATAGATGAGTCTTTTCGAAAAACAAAAAAAAAACATTCAAATCATTAAAACTTTAAAATTTTTTCATGTTTAGTACCACATTACACCACTCACTACACGTGGAGAAAATTTTATAGTAAATAGTAATTACAACAAATCGTTTTAAGGTAACAACAATATTTGTCTCTATTTTAAGAGAAATGTTTTATAAGTGAGAGCCAACTTTACTATTCTAAGTGGTTAGATATAATTGTTCGGAGGCAACCATATTATGGTTATGGCTTCTTGATGGATGGCTAACCGTACAAGTGACAATAATAAGGTGGAAGTAACAAAAAAATATTTGATAACATTTTGCTACAAATAGATTTGTTTTAACGTGTGTATACCGCAAATAAATTTTGTTAAAGCCTAATGTTTGCATTTATCATTCGCATAAGAGCTAACTGCCTATTTCACGATGTGGGAAAGAATTCTTTCTTTAGAACAACTACATTTACAAAAAAACAAATTCTAAAATCTTTGTTTTTATCTTAAATGTATTTCTGTAGAAGAAACAGCTCCTTCGACATCGTAAAATTGGCAGTAGATGAAAAAATGGTTAGTATATTGTAGAGGATATAATGCGTTTGCTCTGATGTTTGTAACATCTTAAAAAACCATTTATTACACAGATCGGCTCAGAATTACTTTTCGAAGCAATCTAACAATGTCCATCCGTCCAGGTGGGTGTCTTTCTTGTGCGACAAGTACAGGTAACAATTTTGGAGATAATTTAAAGAAACTTAGTACATGGGTTATAAATACCACGAGGAGCTCATCTTTTGCAAATGGTTAGTATTAGTCTATAATTTCACATAGCCACCATACAAGCTTCTTTCCGGAATACAGTCTTTGTTACTTTAAATCATAATTCAATTCAAATACCAAAAGGATAACGTTGTTATTTGGAATAAATTTATTTTATTACAATCTAAATCATCTTTGCAAATTTTATTGGAATCGCTCAATGTTTGACCATAGCTCTCATAAAAATACCACTCCAAAGAAAAATTGGTATTGACTTAAACTTTGGCAAAACTAACTTTGACGGTAGTTACTATCTTGAGCCGAAATTTTGTGTTGGAAGGTCCGGAAGTGAACATTGGTATTCTATAAATCCAGTCCTTTAAGTTATTTAAAGACAAAAAAAATGAATATATCTTAAGAATATTTGCCACAAAAAACTTTAACATGAATCTTAACTTCATAACATTATTTTGTTCCACGAAAATATGTCTCTTAATTCTGTGGTGTTTGGTAGCATAGGGTCGGGCTTGATAGACTACACTTTCTTACCTAATTAAACTTCATTTTGTTGTTTGTAAAGCAATAAGAACGATTATAGTTAGCAGTAAGATGTAGCATCTCAACCCGTAAGAAATAGATTGGTCTTACTTCTTTACGGTTAGGTTAAGCTACTGTCCCAAATCCCAAAGTGTCTTCAAATCAGTGTTTAAAAAACTGCAGACAAAGTATAATAAACTGTCATTACTTCCACTTCTTCATTTGCCATTAGCCAAAAAAAAAAAGTTGCTTTTACTTCTGATTCATTAAATTTAAGCAGTCGCTGTCAAACTAACTCAAAAAGCGAAAAGCTGTACACAAATTTTTTATTCGATAGATTTTGATTTCGACTGCAGTTTTTTAAACCCCGCTTAAAATTTTAAAAGTTTCTACAGCTCAATCGATTAAAAATATTGGAAACTTTTACTAGCTTTAAATATCATCAATTTTATAAATTATAATATGAATTACTTTAGGGTACCTTAAGACCATTAGAGAATAAAAACATTTAAAAAAAAAATTTTAAGAAACGCTTTTCTTAAAAAAGAACATTTAAAAAAATTTTGCCCCCCCTAGATTTTATCCTGGCTACGCCCATGTATTCGTGTATTGTCATCGGGAATATGTATGCCTGCAAAGTTTCATCCATTTGCATTGAGTATAAGGCGGTTAAATTAACGTTACAAGATTTGATTTTCCGAAGTGAAGCTAAAGAAAAAGTTTTAAAAATTTTGCCCCCCTAGATTTTATCCTGGCTACGCCCATGTATTCGTATACTGTCATCGGGAATATGTATGCCTGCAAAGTTTTTAAGAAAAGGTTTTAAAAAAAGAGCCGAAATTGGTATAAAAAAGGAAATTTTTTACGTCTTTCTAACCTCCACACAAAAAAAAAACTCCAAAATTGTTCACTAATTCAAGCATTAATTAAAAATTAAATCAGTTTTAATTAAAAATTTACTCAAGTTAATTAAACGTTTAAATGATACTATTGTTGCAAATTTAATTAATTTTTTAATATTTACCACAAATTTTTTAATTGAAATCAATTTATATTTTTTTCTGTGCACTAACACAAGTGGTAAATGAGTGTATCTTAAGTTTGACTTTACGTAACTAATTCCAGTAAAAATACATCAAAGATCAACTTCACTTTCGCTTTTATGGGCCATAATTGGCAAAATCTTCCTCATAAATTTCTCTCCCAAAAGTCACTTAATTGTTAAAACATAAATTATTTACATATTTTTTTTTTTTTTTTATTCAAAACCAAACGCCAAGCTAAATTTATATTCTTGGGAAAATGTCTTTAAAACTATATCAATTTACCTTAATGAACCACAAAAGAAGCAAAAACAACAATAATAACAACCAATAAAGTCCAAGTTAAAACAAACAATGAAAAAAAGGGTCAAAGCGCAACAACAAAATCTATAAGAAGTGACAAAGGAGTTAAAAACAAACAAATACAATAAACTCATACAACTTAAAACAAAAGAACAAAACACTTAAAAACGCATTTTAGGAGGAACGACCATCCGTCCAAGCAAGCAAACCATCCAATAATAATAATAATAACAACAACAAAAAATACCTTAAGAAATCCAGAAATAAAAGTAAAAAGAATACAAATTGTTACAGTGGTTAAATACACTTCCTTACTATACGATAAATGTCTTCCAAAAAGAAAAAGATTACAACAATTAAAATATAAAAACAAACAAAAAACCTTTAGATCTTAAATTATGTCTCAGGTTACAATTGAAAAGCGTAAGAAATCTAAAGAAATGACATTTGACAGGAAATGTGTTCAATGACACCGTTTTCGGTTAATGTAGCAAGACAGACTAAAAGACGGACAGAAAGACGTTAAAACTAATTCAAGTTAATTGAAGTGAGTTTGATAATCAAGATGATAAGAAAGAGTGGACATTAATTAAGGTTATTTAGGCGAAATGAAAAGTTTATTATTTCATTAATAAAATTACGAAAGTTACGTAGACCTTTGGCGCGTTGAAGTCAAACAGACCAAAGCCGCATTTCCTTAAAACACTTTTAAAGCCTAAAATTGTCGAATCATGGGACGATTATATCGTCCAAATTTGTTTGATATTCTAGTCATTTCAATCTGTCAAATTTTATACAGATCGCTCCATAATTTATTCGAAATATAAGGCTGAGTTCCTATAAGGAGCATAGCGCCTTAAAGATTGTTTTCCATTCTTGTTTATCTGCTAATACGATCGTCAGCTCGTTTAACGTTTGCTGACTTTTGCTGCTTCGATGACTAGTAGTCGACGATAGGTGTGGTGAATCGGCATACCTTTCTTCTTGCAGCCTTACGGATTCCAGTCGATTGCTTTTGTGATTATGTCGGCTGGAGTTCTTCGCAGGACATACCCAACCCACCGCTGATTTCCGAATACACTTTAAAACGCATAAGCAGCAGCGAACTTTATACACATTACTAAAGCCAAATTTTATAAAGACAGACAAGACAGATGGCATTTAACCCGAAAAATTCTAATTCCTGATGGAGGGTATAAAAATTCGTCACTGCCAAATGTAGAATTTTTAGAAAATAACCATTCAAATATCTAAATTTTGATTCACATTAATAAAGTAAAATTTTCTCCATAATTCAAGAAATAATTTTAATATCTCTGCTTCCTTATAAATTGATCACAGAACTACAATTAAGTCTGCTTTATATTTTCCTTCGCTAAAGGGGGTGAATACTGTAATTAGTGAATATCTAAAGATATTTTTATTTCTATTTTTTCTTTTTAATACATTTTATGTACTTAAAAAAAATGAATGCAATTGTCTCTGTCCACATGCATAAAGGTCTGTTCTAAGCATTAATGGGTTTTGTTATATTGAAATGAGAAAAAAGTATAAAAAAGTTTAAAAAAAACTATAAAGAAAGTGCAATCAACCAGAGCATTTAAATGTCCAAATATAAGAACACATACACACACATAGGCATATAAATACTCGCCAAATGCAAAACACCCAGCCTGACAACCGGACGCACTCATTAAAGCCTTGAAATTGAAAATATAGACTCAAATAATGTTTGAATGTGTATGTGGAAAATAAAACTAATAATGATTTTTTCTTTGTTCAACCTGCTTGTACTTTTTTTACTTCTTATTGTTGTTGTTGTAGTAATATTTATACGAGGGTTGAGTGAAAAGTTTGTTCAAGTTTTGCAATACGAAAATAATAAGGATATCTTTGGTTTGAATTAAGGTTGATTGTTAATGGATTTATACAAATTAAAGAGAAAAATCGTTGAAAAATTGTTTGTTATGTTACTACCCATAAGGGCTTTCAACCGGGATTGGTTTTTCTGAATCCCGGGATTCGGGATGGAAGAAGAAAATATTTCGGGTCTTCGATTTCGTGATCCCGGGATTTTCGGGATATTTTCAATCCCGGGGTTCAGGGGATTTTAAAAAAGTGTTCGGGATATTTCGGGTTTTTTTAATTTTTTTTATACCCAATATAAAAACAAATTTTAAACTGCATAAAAACAACTTAATTTTCGAGTTAAAATACACATTTCATGAACGTATATTATTTATTTGTAAAAATATAATAAAAACAAACTTAAATTATTAATTCATCAAAATTCATAAAGACAATGTAAAGCGGCTCATACACTTGCAATAAAATTGTTAAGTTTTACGTATTGTACAATTATATCGCTAATGTGTATGTGCTACTCGAAGGTGGCACAATATAAAGTGGCAACAATCAAAAGACTCCTGATTTTTATTGCACAACAATAAAAGTGAAATGTGTTGGCAACATTGTACAACAATGCTGTTTATGTTATTCCTATAGGTTAGTTCACCTTGTTGTTAAACGAATGAAACCATTGTGCGACTTATTGCATAAAGTCTGGAACTCTGTTCAACATTTCAAGTGAAATGCTGTCAAAACGCATATGAAGAAAACTTGTGCGGAATATCTATTGAATAATGTTTTTGTTAACCGAACTAACACAGAGATGTAAACCATAATACAAAAACTGTAAAATTTCAACAGAACTAGAGTTCAGTTGTATTAAAGACCAATATTTTAAGCAAAACTAAGCTGTTCCGTCAAAATTATGTATACAAACTTTGTTATGGCGGCACAAATATGTTTTCAGATTAACTAAACCTAGTTTAACTTACATCTCAAAAACCCAGCCTAAATGTATTTTAAAATTGTCCAAATATATAAAAAAATTTTAATACAATTTAAAATTGTCCATATGTATTTCAAATGTATTTTAAACTTTTTTTTTGTCAACAAATACACGTCTTTATACAAGTTATTTAAAAAAAATAATAAAGAATATAAAAAAATCGGGATCCCGAAAACCCTGGGATTAGAAATCAGAAATCCCGAGATTCGGGATTCGCCTAATCCCGAAAATCCCAGGATTTCCCGATTGGAAGCCCTACTACCAATAAATGTTGCCAGATGTAGGATTTTTCTACACTAAAAAATAAGCGTAGGAAAATTGGTAGAGGCTATTAAGATTTTTTTAAATTAAGACGCTTTTTTATATAATAATTATTACACTCACAATATTATTACAGTTACGGACTGTAGTTTATCAAAGAAGTATTCCGTTGGGTCATTTTTAAATAATTAAATTAATTAAAAAAAAAATAAATTTATTTTTGACTGATTCTAACAGTTATTCAAAAAACTGTAAACAAAGTGGTCAGTACAACAAAAGTAAAACAAACGTGTGTAACAGGGTAAGTTAATAATAATATTCTCTCTCACTCTCTCTCTCTCTCTCTCATTAGAAAAACAAGCGGACAGGTGTCTGTCTGGTATTTTTTAGAAATTGAGCTCTTTTGTAGAGTAAACGAAAATTACTAAATATAATAAACACCATAAAAACAAGGAATATTCAGTTAATTTATTGATCGTGAATTTATATAAAATAACTCAAAATTCATTTGTTTTTACGGAACACGGAGTTGAATTTTTGACAGTGAAAATTAAATGAGTTAAAAATAAATGAAAAATAAGTAGACCGGGTTTAAACTGAATTTTCATTTATTTTATATTACAATTTCAGTTCATTTTACGTAGAGAATATTGTGAGTGTATAAATAAAGACCAGAATAGAAAGATTATGTAGGCATTTAAAAAAAAAACTGCTACATATTTAGGCTTTACAAAAGTCCAAAATTTTTCTAGCTCAAAACCTTGATCTATCAAAAAGTTTAAGTTTAATAATCAGATCACTGCTAAGAAGCCCCATATTTTAAAGGGGTGTAATCAACAACTTTTAATTACATTTAGAACTTTAAGACGTATTAGCTAAAATAAAAATAAATTTAATAAACAACTTTAATTATTGACATAATTATTTGCTTTCGTATTTTTATTGAAAGTCCTTTTCTCCCAGCTCTCGTAAAAAAAGTCAATATGAAAATAAATTCGGTCATAAACAAAGACACCAACCACCCGCTTCAATATTCGGAAATTTTTTGAATTATTATGAAATTGACAACAAACGACTACAGCAATGTTCATCATAATGTTCGTAATGATGTAAACAGATGACACTCAGACAGTAAAGGAAAATTTTATAGTGATGTTTCGTTAACATGTCATAAAATTTTTTTCGATTTTGAACCTTTTTTTTATCAAGTTTAGTGTGCTATTTTCCTTATCCTTACTGTTTATTTTGAATATTTGTTTATTAAATTAAATCAAGTCTTAATTAAACAATAGTTGGCTTAACTAATAAAATATTAATTTATTTTTATAACATTTTTCTGTAACACTGACTCACTGCGAAAGAGTTATATTGACTCTTGTATGTGAAATAAGAACAAAGAGTTATTTAATTGATTTTGACACTTGACAGTTTAAAAAGTTAATAAGATTAAATTTTGAATCACTTAAACACGATCACCTCGGTTTTGATTCGCAAAACATCGAATAAACATAATATAAATGTTCGACGTAAAAATGTTGAATGGAATATTAATACTTGATACGGAAAATATCGCAATCCTTTTCTGTACAAAAAGAAACTTGTTATAATTGAAAAAAGAGGTTAACATTTTTTTTTTTTTTTTTTTGAACAGAACACAGAGGTCATATTTTCCCTACAAGAAAAAGAATCACAAACATTGCTTAAAGTTTCGATATGTTAAAAACAGATCACATATTTAATTTACAGAAAATATTCTGTTCAAAACACAGAACGTATGTTTTCTGTCCAAACAGCTTTTATTATTTGCACAGAAAACAAAGTTCATATTTCTATACAGAAAACATAGATTACAATTTTTGTACAAATAGCAAATATATTTTCTGTAAATAAATCAGAACTAACATTTTCTGTAAAGAAAATCGAGCTCATGTTTTCTAAACAAAATAAATTTTTTCTATAGAAAACATAGAATGTAGAAAAAACAAAGATTATATTTTCTGTATAAGAAACATATTTCCTGTTAAGAAGTCAACATTATATTTTCTTTAAAAACGTAGAAAATATAATTAAAATAAAAACATAGAATCTTTTATGTAGGGAAAACGTGCTTGTTTTTTATAAAGAATAAATTTTTTATACATTCAAAACATAGAAAATATTATATCAATCAAAAACATCGAATTATATATACTTAAACCACTTTGTTTATTTTCATTAACGATAACATCGAATACTTATATTAATAACAATAAGAATATACTTTCCATAACTTAAACAAAAATTAAAATTTGTTTCTGTAAAGAAAACATCGAACTGAGAGTTTTATATTCTTTAATGCAATAGAGAAAATTTGTTTATATAGGAAACATAGAAAATTAAATTTGTAGAAAAAATATCGAATAACTTTTGTACGGAAAAGGGAACTCATATTTTCTATTTAAAATAAATTTTTTAAATCAAAACATAGAAAATATAATTTAAAGCAAAAACATCGAATTATATGTACTTAAAACACTTAGTTTATTTTCATTAACGATAACATCGAATACTTATATTAATCACAATAAGAATATACTTTCCGTAACTTAAACAAAAATAAAGATGTGTTTCTGTAAAGAAAACATCGAACTAAGAGTGTTATATTCTTTAATACAATATAGAAAATTTGTTTATATAGGAAACATAGAAAATTAAATTAAAGAAAAATCAAATAACTTATGTACGGAAAAGAGAAATCATATTTTCTATATAAAATACATTTTTTATATCAGAACATAGAAAATATTATTTAAAGCAAAACATCGAATATTTTATGTACAAAAAAAAACAATATATTTTCATTAACGAAAACATCGAATACTTACATACTTTGATTGAAAAAACATTATATACATATTTCTTTCGTAACTAAAACGAAACAATTTTTATAAAGCAAACATCGAATTTTAAATTGTATTCACTGTAATATATAATTGATTACATATTTTTATTATTATTATTATTTATTTTTTAATAACTTGAATTCTCGCAGACTAGACAAGTCAAGTGTTAAAAAGAAGTTTATTTACTTACACCAAATTCTACAGTTTAGAGATTTCTCAAGACAATTAAATCAAAAGAGGGGCGTTAGAAAAAAAAATCAATTAAAAAGAACGCAAACAAAAGAACAAATTCATTCATGTATGAACATTTGTATGTCTTTATGTTTAATTTTTCGTCTGTCTATGTCTCAATTAAAGATACCATCTACTATTCCCAATTGCCCATGAATGAATCTAATCGTACTAGACCATACTCCTACTATTTGTTTAAACAAAACAATCATAATTCTTAGACAAAGATCACAAAAATAAAACACACACAGAAAAAAGATATGTTGATTTATGGTGGATTATGACAATGATGATGGGTGACAAGAACGATGGACCATCATTATCCTCATCGTCATCATAATAAACATCGTCGTCAACATATCAAGACCATTAATACTGAGTGCAGAACCACAACAGACTGTCTGACGCAGTTGATGTCTTCTTTGTATGCCGGATATGCTAATCAGACCCCAGAGTACTACTATTTAGTATTTGTGTGTAGAAATGGACAATAAAATTTTTATTTTTCTGTTTAGGTTCTTTTTTTTCAACTAAACCAAGAGAAACACTTTGATTTAACACTTCTTGTCAGAAATTGATTGAAATATTAATAAAAATCATAAAAAATTAAACTATTGTAAATATGAGAGAAAGTATTGTAACCCTCTTGTAAACGCTGGCGCACTTTAAATGCGTTGCATTTTGAAAAAAAGTGGAAGTTGTAATGAAAATGTATAGAAACTAGTTTAGAAAAGCCCTTATCACAGAAGTTGTTCATAGAAATAATGATCAGGAACGTGTTCAAAATGTTGACATTAAAAGAAGGAGGAGAGAAGGCAACTCTTTAGGAAATAACAGCAAAACAAGATTTAAACGTTTTCTAAGTACCCCAATTTTTTATATAGAAAATATCCAATAACTTTTTTATGTTATGTTAAAGGCATGATAACAAAGTCTAATATTTACGTACTAAAAATGGTTAAAGCTGCAAAGAATTAGAAAACTTAAGGAGCTTCTTCGCGAACATAGCTAAAATTCCCGAAAAATTGCAAAATTGAAAGCAAACCCTAAAATTTATTTAATATCGCTAATTGGTCAAAAACAAAATATAGGAAACATAAAAATCGTTTAAAAAAATTAGCTATTATGATGAAGAATAAACTTTTCGTCAGCTGTTAAAAACAGGGCATTTCACTTTTTCATGTTGTGTTTTGTTCTCGCCGAATATCAAATAGCATTATTACAGGGTGGGCAAGAATTTATATACATGCACCTTTTCAGAAGGTGATATTTTTGTAGAGAAAAGCAAACACCATTAGATAAGTGCGTTTAAAATTTTGTGTTATTTTCTTTCGTTTTTAATCCAAATTTTGATATTTTAATTAGGCTAAAGTTCATCAAATTTAAATTTAATTTAATTACTAGCTGAATCGGCTAGCGTTGTTTTGTAATATAACTTATTTATTTTAGTTATTACCGGTTGATAAGTTAAGAAGATAAATGGAGGGGGAGTTATAATACCTCTTGGCCTATTTAACGCCCTATTCCCTATTTCCTTTCATGCCTAATCTGCTTGCCAAATTTTAAGAAAACCGGTTGATTAGTTAAGAAAAAGCTTTTACCCCTCTTGCCACATTTCACGCCTTTAATGATAAAATCTATAGATCTAAAGACTATAGTTCCTTCCAGATGTTACAATATTTGCCTGCTTAATTTCAAGAAAATCGGTTGATTAGTTGAATAGATATAGCGAGGGGGAACTTTTACCCCTCTTGACCTACTTCGCGCCTTAAATTACAAAAATTATAGGCTATAGTTCCTACCAAATGTTACACTATCTGCCCGCCAAATTTCAAGAAAATCGGTTGTATAATTAAGAAGATATAAGGAGGGGGAGCTTTTACCCTTCTTGTTCTATTTCACGCCCTTTTTAATATTTCCCTACAGATTTTATAGTGTCTGCTTGCTAAATTTTCAGAAAATCGGTTGATTAGTTAAGAAGATATAGGGAGGCGATGTTTTACCCCTTTTGCCCTATTTCACGTCTTATTTTCCATCTCCTTCAGATGTTACAGTGCTTGTATGCTGCATTTTAAGAAACCCGGTGCATTAGTTGAGAAGACATAGGGAAGAGAGGCTTTTACCTCTTTTATTGTTTTTCACGCCCTCTAGCGATATAAAATATACCTTACAACCTATTCTCATACCTAACAAATACACATACAAAATTTCATAAAAATCGGTCAAGCCGGTTCGGATGAGTTCAATTACAAAAATCGTGACACGAGAATTTTATATATAGATTTTTATGATGAAAGAAATTGTTTCTTAAAAGAAGTCGATGTTCTTAAAGAAATTTTTTTTTTTTAATTATTCTGTTTGCTACGCCTCTGCCTTCATATAGAAAATCAAATATATGAATAAAATTTTATCACATCTTTTTTTAACATTTTTACTACAGATTGCGTCAAGCAAAAAGATTGAACAACTATTTCATGCGTGTAGGGGAAAAGCGGCACCAAACAACCAAATTTTGTTTAATATTCTTTTCCTTCTTGTCACTTCTATGCGGAACTAGAGTAAATGTTTAGTCTACATTATTATTATTAAGTAATAGTTGTATTAAAAATAATACAAAGGCCTAATAAAAGATGTCACCAATTTACACTCATATTTTCAAATAACAGTGGGAAAATTTTTTCCATTTAGTTTTTTTTCGCTAGACTTGTCCTAGAAAATAAATACAATATGTAACACAAATTAGTATTAATAGTACAGTAATGATAGTAGATAGTACCATCTTCTTTGCATCTTAAACTTTAACATGGACTAAATGCATGGCAGCAGCAGCATTTCATCTATTCATGCTGTAAGTCTAATACGCAGCAACATGGAAACCCTGTTCGTTAGTGGGAGAAGTATATGGGAATTAATTTTTTTTTTTTTTTTTTTTCTTTAAATTAAAGAAAGGAAATTATTAAAATATTGTGGTATCGAGTTTATCTAAAAAAAACAAAGGCTTGAGAACAAAAATAAAGCAAACACACACTCTGTTGTAAACTTATTAATAGTGGCCAGTGTTTTTGTTTTTTTTTTTTTTATTATTATTAGGAAATTAGTTTAGAAACGACAACATCAGCCGCAATGGAAGTAGTTTTAACAGTGAAACCAGGAACCTTACCCTTACTCTAGAGCATTTGTTTAAGTTTTCTATGCAAGAGCGTGAGAAATAACACCCTCTATCTGGTTATTGGGTCTGCATGCACAATTTTCTTTTCATATTATGAGTTTTATTTTTCCAGTTTTGACGAAAAATTATGTAAATGCAGGCAGGCAGCTTTTGCATTTTATTATTTTTCCGTTTGTTGCATTAAAACAAACATTTTCCTTTATTTTATCGAACCAAGTGGGTGAGTGCCAGCCTGGTTACCTGTTATGAACTTGCATATTATTGGTTCTGCATCAAGGATTTGTTGTGGTACTAAAACCACCCTCGTTTTACACAAAAGGAAAGGTGATCTATGGGTCAATTGTTGCATGATTTTTTTAATTTTTTTTTTTTTTTTTTTTTGTTGTATTTGATTATTTAAAACGGAAGTTTAGTTTGTTGAATTATTAACAACTTCCTAAATTCTCATACATTAAGTTTTTGCACCTGATGGGTGGGGTGGTTTAAAGTCCTTATAAAAAAGTTCTTAAATTCCCATACATTTAAAAGATTATTTGTTTGATTGTTTAAAGGAAAAGGATTTTTCATATCTCAACCATGACTTAAATAAAGCAGGAAAAATAAAATTTTATTGTTTCTGAAAAGTGTGAGAAAATTTTAGATTTTGTTTGAAATTTAAATTAAAAAGTTTCTTTAATTAAAAAGCAAAAATTACTTCCAGGAACTTGGAGTAAACGAAACTAAATCTTGTTTTATACAAATGTTTACATTTCAATAAATTTAGTAACAAAAATATGTTTTTAATAAATGATTTAAAAAAATCTTGTTTTCCCGCACAGCCATCGACGACTGCTGGCAGTCGATAGTCAAACATCAACCTTTAAACCAGTGTTCGAAAATTAACACTAAATATCGTTCTTTAATGTTCGGTTCGGTAGATTTGTGGAAAACACAAACGCTAATAGTGTTTGTGTAGAAATTCATTAAAAAAAATAACGTTTCCCTGTTTGTCATCTTTTGAACACAAAAATAATGCTGTTTTCATCATACTCAACAAATGATGAGAACATTAAATTCCGTTCGGTTTTTTTTTTTTTGAAAATCCACGAACTTCAATGTTTTCGGTTCGGCTCGTTAATGTTCGTCGCTTTTTGCTGATAAAAAAAAACCAAACATTTTTTACAAAAACAAAACACACACGAAAAAAACATTATAGAACATTAAAATATAATGTTTTTCTACAGTATCACTACAATTGTTCTGTTTTTTAACGAAGAACCGAACATTATATAATGTTCGGTTCTTTCTTGAAAATAGTTACGAACGGTATTAAGGTTTGTGTATGTTTACACAAACACTAAAAAAATAGATATCGTTCTTCGGTGTGTGAGCCGAACGCTAAATAATGTACTGTTTATTTTCGAACACTGCTTTAAACTAAATTGTAATTATTTTATTTTAAATGAAAAATTCAATTAAGAATTTTTGTTATTTAAATAATATTTTAATTAAAAATTTATTTCAAAACAACTAGAATTTAATCAAAATTATATTTTTAATTTTCTTTCAACCAAAAAAGTAATTGATTTAATTATTGCATTTTTATTATTAAATTGAAATATTTTTTAAGCATTTTTTTTAATTGATAAAAAACTACTGTTAATTTTTCTGTGTAATTCAGTTTAATTTAATCGCAAAACATTCTATGTTTTTGTTTAAAGATAAAACTTTTTGAAAAAATTAAGTTGTTCATTTAAAAAAAATTCGATGTTTTTATCTACTGTCTGCTTCAACCTCGCACAGTCAAGATGCCTGATGCCAAAAAGTTTAAATTTGGAGCGGAGGTTGGTCTCTCGCCAAAAACGGGTTTTGGGAACTTCGAATGCTTAGGGCCTGAAAAGGAAAACGTGCATATTCGCTAAAATCATATCTTCTTAATTAAAAGAGATACAACGGATAAAACCTGTATTTTGGACCTTTTTTGTCACTCCATCTATCTTTTACCTAAAAAATACAAATAACAATTTGGTACTTTTCAAAATTCGAACGTTTAAGAGGTGAAAATCGTACATATTTAAGGTATTTTTTTACAAAACATGTTTCTCCATTAAATAAAAAAGGCATACATATATTTGGTACTTTTTCGAAATTTAAACGTTTAAGGGGTACAAATTTTTGGTACTTTTTTACTAAACATTTTTCTCCATTCATTGAAAAATTGGTATTAAATTATAGTTTCCCACTACAATATTGAAATTTTTGATCTTTCAATAGGGACAAAAAAAGTATCAAAATAAAAAAAAATCGGGAACTAAGTGCCTGTTTGCAGAACGCGAGCATAAAAGTGACTCTCTCACAAACAGGCAGTAAATTTCTTTCTTTGTCTTTTCCGTTCTAAATGTGACAGTTTGAGAACTTTCTAAATTAGTGAACTTAGAAACATAAAGTTTTAGGTTCACGGTCCTGAGTGAATGCGAACCTTTAAGATGAAAAATGTTGGTACTTTTTTGTTAAGACCTAGAAGCATAAACTATGTTTTATAAATATGTCCACGAATGATAGGGAGACGCTTACAAAGTTAAATGCTTGTTTGGGATACGAGAACTTCCTTAGAAGTATCACGTTACGCCACCAAGCAATTAATCATGTATTTAGACCCATGTTGCTCAAATTTTTCCTATTCTTTCACTAAATTGCGCTTTACACCAAAATAAAAAAAATTGTAGAAAAATATAAATTATTCTTTGAGAAACAATTTAAAATGCTTGGTGGCGTAACGTGACAAAGAGAACCCTTTCCTGTGGAAATACCCATATACGTTTTCGTAATTATGACTTGTGCTTGAATCATTTGAAGTCGAAACAGCTGCATTGCTGACAGCGTTAAGTCTTCCCATTAACCGCGAAAATTATTCATGTAACGTAAATCTGTTATAACTTTGTTTTCGTAAAAATAAACGCCACCCTACTACACACATCTAAAATTGTCCACATCTATATGCAAATTAAACATTTATTTAGAAAACTTGTTTTCTTTTCGATTTAAAAAAGTCATGATCTTTTGTCACACCACAATGAGATGACAACTAATTTTTTAATCAAATTGTTTAATTTATAAAATAAAACAATAAAGAAAACATAAATTTTACTTCAATGATATAAAGAAAAACTGTTGGAAAAAAACTTCAATTTAGATAAATAAATTTGCATCTATCTCTGTTTCTATAGACATAAGAAAATACATAGATATGTACATATGACTGAACTTACATAAACACATACATAGATTTAGCTCTAAAAGTTATAAAAACAAAATAATATTTTTACAAAACAAATTGAGTTGAACAATTAAATTAAATTGATTTCAATAACAACACAATCATCTAGATGCAAACTAATAAAGAATGAAAATGAAATTTGAAAAATGAAAAATAAATGAACGAACAAATAAATGAATGACTGGATGAATGGACAATGAAGACCAGCGTCCAAGTAAAATTATGAGTTTAAGAAATGACTCAGAGGTAAAATGTAAAGAGAGATTGCTTTCGTACTGTTTGCATTATAGAGAAAAGCAATAACCCAGTGAAATTTAAGGGAAATGTGGATTATAGTGCAACATTTCATTGAAATATATTTAGTACGTGTCAATTTTTTGTTGGGTAAAAATTAACCAGATACTTAAAATATATCTGGTAGTTACTTCATATCAATTTAGCATATTTATTGTATTTTAAAGATTCTTTGTTGGATTCAAATAAATTGCTATAACTTTGTTTAAGTCTGACTATGAGTTCTTTTATTCTTCAATATATTTTTACTTTGAACAACATGCAAATAAATCATTGAAGTGTTTTATGTTGCACCATTGAAATTCTTTACTTTTGCCAGACGTTTTTCTTTATTCTTTTGCATTTACCCATGGAATTTCTTGTTTTGCTAAGAAGTCAGATTAAATATTACATCAAAAGCAATTGTATTTTTAGTTAAGCCCATCTTTTCTGACACAATTGACAATTGATCTATGAGATTTAGTAAATTTTTAGAAGTAAGTCAGAGCATTATGAGAATTAAATATATATTGAATTTAAGAAAATTGTTTGTTTGATATTAGAAAAAACAAGCAAAGATAACTTAAGCAAAATAAATGCATAGATATTGTTACATAATCATTCTGTTTTATATACTCATGTTGAAGAATTTGTGGACAAACTATATACGAGGGATGGTTTCTGCGATTCAAAAGTGGTGATTTGAACCGCCTTTATTAAAGATAAAGAACAAAAAAAAAGTTTCAGCCAAAATCAGAAAGCAAAATCATTTGGAGCCACTCAAGCAGCCATTTTAATAAGTTTGTAAGCAAGTAAATTGGGTACCAGACAAACTATTTCAATGCCATAAAAGGTATGAAATTTTGCTAACGCCAAGGCCAAGGTAATGCCCTGTATTTGGTTAGACTGCGATGCACACTGGGAAATAAGGCCAGTTAGGCGGCGGAAAAATCATATCTTCTATGCTAATGGTCTGATCTAGAGATGGGCAAATTGAAAAAATTTATCGATATTTTTTAAGAGTATCGATATATATTATTTCAAAAATATCGATGTATCGATATATCGAATGTATTTTGCTGAAACTATTACCAAATTAAAAAATGTAATATATATACATATATGTATGCACAAATCTTATTATTATTCCAAATATAATATAGGCACATACATATATTGCTCCAAAACCGCATAAAATAAATCTTTTCAAATTCGTTGCAATGTGAAAACCCGACTTTTTTCTTAATTCTTCTTATAAATGCTAATATTTACATGCAGTCTACAACTGACATGATTTGCTTAACATTAACACTAAGATGACGTTAGTGTTAAGTATAGACTCATCATGTTAGAGGTTTTCTCATGTTATAACACGGTTGTTAATGCAAATGTTTTAACAACCCTTGTAGACTTGGAGTTATAGATCTTCATACTAGTTATAAAAAACATATGATGCATGCAGTGATGCCAATTCTTAAAAAACGTCTAAAATTTTGAGTTTTCAATGAAGACTGACTTTAAAAAATATCGAATTCGATAGTTGTATTTCAATATCGATATATGGATATTTTAAATATCTGCGATATATATCGATTATTCTTTTTAAAAATATCGATATTTTGTTACATCGATATTTTTTGCCCATTCCTAGTCTGATCCACAAAAAATGTATCGATGAAGGCTCCGCGAAGCCCCTGGTGCAGTAAGTCCGCGTGCAGTAATTCACAATAATAGAATCCCAAATTATATGCAATAAGTCCCAAGCTGAAAAAAAAGAAATAAATCTAAAAAAAATTAAATTATTCCCAAATTTTTCAAAAATAATTAATTTGCAAAACATGCTATGTTTTTGTTTAAAGATAAAACTTTTTGGTTCTATTTTGTAATAAAATAACTCCCAAAGATATTAATGAATTAACTTCCAACTACAGTCCATCGAAAAGGAATGATAATAGGCCCATAAAAAATGAGAGAATACAAAAATGGTAAAAAGGCCCGAAAAATAATGAAAAATTTTATGAATTTTATATTTTTATTTAGGCTTGAGTTTATTAAAGTTAATGTCCATTAAATTATTTTTACGGAAGGAAGTAATTTTTACAACATGAAATTGTTGTTAAAATTTATTGATAATTTTCTTGGCTAAGCTGGGGCTCGAACCTGAGTTGAATTTACATGTTTTAAGAATCACCACATTCTTTCCTCAGAAATCTTTGAGTTCTAACCTCTGCACCACTGCAATGCGGTGCCTGCCAGCCAACAGTCAAACGTCAATCTTTAACCAGTGGTCTACTGCAGGTTCGAAATTTGCTGTAAATATCATTTTTCAATCCATCTGCATGTTGCCTCCTTTTCTTCTGTTTTTTCGTATTCTTTCTGTCAAGACTTTGACTTGAAAATCTGAATACATTTGTATTCAGTAAAAATAATTTAATGAAAATTAAATTTGATGAACTCAAGACTAACTAAAACTATATAAAAAAAAATTGTATTTTTAAATTTTTATTTAATAATACACGGGAACAAAATTGCACTTGTTTATGCGGCCTGGAACTTTATTGCAAATTTTTGCTAATTTGAGGTCGTGATTTCAAATCTAGCCTCCGCGCCGGTTTTCCTAAGAATTAAGTATATTTGAAAAAAGTAATTTTTTAAATTTTAATATATTATTTTCTATCAATTATTATTAACTGAAACTGAAAACATTTTTAATTTAATTTAAAATAATAAAACTTTGGTTCTTATACAACATAATAAAATAAAATAATTTTTTGGGTACGAATTCTTGTTTGCTGTAAAATCTGGGCATCTCTCGTCTTGATTTAAGTTTCGTCTATATTAAACCTTCTCTATATTTTTTATTGCACAGACTCTTTGATGCTTCACAGAAAAAACTCTCCAAAATGTTTCACCAATTAAGGCATTAATCAAAAATAAAATCATTTTTAATTAAAAATTTAATCAAGTGTATTAAACGTTTAATCAAGTAAATTAAACGTTTAGTTAATACTATTAACTGGTTTAATTGATACTATTGATTTGTTTGCTGGTGCAAATTTAATTAATTTTTTAATTAATATCACAAATTTTTTAATTGAAATCAATTTTTATTTTTTTCTGTGTTCTGACACTATTTTCACGAACTAAAATGTCGTAAGAATAAAGTAATATGCTTTTCTGCAATAAAATGCTATTGTTGTTATATTAAAAATTTAACAATATTGAAGGTCAATGCGCGGGCTCTTACACTAAAAATAAATTAATAATATTTTACTGGGGTCTACTGCAGACAAAAATACAACATATTTACGCTATAATAATTCGATAAGACCCACCCTAATACATACCCTTATTTTGATTGGGGTGTTATATCCGAAACTTAAAATCCAGAATTTGAAAATCTCACTTATTATAATGCAAAGTCGCTGGTTTCGCTTATTAAAGCTTTTAAATCTCTCCTTGAGTACGGCCGATAGCCGTATTTGAAAAGACGCTTAAGTTTGCGAAGCCGGTGTTTGTTATTTCATAGAGGAAAACATCCTTGGGACTGGCTAATTGCCAAATAGAGGTCAAGAAGTTTTGCCATGACTAACTTTCATTTGTTCCAATTGATGCAGAAATATATGGCTGAGACACCCTTCATTTCAGAACAGTGTATCCGAAATCGACTTGATTCGTTCTAGGCCTCAAAACAATATCATATGACGATCATATGATAAAAAAAATTCTATCTGGCTGTTTGTGCTTACAAACTTACATTTCAGTTTGATGAAGGGGGAAAGACAAAGGGAAAAGTGTACTTTGTTTTATGTACAAGCAGTTTTTGTAAGTTTGTTATTGAAAGGAAAAAGAAGAAAGAGAGCACGCATGCAAAATACTTAAATGCTGCAAAACAAATGTTTCATTCTATGGACACAAATGCAAAAAAGAATTGAAGAAAGTTTTTGCAGCAAATGTTTCATAATATGAACGAGGACAAAGCGACCATAATTACCGAGAAGCACTAGCCGATAATAGTCTTGTTATTGACTTTCTTGTTCATACGATTGCTTTGTTCACTATAATTTTATTTATTTTTCTTTTTTTTAAACCATTCTTTGTTGTCAGCATGAGAAAATTAGTTTTTTTATATTTTATACATATGTGACGCGAAAAATAGAAAGGGACCTTAGGGCTTAGCCATTTTAAAGATTTAAATACGTGTATCTTTGGTGTACCATCACTGAGCGTGTTGGTATTGGTATCATTTGAAAGCGACACATCTCAACCTGACCAACAACCTTGAAAACGCGCGTAGGTCGTCCCTACCTCTTGATTTGTGTAGTTGGTTTTTACTGTTCCCTTTACCTCACTGGTCCCTTTCTCTATGCGCTGTCACATATATATATATATATATTTTATGCTTTTGTTGCTGCATAAGAGCTGTCTTATTGAAGCGCTTGTTTATGCGCTTTTTTCTAAAAACACGAATTTTCTTGCTAAGTATCCTTAAATGAGGATAGAATCGGCTGTTACTGGCTGATTGATAAACTTATTGTAGATCCGTAATAGATGGTAGTATTGAAAAAATTTTAAATAAAGTCAAAAGTAAAATTAAGCCCTGCTTAGCGACATGATGCACAGAAATATTTCATGAAACAAATAACTTTTAAAACGGGTCAATTACTTAATTTTACTTAATATTATAATATTTTGAATTATTTTATTACAACCTTCTTCTAAACGAAATCAAATACATTTATTTAAACAACATTCATTAGAAATAATATTAGGCATATGTTTAGACAATTAACTTTTGACACGATATTACCTTGAGATATTAAAACTCCCATACTTTATTCCATTACACCTTTTAATGCCTTCCTTTTAAAACTTTAGATTTTGTTGTTCCTTAATAAAGCAAAAACATATTCGTGTCACAAAATAAGATTGCACAATACAAGTAAAATTGATTTTAGTGATAGTGTCCTAACATGTGTACAAAATAAGCACAATAATACATTAAAGTCATATGAAATAAAGAAATAATCTTAATAAAAATATCGTCTAAAGGTCTAATACACATAAACATACAAGTTTTTATATTAGGAGACACAATTAAAAAAGGACCTGTCGCTGCTTTTAAATTAATAATGGCTTAATAATAATTTCGTTTTATTCTTTTGTCTGTGTGTGTGTGTTGGTAATAGGTCATTTGTAGCTTATGGCCAATACCGATATAAGGTTTCATTTATTATCTATGTGTTTGTTTGCTTTTTTCAAATCCTTATTTTTTATAGAATATCATGTCAGAAATATTTATTTTACCTTGTCTGTTATAAATCTATACTATAAGTCTAACGTCGTGGCCCTCTAATGTCATTTTTATATGATGGCGAGCTTTACATTTTCTCTGTAATTGTCCATTAGAACTTTATCTTTTAGCACAGATCTTTTAGTGTAGTTGCAATTTAAAAACAACTACAAAAACATTTAAAATTATTAAAAAAAAAAAATAAAGTAAATTCTAGTCATATGTACTCCCAATGACATTTTACATTAAAAAAAGTTCCTGATGTGGTCATCAAGGACTTTTTTGTCTAGGGGTTTTCCCATCACTTAATACGATATTTTTTTTTTTTTTTGTAATTTTAATTTTATATTTTTAAGTTAAAAGAATATTGCATGCCTTATAATTTTTTTTTTTCGTTAGATTAATGCCTTGTAATTTTTCATAGGAAAATTAAGTGTGTGTGTGTGTGTTAGGTATTTAAGTGCATTAGATAGACACTGCCACAAATTGCACGAAATCAGTAATGAATTTCTTGCAATCATGTCATGCAAATTAGAGGATAATGATGATGAAAGTTTGATACATGTACTAAGATATTGCCTAATACGAGGGTTGTTATTGATTTATTTAGAGTTAAGCAAACTGGGTGTTAACAGAAGGGCCATCTGACGTTTACAGTTTTAAGTATTGTTTACAAAGATTCAATGCTGAAGCTTAGCAATTCAAAAGCAATCCTCGTATTACTGGAAAAGTTTACACTTTTTATGGCAGGTAGTTTCAAATAAAACTTTAGTATCCACAGAATTCTGTAGGCATGTAAAGTTGTATTAATTCCTAATGTCACATATTTATAGATTCAATACATCCATATAATCACTGGCATGTGGTCATGTTCCGGAACTTATAACCATATACTTAGTTATTGCAATTAAATCATAGGTTTACTGTCGAAATCACAAAGTAATATAGTCATACTGGTGTGTGATGAATCGATCAATTTCAAAATGGTTGTTTCTAAAAGATGTGATGTATTTAGAAATTAATTTTAACATGTATAATATAAAATTTAAAGTAATAGAAATCAAATTTTTTCGATACTAAAGTCGTTTTCTAAAATCACACACCAGATAGTCATATAATTATAGTCGTATAGTCGTAAACATAAAGTCATCGTCATATAGAAAAAGGCATACAGGCAAAGCCATATAGACATATTGATATAATTATAGTATAGTAATTTATTGTCAAAAAGTCACTCATATAATAAATATTAAACAGTCATACTAAAATAGTTTTAGTAAAAATAGAACGGTTATAGTCATATACACATTGTCATAGTCATATTGTCCTACTAATTTAGTTAAAACTATTAATTCACTAAAATATAGTTATTATCATATTGTCAAAGTCATATAGAAATAATCATATTGTTTAAGTCATATATTTATAGTTATAGTCTTATTGTCCTAGACATATAGTTGTAGTCCTATAGCCAAAGTCATATAGCCATAGTTGTTTAGCTATTTTCATATAGTCATAGTCATAAAGTTATAGTCGTATAATTAAAGTCGCATAGTTATAATAGTATGGTTATAGTCATAGGCATATTGTTACAGTCAATAGTCATGTTGTCATATTTATAACGTCGTACAAAATGTAGTCATATAGACTCATGTCACATTTAACAAAAGTCATAACCGTAAAGTCGTATTCCCTAGTACATATATCGACAGCTCAATTTCAAAACATGATAAGTCGACTTTTTAATTTTTTACGTTTTTAAATTGGGTATTGTTTAACTTAAACTCTGTAAAATTTTGGTGACGTGTTGTATCGCCCGTAAACTTTAAGAGCCTTCTCCTGCAAAACTCACTTTTTCGACTTAACATGTTTTGGAATTGAGCTGTCGATACACTCCTGTATGAAATGTATAAAGTTTAAATAGAGTTTCGGGTTATGGTTTTGAGTTTAATAGATATATAGGGTGAATTGCTTAAAATGCGAGATTGACAACAGATAACGTTTCTTGTAAACACACAATTTGTGTCGTTTGTAACTTACGTGGCATTTTGGGGGGTAAAAATCTATAAATTTTCCCACTTATGCCCGTAATTTCTACAAACAGATATCTCGTTGTGTTCGTACCTAACAGTTATCTTTACCTATCCGGTACCACTATTTTGGTAATTTAAAAGTTAATTTTACCTACGTGAATAAACTATCGAAAATTGTTGGTGTAAAATACATTACACTTTAACCCGTAGGTATAAAATACGTTTTAAAATTCTAAAAATCATAGATACATATGCACAGCTAGATATCAATTTGTTGAAATTACGGGCATTAGTCGCTTAACGAAATCGTGTAAACAACAAAAATGTTGTTTTTTTCGAAATTGTTAAATTTTGTGCCAACAAAGCATCACATTCGCTAAGTTTTGATTAATTTCTTAAATTTAAAGAGAAGTAGTAGAAGCTTGTCTACTATATACCGAAGTTTATCCTAAATATCTTCCATGATTTCATTATGCGAAAAATTGTTTGTACGGTACAGGAAGAAAAAGATAGAAAAATGATTTTACATGTCCAGCATGTTGCTTAATGGTAGTTTACACGACCGCACAAGTCGTACGTATTTTGAGGAAAATACAACCCTGTCATTATGCATTTTCGGCAAAATGCGTAAGACTTGTGTGATAGTGTAAAAATGCCTTTAGGGTATTTTACACTTACGTATTTTGCCGAAAATGCATTCTTGATCTCATTATTGTTTTAGAAATTTAAAGAAACAATAACAAATATGTAAGACTTGTGTGGAATTGTAAAATACCCTTTAAATGCCATAAGTATGCAATATCCTAAATGGCAAACCATGCGCAAGAAATCAGCCATATCAACGTCAATGCCGAAATGTCATGTCACTAAGAAAATGCTCAGCATTTGGTTGGACCAGAACTGTCCCATTAAAGGCACATTTACACCAGGTAGACTCAATAGGAACAGACATAAGCCCGATTGTCAAACTTCGTATGTATGAGGCAAAATATGTGCATTAGGGTGGGTCGAAAAAAAAGTTGTGCCAGTCACCCCCTAGAATGAAAGATATGTCAATGAAGTTTCTAAAACAGGAAAAAAAAATGTTTTGCCACGCCCCAAAATACAGCACTTTTGGTTTTTTATATGTAGCGCTGCCATTTAAAGTCCGATTGATAGTGGCTTCATTTTTGTGTTTGGTGACTTTTCAATCCGACCTGAAATTCTGGGCGCCACTTATGCCATCTCGGATCCTTCCCCCAAATGTCCAATTTTTTGACGGTCCAAGAAAGTCCTTATAAAACCACGTATGTATAGATTTTAATATGCTCACTTTTATGCCACGCCTCCAAATTAAGACCCTTTTTCCTTTTTTACATACATTCTACATTAAACCAAGAAGAAGCCGATACAAACCAAAAAAATTTTTATCAGTCACGCCCTAGAATAAAAGGTATATTTATTAAGTTTAAAGAACTTCAAAAAAAAATTTTGTCACGCCCTAAATTACAGCCCTTTTTGTTTTAGACATATAGAAAAATAAAAATTCTGTAAAATCCTGGATTTTATTTTTTTTTTTTTTAAATGGCTCCCTAAGCCATTATCAATCTTTTGGTTAATTATTCAATAATCCTGAAAACCACTCTCTATGGTTTGGCATTTAAATTTTTAATAAACTGTTTTAATCGATTTTCTTAGACCTTGGTTTTTTAGCTTAGCGGTGTTTTCAAGTGGACTACTCATATTTTAATGAAAGTGAGCCGGATAAATTTATTGACAAGCTTTCTCCATCTGAACTACTAGCGTTTTTTTGCTATTTATAAAAGCAAACATAATGTTAAATATGAGACCATGATACAAAGTTAAAACAAGAATTAAAAAATTATAATGAAACTGCAGAATTCTAAAAATGAAAAAATACAAAATAATTTAAATGCATCAAAATGAATGCCTCAAAACATATATATATGCGAAAAATTTAAAATTGGGCAGTCGGTGAATATAAATCTTAGCTAGACTCAAGGTGACTCAAATTGGAGCATGGCGAGTATATTAAAAGCTAGATATACTAAGTTTTAGAGGGACTTTCGTAAACACGTGAAAAAATTAGACATCAGAGGGGAAGGATCCGAGATATCATAATTGCCATCTAGAATTTTAAGTTAGTTTAAAAAAGCATTAAATACGAAAATAAAGGCACATTCTATCCATTAACAATGAGATACGATACGATGAGATTGGACTTTAAATGACGATGCTGTATATATAAAACAAATAGGGCAGTAAATTAGGGCGTGCCAAAACAATTCTTTTTAAGTTTTTCATTCTAGGGCGTGACTGATAAAAATTTTTTGGTTCGTATTGGCTTCTATCTACTTGGTTTAATGTAGAATGTATGTGAAAAAGAAAAGAGGGTCTTAATTTGGAGGCGTGGCATAAAAATGAGCATATTAAAATCAATAGATACGTAGTTTTATAAGGGCTTTCTTCGACCGTCAAAAAAATTGGACATTTGGGGGAAGGATCCGAGATGGCATAAGTGGCGCCCAGAATTTCAGGTCGGATTGAAAAGTCACCAAAGACAAAAATTAAGCTACTATCAAGCCATGAACAACGATATGCGATATGGTGAGATCGGACTTTAAATGGCAGCGCTACATATAAAAAACCAAAAGTGCTGTATTTTGGGGCGTGGCAAAAAAAAATTTGTTCCTGTTTTAGAAACTTCATTGGCATATCTTTCATTCTAGGGGGTGGCTGGCACATCTTTTTTTTTTTTGTATGGAGGTCGACCCGGTCTAATGTGCATGTAGGCGTTAAATTGTTTCTGTTTTATATGGAGAAAATTTTGACAAGTCGCGTATTTTTGATTTGCTCTTCCAAATGAGTCTATTTTGTGTTTTTGTCCTTTGGTCCCATCTAACCGTTAGAAGTTTCTCAATTCGGCCTAGATAATCAATAAAGACCTTTTCCAAACTTAACTGAATTATATGAAGCGATCCTACTAAAGCTAGAATAGTGCGAAAAATTAATATTTTGGAATATTTTATTGGTGTGTGTAACAAATTTTTAATTTAAAATCTAGAAAAAAAAATTCCACATTTTTAATCAACAATTTTCTAAAAAAGAATGAACAATATTAACTCTTTTATTCAAATTTTTCTAATGCATATTCATACTTCTTTTGTGGCATATTTTTGTGCATATTTCTCTGTTTTTTTAAAGATTTGTTGGATTATAATCAATTTTTTTGTACGTACTAATATAACCTATTCCTTAGCAATATATTAATTACCATAATTAACAATTAATTAATTCTTAGCACATTTTGAAAATATTGATAATACAAAGTTTCCACATAAAACTAACGCACAAATATCCATTCATCAGATACATTCATACATAATACCACTTCTAATAGAATTAAACTTAAAAAAATAGGTAAAGTCCTTAATAAATAAAACATTATCAATATCAATCTAGAAAAAAATCATATCAATAATATAAAAAAACTCAAGAGATAAGATATTACAATTAAATCTAGAAAAAAAAACTTAAGCGCAAAATAAAAGTATGAAACTAAAAAATGGGGTTGCATTCGAATCTTAATAAAACAAAGTATGAGCACAAAACTTTATCGAGTTTCATTGGAATAGTAGTTAATAAAAAGTATTTACATTTAGGACTTCGTATTTGAGATAAAAAAACCAACAGGTATTAGAAAATGAATTAAAAAAAATCAAACGCAACTGTACTTATTTTCTATTATAAATACATATTTGCATTATAACTTGTATTAATATAAAAGTTCTTTCTATGGAAGAATGGATTTTACTTACTCTTGATTAGATAGTGAATATACGTAACTATGAGTGTGCATTAATGTATACTTATGTAGGTACTTTTAACATATATAGAATAATTATTAAAATAACATACAAAACGTTCCATCGGGCTAAAAGGCAGAAGCAGTCTAATAGTTATTATTAATTACAAAAATATAAAGGCGTCATTAGAAAAATAATGACTTACCTATACTTATCTAAATAAGTACAATTGTTAGAAAACTTTTTTCTTATTAGTTTGTATATTGATTGACTCAAGTAGTATAGAAATGAAGGCAAAAATATTCATACTTTTCCACGGAGCCAGCGTCAAATACAAATAAATTTAGACTAAAATTTTATTTCCTAAATTCAAAATCGTTTCAGATTACATACTTTTAGAAAAATCGGTATATGAAATCATAAAGTCATACAATAATAAGTTCAAAATGTCGTTATTTAAGTATTACATTTATGTAGTCGGAAAGGTTTTTAAATTTCGGTAGTCATATAGTCATGTGACCATTAATATGGTCGGTCAGCTTATTAACTTTGGAAACGTATATAATCATCCTGCCATAAATCATGTATGCCTTATATTCACAAAATCATACAATCTTATGGTCATATACAAACAAATGACTATATATCTTTGATGTTAGTCAAAAAGGTATTAAGTCAAAAAAAACGCGTTTTGAATTTTTGCTTGGGAATTATCTAATTTTAATTCTCTTTATTTTTAAGGCTATAATACGCCTTCAATATTATCTAGGGTATTCAAACGATTAACCGTTGTTCGATTTATCGAGTAATTTTGGACAATTAACTGTTCGAATAATTTAAAATTGCTTATTTTCGATTAACGAATAATTCGAATAATTTATGTCGATTAATCGATTAATCGAGTATTGGTTTTTTCACAGTACATATTAGCTTTTTTCTTTTATTTGAAAAAAAAACGATTCTTTTACCACAATGATTCAGTTGAAGAAGATTATTTTTCGAGGCGAATGACGAGAAAAGGAACAGAGGAATTGGATATGCTTTATAGCGCTCCAACGTCAACAATAGGTGCCAGTTCACATGCGTCAAGTTTGACTCGTCAAGTCTTGAGTTTTTAGGCGAAAGGCGAAAAGAAATGGCATTCTCTTTCCCTTCTCTCCTAAAAGCTCAAGGCTTGACGAGTAAAACTTGACGTGTGTGAACCAGCACTAAGTGAAGGAATCTTTTCAAGTCAAGTTTAATCAAAACACAAAAAAAGAAATCGTTTGAAACATGTACATTTCAATTCTTTCTGAAAGATTATTTTAGAAGATTAGCTAAAATGTTGATGCTATTTTTATTTAAAAAGTTTTCTCTTTTATTACATGAAGTACCGCTTGTTAAATTGTTGTTACTTTTTTAATAAAATTTTTATGTTAAAAAATATATTTTTGGTATTATTTTTTAACTTTTAAATTAGAAAAAATTAAAATTATTCGTTTAACCGAGTAAAACTAAATTGTTCGATTATTATTCGATAAAATTTTTAGCTCGAATAATTATCAGCACGATTAATCGATTAATACAAAAAATCGATTAATTGATTTTCCTAATATTATCCCCCTAGAATGGAAGTTTTACCGCCGTGCTATAATACCTAAAACAGGAAAGGATCGTACGAACGCCGACTTATACCGACCAATAAGCTTATTGTCTAATCTGTCTAAACTGTTCGCGGAAATCTTGACCAATAAGATAACGTCTTTTGTAGATCAGTATAAAATGATAGGTGAGCACCAATTTGGGTTTCGAAAAAGACATGGCATTACTAAGGGAGTACATAAAATTGTAAGCGCTATCCAAACAGCTCTTGAGAAGAAAAAGTACTACTAGATATTCATTACCCAGTAAAAACTTCGCCTACTTTTTCAAAATGAATAGCTTCTTTAACTCATTATTTTGTAGCTTTCTTCTATAACTACATCTATAACAACTTCTATAACTACTTTTTTCTGGATGCTTACTTTTTAATGCGTTCATTTTGGGACATCCCTTGTTAAATTCATTGGTTCTTTCAGTAGAATTGTTAGTAGTGCTCTTATGTTTTTCTGATTACTCAACACATTATTTTGTAGGCGAAGTTTTTACTGGGTATTGACGTTTCGTAAGCTTTCGGTCAGGTCTGGCACGAAGAACTCATTTATTAGATCGAGCAGTGGTTGACATCGAACACTCACATGCATACATACTTAATCGAAAACTTTGTATTAAGGATAAAAGCTTTGTGAGCTTACCACAGGATATTCAAGCTGGTGGGCCGCAGGGTAGCATAAACATTCTGTACATTCTCTACACACCAGATTCTGGCAGTCTTGGTCGAGTACTTTTTTGATTCAAAAGCAATTTAATCAGCCATGTCACAGAGTACAATTCCGTTCGGAAACGGAATTCATTCCGTATTTTGGTGCTTCAGAAAATGACGAAAAAATGTTTCGGAATGAAACCATTTTTGTTTTCATAACCGGTATAGGAGTTGTCTGTATCTGAAAGGCCATAAAACTATCAAAATACACTTTCCATCAACAAACAAATATGTTTTCTTCAATTCCGAACGGAATCATTCCGAACGGAATTGTACTCTGTGACATGGCCCAATATCTATTTATTTTAGTCAATACTGAACGAATCGGAATTATTATTATATTCAGTGTTGGAAAGCATTAATTTGAGTTTCACAATACTGAAAAAATAATTTCGATTCGTTCAGTATCGACTGAAAGAATTAGAAATAAAATTGCTTTCGAATCGAAAAAGTACTCGATCACGACTGCCAGAATTAGGCTCCTGATATGCCTTTAAATGAAAATAAACCATCGTACAAAGAAATTTAGACTTCTGTAGATCTTGGGAACGGCAAGAAATAAAGTTTCAAAATTAGCCACAAGCATTCGGTTAGAGGGATTGCAGAAGGGGGTGTGGCACAAAATATATTTAATTATATCTCAAGAAAGGTATTTATATAACTTTCTGTTCTTATCGCACTATGGTGAAGGGCATTTAAGATTCGGCATAGCCGAATATAGCACTCCTATTTGTTTTCCATTAATATCAATAACTATTCTGTAGTTTCTTTTTGATTTTCCCTTAACAAAAAACCAAAAACAGCTTTTCGTGTAAACAATATGCAAGTGTATAGGTGCTCGAATTATTTTGCATACATATGTCCATAATTATGCACACATATTTAACATGCTTAGATGTGTGTAGCTAAGTGTGAGTGATTTTTTTTTTTTTATAAGCTCTTAGATTTTATTTTACCTGTTGTCTATAGAATTGAAGGAAAAAAAATGGAACTTATAAAGGAAATGAATAAATGAATGAGAAGGGATATGATGAGGTACCTCATATGTATTGTCATTATTTATAAACATTTGTTTTAATTTTTTTGCCGTAGTTGTTTATAAAATTTCGTGCTTTCATTTATTATCTTTTA
Organism: Pollenia angustigena; assembly: GCA_930367215.1. Taxonomy (NCBI): domain Eukaryota; kingdom Metazoa; phylum Arthropoda; class Insecta; order Diptera; family Polleniidae; genus Pollenia; species Pollenia angustigena. Next base: position 51,590,078 of record OV884056.1, on the reverse strand, counting down.
TAAACATCTATAAGTTTTTGTTGTTGTTTTTTTCTGTATCGCACACCTTTAATTGTAGGACTATAGAGGAAAATTTGAAATATGTCTAAGCTTTAGAATACGTCGATTATAATACTTTTTAATATCTATACTAGATATCTTTCTCTGTATGTGACTGAGAATAGATATTTATACTTAGGTGTATTATAAAAGGTGTTTGTATGTAGATATTGCGTTTTATTTTGTGGCACTAAAAAAACGTGTAGACTTTTTTCGTCATTGTAATCAGGCTACTTTTTCATTATACATACATGCATATGTCTATTTTTTGCTTTCAATACTAATATATGACATTTAATAAAAGAAATGTGTACTTAGTTGGAGGAAGGAGTGAGTAATTTAAGGAAAATGAAATAAAAAGAAAATTCCAGAATCTTATTGTCAGAAACACATTCAGATATGTTTGTTATGAAAGTCGATCGGTTTGAAGACGATCGTTCTTAAATAGTGTAAATAGTGTAACCAACGATTTTCAAATTTTTTCATTTAAGTCTTAATTTTTCTTCCAAAATACCAGGGCTATGGAGTCTTCAAGAAATATTTATAGCTTCAACTCCGACTCCATCCGCTGAAAAATTTTAAGTACGACTCCGACTCTAACTCCGACTTCTAATCTAAAGCTGGGATCACAAGATTGCCGCAATGTATCAATTTTCACACTTTTTAATACCCCAATCGTGTGACTGCACAACCAAATCGCTCATGTACCAATCGAGGACAATATTGTGCTTACTTTTACCAATCAAATACAACCCTGGTGCGGCAATCGTGTGACTGTTTGCTATGCAACCGCGCGTCAATAAAAATAACAAAAATGCACCAATATTTTCGACAACACAATTCGCGCCAATATTTGCCATTTTTTTATTAAATTTACTTTTGAGTGTTTCTTTTAGTAATTAATAAATATAAATCTGAATTTATTTATTATGCGTTATAATTTTTTTTTTAGTTATTGCTATTAACGAAATATGTATGTTCACAAGCATAGCTATTCAGGGTGAATATTTTTATGCAAGATATTTAAAAACAAGTTAGAGTGCTATATTCGGCTGTGCCGAATCTTTGATACCCTCCACCGACAGTTCGAATGTTTAAGGAGTAATATCCCTAGAGGGAAGCGAACTGACACCAAAGTAGTCCCGTGATAGGTCTTTGGTGGTAGGGACCGGTTCTAGTTTTAACACTTTCTATGAATTAGACCTATCACTTTTACATGGGGTTGTCATTGGAGGGGGTCAATTGACACCATTTGACCAGTCACACATCTATTCTTAATGGACGTGCTTAGTGACAGTTACTACAATGTAGTTTTATTTCAACGCAATGTAGTATTATTTCAATAAAACAAGACGTAGAATTGAATTCAAGAAACAAATTTTAGAAAGACCAAAAAAATTTGTCACACCACCAGTGAAGACTGTTCTGTAATTCATTACTTTTTCTACCTTTTTTTTCTGCATAAACCAGTTACACGATTGGTTCTCCTTTCACTGGTCATAAGTTCTTTCTTTTTGTACCTGTTCTATTTTCACAACTCCCAGGACCAGTCTGTGGGACCAATTGACACAAATTTCCCGCAGGGATCTGTATGATGTCTTTTTATTATTATAATCTTAAACTGTGACGATTTGTTGTTAATTATGGTTTTAGGCGACTAAACTGTTTTCCGGTAGTAGGGTTTCTATGGGGCCTAGGGTAAATTATGTACCGATCTTCACGAAATTTCACAGTATCGTTTATAGTCCTATAAAACTGTGACGAACCAAAATTTGTTACGATTGAATTATTTTTTACGGTTTTAGGCGTACTAAACTGTTTTCCGGTAGTAGGGTTTATATGGGGCCTAAGGTAAATTATGGACCGATCGTCACGAAATTTCACAATGTTATTTCTAGTCTTAAAAAACTGTGACGTACCAAATTTTGTTACGTTAGCGTTATTTTGTATGGTTTTAGGCGTACTAAACTGTTTTCCGGGAGTATTGTTTATATGAAGCTTAGGGTAAATTATAGACGGATCATCAAGAAATTTAACAGCGTGATTTCCAGTCAAATAAAACAAATTTTTGCAAAATCTTATCTCATTCCGTGCCTTGTTCCAGCATTTATCTTACTTTTTTTATAACAAAATTATCAATTTTTTTAGGTGGTGGTTCCACATTTTGATTCATAGCTCTGGTCCTACTGAACCGATTTTGCTGGATTTCAATCCCAAACTGCTTAGGATAACTACAAGCAATTTGGCACCAAGTTTGTTCATTTCTTTTGAGTTGTTCGAAAGTGAGCGTGTTTTCAACAGACGGACAGACAGACAGACGGACATGGCTAAATCGACTTAGAATTACTCAAGGACCCAGAATATATATACTTTATGGGGTCTGAGATGAATAATAAAAAAGTTTCACACGGAATGACAAACTTAATATACCCTCTTCACAACTAATTGTGGTGGAGGGTATAAAAAAAGGTATTATTTACTTTACAGATATTTGTCTTAAATATTTCATATATTTTTCTTAAAATATTTCAAATAAAAGTATTCAACAAAAATTTGTTTAAATATACATATGATAAAATTTTCTTTTTTTTAATGAACAAACCAACTAGAATAAAAAAAGCTACCACAACAGCTGTTTTTGCAGCCGACACAAGTAGGAATAAACGTGTGACGGCAACTTTTGTACCTATTTCGCTTTGTATCAACTAGCGGCAATTAAATTTGTATAAAACAGGGCAATGGTGTGATTTCAGAATATTTGGTTGGTGCAATTTCATTATTGTGCGTCAATAAAGCACAATCAAAATTGTGCCATATTGGTATCCCGGCTTAACCTTGATGCTAAATGTATATGAGACTGGTCCTTATTTGACTTTAAACTCTTAAAGCTTTAATATAACTATTTACATTTACAGAAAAAAAATTTGCACCAGTAAAAGTAGTAATCAAAAATAAAATTAGTTTTTATTAAAAATTTAAGCAAGGGAATTAAAAATTTTATCAAGTAAATTAAACTTTTAATCAGGTGTATTAAGCGTTTAAGTGACAATATTGAAATCAATTTTTAATTTTTCTTGTATGAACTTTTTAACATTTTTGCAAATATCAGTTCTCCCAAGGTAAAATCGTATAGGGCATGCAAAAATGTTAAGAACTGCATTTTTAGTTTTTCGCTATCGTTAAAAAAGTATACGCGCCAAACGCCATGAAGTGTTTTTTATCAAAATGTTTCTTTTTTTTAATAAAATTATATAATTATCATGTGAAACTACTTTGCTTTTCATGTAATTTTGCCAGTTAAATGAAAATAAAGGTGGTATAGCCAAAATGTAGAACTCAAGGGTAATATTTGCTAATTTGTCCTTCTTCTTCTTTCAAATTACCAAACAGTTTTAGAACCTAAATATATGTGATTTTATTTGTGACGCATGGTTTGAAATTTGGTTTTCAGACCACTGTTTCCGGGAAGATAATATTAAACGTTAAATAAGGCATTTATAAATTTGGTGAAAACACACGTGTTTCATCGAACACCGTATGTAAGTATTAGGGTATTCATTCGGTTAACCGTTAATCGGTTAACCGATTAATTACTACCCGATTAACTGATCGGTTAATTTAAAATTTCCTTTTTCGATTAACGATTAAGCCGGTTAATTTCAGTCGATTAACCGATTAACCGTTGTAAAAAAAATTATAATTTTTAGTAGTATTAAACCTTATTTTTTTGTGTTTTAAATAATGGCTGAGTTCCAAAAAGTCGGTTGCAGAGCACCTCGCTCTTTTAAATACATTCTACAGTGCAACGATGAACAATTTTACAACGTTAATGATGAAACAGAACTGGGGCTGAACGTTGTTTTTCATACAGTTTGACATAAAATTATGCCAGAGAATGCGGTCGAGAAATAAAATCAATTTTATTTTGAGGACGTTTTTTTCTAATGGTCTCACATAAATACAATTATTCTCTTAACAATGCTACCATACTTTCATTCAGTTTCATACATTTTGTAAACAAAGAAAAATAAGCACAAAAGAAATCGAAAGAAATAAGAGAGAATTTGAAGTTACTGCCGAAATTTTTGCCTGAAGTTGAAGACTCAGTTCTGTTTCATCATTTATCCGTACCAAAATTCTCCATAAAAGTTGCCAAAGTGCACCAAAAGTTGTGTTTAGAATTATTTTTTTATACAAAAGGTATATGTATTTCCTTCTATAAATACTTTTTTTTAAAAAACAGTACAAAAACAGAAATTAAGGAATTCGAAAATGAACGTTTTTTCGATAGTAACGCAACAACAGAATTAACCCAAACAATTAGGAGTGTTAAAAATTTTAAAAAATAAAACAGGATTTAAATGGTATAATGAAAGATTTTATAGGTTTAGAGAAATCCAGAAAAATAACTGAGAATTTCTCCAACATCTACGATAAGTGAAAGAATTTTTCCAATTCAAAATTTACCAAAACTAAAGAAAGGAGTCGCTCAAATCAAATACATTTTAACCAAATTATTTATCTAAAAAATTACTAATAAAATGATCTCACAGTTTATTTTTTAATAAATACATAATCGGCCTTGTTCTGGAAATCGAAATCACGTGAAATTGAAATCAAAAAAGTTTTTAATTCTAGCTTGTGTTTAAAATTGATAAAAATATTTCTTTTGCATTACCTCATACTTTGAGGACCATACATCTTTACCAAAACTACTTTTGAAATCAGGAAAGCTACGATCATTAAAAAAGAATTGAATTAAAAAGCTCAATCGATTTCAATTTCACGTGATTTCCATTTACATAACGTGACCGAATATGTATTAATTAAAAAATATGTATTACAGACTTATGAATTATTTTTTTTTTTTTTTTTTGTTTTAGTTCACGTATTGTTATGTCATTGTTTCTTTTAACTAATAGCTGCAAATAATATATAATTTTTATTCGTTGAAATTATCTTATTTATAAAAAATACTTTATTAATCGGTTAACCGATCAATAACAAAATTTACCGATTATTAATCGATTAAACAAAAACCCCGGTTAATTAATCGAGCAATTAACCGATTAAATCAAAAGCCCGGTTAAATGAATACCCTAGTAAGTATCCTCTTATATGGATTTATAGTCGTAGCCTTTGATTTGATAGCTTATAGCCAAACAATCAAATACCCATTTAGTCTTATAATATACATATATTCATAAGGATTTAATATGTACAGTATTATTAATATATCCATACTTTCATATTGCATTTTAGTTCCATAGATATATATACGTCTTGTAATGTAATCTTTTAGTTATATTGTCATATGTGTTAAACATAATCTAGGAGCAACATATTATAGTAAGATTCATGATTGTAGTCACCACATTACGATAATTTTTGAATCATATTATGACTAAATATATTCGTAATTTTACATCATAATATTTTTCCCTTAATCATATCATTATCCTGTTAATCATACTAAGTTAAGAAATAATCATATTATTGTTTTGATAATCATTAAAAATTTAGAAGAAATGATATTATGATACAACAATAAAAAAAAATAAATATTTTTGCATCGATTTTTTATTTAAATTCTTTTTTTCTATTTGTTAATACCAGGGCTGTGGAGTCGTCAAGCAATAGTTATAACTCCGACTCCTTTTGCTGTAATTTTTTAAGTACGACTCCAACTCCGACTCCGACTCCTACTCCTACTCTAACCTATCATAATTTATGAGACTAGTTCTTATTTGACTTTTAACTCTTTTAATTTGTTTTTTAATTCAGTACCTTTTAAATGGTTAAATATGGCAAGAAAATTATTCTGTAAAACTTTCAAATCGATATTTTAATTCTAACGTGCCGCATTGAGCTTTAACATATGAGGAGGAAAGCTCGAAAAACATATAGCGCCCGATTAAATAGACCAACTGAGCTCTACTTTTTTGATTCTACAGTGTTATGTCATTCTTGACTAATAACTCAACAGTTGAACATTTTAAGCCAACTGTAATATAGAAAAATAATGGATTTAATTTTGGAACCACCGAGTTTTGTTACGAACTTTCGAAAGATATAAGTTTTGATTCAAACCGTATGGGATCATTAAACTTTAGTATATTTTTAAATAAATAAATATAAATTTATTAAATATATGCAAACAGTGCTAAAAAATGTAACAATAGTTGTGTAGGGAAGAGATAAACTACACCAATTCACATCTGTTGGAATTTATAGATATGTGAATTTCCATAAGTTTTATCTAATGCAGCTTTCGAGATAGAAAAGTTGAAAACAATGCCAAGTCCAATTTGCTAAGACGTTAAGGGCACCAAGTGTACTAAGTATTGTTTACCACAGAATTTGTAGAGACAAAGAACATCATAAGTTCTTTTTTGTAAATTGTGAAGTGAGGTCTTTTGTTTTTAATATACATAAATTCAAACACTGCCGTTTTGGTCTTGTTTTATTTATTAAGTCAAATATTTAGACAAACTTTTTTAATCACTCTCAGGAAAATTAAATATATTTTTATTAAAATATGCAGATGCGCCTTCAGTTGTTACTTCTACAATTTTTATAACACATTTTGAAGAGAAACGTACCGTAAAAAGTTCTATTATTTCTGGGAAATAGCACACCTTTTGTTGTTGGGCTTGGTGCTGTTTGTCTCAAGGTAACGAACCTTTTATGATATAATTTTTTAGGGTTATCATTGACATAAAAAAAATGTAAGGATCATTAAAATATTCGCACAAAGGCAAATTTTTAATACAGAAATAGCATCATTTACGATTTTCAACGTGTTTCAAAATGTGGCTTGCAGAGTTAAAAAAATATGAATTTTTAAACAACTAAATTGAAATCGTTTTCTTCAGTACACCATTGCTTTTTTCCGTTCCAAGTTCAATATTATTATTGTCAAAGACCGAAATTTTTATTTTATTATCTCTCCAATTTTTCCTACTCATATGAAAAGTATACTGGTCATTATCTTCTGACTTCACAAATTCAAAAAGTAGACCCTCTTATTGCCAATTCCACCAATTTATTTAAATATCAATTTATGTTTAAAAATCGTTTTTTTATGTGGAATAAAAATAAAATTATATGAAAAATTATATTTAAATATGAATTGATATTTTAAAAGAATTGCTGAAATTGGTCATTAAAATTTTTTTATTTTGAAAAATATTAGAAAAAATTGTAATGCCAAAAAGTCGGAGTCATTAGTGTTTGTGGGTACTTCGACTCCGACTCCGGTACAAAAACCTCAACTCCGACTCTTCGACTTCGACTCCGACTCCACAGCCCTGGTTAATACAAGTTCTTTATTTTTGTTTAAATTGTTTTTTTAATTTGTAATTTTGAACCACTCAATAACAAATAATTCTACAGGCATATGTAAAGCAAACGACAAAACTGTTGGAAAATTATTTTACAAATGATGCTTACAAAATATTATAGAGTAAAAATATTTTGATTGCATCTTAAACATATTATGATAAATATATAGAAAGTTATCATGTTATGGCTATTCAATATCATGATATGGTTGTTAGTAATATTATATATTTTGAATTATCATTATTTATATAATATAATTATTTTTCAGTCAACAATGCTCAAATTTATAATTGCGAAAAACATTGATATGTTTACAGTAAATAAAGTTTTACTGATATTAAATAAAAATAACAATTATTTGTGTACGACAGCAATATGTTGTTACAATAAACATAGTATAGTTGACGTTACCATGCCCAACCATATTTTTTCTCTGCGTTTATAATCATATACTCACATTTTACTATAATCATTATCCTATATACTTATAGTAACGTTATCAGTAAGTCATAAAATTTTGTAGTCCTTAAGGCGTATAACTTAAAAATCATGAAGTGTTATAGTCATATTGTCTATCTTTCATATTTTCTTTAAGTAAAATATAATACCAAAACAAAAAAAAGTTTCTTAGAACCATTTAAAAACTTCTCAGCCCACCCTTTTCCTAACACCAACACAAACGCAATTTCATTTTACACTAAACTTTCTACATTAACAATAAAATGCGACTAACAAATTACTCAAATGCATCTGGTAGCATTTTTTTTTTTTTTTTTTGTCCCCATATTGAAACTTACACATTCATAGACATAAAATACACATAATTTTTCAAAGTACCATAGACTTTTTTGTTTAGCTCGCTTTTCTAATTTTGTGCTTTTTAGACTCTAATACTACTTATTTAGATCATATATTATTTATTGATCGCGATAAATAACACGAAACTTAATATGAAAGCCAGCGAAAAAAAGCTAGAAAGTTCTCCATATGGCGGTCGCAACGTTAAACTGTGCTATAGTATTAAGGCTTAGAGACAACTTAAGTGCATTTTAGGGGGATATTTTTTTACGAACACAATTTCAAGGAAAAACTTATCACGCATCTAATAAATGACATATGTGGGTGGTTTGTAGGTAAATAAAGACAAAAAAATTGCACAAAAATGCAAATAACTGTTTAGTAGTAATAAGTCTCTGAAGACGAAATAAATTATTTCAATGAAATGAAATCAGGTAAATTAAGAAAACATTTTGCATTAAAATTTTTTTTGTTCGTTTGTTTTTAATTTATTGAATCTTCATTTATTAAAAATTGCATTTAAATTGTTTGAAGTTCTTTTAAGGTATTTTAAGACCTAACAAATATAGGACGAAAAAATCAAAAAAAAAAAACGTGACCAATAAATTGATCAAACTTTAGCTTTATTTTAAACCATTTCTATTAGTTAATTAAACATTTGTAAAAGGAGGTAATTATATTATGTAATTGAGAACCTGTAAAAAAATCATATTTAATCTTGCCAAAAGTTTTGCAAAAGCAAATAATATTTTAATAAAACTAGAAGTTACGAGTAGGAAGTAAAATATTTAATAGGTGTGAACATAGCTTTACTTAAGTAAAAAATAAGCTTGAAATTGGGGACACTATTGTATATAGCGAAATATAGATATGGTTAGAAATAGGGACCGAAAATAATAATTATTCTTAAATTTCTAGAGGAAAGAAGCAAAAGCAAGGACCAAAATGGTGTCGTTTTCTACTATATTTTTAATCAATCATTTGTTTTTAAATACTTAATTTTTATTTTTTGCCAAAAATAATTGTTGTTTATTAATTTTTATTTTAGAAGAAATAATGTAATTTATTGATATTTATTTAATAAGAGTAAAAAATACAATTACAAATAATACGAGCCCTAACCACTTTTAATTCGTACACTGACCATTTTGTTACAATGCGATATTAAAGTAGGAATATTTTCCTGATTATTGTATTTAAATATACATTTATCAAGTAAGATATTTAAAAAAAATTCTTTTAAATATATGAACTAAAACGAAAGCCTATTATTTTCAATAAAAATAAATTGACAACTTTTAATTCATACAGTCACTTATTTTCGTACTTAGAACTGTGTTACATCTCCCCTGTTTTTTAAAACGGATTGGACTCGCTTTGACATGGTACTTATTAGTTTCTGACAATCTTCAGGGGTTATTGAGTCCCAGATTTCTGGAATTTTGGATCATAACCCGTCAAGAGTCCGTTGAGGATCATTGCGAAGCTTTCTTTTTATAAGAGCCCACATATTTTCTATTGGATTGAGGTCTGGACTAGATGATGGCCAACCAAGAATCTCTATACTGTTTTCTTGTAGCCATTTTTTAGTTTTTTTTAGCTGTATGAGATGATGCACCATCTAGTTGAAAAATATATTCACCGCAGTCGGCTAGCATTGGTGCCGATGGTATCAGATTTTCCTCTAATATTTTTACGTATTTTTCTGCGTTTACGGTTCCATCAATGAAGTGAAGCTTTCCGACACCCTTTGAGGACATACATCCCCATACCATGAGGCTAGCTGGAAACTTGACTGTGCGTTTCAAGCAGTCTTCATTGTAAGCTTCTGTGCTTTTACAAATCACCCTTTTTCTGCATCACCATCACCAACACAAACATCAAACTTGGATTCGCCACTAAAAATAATGCTATCCCATTGCCTTTGTACCCAAGAACGTCTCTCTTTACACCATAAGAAATGTTTTTTCTTTTGTAATGCGGCAAGCAATGGTTTTTCCATAGCCTAAAAAAGTTTATAACAGATAGATAGCATGGTATGATATGCCAAACACAAGTTTCGCTAACTAAGGCTTTTCTGCATAGCCGGCCTTCGGCCGGGCGCAATGACTTTTTCCCCTAAGGTATAACAAACACCGGCTTAGCTAACTAAAGCTTCTATGCATAGCGCCAGGTATTTTTTTCTCCTCTATAGTATAAAATACCGACTCGACCCGGCTACGCAGAGAAGCTTTAGTTAGCGAAGCCGATGTTTGGTATACCATATAGAAGAAAGCCATTACGCCCGGCTGTAGGCCGGTTGTGCAGGGCAGCTTTAATTATCGAAGCCGGTGTTCTGTATACCAAAGAGGATAAATCCTTGCACCCAAAAACTTTTTCATTATAAATTTGAAAATTAAATAATCCCCCAAAAAATATATTGGGGCTTTATTTCATAATGATTTTTTGGGGGATAATTTCATATGAAATAATACCCCAATTAAAAAATTTAAATAACACCCCAAACAAAATGAAATAACCCCCAAAAAATCGTTTTTGTTGTTCTCTGTACAAACTTTTGGGGGGTTATTTCATTATTTTTTTGGGGTGTTATATTTTGGGGGGTTATTTCATGCCGCCGCTTTGTATTGTTGATCTTGGGATTTTAAGATCAGTAGATATTTGCCCATTTGTCTTTCCAGATTTGAATTTGTCACTGATTAAAACGCGAATTTCTTCACAAATAGGCTTACCGCGTGCCATTTTTCCGAAATAATAAAAATTTAAATAAAAGAAAGTAAAAAAGGTTCTCTTTTTTGCTTTCTTGCATTATATTCCTTTTTTGTAACGGTATATTTGCAATTTTTATTTACCTTTTGACCTTTTTTGTCACCTTGAGCCTAGTTTATACATTGTACGAATTAATAGTGGCCAAATTAATTTCAGTTAATGCATTTTATTAATATTTTCGTACAATATTTAATTATTTTTATAAATAAATTTAAAGGAAACAAAGCAACCATTCAGAAAAGTACGAGCGTGTAACTATAGTTAACTTAATTTAATTTTTTTCTGGTGTTTAATGTTAGACAGTAAAAAAATATTTGGTGTACGAATAAATAGTGGTTGGGGTTCGTAATCAAACTTAAATAACCGAGCAACAGTAACGTAGACCTTCAGCCCATTGTAGTGAAACAGAGTCTCTGGCGGAAATCGAACCCGCAACCCTCGGACTGATTGACTAGCTCACTACCAACTAGCCTTCCAGGGCACCCACTATAATTCATTAATATTTATTATTAGGCAAAATTAATTTTTTTTTTTTTTTGCCATAAGTAGTCTTATCTTCTTTTTTATACATATCACCACTTTCTTTTTAATTTTTTTTTTAATCAAATTCGCTTAAGTTGTAAAAAATCCTAAATTTTATTGCTGGAAGTCAAAAAAAAGTTAATTCCAGAATCGTTATAGAAAAAATAATCAAAGAAAAATGTCAAAGAAAATATTAATATTACAAAAAACTAATTAATAATGCATAAAATCAAAAAACTTCAAATTAAGATCATAAATAGCAATTATTTCTACCAAAAACAATCACATATAAACAAATATTTTTGCAAAAAAAAAAAAAAAACAAAATAAAAATTAGAAAATAACAGTTAATTCTGCCAAAAACAAAATCACAAAATAACAATTATTTCTGCCAAAAATAAAAATCGTAAAATAAAAATTATCGGCCATGTTCTGACCAATTTGGAATCGCAAAAATTTACTATTATTTTATGAAGCCTGCGATCTGCCAGTTTCTTAAGATTATTCTAGTTGCTTAAGCATTTTTTGCGATTTGAAGTTGCTAAACTTCTTGATATTGCGATTTATAAAACACTTTTTTTGCGATTTCAAGTCAGCATCGCAAATTTTAAGCGTTATGCAATTGTCAGAACATGCCCGTATACTTTAAGTTTTTTTGTAAACTAGCTGACCCGACAGACGTTGTCCTGTCCAAATTAGGAAAAATGTTTGCGTTCGATTTTTAAAATCCGTTAAAAAGATACGAACATTTGAAAGAAAAATTAGTCAAATCGGTCAAGCCGTTCTCAAGTTATGCGCTTAATAGAAAAAGTGGGCGTAAAAGTAGGCGTGCTACATTTTTCTTTCGATGAAAACATAAAATGGATGAATACGAACATTTAAAAGAAAAATTAGTCAAATCGATGGATCCGTTTTTTGATTTTAGGTAAATCGAAAAAAGTGGGCGGGGCAAAATTTTCTTTCCGTAAAAACCTAATTTGGACCATGGCAATAATTTTTAAGAAAAAATCGTCCAAATCGCTCAAGTCGTTCTCAAGTTATGCGCCTAATAGAAAAAGTGGGCGTAAAAGTAGGCGTGGTAAATTTTTCTTTCGATGAAAACTTAAAATGGATTAATACGAACATTTGAAACAAAAGTTTGTCAAATCGATGGAGCCGTTTTCTGATTTTAAGTAATTTGAAAAAAGTGGGCGTAAAAGTGGGCAAAATTTTCTTTTCGTACAAATCTAAGTTGGACCATGGCGATCATTTTAAAGAAAAAAATCGTCCAAATTATTTAGAAGTCATTGGTGGTGCAAAATGAAAATTGGATTTTGCCACGCCCCTCCGCCCGCAGACCGAAAATCAAAAATCAGACTTCACACTGTCACCCGCCTGAATATTCTGAAGATTCCCTAAAAATTTCATCAAAATCGGCCCAGCCGTAGAATGTAAGAAAAGATAAACTCACTGTTTTTTGTTGTTGTTTTTGTTTTAGCTTTGATATTGTTACAAGTAAAACTGTTGCTTATAATTCTTATTCGCTTAACAGTTTTATTTGTGAAATGCGCATGGGAATAGCTTTTCCCATCAACAATAAATTTCAGTGTTTTTATCAAGAATAAAAATTGGAAATTACGCACGACAAACGAACACTTGACTATTGTAAAAGTTTAAAAATTGTCGCTTAATTGTTTTATATTTCGAGATAACTATATAAATATATCGCTCATTTGCTGCAAGACCGGCATAACTCAAAAAAATCCATTTCGGGATAAACGCATTTAAAGTTTTTAACTTGACACATTCTCTTCAAACTGGGAAAGTATACAAGATATAAAGATGAATTTAATACACAATATAAAGAAAAACAAAGCGAACAATTCTGCATCTCTAACTCCAAAATTTAATTTTTTGAGTTATGCCGGTCTTGCAGCAAATGAGCGATATGACTATATAATTATGTAAAATTCAAATAAATAACAAATTTTAGCAAGTTCCTCATGTTTGAAAACTTTTGACAGATTTCTTTTCCTATTTTGGTGTGTGCCTTGTTTTCTTTGTATCACTTGATTTTGGGGTGGATTCTATTGGACTTCCTTTAACCATTTTCCTATACAATATTTGCAGTTCTTACCTTTATGACCATATGTTTCCTTAATTGTACGTTACATTTAACAAAACACCCTTATTTTGGGCTGCCTGCCGGTGTAAAGAAAAATTTCTTAGTTTAAAAAAAAAACTTAGAACGTCTTCCAAGACGTTTGATTTGAAAGACAGACGTGAAGACAACCTGGTTGTTGTAACTTTACTTAAGACGCATGCCACAATGGATTTGTTTTTTTTTTTTGTCTTTCATTTGGTTCCTTATAAAAGGGACATGCTTGTAGGGTTTTGTATTTTATTTTCATTTTGCTCTTTGGTTTTTCCAAAGTTCACTGAATGGAACCGTTAAGACACCGATTGTGTTTATTTGCCTTGCATAGTTTTTCTTATGATCATTATCTTTGTTGTCTTTTTACTTTTCTCCTTATAAGAGTTTTATTAAATACGTTACTTTTGTCGAATAGTTTTTATAACCCTCATGGTTAAAATATTTTGTAGTTTTTTATTGGCACTTTAAGTTTATTTAAAAAAATCAGTGGCTCAGACACAGGGACGTATTCACAGGCAGCAGGACGAAAGTTAAGGGCCGAATAAACCGCACAAAGGGTTAAACAAACAAATTAAAAAATATAAAATTATTATATATTAAAATTGTTAAATATTCACGCAAATATTTTCTTGTTTGACAAACTGCTTGTGTAGTTTGTTTGGCCCTTTAGTTGCCTTAAAGGTACTGATTTTTAAAAAGTGAAGGAGAATTAATTATTTTACAGGAATATGCTCCCCTAAGTCTACCAAATCGTTTTAGATGGAATAGAAAATAACTCTTTCAGTTTAATAGATTTCGGATTTTAAATATTTTTATTATACCAAATTTATATAACTTTTACATAAATCCAGCTACATAATTAGTAAGTTATTATGTATCAAACTGAAAGTTTTATTAGGACCAAAATAAAAAAAATTAATTCATTTTTGTGTGTGTACATGTGTGTGTGTGTGTGTGTGTGTTTTATTGTCTAGATTTTAACGGATTTTAAAATCACTTGACCAGAACTACCAAATACACATTAAAAACTCATTGCTAGAAACATGCACATAGTCAAAGCGACAGATTTTTTTCAGCCAAACTCATACCCATAGAAAACTTTAACTACGCCACATAACTTTATAAGCCACTTGTCTTTTTAACAGAATTTTCAGTTAAAAAAAAAACTATATTTCAAAAACACATGTGTTTTTTGTTTAAAATGACACAAAACTCGTGCTTTTTTTGGTACGAGTATTTAAATATAGACAAAAAATAATAATTTAAAAACTACCTACATTTTTTATTCAGTTATAATGATGACACCAAACATTAAGGCCAATATGTACAACAACGACTATTACCACCCTTCCTAAATGAAAGACGGACAGACAGACAGCCAGATAGATAGATGGGTACTTTCGAACTTGGGTATGTGTTGTATTTAGTAAACACATGCCAAATACGCGACATTTATTGTGCTCTTTGAGCTGTGAAGGCACATTCCAAATGTATAAAATAATAAAAAATTTTAATATGAAGCTAAAAAAAACTAGATAGAATTTGTATCTTCGTTTTTTAATGCACACCCCATACTCTATTGCCTTGGAACGAGGTTAGTATGTATGATTAGTTTGTTGAACAGTTTGCTTTTTTTCTAAATTCTATTTCGATATGATTAATTCAAACTAAATGAATGTATTAACATCAGACTTTATCGACCCCTAACCGCGAAAATAACGTAAGCGCCAAAAATCAAATTTTACAGGAGAGAGATTTTTTATTTTATTTCATATAAATTTTGTCGCTTACAATAAAATTGTTCTTGCTATAAAATAGTAACGGTACCTTATTTGACCATGACATCTTAGGAGATGATGGAAGTGTTGCCAATTAAGTATTTTATTAAAAAAACGAAAATTGAAAATCATGTCGCTTACGTTATTTTCGCGGTTAGGGCTCGATATGATTATGGACGTTTTATGTGATTACATAAATTTATATCTATATGACTATGTACCTACACGAGTATAATTACATGGACCAGAGTCATATATAAAAGGGAAAACTGGAAAAATTGCTATTTTAGTACTTTCTCTTTGCATATGGTTCAGATTAAAATATAGGGTACTTTTAAAGGGATAAATTTGGTACTAAACGGGATGATATTGGTGCTTTTTCTCTTTTCGATAAATTTTGTATAGATGTAGCATGTTTATAAATTTGCTATACATGCAGATAATTCCTGGGGGCCTGAAATGGGGAACAGCTGGTACTCTTGGTATTATTTTACCTGTGGTACTTTTTATCTTTTCGATAAATTTTGTATAGATGTAGCCTATGTTTCGGATTAAAGTACTTTAGGTACTTTAAATAATGTAAAAACGGAAAAAAATTTTACTTTTGGTACTTTTTGATAAATTTAGGGTGGTCACAGAACAGTATTATCATCTGATTCATTGACTCTGTACAATATGACTATGTTCCTACACGAGTATAACCATATGGACCAGAGTCAAATATGAACAGGAAAACGGGAAAGATTGCTATTTTAGTACTTTTCTCTTTTTGATAAATTTGGTATGCAGATTGCATATGCTTCAGATCAAAATATGGGTTACTTTTTAAGGGATTACTTTGGTAATAAACGGAATGAAATTGGTACTTTTTCTCTTTTCGATAAATTTGGTATACATGCGGATAAATTCTGGGGGCCTGAAATGGGGAACAGCTGGTACTCTTGGTATTCTTTTACCTGTGGTACTTTTTCTCATTTCGAAAGATTTGGTATAGATGTAGCATATGTTTCGAATTAAAGTATAGGGTACTTTGAGTGATGTAAAAATGGAAAAAACTTTCACTTTTGGTACTTTTTGATAAATTTATAGTAGCCACAGAACAATATTATCAGCTCATTTATTCACCAACTAAACTATAAGACTTTACGACATACTGCTTTGCAAAACTGTAGTACATTGCCAACTTCTCCTATGCCTACCCCCAACCATTTTCAAATTCCATCATATTTATTCCTTTCAATATTCCTATCGCACATTACAGGTCACTTGAGTACGTTACAATAAAATTTATTTGTATTCTTAATATAATTTTTCTTTCACAATAATTATCTTTCCTTAACAAATTCTTGTAGGTGTAGATACAAAGACGTTATATTCAAATTAAACTCAATGTGTAGAGGAAATGAGGGGGGGTTGAAAAAAAGTGCAATGGGCTGTCTAGTAGAGTGCTTAAAGAAAACTCTTTAAAAACATATGCTTAATTTTTCTTAATAGTTAAGAAAAGACATGTGTCTTTAAGTTTCGTTTTCTTTAATTTTATAGCATTTGCATTTCATGTCTTTGTCAGTTAGTGAAAAATTATTAAGTTTTAAATTGGTCGCCGTTTGCCAGGCGTACTCACACACAACCTTAAATGAAAACATTTTTAAACAGTTTCGTTGATTTCCTAAGACGCATGCGTGCAGAAAGTTTTGTAATCATTGAAGAAATGTAACATGAAGGTAGTGTGTGTTTTTTTTTTCAAGGGTGATTTGAAGAAAAGGAAAATTGATAAATATGTTGAAATGTAGAAAATCAGGGCCTTTTGAAAGAGTTTTTTAACAAAGAGTCGAAAAGCCATGAATTTACACCCAGAGAAAAAACATGTTTAAATATGGTCACCTCCAACAACAGTATTTTTAGAGAAAATTATAAAAATTGTATTTTATATTTAACCATATTTTTGTCAGTGACAGCCATATTATGGTAAAAATAGTCCCCATCAAGAAGCCACAACCATATTATGGTTGTCTCCGAACATGTTATGGTTGTTAATAACTTAAATATGTTTAATACTTATAATAGCATGAGAGGTTTTCAACCATTAAATGTTGCTCTTGAAAATGAGGAAAATTGTAATTGTGATTTTTAACCATAACATGTTTAGAGGCAATCATAATAAGGTTGTGGCTTCTTGATGGAGGACTATTTTAACCATAATATGGTTGTCAGTGACAATAATATTGTTAAATTAAACATAATATATTTCAAAATTTCTTCAAAAATAGTTTTGTTGGAGGTAACCATGTTTCAACCGGTTTTTTCTCTGCGTGTACTTTTAAGAAAATTTGGGTATTTGCATATTATTCGAAGGACAATAAATTTTTCTAAAAATTCGTAATCTTTTTCCAAATTCCAATAAAAATTAACAGTTGTCAATTTTTTTTAAGCTTTATGTTATTCTTCTCCTAGATTTTCCCTCCCTTTCCTTTAAGTTTTCTTTTAAGAACTCAATTACTAATTATACATTTTCCTTTATCCTTTTTGCTTAATTTCTTGAAAACAAACATATAAAGAACAATTATCCAACTAATTTGCAAAAATTTGACTTCAGTACTGACTATAAGCAGTCGCAAAAAAAACAATATTTTTTTAAGTTTTTCTACTCATAAGTTTTGAAATAATGCCTTAACAACTTGGTTTATTTAAAAGTTTTTTCTTATCCTTAAAAGGCAAGACAAGGATATTAGAAAATATATGCTAATATTTGCATTTAAAGTCTTAGATTAGGAAGGCACATATAATTTGTGGAAAATTATGAACTATCAATAAATGAATAATACCATGTTGTATATCTATATGAATACAGGGAAAGCTATCGCAGGTGGAGACCGTAGCACTATTTTGTCCGCCGACCATCTACGGAATCGTTGGTTTTAATGTGTAAAGAGGGAACTTAAAAAAACGACTAAGATAATCGCATGCCTATGGTAGCTGTCCCTTAGTGGTGTTTTCACTGTATGTGTCTTCATGGTTATATACATAGCTTTTTGAATATACATATTGCTATATGACTATATGAGTACATGCGTTCATGGCTACATACATAGCTATATGACTTTATAGCATAATCATTTTTTTCCTGTATGATTGTCTTAAGCGGCACAGCCACACATCAAACTGGCTCTTCAAACTAACATTTTTGTAATTGTCTTAGGAAGCAATAATAGAAAATTTACACGTTCAGCCAGAGCATAAAACATGTTTCTACATGGTTACCTCCAAAAAAAAAACTATTTTTAACTAAAATTTTTAAACATGTTATGGTTTATTTAACCATATTATTGTCACCGACAACCATATTATGATTACATTAGTCCTCCATCAATATGCCACAACCATATTATGGTCGTTGCGAACATGTTATGATAAATAATAATCACAATGTGTTAAGCACTTATAATAGTATGGTTGTTGTTCAACCATTGAATGTTGCTCTTAGGAAAGAAAAAATACTATTGTTCATTTTAAAGCAAATTATTGTCACATTTAATCATAAAATTTTTAAAGATAACCATACTATTGTTGTGGCTTTGTGATGGAGTTCTAATTAAATCATAAAAAGGTTGCCGGTGGCAATTATATGGTTTAGTTAACCATAATATGTTTAAAAATGTTCATTAAAAATAGTTGTGTTGAAGGTGACCATATTGAAAAATGTCTTTTCTCTGCGTATGAATTTGACGAAAATCAAATGTGTAAATGAGCAAAGCAAAACAAAATATTACCAGCACAAACGTAAATTTGAGCAATCTTGTTTGATGTGTGGCCAAGCTGCTTAACATTATAACCATATACAGTGGAATCCGTCATTACCGGTTACCGAAGGCACTATTAAAATGTCTTCGAGTATGGGGGATGTTCCTAAAAAAATAAAATTGGTTGCCAGTTACAATAATATGGTCAATGTAACCATAATATGTTTAAACATTTTTGTTAAAAAAAAGTTTTGTTGGAGGTGACCATATTGAAAAAATTATTTTTTTCTCTGCGTGTGCATTACTAACTATATGTACGAAAACCGAAACTTTTGGACTATATCGAGCCCTTACTGCAAAAAAGCTTAAGCGACATAATTTTCAATTTTCTTTTTTTAATTAAAGACTTAACTGGCAACACTTGCGTCATCTCCTAAAATATCTTGACGCAAGTGTTGCCAGTAAAGCCTTTATTAAAAAAAGAAAATTGAAAATTATGTCGCTTAAGCTTTTTTTGCAGAAAGGGCTCGATATAGTCCAAAAGTTTCGGTTTTCGTACATATAGTTAGTCACATAAGGTAACGTTACAATTTTTTAGCAAAAACAATTTTATCTCAAGCGACAACCTTCATACAAAAATTTTTTGAAATAAAATATAAAAAAAAACCTTCTCCTGTAAAATTTTGTTTTTGTCGCTTAAGCTTTTTTGCGGTTATGGTTCGATATGATAATTTGAAACATGTATTTGATTAACACAAAAATACTATCATTGCATCTGCCTTTAATTCAAAAACGAATGGTTTCTAAAATCCTCTAAATGGTTTTCGTGACCATAATATAATGAAAACGTAGTAAAATGAACCCAGATAATATTAAATTCTCTTATTCAAAGAGATGATGATTTTGAGTCAGCTTTAACTTAAAATCATCATCTGCCCCAAATTTAAACTGATTATAAAAGATTGAGGATTTTTAAAAGTTAATGCCAAAGACTTTTTATAGTAAGCTAAATCAGAAAATTGAAATCGATTGAGATCGGATGATCTCAATTTTTTTGTGTGCCCACCTAATCTTAATTAACTGTTCTTTTGTATATCAAATGAAACAACCATATCAGTTTTGCAACCAACAAAAACTTTTCCTATAATCATAAAAATCTTTTCAAAATTATTATTAACTACAATTAAATTTTCTTTGATAACTTGTAATATTCTTTAACTACAATTCAGTTTTTGTATTTTTTGAAGTTCTTAGAGCGATTGTACAATAGCTGCAATGAATTTTGAAACATTGTAAGTAAAAGGGTTTTCAAAAAAAGACCTACAAGTCTTGAGTTTTTATTTTTAATGTTTGAGAGAAAATGGCAAGCATGAAAAGTGAAATAATATAAAATGTAACACGGAATTTTGAAGGAGTGTTTTATAACCCCCCTAGTAGGCTTGCTGGTGTGGATATAGTCTAACAGTGCAGGGGTTGCTGGTTCGATTACCGCCAGAGGCTCTGGTCTCCTGTAGACAAGCGTTAGGCTTTGCGGGATTAGCTTAGGCAAAAAAAAAAACAAAAGATTTATTAAGTCTAGCTTAGATTATGTAGTAATCAATTGCCTAAATGTTGGAGAAATCTAATCTTTACCATTGATCTGTTCTACAGTAAAAGCTCAAAGATTGAGCAGTAACATCTTGCTGATTGGCAACCATTGCTCACAAATCCGATATCTTAAATATCGTCACCACTAGATCTTCGCATTTGAACTGAGTTTAAGCCAAAGCCGCTATAAGTGATCTCGTTCAATTTTAATCGGCAACAAAGTGCAACCTTATAAAGCATGGATATATTGAAATTACACAGTCCTGCAAAAAAGTCGAACCCTGGGACTAGAGCAGTGATAACCACTCCATAGGCTCGCGAGTAAGTTAATAATCGTATTTTTCACACAGACACGGTCGGCAATTCACATGTATACAACAACTTTGTTCGTTTCAAAACATCAGGCTATCATCAGTCTCTGCGACCGCACCCAAGTACATAATATTTTTGTTTGCGTGCGTTCGGGGCTTGGTTAGTTGGGGGCTTGGTTATCACTGGACTAGAGTATACTTTTATAAGGGTTTGAGTTATGCTAAATCTAATTCTGTACTCAGAATTCAATATTTAACATTAAAAAAATCTTGAAAAAATAAAAAAATTCTTCAAAAAAATAAAAAATTAGTATTGTGGTTATTTTGTTGAACTATTTATGGTTTTTAATCCAAATTTTTAATATTTTTAATTAGGCTTAAGTTCATGAAATTTAATTTTCATTAAATTATTCTTATGAAGAAAGGAATTTTACAACATGAAAATTAATCAAAATTGTTATTGATAATCTTTCATTCTTGACGTGGCTCGGGCTCGAACCCTGGCCGGCAGGTTGCCATGACATGTTTCGATCGCAACCACTCGATCTCCTCAGATGGATTTGCCGTCTTACACTCGCAGCCATCGACGACTGCTGACGTCAATAGTCAAACATCAATCCTTAAACCAAATTGTATTCAACCTTTGGTAGATCGAAATTTGCTTTT
Source organism: Pollenia angustigena (assembly GCA_930367215.1). Lineage (NCBI taxonomy): Eukaryota > Metazoa > Arthropoda > Insecta > Diptera > Polleniidae > Pollenia > Pollenia angustigena. The sequence continues at coordinate 51,568,393 of OV884056.1, read as the reverse complement.
CTGAATGATTATCCATCTTAATTGATTTTACATGTTTTTTCCTTACTTCTGTTTTTTCGTACTTTTTGTCAAGAATTCTTCTTGAAGTCCAAAGTACATTTTTTGTTTTTCATTTTGTGTCTTTCTTTTTCTTGTTGACCTTTTTCAGCACAACTTGAAGGACAAATGCAAACATAGAGCTCGTGCCTTAGCTTTAACAATAATTAGTATTGTGGTTATTTTGTTGAACTATTTATGGTTTTTAATTAATTTATGGGTTTTAATTAAAAAATATTAAAAAAAAAATAAAAAAATTTAATCAAAACATTAAAAAAAATTCCAAAAATATATACAAAAATTAAAAATTAGTTGGTTGTTCATTTCTTTATCAATGTTAAAAAAGAAACATTTTAGAACATTAAAATATAATGTTATTCTACAGTAACACCAAAATTTTTCTATTTTTTTAACAAAGAACAGAACATTATATAATGTTCCGCTCTTTCTTGTAAATAGCTACGAACGGTATGAAGGCTTGTGTTCGTCTGCACAAACACTTAAAAAAATATATGTATATCGTTCCTGGGTATGTGAGCCGAACGCTAAATAATGTTCTGTTTATTTTCGGTCACTGGTGTCAAGTTCTTTGTGCAACACCCTTTTTAAAACATTAAAGTTTGGTGCAAGAATTAAAACAAACTTCCTCATATAATACGGATTTTATGACAATTGTTTTGCAGCGTAAGAAATAGACAATAATTTTTAATAGACCAAGTTAACATATGACAATTTGTTTTAAGTTTATAACGACAACAATGTTGGTTTTAAGAGAAAATTGTCAAAAAGTGAAAAAAGAAAGGGGAAAATTAAGTTTTGAAGAATATGATGTTAAAAAGAAAAACCAAAATTTAATATTAAATTAGAATTTTATTTAGTAACTTAAAATTAGTCATAACTTAGCTACTTCTAGTTGAAATTTACTGATTTCTAAAATATTTACAAGGAATCTTGCAAAGAACTGATTGGAGGAACTTGACTACGCTGAAGATACCTCTCTACTTACCCAATTACCTCTTCAGACATGCAATCTAAGTTATCACTAGTCTAGGAAACTGCATCACATATTGGCCTAAAAATAAATATCGGCAAACTCAAAATTATACAAATTAAATAATAATCAAACGATAATTCCTGCATTCATAAAAATTTTTAAAATTTAATTAAGGTTTACAGAACAAAATTTCTATGAAAAATTTCCTTAATAAACGTTTGTTAAATTTAATAATCGTTTATGAATACGGGGGTAAATGTTTAGAAACAATCTTTGGCTGAAATAGAATTATTCAGTTGTTTAGGAAGCATATTGGACAAAAGCCGATGCTCTACCCGCATAAATAAGGCCCAAAAAGTATTCGACCAACTGAAGTTAGTATGGAATTCATCATATATATATTAATACAATTCCAGGCGATGTTAAAGATCTTCAATTCAATGAAATATCCAACTGATATATTGCATGGAGTAAAATAGACGTAAAATGCAGCATATTGTGAAATACATTCCATACAAATTTTAATAAAAATAATTTCAAACTACCGTCACTGGTCAGAAGCTACCCAATAAAAAATTTTATCATATTGCGAAGCACTAATGGTACATTTAAAAAAATAAGCGCAGAATTATGCGCTACGCAATAAGACATACAGAAATGCAGTAAAGTAAGTGAAAAAACTCTCAACAACTTTTATAAAAAAAAAACATTTCAAGTTCTACGGCATTCCCTTACTACGAAGCAGGTTTGTAAGGGAGAATACTAAAAAATAACTGTATCAAAATATTCAGTGTGTAAATGTGTTCGTTACATCCAACAATGTTTATGTGCGCTGAATAATGCGCTTTATGTGTCAAAAATTTATTGCTTCAAAGTGGGAACTCGCCATATAAAATTCATGTCATCCGTATGCGCAATGGTAAGCGAAACCCTTATGTTTCTCCCTTACAAACCTGCTTCGTTGGAAGCTCCATTTTTTATTGGGTACTCACCAACCCTAATGGAATTCGATTTGATCAACATTTTGTAAACAACCCAACGATATTTATCCTGTAATCCGCAGCCCAGTTGACGTACAGGAAGATCATAACACACGTGTAAACGGCAGATAAAATCGAAAATATACCACTTGCAATTTTTTTCGGTATAAAATTAAGATCCTTTCAGGAATAAAAGATATACAAATATTACTAATCGCGATTTATTTTCTGCTACATATATGCTCCATTTTTGTATTAATTTGTACAAAAAATAGAACTGTGGCAAAAATTGTCAATATTTTTTGTTTTTTTTGCAAAATATGTTGCATGAAAAACATGTAAATATGTTGCATATTTTACCCTCGCTTTTATTTACAAAGTTCTGCACACTGCATTTTTTTAAACTGTGCTACTTAATACTTTGTTTGAATAAGCAAGGTAAAGTTTTGTTTGCCATGATACAAGCCGCTCATAATTTCACGAAAGGGTTAGGTTAGGTTAGGTTAAGAAGGGTTATGCGCCCAAGGGCACACTTCCACTCGGAGACCAATACGTTCCATTGTGAATCCCTTCAATTAAAAGAAAAAAAAAGTTGAGACAGTAAAGAAAATAAGTATGAGATGGAGAGAAACAAGAAAGATAGAAAGTTAGTAGATGTCGCGTAGAACTATTGCCCTCTCTACACTTCCCTCAACAGAAACAGCCGCACTATTTCCCTGACAAACCCCAGTAGATCAACCGGATTACATCCAGCGATGCACCCCAGATCGTCGTGAAACCTATCTCCTAGCCACTTCTGCCTGAAACCCTTCATCCTGGGAAAATGCCACAGTACATGCTCGATCGTCTCCAGCTCCTCTGAATCATCGCACAATCTGCAGGGCTTTTACGGGCAATGACCCGTCAAGAACCCTATAAGTGCTCTAAGAGAACCTCTATCCAATCCTAGTAGAAGCCTAGTTGCCCCCGCGTCCAATCTGGGCCATAGTGCCCTGGGCACCCCGCAAACCAAAGGGTTGCTTTAGCACAAATTGAAAAAATTATAACATATTTAAATGGCATTTTTGCACTCACCGGGGGTTTTAGGGATCATCTCAAGGATATTTAACCTTTTAGTGCAACATCTTTCGTGGCAAATCAGATGCAGCCAATAACTGGCTTTCGGCCAAAAATCAAAGTTGACAGAATTCTTGAGATCGTTGTTGAATAAATTTCCTATCTGGTACCAAGGGAGTCAATATCCCTCGGTAACATGTCACCGGTGTGACTTTTGGTTAAGACTTCTTTCAGGAAAATGCGCCTGTCTGCCGACATGATACTTTGTGGTTTTAGCTCAAAGTCGCAGTAAGTAAAAGTACTGAAAAGTTCACTAAAAAGCTGATTTTCATCACTTGTGGGAGAGTTCGGCCTAAAGGAGGACGTTCCCTAGGTGCTGTTGCTATTCAGCTGAAACTGCTTGCATTTGCAGTGGAAGTTAGATAGTTCCGGTTTCTAAGCAAGGGACGGGTGTATTATTCTACCGGGTAATACACTCAAACTGCTATCTGTGCCTCTTACACTCGTATGCCGTTGGTAAACGCATAGTGTGTCATACAGAGGCTAATATCCACTATGAGGTAAGGCGAAATGGCAGGCACTCATGTAATTTTTTTTTACTTCAATTTTTTGCACGTAATTAGTGGTGTCAATTTTTGTTTCAAAATTATAATAGTGTGCACAAACCGCTTAGAAGTTTTAAAAATCGCTAATCAATTGACGAAAAAATCGGCAAATAGCGTGACCACTATATTAATTTCGCATAACTTTCTGTTTTAAAAATTTATGTTAATTCACTAAACTTTATTTCTAAAAAAATCATCCTAGAATGTAAGTTAGAAATTGTCAGACGCTGTTTGATCAAGCCAACGTAAAACAAAATCAAACAATCGTTTTATTAAAATAGTGGTTACGTGTGGGACGTCAAATCTTTGTTAAGTGTGACCATAGCTTAAGAGTTGTTTTATTTACAGCTAATTTTTTTTTTTTATATTTCAATTGTACAACATGCAACACATCGAGTGATTATTGGTAACAGTTAAAAAGTGTAGGATGTGTATAATGTAACATATTTTTCGCAGAAAATCAAATGTCATAAGCAAAAAGAAGACCTTAATAATTTCTCTTAACTTTTTTTCAACAAACATTTTATTAAACAATTCGAGATTTTCCAATAAAAATATTATTAATTTTTCTTGAAGATGCTAACCAAAGGTTAGCGAAATATCGAGAGAATAAATAAATAAATATGTTTTATATAAATTAATGCTTTACAACACTGAAAAAATAATTCCGATTCGTTCAGTAGTAACTGAAATAGTAAGATATTAAATTGCTTTCGAATCGAGAAATTACTCGATCACGACTGCCAGAATCAGGCCCCTGGAGCTTAAAATTTAAAACATTCAATATACAAATTTAAATTAACACTAATTTTTGTTTAATGACTAAAAGTCAGTTGAAAATGCTCGGTATGTTCTAATCGAATTAAGCTGGCGTTGAATATTATCATAATTAAGAGACAATAATAAAAAAAAGTTGATGTCGCTCTAATATTTGATTTTAAATGTCCTTAATTCTTTAATTCAATTTCCTAAAGATTCTTTGGTCCATAACTTTACTATCCCATCGTCCTTTCCCAACAATATTTACACAATTCTTAACACTTTGTTTACTCCTTCTTGCTTCTGCACAACTTTTTTTTGTTTTTGAACGCATTCCATCCAAAGTAATTCGGGGAAGCTTAAAGATACAGATATTTGTGTGTTTGTATATTTGCTTCAGGTAGTCATCGGAACTAATCACAATTTTATTTTTTTTTTTACCTTTTTAACATGTTTTTACTTGCTGCACATTTTTGAAATTTTCATTATTCTTTTGCACAACAACAACAATAAACAAACAATCCCTACATGTAGAAAATATAAACAACAGCAACAACAAGAAGTATAATTATGATCATTCATTATTACTGTGGTAACTAACTGAGTATCGAGGCATACAGTCCAGGTGTGCAATAACTTATGGCACGCACCGTTTCTTAAATTGACAAAAAAAAAATATATTAGAGGTGTGTTTGTAGATGTGTATTTGGTTATAACATGTAGACTTAAGATATATAATTATGATTGTTGGAGTTGAAGTTTTATTAAAAAAAAACGATTTTTTTTTGTATTCATTTAAAAAGTAAACTAAAAATGCATTAAATTAAATCTAAAATAAATTTTTATATTAATTTTTATAAAAATTAGTAACTGTCTGCCTCGGGCTTTGTCCTACTTTTTTTACAACTTTATTAAAGCTTGAGACTTTTTATTTCATCTTCAGTTTATTTACTTGAATCAGGAAGATAAGGAGTTATGAATCTTGGATTTATTCCTATTACGTTACGTTCGCTTGAAATGTCGGACGACTTCTCGTGCTGAAAATTTTAAGCTATTCGTCGTTAAAAATGCTACATTTCGGGTAAAAGTCCGAAAAATAAGAAACCCTTTTTACAAATTTAAAAAGAAAAATTAATATAATTTTATATGTTTTCATAGATTCTGTGTTACTTCTTAAATCTAATCAAACATTTTTACTCTCTTCTCTTTTTAGGAGGATTAATGATGGACGACAGAGATAAATAACGCTTTGTTTGTGGTAAATTTCAAGCTCCTAAACCAAATAAAAATTATAAAAACACTTTGACAACTTCATTATAATTTAAGTAACTTTAATTTCCGTTTTTAAGTTTAAAAAAAACCATTCAATTTATGTTCAATTAATTTTTTAAACAAATTTATTTGAAAATTCTAACAATCAGCTGTTGTATTTTTCAATTCAAAGAAATTGTTTTGTTTTAAAAAAAAATGTAAATGCATAGCAATGTAATTTTCAAGTCACTTAGGCAAAAACTGAAATGCATTCGCTCTTCAAACTCACATCCTTTTTTAAGGGGTGGTGGCAATTCGATGTCCTTTCCACTGCAATAGAAAGTTTTTCTCTTTGCGTTGGGTTTTCAAAGGTGGTGGGTAGTTAGATATTTCGAAATTCTATTTTCTTTATGGCATTTATTTATTGATATGTAGATGTTATAAAAATTTCTTTAGTAAAATGCAACAGACTTTTATTTCACTGTACAGTCATTCCTTTAGTTATTAAAGTTTTTGTTTTTGTAACTATTGAGCTGTATCCTTATTTGGGATAAGGGAGAGTTTTTTATATTTTGGTAAAGAATGTAGTGTTTAGGAATTTTAGTAAAAATAAATTGTTGCCCTCCACCAAGTTTTGTATACAGTAAAATGTTGTTAAAGCTTTAAGCGGTAGATTGAACGTCTCGTCTGGTTTCAGTAGATGATAGTTGATGGGTCCTTGGCCGACATGATTGTCGATTGCCTTATCGGCTTTTCAATGGCTCGATGCAAGACTCTCATCAGACGTAAGTCGTACGGAAGACTTCAGGGGAATTGGCCGATAGCCAGGACTTGATTAAAATGACTACTGTGGAAGTTGTCATGATTATCTCTCTGTACTGCAAGGGAGTCGGGGTAGTTCGAGGCTGCAGTGACCTCTGGCTGACTCTTGTGACTAGCTAAGGGTATCACAAAGGGAACGCTATAAGGACGCAAGTGATCCGTCCTCCTGTCGGCTGCCCATTGAATCTTACCCAACCTAATCATCATCCTTGAACTTTGTATTCGTCTTCAACATCGAAATGAATATTTCTTAACCGAAAAAGCCCATTTTTCGCACATTGAAATTCAAGAAACACATACAAGATTCACTTAAGTAAGCAGTCGCATTGATTCAGCTACACTTTTTCTTAAATCGAAGATGTTAAGCAAAACTTTTCTCAAATAAAAATTTGCAAGCACAAAATCGACGTTTTCGTGTAATAAATAAGTGGGAATAAATTGGAGATACATATTTTCATATATCTTCCATATACCAAGTTATTAAAGACACAAGCCTTGTGTAAAAAATATGTCACGCATTGTGAAACCCGCTCTATTCGAAGATAAAAAAATATTTTTAATGAAAAAAGCAAGGAAACAAAAACTCCTTTATTACAAATATTTTTCAAACTAAAACATCTAGCGCCATCTACTTGTAAACTTTTAGCAATAAAAATCTTCCTTTACGATTTATTACAATTAAAACGTTCAGACTTTAAGCAAATCTTTAACATTAACTGAAATAAAAACCTGTTTATCTCCCCTTTACCCCACGCAACAAACGGTTAACCTCTGTTGAAATTGAGTTAAATGGGTTAAAAAAAATTGTTCAACCCTTTTTTAACAAAAAATTTAACTCAGTATTAATTTAAAGGAAATACTCTTAGAAAATTCTTAAAAAAGGGGTTAAAGATTTATCTAATTTTACACAGCTTCCCCCAATACCCCACCACCCTTAACAAAGATAATTAGAAAAAGCTTTTTACAAATTTTTAATAAAATAAACTTAAATATTTAACAATCAAAGGTATTTTTCAATCGATTTTTTTAAATTTTGATTTTTTTTTTTTTAGAATTTAAAAAAATTTTTTTTAATTTATCTTTTCAGAGAGACTTTTAAGCGCGCGAAAGGAGAGAGAAAAAATTACAACCAAAAATTAAAATTTTTTTTATTTATAAAAAGAAAAATTTAATGAAATTTAGAACAGAACAAAAAAAAATTATAGAAATTTAACTAAAAACAATTAAAATTCAAAAATCTTAAAAATTAAATGCTAACGACATTCGCATGTGTGTGGTGGTGGAAAGAAGATTCAAAACAAAATTTACAATTAGAAAACGGAAAAAACGTAAACGTCGCATTTTGAAACGGAAGGCTAAAAAGGAGAAAAACAAACTCAAGTTGTGAATCAAAATTTCTAAGTTTGGCGAAATTTATTACTTTTACAAGAAAAAGGAAAAGGACGATTGCTAGGAGGAGTGTAAAACGAACGATCAAACACGCTTAACGCTTAAAGAAAACAGGTATTTTTGTGAAAACTTACCACAAAAAAACCCAACGCCAAAAAGAAAAGGAAACACGCACACACAGGCATTATATAATAAAAAAAAAACTTTAAAATATCCTAAGAATACAAAAAATAACTTAACAAAAAAACTAGACTGACAATTAAATAAAAAACTCTGCTATAACATTTTTTTAACTGAATTATCAATGAAATTAAGGCGATAAAGGCTGCTGCTTGGAAAAAAAATTTAAAATCAACTTTTTTTTAACTTTTTTAAAGAAGAAAAACAAGGAGAATGAATATTTACGGCGAATTAGTTAATTCATACATACAATAATAACAACAACAAAAAGCAACTTTTTACTCAACAACCCAACCCATTTCATTTTCATATTTAGATAAAATATACAACAACCAAAAAGGAGAACCCTCAAAAAAATACAAAAAACAAAAACATTTTTCAAGAAGAGCGTTTTGGAAAAATAAAACTGTTCAAAAAAACCTCTGGGCCAAAAGAGATTAAGTTTCAAAAATTACACTGCTGCTGAGTTGCTTGTGTTTGCTTGTAAGTGTAAAGGTATTAAAGCGGTGTATGTATTAGTAACACCTTTGACTAGAATACAGCACACATACACACTTATTCTACACTTACTTCTTTACTCTTCGTTAGACAATTATCTCTCAGTTAAGTTCTAAAACGAGCCACCAATAATATTACACTTTTGTATAACATCTACAAACATACTCCCATACATACATACAGTTGTATACTCTATAAAAAATTTCTTTAATATTAACCAAGATTATGTTTATGTGTGTGTGTAATATAACGGCGAAATTAATATTATTACTTTTGTTCAAACAAAGAAAACAAAAAAGGAGAACTTAAGGCGAAATACCCATTAATTACTAACTTACTACTACTTAAGAGAGCAGAAAGAGTGTAATAGATTCAAAGATTTACTAAGGCTAAGAAAAGTTGAGAGTGAGTGTTATATTTAAAAAAAAAGGGGATGTATAAAAAAGACAAAAGCATATATCCATAAACAAACAGAGATTTATAAACCAACAAAATTAATCTTTAAGGATATTTTGTTCTTTATCTAAATAAATTCAAAGTTGGTGGCATCTTATGATGTCATCAGAGGAGGATAACGAATGTTTTGGGTTGTTTACTGATGACAAGTCTTTATTACAAACAACATTGGCCTTAAATGCAAACAATACGCCACCCTTGGCAATTGATTCGACATCAACAACAATTTGTCCGGAATTAACGGCTAAACTTGAAATACCTTCTTCGACAACTTCACCAAACTTATTAAATTTGGGAGCACAAGAGCTAGAAGATATACAACAGCAAGGACAAGTTATAACAAATAATAAACAGCAACCATCTCCAGTTAACGGCGGTAACGATCTTTTGTTTAAACAAGAAAAAGGCGAAAAACTCAACTCAAATTTTACAGACACTAAAATTGCTACTACAAACTCAACGTCTACGACAAACAACCACAACGACGAAAATCCAACAGAACATAATAATACCAACAACAGCAGTAACGACGAAGAACAAGAAGAGGAAGAGGAGAATAACGTGAGCAGTGTTAATGTTAATAATAACAGTACAAACGACGAAGGAGACGACGAAGTTATATTTCTCTTCGGCCATCAACAACAACAAAATAACACTCTTAAAACAACTTCCACTACTTGTACGACGACTACTAACACAAATTCAAATTCAAATAAAAACTCAACGTCTGCTTCAAATTTAACAACGACCCTTACAACTACTACAACCACGACTACGACTTTAACCACGACACCAACGACGGCTACGACGAAGAATAATACGACATCATCATCACAAGCAGAAGGCACATTCCCAAATAATACTACACAACAACAAGTCGTAACAGACGTTGATGATAACTTAGAAAGTAGTCATAAAGGTGCCGTCAATAAGACAACATCGTCATTGTCGTCGTGCGGCTTAAAAAATTTTAGAAATTCCTTAAATACGTTGCAACAAGCAAAAAACTTAAAAAATAATACGAATTCAAATAAAAAGGAAACAAAATTCAAACATAATAATAGTTCGTCCTTAAAAAAAAATTTATCGAAATCTCCTTTAAATTCGCATAACAATTTAATAGCATTAAATACAAATAATTTATTTAGTGAAACGAATAAACAAGTGAATGATTTTTGTTCAAAATTAACAAATTTAAATGCAAATACAAGTTTAAATAATTCCTCAAATGAATGCTTGTTAAATTCTTTAGAGGATTTACAGCAACAACAACAAAAAAGTGATTTAAGTGTTTTTTCTTCATTACCAAATTTTATAAGTCATTTGCAAAATTCTACAAGTCCACAATTGATTGGTCAATCGCCTGCCGTATTAACGCCGTCAACAGCTGCTGCCTTAATGAGTAGTGCTGCAGCGGCTGCCGCGGGTGCCGCTGGACAAGCTCTATATGGGGCCTTATTAAATTCTTCACAACAACAACAATCCTCAACCACAACCTTACCTTTAACTAATAATAAACATTTTTCGTGTAACTCGTTACATTCGCCTAATTCGGGTTCGGTATCATCATCGCCCACCTCGTCTTTATTAACAGGTCAATTTACGGCCGCTTTAGGTAATTTGTTTGGGGCCAACGGTTTCGGTTCGGCTAAAATGTTAAACGAACTTTTTGGTCGTCAAATGAAGCAGGCCCAGGATGCTACAAGTGGTCTACCCACTTCTTTGGATAACGCCATGTTGGCCGCTGCCATGGAGTCTGCTACCAATGCTGAACTTCTTAGTGCCGCCAATTTGGTCAATAGCTTGGGTTTGAATAACTCCAGTAAATTGCTCAACAACAATAACAACAGCATCAGTAGCAGTAATACCACAAATCATTTAAATGATCAGCAGATATCGCCCCAAACTCCCACTCCCAAAAATAGACGTACTAGTAATTGTAGTGAAAGGTCTTTAGAGGAAAATGGTTTGGCTTCACGTTCTCAGGATTTAATTAACTCGCCGCCTCGTACACCTTCGGTGGGTAATAGTTCCACAAATGGAGTAGTCACCACTACCTCAGGGGCTCCAAATTCACCCTCCCTACAACAACAGCAAAATGATTTGGCTCATCATATGTTGCGCAATATATTGCAGGGTAAAAAGGAGCTGATGCAACTAGACCAGGAATTGAGATCGGTCATCAACCAGCAACAACAAATGAAAGATAATCCGGACTCCACGCTGAAGCTGAACAACAATAACTCCTCTTTAGCCAATAACAATAATAATTCTGAAAGCAAGGAAAATTCTTCGAATATTATAAATTTGATAGAAGATTCCATGTCGGAAATAAAAATCAAAAGTGAGCCACTAACTCAGGCCACAACCATGGAATTGATGAATGGTTCTGCTACACAAGAAAGACGTAAATCGTCTGATTCCGAAGGCCTGCAATCGCAACATGATCTTGAAGATCATCAATCCGAAGCAGATCATATGGACAATAATGATCATGAGCAAAATGATAATGATCATCTAAATTTACCTGCTCAAGTAACCAAAAAAGAAGCCGATGACATCTTAGAAGATGTCGAATTGATGGGCTTGAACTCCCGCTCCGATTTGGAGTCGTTGGGCTCACCCAGCCAATCCGATATGATGTTGTTGGAGAATAGCAAAGATGATTTGGAAGAAGAAATTGATAAGGAATTAAATCCTGGCCTTGGTAAGAAATCGGACCTGAAACGCGCTCGAGTAGAAAATATAGTATCTACTATGCGTTCCAGCCCCTCTTCGCAACAACATTTGCAAGTCAATGGCTGCAAAAAGCGTAAACTATACCAGCCCCAGCAACATGCCATGGAACGTTACGTGGCCGCTGCTGCTGGCCTCAATTTTGGTCTTAATCTACAAAGTATGATGCTCACCGACGATGGTGACTCCGATGAAAATGAGTCTCCTCAATTGCAGCAAAAGCGCAATGAAAAGAATGCCCTCAAATCTCAACTGAGATCCATGCAAGAACAATTAGCGGAAATGCAGCAGAAATATGTGCAATTATGCTCACGCATGGAACAAGAATCCGAGTGTCAGGAAATCGAAGACAACAACAGTGATAGTATGGAACAGGAGGATAATAACGTTGACTTGTCACCATCCCCTTCCCTCAATGATGTTAAACAGAATGCGGACAATGAAAGAGCCCCATCCACCTCGCCTTCATTGAATTTGAAAAATGGTAAGCATTTGGCAGTATCCAATTCCTCGTTGAATTTGGAAGCAAGTCCCAACAATGTTTTATCTCAAATGATGAGCAAAATGATAAGTGGTAAATTACACAATCCTTTAGTTCAACATGCTCATATGCAGCAGTCTTTCAGTGCTCCCCTGCCTTTGTTGCAACATATGCCACAGCTACAAACCCCCGAAGGAGGTCTACCTCATCCGGCTATTAGCAATGCGGCTGCCATGTATTTGGGGCAACAATTCTTCTTCGAACAAGAGGCTAGAATGGCTAAAGAAGCGGCCGAACAACAGCAGCAACAAGCCCAACAACAGCAATTGCAGCAACAACAAGCCCAACAGCAACAGGAGCAGCAGGAGCAGCAAAGGCGTTTCGAGCAGGAGCAACAACAAAGACGCAAAGAAGAGCAAGCCCAACAGCAGCAGCAACAACAACAGCAGCAACTGCAAAGACAACACCAACTTCAGCAATTGCAGCAACAAGAACAGCAAACCATGCAACAACCTACCAGACCTCAACTACACCACAACAGACATCATGGACGCCACAATACCGCTTTAAAAACCGAACTCTCGGAGAAATTCAATATGCTAAGATCGAGCTCCAGTTCGATTATGCGAATGTCAGGATCTGACTTAGAGGGTCTCGCCGATGTCCTCAAGTCCGAAATAACCACATCACTCTCAGCTCTAGTGGACACAATTGTCACTAGATTTGTACATCAAAGACGGCTGTTTAGCAAACAATCCGATTCAGTGGCTGCCGCAGCCGAACAACTTAACAAGGACCTGTTATTAGCCTCTCAAATCCTGGATCGCAAATCGCCACGCACCAAGCAATCCGACAGATCGAACAACAACAGCACGAATAGCTCACAATCCGCCCAATCAACAACAGGAGTTAATGCAGGTAATAATGGTACTCTACTCCTAGTTAATAATAGTAATAATAATACTAATAGTTCAACGAATAGCTTAAATAACAATCTAAATACTAACTCTAATTCTAATATACCACAACAACAAACGCAACAACAACAACAATTGGGTCACTTGCACAGCAATGTAAGTAATACAGGCCCACCTCTGCTAACGGCAGGACCGGTTAACAGTGTCAATGTTAATGTGCCCCAACAGCACATGAACAATCCCTGTCAAACACTGGCTCCAACGACCACAAATCAAATAGTTCCGCCAAATATGGCTGCCCAATTAAATGCTCAGACTTGTCAAAGTCTTATAGCAGCACCACGCCTCAACGGCAGTCAACTGTCATTTCCCTCGCCAGCAGCAGCAGCTGCTGCAGCGATGGGCTTACAAATGCATCATGCAGCAGCGGCGGCTGCAATGTCAGCCGCAGCTGCCGCCTCTGGTCAACAGCAAAACCTGCAGGTCCTCAATCAGGCACATCATGCACAAAATCTCAATGACGCCAATAGTGTCAATGTTAATGTGAACATGGCCAACCTCAGTAGTAACAATAGTAATAATAACAATAGTAACAATCTGAACAATATCAATACGAACAATAATAATAGTAATAACAATAATAACAATTGTAACAATACTAACAACAATAGTTTAAGTACCATAAATATACCACCACCTCATATACGACCTTCGCCCACAGCGGCAGCAATGTTTCAGGCACCCAAAACTCCCCAAGGCATGAATCCCGTAGCTGCAGCAGCTCTCTACAATTCGATGACCGGAGGCCAAGTTGGACCCATGCAACCAAATCCCTTCTGTATGCCCGAGCCTAGGGATCAACAGCAACAACAACAGCAGCAGCAACAACAACAACAGCAACAACAACAGCAGCAGCAACAGCTGCTGGAACAAAATGAAGCCTTGAGTCTGGTGGTGACACCCAAAAAGAAACGTCATAAGGTTACGGATACCCGCATAACACCTCGCACGGTTAGTAGAATATTGGCTCAAGATGGAATGGTTCCGCCCGGCCCACAAAACAATGGACAACAGTTGCAATCAAATCAAAATAATGGATCCTGCAATAATAACGGTTTAAATACAAACATCAATCCCGCCTCGCTTAGCAATAACAACATGAACAACAATAATAATAATTGCAATAATCCGTTAAATGTTAATGGTCTACAGCAGCAACAACAGCAGCAGCAACAGCAGCAAATGAATAATAGCAACAATAACAGCAATAACAATACAACACCCGCCCAAAGTCCTTCTCCTAGGGGTCAAGCGCCCGCAAACTATCATCCACAAGCGCCGCCACCACCACCACCTCCCATGATGCCCGTTTCGTTGCCCACCTCGGTCGCCATACCAAATCCTTCGCTGCACGAGTCACAAGTCTTCTCACCGTACAGTCCATTCTTTAATCCACATCCACCGCATGCACCACCACCGCCACCCCATGGCCCCCACAGTGGTCCCCATGCCCCGCCAACAGCCGCTCAAATGCATCACATGAAGCTCTCAGCCTCACCACCTGGCGGTCTCGCCAGTCTAATGGACTCACGCGATGGCTCACCACCACTGCCGCCTCATCCAACCACCATGCTACATCCCGCCCTCTTAGCGGCCGCCCATCACGGTGGCTCACCCGACTACAGTGCCCATTTACGTGCCGCCATGGATGCTCAAGATCGCAGTTCCGATTGCAATTCAGCCGATATGCAATTCGAGGGTATGCAGCCCACCATCTCGTTTCTAAAACAACAAATGATGTGAGTATATGAATGATTCTTCCCATTTACTTTCTGCACAAAAAGGTTTAATAAAGAAATTGTTAAAGAATTGAATTGATTGATATGTTGTGATGTGTTATAGAAAGAAACCCATCAAGTGTCTTGTATTTTAATATAAATATTCTTTTTTTTTCAATTTTAATTTCTGCTACAACTACTCTAAGTAGATGCATTCAATTACAAGCAACATGAACGAAAAATGAAAAAGAACACAATCTCTTGTCTTTCTCTTAAAAAAATAAGTAGTGAAATCAAAACCTTATTTCAACAACCCCAATCACTAACTACAACACAGAAATACAAAAAATTGGCATGGAAAAACTTAAGAATTTAAATATAAAAACTCAGTGCAGCAAATAGCTAAAGAACCCATTGATTATTGCAAGCCTCAACAAATCTTGGAGGCAATACAACGAAAACAACCCCTCTGCACCCAACACTACTCAAGGTGCACTGCATTCAAAATCAATCAATGCAAATGAAATGAACTCAAACAGCAACAAAAACGAACAAAAAATTGTAGAAATTCATTTCTTGCTTGAGCCCCATCCCCCACATACCCTGGCGGAGATTGTTGTATATCTTTTGCTTTTTTTTTATTAATCTTCTTCTAACTCTTCATTCCCTGCTCGGTTCTTTTACAGTTCTTGTCTCTTATTCATGCACAAGTCAATGTAAAAATGTATTTCTATACACTTTACAACATTTCAATCAATCAACAAATAAAAAACTGCTTAAAATCATACTGAAACTACAACATGATAGGAATCGTTTCTTCACCTTTTTTTGTTTTTTTTTTTTTTTTTTTTTTTTTTTTGAAGGAATGAAAATTTATGTAATTATCGTATTTTTTTAATAACTATTTAATCTTTTTTTTTCTTTCTTCTTTTCTATTTCTATTTCCATTTCCTTTTTTTCGGATTTTTTCTTTAACCATCAAACTCATTTTGATTTTCAAATTTTATAACACAAAAAAAAATAAATATTTGTTTATATTTTGAAATTTCAAAATGATTTGATTTTCGGGATTCAACTTTAGCAAAAATAGCGATTCATTAACCACATCGCATTCCTCAACCTTAACGCCGATGCATTTGAGAAAGGCCAAGCTAATGTTCTTCTGGGTTCGTTATCCCAGTTCGTCAGTATTGAAAATGTATTTTCCCGATATTAAATTCAATAAAAATAATACAGCACAATTGGTGAAATGGTTCTCGAATTTCCGGTGAGTACAGATTTTAAAGTTTTTAACAATATACCAATTTTTTATAAGTTATAAAACTTGACAAAATAAAAAAAAAAAACTTTAACTCTATTATTCATAAAAAATATTTTTAATTTATAAACGGCTTTTTAAACAAATTGTCATAGAAAATTTGTTTTATAAGCCTGTTATATACCTTAAATATTTTTTTTATGAATAAGGCCTTAAAAATTTTAATATTTAAAGTTTCGAAATTCACCCCTATTGTAAAAGTTAAAGTCGACAGCCAAGAAAAGTTTTTTGTTTTATCTAAGTCGTTCTTAAAAACCATCGATTACTATTAACAGTTGCTTGGTATTTTTAATGGCGCTTTTAAGCCGATGTCGACTTAAATTGACTCTGTTTTAGGGAATTTTGCGACGACTCAAATTAAAGTTTAATAAATTTTAGTTAGAATGTAAATATATTGTAAAAGCGTTATAAATTGAAACATTTGATATACAAAATTAGTTTATGAAACAGATGTAATTCTCACATTCTATTTGTTTAAAAAATGCAAGTTTTGACACTTTTTTTGAGACAAGCTGGGCACAAAGCGTTTTAACATTATTCAGGTACGCTGAATCCAGTGGTACTCGCTGTTTTGGCTCTGGTTTTCGAGATATACCGTTATTTCGAAAATTGAGGAGGTTGCACAACATATGTTCTTGTAACTCAAAAACGGTTTAGTTTATTAAAATTACTGAAAACCCCGAAATTCCGCATTAAAATTTCCTTAAGAAAAGTACAACTTTTTCCTAATATGAGAAAATATGAAAAAAAATTTTTTTTTTTTTATCAAGTTTTCGAAATTTTTGTTTTTAAAAATGCATAAAAAATAGCTTGGCTTCTAATATATAAAAAACATATTAAAGATATATAAAAAACGAAGCTGCAAACAAAACAAGCCATAAATTATTAAAATCTGCTACTAACTTTTGATTTTATTAAAAAAAAAAAAAAAGTTTTACTTTTCTTAAAGGAAATTTTATTGCGGAATTTAGGTTTTTGCAGTCTTTTCAATAAACTAATTGTAATTGTATAATATTAATTTTAAAATTAGTCCACCAAAAGTTTACTAAACAAATGTTTAATACATAAAATATAATTTAGACTGCGGCCGAATGCCGACTAACACTTGAGTAACTAAAGCCCTTTTTATGAATACTTAACTTTTAGTTTTCTAAAAATATTAATTTATTAATTTAATTCGTTTTAATATTAATTTATTAAAAAAGGAGCACTCAACGTTAGAAAAAAAAAAATTAGAGATGGGCTTTTTTTGTCAGATTCCCGATAACTGGTTGACAAAGACACAACATCTTAGAAAATACCAAATTTACGTCAAAGTGATGTAGTCGTCGGCCAGATATGACAACAATATAAAATTGACATTTAACACGACTTACATAATAAGAGTGTTTATGGGTTCTTGCACTGAAAAGCTGTCTTTTTGTCACGTCAATGCCACCAAGCAAAAGAGCTTGCTGTTTAAGAAACTTTTTGTTAAAATTTGTTCTCTCTTTTACCTAATGTAAAACTAGTTGCACTTTGCACCAAAATATAAAAAAGTAAATCATATATAAATCCTCCTTTTAGAACCAATTTAAAATGTTTGGTTGCGTAATGTGACAAAAAGCCGACTTTTCTGTGTAAATGTCCATATATTTAAATAAAAAAGTTTTCAGATTTAAGAAATTTAAGTTAAATTACTTTCAAACCTTTTTTAATTAATCAAAAAATTATTTTAAGCAAGTAAGAGTGCTTTAATTATATACCATTAACCATGGTGCGATAGGAACAGAAAGTTATATAAATACCGTTCTTTAGATATAACTAAATTTATCTTTGTGCCGCGCCCACTTATTAAAAACCGCCCACTTTTTTCAGCTATTGCGTATTGATAACCAAGATGATTTTACCTTATTTTAAAACTTTTGCTTTTCCTGTTCTCAAAATATACAAAAAAAAAACAAACAACAAAGGGGTTTATGGGTAAAAAAAGAGGCATTCGTGGTTTTTTCTTCATAACTCAGCCGTTTATGCAACGATCTGGCTGAATTTCAATAGCAAACTGTAACGGAGTATTCGTGACATTAATGTATAACAACCTAGTCGCCATACTTTCTAGGGTCTTCGGAAAACCCCTTTCAACATACACGCAAACAAACGGACAGACGGACACACAGAACATACATATATATGTATATATCTTATAGGGTCTAAAATCCATATTGTAAAAATTACAAGCGGAATAACAAACTTATATATACCCTTTCCAACTGCGGTGAATTTTAATTTTAAAATTTTTATTATCTCTAAAAACTAGTTTCTTTTTTTATTAAATAATATTTTGTCTTGATAAAATCTTCTTTAAGTGCATACCCTTAATAATGTATCTCAAACAAAAAACTATAAATAATTTTTATATTTGTTTTCCTAATGAGTAGCTAATTAGCTTTTTCCGTTAAAAAAAAATTCTACCATATTCAAACAAATCTACTTACATACACGTTTAGGCAAAGAAACACTAGCAACAAAAATAATAGCTGAAGGTGTCAAAAGCTTAATAAATTCTATACAAAATTGTTTTTCTATACATTTATTTTATTATTTCTTATTATTCTAAAAAAAAACAACAATTTTAAGTGACTAAACCCTCTTTTATTTGAAAAAAAAACACTCACACATACTCCCACATGAACAAGAACCCTAAACATTTAACATACAAACACTCATATGCATTCTTATATTATACAATAACAAAACTTACACACTTTTGTTTAAATATAAAAACAAGTAAGAGTGCTTTATTCAGCTATGCCGAATCTTATATACCCTTCACCATGCAGCGATAAGAACAGAAAGCTGTATAAAAAAATACATATGTACCACTGAACTTCGCAACTCGGTAACTACCAGATATACAAAACATTTCTCCAAGTCCGTCCACTTTTTTCGGATGTCTTGTTTTGGTATCATTGCTATTTGTACAAAAATTGTATAACTTTTATTGTTACTGATCTGTTTTGTATTTGTATGGGAGGTGCTACTCCCACTCCCGCTCATTTTTTAGAGAGGTTATGTATTGATTACCCAGCCGTATGAACCAAAATGGACAGGTTTTCTCTTACCGTTCTTAAGATACAAATACATATATTTCGTTTTTCAATCTAGCCCACATTTTGTCGGATGTTGTCATTTATCACCAAGACTCTTGTATAATTTAATTAGAAACCTTGATTCTTGCCATTCCCCAGATATAAAGAAATCTATAATGACTTTGTATGAAAGGTGCCACGCTCACCTCTACAGTTTCACCCATTTTTTAGAGAGGTTATGTTTTGACAACTAAGTTGTGTATGTGTAGCAAATTTGGACATGTTTCCTTTTGCCGTTCTTTAGATATAAACAAATCTGTTTTGTGCACGCCTACTTCTCCAATCCCAGATTTTGTCGGATGTTGTCTATTGACAGATATACAGAAATTTATATTGCCTTTGCGTTGGAGGTGCCACGTCCACTTAAAGTTTAAAAAACATATATATACCCTTTAGCTCCTTCTGAATCATCTGTAATATACATGTATTAAGATTGGTTTAGCGGTTCGACGACTATACACATTTCTCTGCCTAAGCGGCAAAACATGTACACAATCATGGACCAATCTGGCTGAATTTCAATAGCAAACGGAGCACGTGTGAAAAAAATATCTATGTACCAATTAAGTCCCCATCATGTGTGGGAAATCCCGTTTTAACAGACAAATCAACTTCACTACTCATGAGGACCTACAATTTATATTACAGGGTATATATAATATCAATATTGTAGAAATTACAAACGGAATGACAAACTTATTTATACCCTTTTGTCTTCGGTGAAGGGTATACAAAAGACTCATACATTCACACACCTGTGCAGTAAGTTAAATCCTTCCGTTATTTCTTTTTTGTTTGTGCAGAAAAAAAACACACTAAAAAAGTGCAAGCAAAATACTCTGGTTATTTATATTTACTCCTCTCATACATGTATGTGTATGTATGTGTGTGTGTGTTTGATTATGTTTTGTATGCAAAGTGTATGTGAGTCAGATTGTGTTTATGTTTTGGAAGAGTGAGTACAATTGAATGGGTGAGATTTGTTTACAGTTATATTTATATTAAATGGTAACAATATGATAATTGTCAATTGCGTTAGTTGATAATGATAATTATGATGTTGTTGTTCTTATACCATTCACCACAGGTGAAAAGGTGATATACTTCCGTATAAGTTTTTTATTCCGTTTGTAATTTCTTCAATATTCTTCGACCCTTTAAAGTGTACATTTATGTGTGTACATACATATTATATTCTTGATCCTTGTGATTAGCAAAGTAGATTAAGCGATGTCCATATGTCTGTTGAAATGGATTTTCTGAAGACCCCAATATGATAGTAACTAGGCACAAAATACCACTTTTACTTGTTGTTATTACAGCTGAACCTCTGTTATCCGGTCCTCTTTTAACCAATTATATTTATTAACCGACATACTGCTCCTTTTGTTTTACATCCTCTATTATCCGTGATTTTACCTTTTTTATCCGTGCTTCCTTTTAATACCTCTATTAACGGTGTTTTATCTCTTTTATAAGTGCCGCAAACATACGTTATATAAAATAGCAAGAGTAGCAAATGACATAAAAATAGGAATATAATCAATACTAAATAAGATCTTAATGTTTTACAGGCATTATGTAAAAGAAATAGTGAGTAAATTCCATTGTAAGGTGTCATATTGAAGGAAATAAGTAATTCTGTACTTCTTGAATAGATAACAAACTCCAGCAAAACTTAACCTAAGTTTATTTACATTTAAAAACTTATTAACGTTGAAAATTTCATTCGATTTCGGGTAGTTTAACAGAATTTTTCGTTCTTTACACAATGTAAACAATAGTTTAAAATAAAAAAAGTAAGGAATTTGTTAACCTTAATTTAAACATAAAAAAATATTATTGTCTACTCTATGTTAACAATGAAAGTTAACAACTTTTTCGTAAAAATAAGTAATAAAGCTAAAAAGCGTAAAAATTATACATAATTAATAAATCTCAAGGTCCAGAATTGTATTTTTATAAGATCATAAGAAACTTATGATAACTGTTACTTTCTTGCAATTTTGAATTTGTAACACAATGTAAAGATTAGGTATGTATGCTAACATGAAAAGTCTAATTCTTTACCTTATGTAAATAACTGACATGATTTAACGGATTTTTCAAATCGAATTGTTTTCCTTATAAGTAATAACTAAATTACTTGAAATTGGTAAACAATAGATAATTTACATATTAACTAGAATAGTTTTAGGGTAAACAGAAAATGTAAATAAGTTAATATTTTCAATTAGGCTTAAGTTCATGAAATTTTAATCTTTATTAAATTATTTTTATGAAGAAAGGAATTTTACAACATGAAAATCAATTAAAATTGTTATTGATAATCTTTCATTCTTGACGTGGCTCGGGCTCGAACCCTGGCCGGCAGGTTACCATGACATGTTTTGATCGCAACCACTCGATCTCCTCAGATGGATTTGCCGTCTTACACTAAGTTAATTTTTGTTGAAAACACTTTTAATATTTACTTTTTCAAACTTCTACAAAGTGACAATTATTTATAAAAATTCCAAATTTTTTAACTCATTTTTAAATGAGTTATTTACCTAACGTTTGTAAATTATGTTTATTTTAAAATGTTTCTGTAAAAAACACAACTTTTTGCAAAGGTTATCTTTTTTTGTAAAATTAAGTTATGGATTTTGTAAGGTTTTCAAAAGTGTGCATTGCTTTTATATTGTAAATTAAAGATAAACAATGCAATAAATAAGCGTAATTTAAATTCGGTGAATCCCATTTTTTCTTGAGTGCTCATGTTTCTGTTACGTACAATTACATATCGCTCATTTGCTGCAAGACCGGTATAACTCAAAAAAATCCATTTCGAGATAAGCGCATTTAAAGTTTTTTAATTGCTCTAACTACTTAGAAAAAAAGGAGACACATTCTCTTCAAACTGGGGAAGTATAAAAGATATAAAGATGAATTTAATACACAATATAAAGGAAAACAAAGCGAAAAATTCTGCACCTTTAACTCCAAAATTTCAATTTTTGAGTTGTGCCGGTCTTGCAGCAAATGAGCGATATGTATGTATGTATGTAGAACATCCTAAATTTATTTGTAAACACCTTTGTAAACTGAAGACTAAAACTGCATGATTTACTGAAAAAAATGTACACATGTAATTTTTTGTGTTTTTAAAATATATCTATTACAGTGATGGAAAATTTAAAAATTTAGATGGTACTGACCACCAAGCAAAAGAGTACTTTTTTCAACATTTTCGTACTTTTTCAAACATATTTTTTTATGGAAAGTAAACTTAAAAATTAAAAACTAAAATACATAGTTTTTTGTTCAAAGCTCAGCTATCAATGGACCAAGCTGGCTAAATTTCAACATGGTTGTCATAACCGTTTGATAAGAATAAATTTTGTGTAGGCAATGTTGTCAACAGTGCTGTGGTGTCCGAGTTGTAGAGTTGGTGTTGAGGTTTTTGTACCGGAGTCGGAGTCGAAGTACCCAAATCCAAAATTTAAAAAATCGCGACCCCGACTCCATACTTTTTCGGTATGAAAAATTTAAAAAAATATTCTAATAATTTCCAAAATAAAAAGATTTCAAAATTGGCGATTAAATAATTAAAATATTGATTCGAAAGTTTTACTGAATCCTTTTCTTGCTATATTTAACCATTTCAAATGTACATCAATAAAAAAAGAGTTTAAAGTTAAATAAGTACCAGTCTCATATACATTTGGCATTAAGGTTAGATTAGGACTCGGAGTTGAAATTTCAGCGGTTGGAGTCGGAATTAGTTCCCTAGCTTTAGTTGTTAATGTTAAACAAAAATATCAAAAACAGTACTAAAACTGACGTGGGGGTTCTGTGGTATTTTTGAAACAAAAAGGTACTGAAAATAGTACCATAGTACTGAATTTGCCATCACACTTCACACACTTTTTCAACAATTTTAATTCAACTTTATTAACTAAGACACATGGTCTGCAATCACACCTGTTTCAATCACTGATCTATTAACCGCGTTTTTGATTATCCGTGCTAAGTGCTTTCCCGAGCGAGCTGGATAATCGAGTTTCAACTGTATTTGTGAGTTAGAAGAAATGGAAGAGTAATAAAAATATTTAGTGGATTAATTTTCTTTATGTTTTACACTTTTAAATGATTTTAATTTATTTTTCAACAGAAATGTTTTTTAAAAGTACATAAATGGTATAAAATAAGAATCTCAACGAATTAAATTAAAAGATCGTTATTTTGAAAGCAACATTTAAAAAAAAAATAAAAATATAACACACAATTTACAATTTACAATTTCGTTTTTTTTTTTATCAATTTCTGTGAATCATTAAAAAATTATTTTCTTTAAAATATGTTTTTGTTTACTTTTTATATTAAAATTATCTCTTTCTTCCTAAACCACCCCTTTTTTCAACATATATTTCCTTAAGCTAAACTTACTTCTTGATTTATTCTTATAAAAGAAAAACCGTTACTTTTTTAATTGATAAAAACTCCTTAAAAGACTTTACACACAAAAAATATTCTCACACCGGAAAACGGTTTAACTTTTTTTCAAAAATAACAATAATAAGTTTCAATAACGCAAATGTCGTTTATTTCAAACTTAAGGAAAGGCCAAAAAAAATTCCCACCCATTTTAACTTCCATACGCCACAGAAACTAACTAACCCTCTCCAAAAGAAACAAAACACCCTAAATTTACTTTAGAAAAAAAAAGAAAGAAAGAAATACGAAAAATTCCCATACAAACATAAACAACCCCTAATTTTTATAAAACCCTAAAGAAAACCGTTTGGTTATTTAGTTTTGCTATAAATCTTTTCTACGCAAAACGTCTTACGTTTTCAAGACAATAGAAAAATGTCTTAAAGATTTCTTTGAGTAAAAACCAACCCCAGACTTGCGCATTAAATTCAAGCAAACAAAAGAAAGGAAAAGAAATCAAAAGGTGCAAATTTACACGAGCGTTTTTTTCTTTCCTACTTAAATCTGATCTTAAGTTATTTCATAAAAAAAATGTTACCTTTAAGAAAAAAGGTGTATATGTATGTGTAGATGTTTGAAAAGCAGCTGTCTTAAAGAATTCTAAAATCACAGTACAACCAGGTGATTTGGTAGAACAAAATAAAAACGTGTGCCACACTTTATTTGGGTTTTTTTTTTTTATTTTCTTAAAACAGATGTTTACCATTTTGGAAAATTGTATAAATTTTGGCGCTTAGTGTAGTTTTGTTTGCATATTTTGCTGGTAGCTAAAGGTTTTTCTTTTAAACTACTTTCAATTTTAAATGCAAATAATTAATGAGAAAGGGCTTTATCTATTTAAAATTATGTCAATGCAATTTTTTTGTTGGATTGTATTAAAACTAATGCGGGTTTTGTTATTTTATAAAATATTCGAAAATGAAAAGTACACACTTTAAGCTGGAAAGACATGAAATTTTTAAATGTTAAAGGAAAACAGTAAGCAGACAAGTTGAGTTTAGAAAGAAACAAGAAAAACCCGCAGAATTTTGGAAACATGTTTTCAATTTTCCATATTACAAAACAAAAATAAGAAATTGTAACACTTTAAAAAAAACACTAGAAAGTAATTTTTTTTTTTAGAAAATATATTTAAATTTTGTCTTTATTACATTATTTACATATTGTTTACCCCATGTAAATAATGTTACTTTTAAATTAGACATATAAGAGCTAATTTACACAGAAAATAGTTCAAATTTTTTTAATTTTATACGTATTTTTTACATTTTGTAAACAACCAAATATTTTTGATTTTTCATAAAGTTAGAATAAATCTTAAATAACAATTAATTAATTTAATTTAAAGTTTTCTTCATACTTTGCATTGTGTGAATAAGGAAAAAAGTTAAAAGTTCATTTTAATTTTTAATGAATTCTTGTTATTAACCTAATTCAGCTATTGTTTACCTATTAAAAAACATGCTAATCCCATGTCAATAACTGAAATTTTTTAAATAAATTCTTTAAGAGTTAGCTTACATTCTTTACGCATTGTTTACATTTTGTAAACAATTGAAAAAAATGTTTCTTCTAAATTTAGAAGGATCTTAAAAACAATAACAAGAAAGTATTGAAATTTAACACTTTCTTAATTCTTTACATTGTGTAAATTAAGTCAAAAGTAAGAAATTTAATTTTGGTTCTCAGTAAATTTAAGCAAATTCAGTTTAAATATAAAATTATAAACATTATCATATTTTAGTTTTTGTTTGCCACATCAAAAAAAAATCGCAAATTTCTAACATCAATGAATTGTTTACGTATTGTTTACATTTTGTAAACAATTGAAAAAAATGTTTCTTCTAAATTTAGAATGTATCTAAAACACAACAACAAGAAATTATTGAAATTTAATGTTTTCCTAATTCTTTACATTATGTAAATAAAGTAAAAATTCAAAAATTTTTCTCAGGTTATAAGGAAATTTTAGCAAATTTAGTTTAAATATAAAATTTTAAACATTATCATGTTTTAGTTATTGTTTGCCAGTTAAAAACCGTGGCATATGTAAATAACGTAAGAACTAAACAAAAAACTGTTGATTTAAGTTCAAATATAATAACTTGAATTAGAGATTCAATTAAGTTTTTTACATGTTCATTAGGCTTATCTTATTATTATTATTATTATTATTATGTAGAACTATTTATATATTTGTTGCATAATGTTATATTTTACATTTGACTTACAGTGTATATATTAGAAATTTTAAAATTGTGTAAACGTTGAAAAACCTTGCAACAACTAAAAATTAATTTTTTAATTGTTAATATTGGGATTAACATTTTAATTTTTATATTTTAAACACCTTTTGCCAACATTTTGTGTAAAATTTTAAATTGTTTAAATAGTTTACGCCGTAATTTTTTTTCTGCAAAAACAGATAACCTTTTTACATACATTAGGAAGATAACTAATTTTAAAATGAGTAAAAAAATATGGAATTTTTATTAGTCGATGGCCTTACTTTGAGTAAATAATAAACACTTTGGAGAAGTTTGAAAAATTAAATATAAAAACTGTTTTCCACAAAAGTTAACTTTTTTACATTTTCTACTTAGGGTAAACTATTCTAGTAAAACACGTAAATTGTGTGTTTACCTATTGTTTACATTGTTGTTAAAATGTTAGCTTAAAACAGTTTAAAGTAAATATTTGCTTAAAAATTTAAAGTGATTACACAAATAATTTAGTAATTTACATTACTTACTTAAGACAAATAATTCGATTTGAAGAATTCGGTAAAGCATGTACAATTTTCTACTGTTTTTCAATTCTTTACATTATGCAAATAATCTTAATTTTAAGAAATGTAAACAAGGAAGATTTTTTATCAAAAATTTAGAGTTATTACACAAAAGAGTAAGTTATTTACATTAGGTAAACTTTTGAATTTTGTATGTTTACATACAGTATTACAAAGCTTATCTATTCTTTACATTATGTAAGAAATTTAATCTTGCAAAGAAGTAACAATAACCATAAGTTTCTTATGATCTTATAAAAATACAATTATGGACCTTGAGAGCAATTTATTATTTCATTTTATGCTTCTCGGCTTTACTATATATTTTGCTCTCAAAGTTATTTACGTTGATTGTTTACATAGAGTCAATAATAATTTATTTTTGAAATATAAGTTTATATGTTGAAACTAAAGTTGAAAATTCTTACCATTTTTTTTTTGTAAACTTATTGTTTACATTGTTTAAAGAAGGAAAAATTCGGTTAAACTAAACGAAATTTAATGAAATTTTAAATGTTAATATATATTTTATTTAACGTAAATAAAGGTTGGTCAAGATCTGCTGGAAATTATCTTCCATTCAAGATTTACAGAATGTAATTTTTAAATTATTTTCTTAAACATGACACCTTACAATAGAATTTACTGATTATTTATTTTACATAGTGCCTGTAAATCATAAATATCTTATTTTATATTGATTATATTCCTATGTTTATATCTTTTGCTACTCTTGTCATTTTATATTGCATACTTCAAGGCTTATAGAAAAATATCAAAAAAAAATCCATTTTGTAATTTTCTTTTTATTTCTACAACACACACACACACACATACCACCTTATACAAAAGCAACAACTCATATTGATATATTTCATAAGAATTTATATTTTTCTGTAGCATCATTACAATTGTAATGCCGGTTTTTTTTTATAATTTCTTGTTTATTTACAATCATAAAATGTTTTTCTTTACGATATTGCTGCCTACTTTTAGGTGCAATCACTATAAGCCTCTGTAGTGAGAGAGAAAAGACAAAAAAAAGTCGTTTCATATCTTTTTTTTTCTATAATACCAGGGGGAATTTGTTATTTAGCGCGTTTATAATTTGACATCTAGCAAGTTGTCATATTGCCATATACAGCACAGCAGAGGCAGCAGCACTGACTATAAAAGAAAACTGCCAGGCTGGTGTTTGAGATTGTAATTCTTTTGTCGTAGTTGTGTTATGTCGCAGTTTTTTTTTTTTTTTTTTTTATTATTTGCTGTTTCTTTCTTTTGGTTTATTTGTTTGTTGCTGCTATTTAAGCAACAGCAATAAAATGTTTTGTTGTTGCAATTTTTAATGTGTGAAATAAATAATTGTCTATATGTTTGTGTGCTTAGAAGTTTGCAATAGCGACAAATATTTATTGTTTGGAAATAACAAAAAATGACAAGAAGTTTATGCAACATACATCTATGTTCTATGCAAAAAATCAAACAGCATGTGCTGCATTTGTGAAATGTTAAATAAGATGTAAAAGAGCTTAGGGAAATCTTGAAAATTAGCACGATTAGTTCGAATTGGTTGAAATTATAAAGAGTTTGTTAGGAAGAGTAAAAATGTAAGCGAATGTAGGAAGAACTAATAGAAATTTTTAATTATCATGTATGAGTTTCAGATAATAAAATAGGTTTTTACCCTAAAATTAGGCAATAAATTTGGAAATTATTAACAGCTTAAGGATATGCTTTAAATTTTTGTAAATAGTTTTTAAGTGTTTGTATAATTTAAGAAGACATTTAAAATTTTTTAATTCGGATAACATAATCCTTTAAGTTTGATGACTCATTTCATTTTTAAAGCTTAATTTCATTTATTTTCAATTGTTGTTGGTTAAATTGCTTAAATGTGCATAAATATTTGAATTGTAAACTTTTTTAAAAATATGTCTTGGAATTTATTATTCTTGTTCATTTTTTGCCTTAAAAAGTTTTATTATTCTACAATAAGGCCTTAGATATTTGTAGTTCCGTAAAGTAGTCCGTCAATTATTATTATTAAGGATTAACAACATTCGTGATTATTTCCATAAAATTTACAGTTTAAATTCTTTTAGTAGCAAATGTTTTAAAATTGTGTTATTTAAATATGCTTTAGAAATTTTAAACAAGAAAAAGTAGTTTTAATTGCCTAAAATTAGGCAATATTTTGTGGTTTTAAGGAAAAATTCTTCCCAACACTTCAAACTTTGTAACAAAGTATTTTTAATTTATTTATTTAGCTCGATAAGATCTTTATTTTTTGCCTAGAAGCAAGTTATTGTCGCTTTCTTACAGTATTAAGAATTTTCAATCCTTGCGATAAGCTTTAGTTCTAAAATTTTGTGTTTTACTTATTAGTAAATTTTTTATTATATTTTTGCCTAAAGCTTTTTCTTAAATATTGGTTTCTTCAGACTTAAATGCTTTGAAATGCAATTATAATATATGATTGCCTAAAACTAGGCTTTAGTTTCTTAAATTTGCTTTTCAGTTATAAGTAAGCTTTATATTTTTTTAAAAGCCCTAATTTATACTTCAAATTTCAAATATTGGCTTAAGAGGAGTATTTAAGAACATTTAAAATACAAGTTTTAATTTGTATCGTGATTACCTTAATCTATTGCTTAAAACTAGTCAACGCTTGGAAACTAATTATATAATTATTTATTCGTTTAAATATTAAATTTGAAAAATCTTCTTATTTATCTTTAATTAACGGCTTTCTTTATTTCTTATTTACAATTTTAATTAATTATTTCAATCCTTGGTAAAATTTTCTTTTGCATAGTTTTTTATACTTATTATCTTCTTCTCCCTTAACATTTGCATCTCCTTACACTTGTAAGCTAATCTATGCCTGAAGCTTTTGTCTAATTAAATCCCACCATTACATCCACCCCCTTCCCTACAGCCCACACTCTCTACCTCGTTTTCTTTTTTACAAAAAAAAAAAAAAAAAAAAAAAAACAAGAACTCATTGGATGAGTTATTAAGAATACTGCAAATATTGTTGCATACTTTTGTGGTTTTTTTCTGTAGTTAAGAGTTTGGGGATCTGGAGGGTTTTCATACTGCCACAATATTTACAAATGACATGCATAATAACGGCATAAGAAACCCCCTTAAGAACTGCAATCATTTTCTAACAGTTGAGAGATTTTTTTATTATTATTAATATATATTTTTCTTTTTTTTTTTTGCACATTTGAGATTTATTAAAAATTCTTTACACAAAGACAAAGAAAAGTAATACCCAAACATGAAGTATTACTGCTTTTTTGCCATACAATACATAAAGGATTTAATAATTTGCAAAAAGGACTTAATAATAAAAAAAACCTGCAAACACGCACACACACACACAAACAAATACACTATAAGTGCAGTTGTAGCCCGATGTTAAAGTCGCAGTAGAAAAGTATGAGAAAATATTATTGAAATTTATATAAAAAGGAAATGATAATTATAATGTTTGAGAAGAATGATAATAAAACCTAAAAGTATGCTGCAAATTATTAATAATGTCATATTAATCTTCTTGTACAACAATCCAATATATAATGCATTAAGTCTATATGTTGTCTGTCAGTTTGTCAAAACACCAGTCAAGCATTAAATGCAAAAAGCTAAAGTACAAGAAAAAAGGATAAGAAAGAAAATTAAAACAAAAGGTTTTTTTTTTGTTGAATAAGTCTTTTTTAAACAAGAGGTTTACAAAATGAACATTATTTTTGTAGGGAAATTAACAGAAAAAGAAGAAAACAAAACACACATACAGGCTCTTTAGTTTAAGGACCTAGAAAGGATACTTGATATAGAAATCTTTGTAAGAAAGACAGAAAAACATTTTAAACATGCGTTGAAGGTTTTTAAGATTTGGTAGGTTATCTTAAATAAAAAATTATTTACAAATCCAGGCCTCTTATCTTTGAAAAAATTAGATAAATTTAACTTTGATATGAATATTATTAATTGAAATTGACGAAAAATTGCTTTTAATGGAAATTAACAGCCAATCGCACGATGTCACACGTTAACGTTCGCAAACAATTTTTAACATTTGTTTTTGTTTTAAATGTTATATTCTAAATTAGGAAGATAATCTTTTTTAATATCGCAACTGCTTATTGGCCTTGAGGAAGAAATCGTTCATATCGCAACTTAACTACAGAATGACTTTTAAGAATAGATTTTTCTGACTGTAAGCCCTTGATGTCAGTTGCCTGCTCTTGCTTTATTGTCTTACGAAAAAAATTCACTGCTTGAATTAACTCCAAAATAAATTTAGAAACTAAAAGTAAGATTAATACAACGAGCATTTGTTTCTTAAAAAAATTAATTGCATTTTCAGGATAGTGGCTTTTGACTACAAGTCCTCACTTATTTGCTTATTACTTATTCAAACACTTAACAAAATGTCAAAGTTTAGAGAAAAAGGATTAGGAATGAAAGTCCTTGTTTCAAATAAGCATTCGCTCATTGGTCTTTACAAAACAAAAATAAAAGCAAATGGTTTAATTTAACACTAAACTAAATCTGTAAATAAAGCTAAGTGGTTCTATTAAGACGGAAATTCACACCTGTCTACCAAACAAAAAAATATAGAGCATGCTTTTAGGGGCCATTTATAGCATATACATAACAAAAATCCTTTAAAATACCTTTCCTTTAGAACAACAACATAAAATCCTTTAGCAACAATCCAAAGAGGTTTTTAGAGTTCTAAAGAAACAAAAGCTCACTTGTTTACAAGAGCTTGCTGCACTTTTTTACCATTTTTTTTTTTTCTAAATAGGAAAAAGAGAGGATGCAACCAACAACAAAATGTCAACACAAGCTAATTAGTTTATTTAAGATGGTGGAAAATTTTGTGTAGGAAAGTGGCTCCTTATTAATATATTAAAAACAAACATGCACATATACTTTCCGTTTCCCCGAAC
The DNA here is from genome assembly GCA_930367215.1 of Pollenia angustigena. NCBI lineage: Eukaryota > Metazoa > Arthropoda > Insecta > Diptera > Polleniidae > Pollenia > Pollenia angustigena. Next base: position 51,536,775 of record OV884056.1, on the reverse strand, counting down.
TCTTATACACATTTACACACATGTCTATATAAAGAAATTTATATTAACGGTTTTTTTTGTTCTTGTTGTATGCTGCAATATATTCTAAAAAGAAGCTACTAAAAGTAGTCGTAGTAGTGTTGTGTTGCTGTAAGTGTTAAGTGTTAGATACTTAAGTTCTTTTTTCTTCTTTTTTTTTTGCTATTCACCTATTTAGGTCCTTATATTGAGTAGCAAGCTCACCGTTATAAAGGATATATAAATAAAAGATGCTTGTCTATACATATATCTTTGTGTGTGGGAGTGTGTAGATATGTGCGTGGGTGTGGGTTGGCTTTTGAGGTTAAGTGTACTTTTGTAATAAATACTTATATGTAAATATATAATTTTTTTTATATGTTAACAGTTGCCAATTACTTTATTATGTCTTTTTTGAAGAGCTTAAAAAGAAAAGCTAAAGAGTGCTACAATACTTATACACAAGAATAAGAAAGGTACCTATACAATCATAACAATAAAATAGTGTCCTTTTGTTTGTAGTAAGCTTTTAAAACAAAAAATGGGTATAATGATAATAAAAGAGATAATTAGATAATAACTAATTAGAAATTTTATAAAGACAAACCCCCGTATTCATAAGCGATCATTAAATTTTACAAACGTTTTTTAAGGATAATACATGAATACATTAATTTTATGAATACAGGCAAAAAGTTTTAAGAAAAAATGTTTAATTAACATTTGTTTAAAATCAATTATTTAAAAAAATTGGGGGATTCACAAAGTAGTCGTAAAGTTGTTAAGTCATATGTCTTAATATAATAACAAGAAATATCTATGACTGCTGTGGGCAACCGCTTACAATTCAGATTTTTACTGTAAAGTTACGACGAATCAATAAACACAGCATTAAATGTTTATTATTGAAACACAACAGTTTTTGTTTTAAACAATTGTAAAATATCATTTAGGACATTATGACGATATGACTTAGTTGCACACCTTGTGAATCCCCCAAATAAGTTTATATTTGTTAATTTTACCTAATATATTTTTAAATTATCGGCCATGTTCGGAAATCAAAATCAAGTGAAATTGAAATCGATGAAGATTTTCAATTGAATTTTTGTAAAAATGAACGTAACTTTTCCTGATTTCAAAAGTAGCTTAGGTAGAGGAAAGTGGTCGTCAAAGAATGAAGTATAAAAAGGAAAATCGGAACTGGACAACATTGAGCAACTAAATTAAAATCATATCTTGAACAGGCTCTATCTAAATCCATATTAAATGAAAATGCTCTAGCTTGAGGTCTGTTGTATATAATATTTCTTTCTTTCTATCCAATATTTCCGGATCAGGGAAGGTTTTATTAAAATTTACACAAAACAGAATAAAGGAATAATAGATCCTCACGTTACAGCGTCAAAAACTGCACTGACTTATGACTTAAGAAAAAATTCTCTTACTCCTTTGTAATTTCTCATACTGATCAGGAATTCTTAAACATTGAGACAAAGTTAAGCCCCTCCATTTCAAAATCAGAAATCATAACCTGGAATTTGTAGCAACATTCTGTTACCGGCAGATTTAGTGATGACATCCGAAATAGAATAAGCGCCAGCAACCAATCTTTTGGTCATCTATATCCTACTTGGCGATCTTCACACATATCTTCCAATACAAAACTTAGATTATTTAACACGGGCTTGAAATCGACGTTTCTGTGCGAATGCGAGTCATGGAAAGCAGCAATTAAAGATGTCGACGCAGTCCAGACATTCATCAATCGCTTTCAACGTCGCATCCTGAATCTTTTCTGGCCAGCCACAATTTCCAGTCAATCCTTATAACAGGAAACAAAGCAAACCCCGGTCAAAGGTAAATTCTCAAAAGTTAATTCAGAATGTTTGGACATACCCTACACTGAACCAAAAATCCAATGAAAATATACGTTAAGCAAACGAATTACGTTTATTAAAATATTTTCGTTGGCTCAACAAATTATTCGTGAATATAATAAAAATAAAACCTAATAAAAATAAAATTTTCATTATATTAACAAATAATTCGTTGATAATAATACCTAATAAAAATAAAATGTTCATTATATTAACGAATAATTCGTTGAGCCAACGAAAATATTTTAATAAACGTAATTCGTTTGCTTAACGTACATTTTCATTGGATTTTTGGTTCAGTGTACGGAAACCGGAGGGTGGCATCACAAAAGCTGCAATTAAATGAAACCCACTGGCAAGCCGAAGAAGTGGAGGACCGGCTTATACCAGGAGAAGACAAATAGAGAAAGAGCCTGCAGGCCACGGGATGAGTTGGAGTCAACTGAAGTCTTTAGCAACTGATAGACGTCAGTGGAAAGAATTTGTTATGGCCCTCTGATCCTTGATGGATCGAAAAGGAACTAATAATAATATAAAAAAATCCAAAAACCAGCGGCCTTGCCAACTATTCCAACTACTTACATATTTAAGTGCAACCTACAGTGTCTGACAACTAAATACCTAACCTCTAAATAAGCCCTGGGGCCAAATTACAATGCAATTCAAATGGGAATTTCGATCGATATCGAATGCCGTAATTTGCCGACTGGCTTGCCTCATTCACCTTTGTTTAATAATATTTATTTCATATATCTGTGCCTAAAACTATGCCTTAGTTTGTTTACAGTCTAGCGACCTTTATAATACGCCTTAAAGTAGGCTTTTAGTTTGTATATTGTTAACAGTCCAGAAATATGCTGCTTTTAATTGTTCTCTAACTATCCCTTAAAATGCCTAAAATGATGCTATAGTTTATTAAAAATCTTTCAGGCTTCTTAATATTTTACAAAAATACTTATGTATGCGTGTGTGTGTATTCATAAAAATGCTATAAATTAAGGCTTAATTCCAAAACATCATAATACATACTTTTCGGTCAAAGTAAAGTATGTACCATTAAGTATAACTATGCACCGTGCACTTTTAGACAAATAACATTGTTAAACTCTACACATTATTAAATTGTAGAATGCATTTAAAAAAGCGAATTGCTTTACAACCGACATTTTGGAACTCAGTTTTAATAAGGTTTTTTAACCTTTACCTAAAAGAAGGCTTAAAATTTAGAATTTAAGAAGAGCTTAACTATATGTTTTATTTTGAAATTTTACTAATTTTCTATATATTTTGATCCTTGTCTTGTTACAGAGAATTTTACTATATACAAATGGAGAAATATGCCCGTCAAGCTGTTACCGAAGGTGTTAAATGTGCCGAAGATCTGCACATTAGTGGGGACAGTGAACTATATAGAGTATTGAATTTACACTATAACCGCAATAATCATATCGAGGTAATTATCTTTTTCTTAAATTCTACATATTTTATTAAAATTTTTCTTCTTCTTAAAACAAAAATTAATTAAATCTATTTTTTGTTACTTTTTTATAAAAAAAAAAAAAAAAAAAAAACACCAAAAAAAAAGGTTCCCCAAAATTTCCGTTTTGTAGTGGAGCAAACATTACGTGAATTTTTCCGCGCTATACAAGGTGGCAAAGATACAGAACAATCGTGGAAGAAATCAATTTATAAAATTATATCGCGTCTCGATGATCCTGTACCAGAATATTTTAAATCTCCAAATTTTTTGGAACAATTGGAGTAAAAAATATACCATAAAAACAAACCAGACATATTTCAAATATCATACTTATAAACAACAAAAACACAATTAACAACAGCTACAACAAAGAAAATTTCTTTATTTTTTACTAAACAATTTATCAATCATTTCTTTAAAACATAAAAAATCCCTCTTTAATGTTTCTTCTCAAAAGAAATTAAAAGCATACCTTAAGGATTTAACTTAAAAAAAAAATACCGAAATAACGAAAAAACAAAATGGTTCGTAAACAAAAAACCAAAGAATTTTATTATATTTTATACTCGTTTATTTAATTTGAAAGCCTTAAAAACGAACAAAATGCCAAACTCGAAAAAAGATTTTAAAATTAACATCAGTTGTAATTAAAAAAAAAATACTAAATGTTAAAGGCAACCTTTTTGAAAACAATTTTCAAATTTTTTTTTTATATATAATTTACATTTTATCGAAATCCACTTCAAAACTTAACAAATACACGAACCATTTCTAAAGAAACTAATCTAGCTAAGACACAAACCTTTGCATTTTTAAACTACATTATAGTCTGGCTTCACACTATGAAAGGGAGAGAAGAAAAGCATGTTTTCTTCTTTCAGACTTTCTGAAAGAAAACTTTCATAGTGTGAACCCAGACATACATTCATTTTTTTTTTTAAGGTAACTACCCCAACAAACAAAACCATAGTGTAAACTGTAAAACCTGAACATAGTTAAAATATTCTCTTTTTTTGTTTATTAATAACTAAAAATATTGAATATATATTTATATATAAAATTTATATTAATGAAAATTTTTATATACATATATTTCAAAAGTTAAAGTGTCAAAAATTTTAAATCCTGTTGCTTAAAAGCCGCTAAGTCTTTAAAAGTTTAACCAAGTTTTCTTTTTTTTACCATTAAAAAAGAAAAACGAAAAACCTCAAAATACATCATTTCAAAATACCTCGATTTCTGACACCACAAAAACCCAAGGTTGCAAAGTAGATTTTGTTTTAATATTTAAAAAAGTAAAGCAAAATTTTGAGAAAAAAAAATATATATATTAAAATAATTAATAAAAAATTTGTGTCTATGTGTAATTTTATTTTTCTTAGTTTGAAATAAGTTTGTGAAAAAAATTTTTTAAAAGTCCCACAAAAATTTTGAGCGTATGTTTTTTTTTTTTTTGCAAAACCAAAGTTTATTTTTTAAGATTTTTTTTTAATGTTATCTCTTAAATTTTGTAAATTTTAATTTTAAAGCACACATAAAAAAAGTTTAATTAAGTTTATTTAATTAAACTTTTATTTTGTTAAAATTTAAGGTCTCACCCCCTAGTCTTTGTTAGTTATTATTTTATAAATAATTTAAATTCTTTAGAATAGCTTTTAAGTTAATTTTTAACTTTCATTTGTATATATTTAGTTTTTAACAAATTTTTTTTAAAAAAAATTTTATCGCAAAAAAAAATATAATTTTTTTCTTTAACTTCTAATTTAGTGAATTTTAGTTTATAATTTTTTATATTATAATTATAAAATGTTTGCCTTAAGTTTCAATATTTTATAATATTATGTTAATTTTATGGAAAATCAAAAAAATTAAAATAATTTTAAAAAATATTACAAAAAAAAAATGGTGTTTATTTTATTAAATTTTTGCTTTAATCAATTTTAATTTAAATTGTATGCCTCAATGATAATCTTTCTAGGACAAGCCTAAACTCTACGCCACACTATAATAATCTGGTTGGTTATATGCAATTCCTAAGTCTTAGCGAAATCTCCCTGATAATTTTTTCGAAGATTTTCAGTACTTAGATTTAACTTCGAGGTAAATCTTGTGCAGGTAATACATACCTGGGATTCTGCCAAAAACCAAAATAGGCCGATCTCTTGAGATCGCGGCTGACCAAAGATCATATCTAGTAGCATGGGAGTCAGTTACACGTCACTATTGCGTAAGGCTTCCGGTAAGGTGCATGTAGACGACATGTTTTTTACGTCTGACTTGTCAACTTTTCAAGTCACATGTAATTGTTCATGTTGACAGCCAATTGTTGTTTTACAGAAGGTTTAAAATATTCGGTCACAAACGTACATGTAATTTGCTTCTGACATTGCCTCTGCTTTTTCGCATAGTTATTGCAAAAATGCCACTACGTAAATTTTTATTGACGCCGTAAAATAGTTTAGCCAACTTAACATTTGTTTCTTTTATTCAAAGATACCAATTTAGGATATTATAATGTAACGGTTTTTATATACATATATGTATATTAACATAAATTCTATTCAATGGTGCGATGATCATATATCGGTATTGTAAAATATTAACTTCAGCCGGCTAATGATTCCGTCAATAGTGGACGCCGCTGCCGGTTTCTTCTCGGCATAGATTTCTGATGTCAGATGGTTTGTCAGAAGAAAATAGAACACGCTCTAATTTGGTCAGCTGACTTTGCATCTGACTTTTACAGGAGCAAAGTTAAAAAGGTAACACACGACATGTATGGATTTTGCAGTGGGAAATTTGACATGTTAGATGACAAAAAAATCTCGTGTACGGTCGCCTTTAGTATGTTTCTGATGAGAAATGCATCCTGTAATGCTTTTTGGAAGCTTCACCTGTCTTTGACTGGATAATTTCGGGGATCACGGGGTGACTGTGGCTTAAACCCAAAGTCAAGGGATGGGATGTTTCTAAGAGGCCCACTAAAGGGCTGATTTTTTAACACTTGTGGGAGAGTTCGTCTTGAGGGAGGACTTCTTCTTAAAACCTTAAACTCCTTGAGCATTTTACCTTTTAAAATTCTAACCTCGGGCTTACACAAGCAAGTGCAAGTTTCAAAAACTCAATTCGCTCACACATTTTCTTTAACGCCATTAACTTTTTCCTACTTGCACCTCAGCCTGCAAGAGCTTTTGCCAGATGGTGATCTTTTCGCAATTGCAGGAAAATGTCAAAAACATTAACAGTGTTATCCAATATTACTAGGGGAAACAATAATTATAGCTTTGACTTATTTTAAGAAAATTTGAAAACGTTTCCAACTATTTTTACAAATATAAAAAAGCAAGCAATTTCTTTTACTTTAAACTATGAATCTCATTAAAAAAAGGTTATAATAATTACTTAGGTCAACTGTTTTTTTAGAAAAGGAGCTTTGTAGCTCTGATTTATAAAGAACTTTTACTTGACTGTGTAAACATTCGTGCAACTTGCATGACATTAGACTTCTTCTTCGACATTTTTGTTGATTATACGTATACTCTACTTGCAAACAAATACTTGCTTGTGCAAAGGCAAAGGCTTAATGGCAAATCTAAATATCATAGTAAAGACACAAACCGTGGTGCTTTCTTTTATCGTTATAATAAAGTAATTCTGATAGCTGTTATGATTTGATCCCAAAAGTATACTATAGTAAAGCACTAAACCGTTTTGCACTTGCTATGTTGCAAGACCATTTGGAATAATTTTTGAAATCCACTATTATTATAGCACAAAAAGTGTTGCCAAGTTATAAGAATTAGTATAAAGTTAAAGACATATTAACTGCCTGTTAACCGGATGTAATTAAATTTTTTAAGGGCAAATTTAAATACATTTAAAACAAGAAGTTTCAATAAAATTCGATTGAATAAACCGTTTAAAAAAACGATTCATCTTCAATTTCCTTCAATGTACAGTGCTGTCTGGGTAGAGTGAACTAATTTTTGCAGAGCGATTTCACTATACCCAGGTTGTTCACTAAATCAAGGTTGATTTTTTTTTATTTAAAAAACTTATTTACTTATTTTAAATGCATTAATAGGTTATAAATTGTACAAAGCTTTTTCCATGCATGGAAACTCTCCTTTTTAAAGCGTCTTTCTTCTTTGGGTTCCAAATGTATAGTTACCAATAAGCTTTATTACTCCGATTTTCTTTTTATTTATGCCAGAAATTTTTTTTGCAACGCCATAACGCTGTGCTAAAGAAGTAACACGAGCACCTTTTTGAATTTCTTTTGTAATGTCGCTTTTTCGAATCCATTTGTATATAACAATTTTATAACACCAATTTTTCAGAAATTAACTTTGAGACACGACCTTAATTGAACATGCGCGCAGGCTAACATAAATAAACACTTCATAGAATGCGTATTTGTGAGAGTAACTTGTTAACTTACTCTAAAAGAATCGTTACTTTACCGTTATTTTATGTTCTCTTTAATTGTTATGCTCGTTTTCATTGTTTTTCTCCTAAGCCAAACCTAAAAACTCACTATAAAGTATGTTCACTCTATAGAGGTTCATGAGTGTTCACTCTACAGAGCAGTCAATGTTATCATTCTGGTGTTCACTCTAACGAGGTATTCATAGCATCGGGGGTTCACTCTACCCAGACAGCACTGTATTTTTAATATGTCTGGGTTCACGCTATAAAGGTTTTTTATCCAGAAAGTCTAAGTTTTTTAGTTAGAGGGAAGAGAAGAATAGCATGTTCTCTTCCTTTCTCGCCAATTAACTCAGACTTTCTGAAAGAAAACTTTCATTTTGTAAACACAGGCTAAGATTTGATTGTTACCAGTTCACACTAAATAGATTTTCGTATAGAAAGTTTGAGTTTATTAGTTTATTAGCAAATGCAATTTTTTCTGTCATCTCACCAATAAATTCAGACTTTCAGAAAGAAAACTTTCATAGTATTAACACAGACTTATTACTTCTAGTAGTTTTAAAATAGTTTCCTTATAGGGGACAAATAAAACAAGTTTTTTAAATACAAGTACCAATCAAAAAGGGCAAAAAGGTCTTTAAAACAATAATAAAATAGAATTGTTCTTAAACTTTCGAACACTTGATCTTGCTCCGGATGATTCTATAGATTATTCAAATGGGCAATGTCTAAAAATATAAACAAACTGTCGGCATTCGTTTCAACTCGTCTGTTAATTTCTGGTCAGCAATTTAATTTTTTTTTTTTTTTTTTTTTTTTTTGGAAAAGCATGTTTAGTAGTTACACAAACATCATTTTACTGTTGTCAAACTGCTTGTGTCCTTTATTTAATCCTTTAAGTTTAAAACGTTTATCAAAAATCTTTTTACGGCCCTTTGTTCCAACTTGGAACCATAGGAATCAATATAAATATAAAAATCTTTTAGGCGTTATTACTTTATTATATAAAGTCTAAAAATAGCGACAAATACTTGCACCGATGACTTTTCTTTAATAGGACAAAAGTTTCAGTAATAGAATAAAAGAGAAGATTTTAAATGTGAAGAAATGTATGAAACTTTGTGGAAATCCAAATTAAGAGAATCATAATAACAGTTGATCTTTCGAATACTTTAAGATGAATTGTTTAATTCGAAATATTTGAGTATTTGAGAGCAGATTTCAATGGGTATTGTCGAAGAGGTATGTAGGGAAAACGATCTTAAATTAAATTTCTTTATTTAATAAAAAGAAAACTCATAATTTCATTTTTAAATATTTATTTCCTTTTTTTTATAAAGATAATTTTTTAAACTCATTAATTTTATTTTACTCTTGGAATGTGGGAGGGTTAAGAGGGATTTGTTTGCCTTTTTGTTTGTCTTTTAACAAATTTTCCAATAAATTTGATAAAAAAAAAAACTAACAATGAGGTAAACTTTAAGTTTTTAACAAAGTCCTTGTTGAATTACAGAACAACTAATGAAATTCAAAAAGAATTTTTGATTAAAAACTTTTTTTACTAACAAAGCACATCAAGCACATTCATAAAACTCATCTTTATTATGATTTTCCGTTTAATTTTAGCAGAAAAATAATTGGAATTTTTGAAATCCAAAAATTTTGAACAAAAAATAATCCCAGAAAAACAATCTATTAAAGTAAAAAGAAATTAAAAAAAAAACAAACGCATTTCGAAGTTAGGAAATGAAAGAAAATGTTTGATAAAATTTCAAATTTAATTTAAAGGATTTAAAAAAAAACATAAGCTCAAAATTGAATGGTTGAAAATACTGCAAAATTATTAAAATTATTGGCAAAATTATTATTAAAACTTTTGAAAAATACCAAAAAAAAAAAAAAAATAGATTAGATGAAAAACAAACCGCTTAAAAAAATTTGAACTTTTTTAAAAAAACATGTTTGGCGTTTTTTAAATAAAACAAAATTTTTTTAAACAAAATCGCAAAAGAAACAAAAACTACAATAGTGAATTCTAGACTTAACCAAACAAAATTTAAGTTTTTTTTGTTTTTGTAAAAAAAAAGCAAAAAACTTAGATTTTGCAAAATTTTGAAAAAACACAAAACGGTGAGTTTCCTGATCTATAAAATTAAACAAACAAAAAAAATATATATATAAAATTTAACCAGAAAAACTAAATTGAAATTTTAAGAAAAAAATTTATTTAGCAAGTAAGTTTTTAAAACTTTTAATTTATTTTTATATTATTTGTCTTTTTCTTATTTTATATCAAATTAATTTTTAGACAGTTTCCAAATTATAAAACAAAGAAATCAGCAACATTTTTGTCAAAATTTTTTTTAGTTAATTGTTAATGCCTTGTCAAAATTTTTTATATAGAAATTTATGTTAAACCCAAAAAAAATTAAAAATTTTATTTTTAACATACAAATGTAACTGAGTTTGTGATAACAAAAACTTTTTTCTAAGAAACTTAAAAAATAACTTTTTATTATTTAATTTTTTTTTTTTTTTTTAGTTTGTAAAAATGATTATAAAAATTAAATTATAATAAACGTTTTAAAGCTTTTGCTAAATTTTTGGCCTGTTTTAGTCAAAAGCCAACGTTTGTTTTTAACTTTACAACTTTTATTAAGTTCCTTTTAATTTTTATAAAAAAAAAAATAGTTAAATTAAAAACATTTGTGCAAAACTTTTAGGCAATTTAAAAAGGCATATTAACAATAAACTCTATAATAATAAGAAAAAAAAACAAAAAAAAATACAAAACTTTTGGATTTAAATTAAAACGTTTAGGCAAAATTTTTATAATTTAAGGAAAATAAAATTCAAAATTAAACCAAAAAAAACACTTTTAGAAAAGAAACTTTAGGAAGTTTAAAAATTTTATTTAGTTTTCTGTTTATTTGTTTAATTTTTTAAAATTTTTTATTAGTTTTCTTAATTTTAGTTTTTAAAAAGAAAAAATATTTATTCAACTATTAAATCAAAAAAATGCACGATGTTGTATTATAAATTGGAAGCCCTTAATGAAGCTCTTTGCAAAATATGCGATGGCAACATTGCTTACATTCAGAAAGCTTTTTAAGCCGTTGCCATACCGTTTGATATTAAAACATATTTAAATGGGCTTATCGTTTTTATGTGGCGTTGAAAGCACACATAGAGAAAGAGAGAGAAATTGTCAAACTTTGATTGTGTTTCTGACGTAACCACCAATTAAAGCATCAATAGAAATAAATTATGATCCTTGTTGTAGTCTTGCCGCCACCGGGTTCATAAATTTGAATTGATTTTAATTTTCTAAACTACTCAAGAGGTTTATATCTTAATCCAGATGAGATTTATCAACTTTTATATTTTTGAACCGACTTTCTGCTTTTTTACATAAAGTTTCTAATTAAGTCAGAAGGTTTCGGCATCCTTTAACTTTTGTCGGATTCAAATATCATCATGGAGAAATGAAGAAACGAAGATATGCAAAATATTTCACCCTGCTTAGGGAGTGCCGCCGTAAGTGTTTTAATAGAACTTAGTCTTCAAGTTTAGGTAAAAAATCCTAAGTCAAAAATTAATAATTATTAAGACAGCTCATGCACAGCATTGTTGTGACTTGACTGCCTATATGTAAGAGCACAAGAAAACACGCTCTCAAAATGAAATAAGTATTTTGCTCACGAAGGTTTTTTAGTCCCAATTTACACTAGGGACATTTCTTGCCGGACAGACGAAGTTTGATGGCGAGGGATAGAAAAGGTAGAGTCTGTAGTACATGACTATCTGTACTGGACATTTTTTCATTTCTCTTTCTTACTTTTCGTAGTTTACATACAAGTATTAATTTCTGTCCGACTTTAATTAAAAGAGAATTCAAAAAATGTCCGGCAAGAAATGTCCCTAGTGTAAATTGGGACTTACGGCAAATTTTTATGTTATTTTGTATGAAATAAGTGGTGTCAACACAATTCTGTTTGAAAACTTTTATACAAATACATAAGTTAAAAATGCGATATTAATATTATTGAAAAATTATTTGTTTATGCAATTTTGAAAATATTTTTTTTGAATATTTTTCATCTTTCGAATCACTCTATTGGTCATAATACTCTGAGTTTTACTTCGTGTTAATGTATATACAATAGAAAAATATTTAAAAAAAATCTATATCTATAACTGTTGTCTACCAAAGCCCAAGAAAGAATCCTTTTCTTTTAAAATATTTTTAATTTTTTTTTCATGAAATTTGGAAAATTTTCGGTAAATTTCAGTAGAATTTTTCATGCTGTAAAACTCAAATATTTGCGCATTAACACGAAAGAGAAATAAAACTTGAGGTCTAAATTTTAAGCCCTAACGAGTATTTAATTTTTTCAATGACCAAATTTATAACAAACATTGTTAGGCACGGAAATGATTTCAGATTTTTTGAATATGTCTTTAAATATAAAACTTATTCTAAACAATCTTTATTAAAACCTTTCACCATTTTGATTCTAAGTATATATCTGACATTCAATTTTAAGAATTTCACTTCTAAAATTCCGTTTTCTACAAATCATCATATTTCTGCAAACTAAAAATTTTTCTCAAATATTCAAATCTTTACAATACAACATTGTGTTAAAAAATTAAATAAACTATGCAACCTTAAACAACAAATACCAACCTAAAAATTTTAAAACCTCACAAAGAAAAATCCCATCAATTTAAGAAAATTTAAAAAACACATTTTCTTAAATTCTAAAATTTATGGAATTTTTCTTAAAAAAAAAACAAAAACAGTACAAAAACCCAACAAAGCTCAACCAATTTATTTATATATTTACACTTAAATATAAACATTTATATAAAAAATCATTTTACAGAGAATTTATAAATACATTTACAAATTTATTACAATTTTCATTTTTCTTTGAATAAACTTTCATTTTGTTATTTTATTAATCTTAATTAAAGAAACAAATCATTTTAAACCAAAAAAAAAACCCCTACATTAAACTCTCTAAATTTTAAGTCCTTCCAAACAAGTTTATTTATACTTTAAAAAAAAAAACACAAAAAATAATTGGAAATAAAAATTACATTTAACATATTTCGCTAATAATTGGAAAAAAAAAACAATAAAAAATTTTTAAAACAAAACAAAAAACGCTATTATTATGTTTTATTTCAAAATTGGTCAAAAAAAAACAGATTTTCGTTTAATATCCTGCCAAAAAAAAATATTTTTTTTCAGATCAAACATAAGTTTGTTTAATTTCTACAAATTTTCAAAATTCAAGTTTCCTATAAAATTTGGCTGCAAAATTCTACTTTTTAAACATCTGGCAACTTTTTGCATCATTTTTTATATTGTTTTACTCACACTTTCTCTGTTACACTAACATTTTTTGTGCACACTCCATAATTATACTACACACTCATTTAACGGTTACACTGTTAGAAATAATCGGGTATTATGGTTACATCGATCGTTATATAGATCACAATTTTTTGGATTGATTTCTTTTTTCAAAATTGTTGAGAGAAAAATTCACAACAAAAAAAAAAAAGCCAAAAACATATTGAAGATTAATGAAAATTTGGTGAGTTTTTCAATTAATACACGATTTCAACAATGAAAACCTTAACCAACTCAGATGAACCAACCACAAGAACCATCTACAATAAGACAAAAATGGGTAAAGTATTTTAAAATAAATTTCATAATTTCTTTTTTTTTTAACTTATATAATATAAACAACATATAACTTTTGGCTATTATATAAATCTTTGGATTCGCAAAATTAACGAATTTAAGTTTAAAGCCATATAAATAAATAAAGTTTTAGGTCTAAATGGAAAAATCCAAAATTTTCATATAAGAGACAAAGACTAAATCTTAAAAGATGGCAAGCAATTTGAGGAAAGCAGAATATTGTAAAACTTAGATAAAGTTTTCATCATTTGTAAACATAAACTGTGTCAATGTGTCGGAAGTTTTTCATTAAATAGGCCTTTTAAGCTAATTAAGTAAAAATAATGGCAATTTTATTAAATAAAGTGGAAGTTCTTCTGACTTTCCTATATTAATTGAGATTTAAACTTATTCCTTTTTTAATATATTATTTCCTTTAAGTAGGAAAACACGATTTTTATATAAGGTCATTTTCATTTAAGGTCATCGGGAAACATCTTGAAAAGTAGTATGGAAGAGATTTTAGAAAAAATCAGTACTTTTAATTAAACAAATCAATAAGATATCGAAATAATTATTTATGCTCAAATATCTTAAATTTCTTAATTATTTTTTTAAAATTTTAATAAATTAACAAAACATTTCATTAATTCACAAAATCCTGGAAATTCCCTATGAAAACAAGTTAAGAGTTTTTTTAAAACGATTCAAGTACGTGTTTCTGAACAACGAAATGATTTACAAAAATATGATAACGTTTAACAAAATTGGCGAAATTATTGTTAACGAAATTGTGTAATAGAAGCAATTTCTCTTTTAAATATTTGAATTTATGTGTAGTTTATAGAACACGAGAGCCTTACTCGTCCGTTCAACTTACATTTAAAACAAAAACAAATTTCGAAATTTTGTTTTTGTTTCAAGTTGAACGGACGAGTAAGGCGCTCGTATTCTATAAAAACCACATTATTTTAAATTCTTTAGGATAATTTAAACAGTAAAACTTCATTTTAAAATGGTAATATTCTCTTTTCTCCAGTATAAAAATATATTTTTTTCTTTTTTTGCTTAATTTCAAGTTCCTATAAGCAAACCTAATTTTAAGAAAATTAAAATTTGGAACAAAAACAAGCTTTTTTTAAGTTTTGAAATAAAATAAAGCAATATGCGAATTCGATATGTACAATAGGGCTATAACTTCTTCACACTTTTTGCAAATATTAAAACCGGCATAGTATAGTCGTGTTGAACATTGAAAGTTATTAATAAAATATATCAGGGGTGTGCTGGAAATCGTAAACATAAAACGCAAGAATTTTAAAAGTCGTTTTTTATAACATTTCTGTAATAAAAGAATTTTATGACAAATATTTTACAAATATTTCTCTTTTAAAAAAAATTTTATAATAAAAACTATAAAAACTTAATTCAAAGTTTATTGAAGTCAACTTCCAAATTCTTGTGTTCTACGTTTTCGATTTCCAGCACACCCCTGCATGATAATTTTTTCGCATTTTTAAAAAAGTTTACGCAGGGATCGGGTTGAAGTTTGAAAACAGCCATTTTTATCTCACGTAAGTTTTAAAAAATATACACCTGATATTTGTCCATATTTCTGTGCGTATCACTTAAATGCTATTTTGGAATTTATCCACTGCTTAAGATTTAAAAATTTTCCTACGGTTTACAATTCATCGCGGTTTAAAATTTCTTGGAAGGTCTTAGAAATTTGCTTCCCGGCGTGAGGTTTTTTTTCGCAAAACGACGGAAGACAGGTGTTTTCATTACTAAAACATTCTCACTCCATGGTACTATCCCAAAAATTTGGTTATAGCCCTTATGTACAAGCATATTTATAAAAAAAAAATTTCAAAATACTTCGTAGGGAAACTTGAAATATTTTCTTTAAAATGTAAAATTTTCAAAAAAAAAAAAATAATAATAACTCGTAGAAAAACAAACGGAAGAAAGAACATTTTTATCAAAAAATTTAAGATTTTTCTGCTTAAAATTATACAATCAAATTTCTAAAAAAAGAATATGCCTCATTTTCTCAAAAATCTGTATTAATTAAATTTTTCAGACCCGTTTTATACTATGCACAGGTATATTTGCGACGTGTGATGTAGAGATGCTCGCAGCGTAAAAAATGTGGCAAGAAACAAGCCCAAGCAACAGTTTGATTTTTCTCTTTAATATGTTTCGTATACATTTTTAAAATTTAAGGCTCAATTAGCCGGGAGTAACAGTAACAGTAAACCGTAAAAAGTAAGACCAATCTATTTCTTACAGATTGAGACGTAACATCTTACTGCTAACTGTAATCGTTCTAATTGCTTTACATACAACAAAATGAAACAGCTGATTTGCAACGTTACTGTTACTCCCGGCTAACTGAGCCTTTAGTGCTGTTTCCAAATAACGTGGGGTTTGTTTGTGTAGTAAAACGTGTATGAAAAGCGCTCAAATAACTGAGTGCTTTTTCTTAAATTTTACTACACAAACAATCGCCCGACATTTGGAAACAACACATTAATATTTAAATTTAAATTTTATAGTTAAACGTCATATTGTAGCTTGTGGCTTGCAACAAAAATTTTTCGTCCGAAAAAGCACGAGTTTTCAAAGGGGCAGGCTAATGTTGCATAGTCTGAAACCGGTTTTAAAAAAATTGTTTCAAAGAATTTTAAAATTTAATTGAACCAAGACTGCTTTTCATAACTTATTTAATTAATAACTTCAAGAGTTATGTCACATTTCCTTAGAACAGTTAGCAAAAGTAATTTCAATACAACTGAAATCTTTGCTCGTTATTAGATAACAGAAATTTCTCCATATATTTTCATTGATGTCAAAATACTTAACGAAAACATAAACTTGAAGCCCAAATATTTTGTGCAGTGTAGCAAAAGTAAGCAAAATGTAAAAGCTGTCTTTGCTTTTACCGTTTATATTCCATAAAAGCACAATAGTGATGCCACATTTTTTTGAAAAGTAGGTATAAAAGGTTTTCAAGAGGAGTTAAATCAGAAATAATCGGGGAAATATTAAAGAATATTATTATTTTAAAAGCTTGAGGACTGTTTACTTTCGTAAATATAATAGGCTTATTAAAATAAAGAAATTCTTTAACCAAAACTACAAATTTCACAATTTTAATACTTATTTAATTAAAAAAAGCAATTTTAATACCTACTACGATTTCCAAAAATAAAGTAAAAGAATAAGAGAAAAACTTCAAAACTTTTCAAACTATACTTTCCACCTCTAATTGCTTTGCTTAAAAAGGTTTAGTCTTTACAATAGCCCCATAACATTTTTACTAAGTTCGATTAACACATTTTTCGGAATTTTACTGTCTGTATTCATAAAAATATTTTAGATTTAATAAATGTTTACACAACAAATTTTCTGCGAAAATTTTATCTAGCATAACTTTGTTAAATTTAATAATAGTTTTTGAATAAGGGTATACATTTTTGACTCCATCTATTTAATTCAGGTTAAGCAGTTTACACTTAGAAAAATATGGTGTAGGTTACAAATATGTTAAAGATTTTTATTAAACACTTAAACAAAACCAAACTTTACAAAACAAAAAGCCACTTTATAGCCGAAAAGTAACACGATTTTAACATCAATTGAACAGATAAAACGAGCTCCATATGTTAAACTAAACATCAATAAACATGACAATTACTGAAAGAAACACATTTTTAAAAGCAAAAAATAAATAAACAAAAATAACTAGAATTTCCGTCTTCATTACACAGTAACACAAAACAAAAATTTTAATTTAAAAGAAAAAGGATTATTATAAATCTTAAGCAAAAGAAAAATATTTAACTTAAAAAACAAAACAACAAAATAAAATAATTTTTAATTAAATGTCTTAAATTAAATTTTAAACAAACAAAACCGAAAATATTTTTCAGAAAGTAATTGATATAAGTTTTCCATTTAAAGAAAATTCTCAGCATTCAAATGAAATAAAACAAAAATACCAGCCAAAACAAGAATAAACCGGATATAACCAACAAATCAAGAGGCCATTAGGTCTTCTCAAAACAAAGCTTGACAAAAATGTTTAATTTTTGCGTTTTTCAAAACACAATTTTTTTCGAAATGAAAAATTAACACAAGTCAGCAAGCAGCTTCATTCAATAAGTTCGAAAAAGTTTAAATTACAAATTGGCGAATTTTTAATAGAACTTAGCCAACAGAATTGAAGAAAAAAAACCAAATATAATTAAAACTTATGTATATAACAGCCAATTTAAGAAAAAAAATCTCAAATCATATAATCATTACTTATATTATTATCATTCTACTTATAATTAACAATACACCACAAACAAAATATCACTAAATCAAAAACATTTAAATCCAGATTTTTTAACAATTTTTTAAAAGTTGTTAACTTTTCTTACCAATAACAGCCTCAAATAGTACAAATTTTGATCTAGACATTTTAAAAAACGAGTGCTAGGCATTTTCCTCGCAAGGATTCCATTCAAACTATTGAATGGCTATTAAAAATAATCCTTTAAGAATGCATATATATCAAAAAATAAAAACTAAAAATTTTGGCTTTTCACAGAAGATTTTGAAATTTGAAAGAAAACACGAATTAAAAAAATTTTAAAAATACTAATAAAAATTTTAGTTTATTACACATCCTAAGTTTATCTAAATAAAAAGGTCTGATCACAAATTGCTAAAAGAAATTCCATATTTTCGCAATATGGAATAACAACAAAATCTAACAAAAATTCAAAAAAGCAGTTTTGGAAAAATAATATAAAATAAATATTACAAAAATACCCTTTTAAAAATTCACTTTTGACAAAGTTTTCGATAAAAAAAAAACAAGCAAAATAAATAAAAAATAAATAATTGCGTTTTTTTAGTAGCAAACGCGATTCAAAATTTATCATCAAAAAAAAAAAAAAAAATAACAAAACTATTCGGCTTAAATAAAATGTAACAAAATTGACGTTTTGAAAATTAGTTTGGAAACAAATTCACTAAAATTAATGAAAAAAAAACTTTTTATCACTTATTTGGACGCAAAAAAACAAACAAAAAAGTAATCACGCCAAGAATTTCACTCAAATCAAGTGAAATCAGTAACATCAGCATAAAAAAATCTAATATGTTTTTATTGCTTTTTAGTTTAAACTGCAATAGTAGAATTGTGATTAACATTTCGCTTAAAAATCACAATTCTAACATGGTTTTTGGTTTTAAAAAAATTTTATTCAATTTTGAAATTTTTTTTTTTTTTAAAAAGATAACGTTTATTAACATCCTTAGTTTACAAATGTGTTTTAACTAATTATTTAAATGTTTAGTTAATGTTTAAAAGAAGGTAAAATTACATATTTCAAACAAAATAACAGAACATCTCGAAAATGGAAATATCTATTAATTTGTTAGGGGAATATTTTGTTCAGTGTCTAATTTAAAAAAGCTTGCTTAGTTAAAAATGTGGCTGCCAGACTAGTTGTAAGCAATGTAAAGCTTTAAGCAAGTTACACGCTTTCACTATGTTCTCATATGTTCCGGGTTCCGGGGGCTACACCCTTCACGCACAATATTCAAGTAAAAATCCATTTCTATCCTGGCATTACATTAACGCAAGTGAGAGGGTGAAATCATTCTTCGACCATTAAGGCATAAATCAGTAAGTTATACATCGGTTAAGTTTTAAACAACAAGCACCAATAGCCTGCCAAAGGCCTATCTCACTAATGCCTGTTGCTTTAGTCCAAATAAGACTGTGGCAAGATGATATTTATTTAATGCTACTTTAAATCCTCCACATGTTAAAGAATATTCATACTTCTGCCCCTAATAGATAAGTTAAAGCGATTTGCTATTAGTTCCTATTTTACCTGATTAATAAAATTCAAATTTCTCCTAGCCAGATCGTACCGCCAAGAGTTCTAAAGGATGAAGGTTACAAGATTTTAAGACATAAAGTTTCACAATCTTCACAAGGAGTCAACAATAATCCCAGAGTTGATTTCGAAGTTACAGAGCTGTAAATATATTCGATTTAGCAAAAAAAAATACAAATATTCTACATGGAATGGAAACTCTCATTACATGAACTTTAAAAGATTTTAGCACATTGAGCTAGTAGCTTTACAAAGTTCAACTTCCAATAAAATAATCCCAAATTTTAAATTTTTAAAGCTTTTTAGAAATCTTAATTTATCAAAGGGTTATTCTGAGAAAAACTAATTTTCCAAATCTAATTTCTTTTAACCTTAAACTTGAAATTGCTTTTCAAAATCACGCTTAACAAATTTATAGTTATTTCCAAAACAAAAATTAAATCAAAACCATTTTTTGGCTTCTAAATTTAAAAATATAAAAAACACATCAAAAACCAATTGATATATATACATTTATATTGAAGAATTCAAAATCAACAACTAACAAAATGTTGCATTAAAATAACAACCAAATAATAACCTCCATTTATATAAAAGAAACCAAAAATGTAACCAACTAACAACCAAACCAACAACAACAAAAACCAAATACTCAAAAACCAAATGCCAATTTTTGAATTTATTTCATACAAACAATAGCCAGGGAAACATTCGCAACTCGAATGTGATATTTTTTATTTTAAACAAACCAACAACAAAGTATTTTTTATTATATATACAAATTTTTCAGTTTTTCTTAACAAAACACTAAAGACAATACTTTCCAACTTGAGCTGAGAATAACGGACTTCTAAAGTCTAATTCGCCAAAAAAAAAAACATGGTTGTCTTTAAAAAATAAATTTCATCAATAAAATTTAGTTCAAATATTAAACATCCTTTGTTAAAAGTGTTTTTTTCTATTGTATAACAAATATAAAAATAATAATAATGTAATAATAAAAAAATTATTAAAACATTTTTAGTTTTAATATTTTTTCTTACATAAAGTTTTTAGTTTAAAAAAAAGCCGAAAATAGTTAAATTTTTTTAACTATTTTTAGTAAAAAAAAATCAAAACCAGTTAAGTTGCAATAGTCAATAAATGTCTAAAATTTAAACCGTTTTAGGCATTTAAAATATAAAAAACCGGAATAATTTATAGTACAATTTTTATATACGAAAACAAACAAAAAAAAACCCAAAATACAATTTTTATAGTAAAATACAATGATAAAACGAAATATATTTTTATATTAAAGAAATATAAAAGAAGAATTTTAAATAATTAACTAAAAAAAAATAAACAAATTTAATTCAAAAACTTAAAATTCAAATAAGAAAATTCTTTTAAAGAATTTTGTTATTTAATTTGGTTTTCAAATTAAAGTTTCAAAAAAATATATATTGTTTTCTATTATAAAACTTTTTAGTTATTTAAAACCACACAATTTTTTATTTTCGTTTAATCTTTTGTAACGACAAAATACAAGAATTTTAAAGAAAGATCTTTTTAATGTAATGAAATAAAACATTTTAAGTCTTTCTGCAAAATAAGTGATAAAAACATTTTAATTAACTTAATTATAATAAATATTTCTGTTTTACTGATTAATTATATTATTATAATTATTATTGATGAAATTGCGTCATTTATTATATGAAAAAAAAATAGAGTAAAACTAAAGAATTTGAAGAAAAAAAGTTAGAATTTTAATTTTTATTTTTTTATATAGAGGAACAAAAAAGAAAAGGAACATTATTATTTGCCGTTTTTAAACATGTTGCCTAAATTTTATAAAATATGGCAACATCTGCAAACCTTTTAAAACAGCTTTTAAGTTTTATTTATACAAAAAAAGCTTTAGTTCACTTACTCAACAAAGAAAAAGAGAGATATGTATAACGAAATTCTAAAGCTTAAAGATTAGTTTAGCAATATTTGAGTAATACATATATGCAAACAAATTTTGGTTACCACATACACTTAGAAAAATTACCATAGACATTATAGTTATAAACTATAATAAAACCAATAATATAATATAATAAAACTTGAAAACAAAAGAAAAACCAACAATAGCCCAGTGATTTATATTTTTTAATTTAACCGTGTGTGTATTTTTGAATTGTTCTTCTGCTCTAAAATAAAAGCGGGGAATAATTAAAATACACCGTAAAACAAAACTTAGTACAAATAAACAAACTGCAAAACAATTGGCATAAAATGACTTTTATGTTTAAATCATCAGACATGCATATATTAAAAACCAAGTTGTCAAAAGCTAATCTTTAAGCTTAGAAAAACAGACAAATTTAATTTCTCTTACCATTGAAATTGTCTTAAAAACAAACCACCATATAAAATTGACCAAGCCATAGTAAATGAATTTATATTATATAAAAAAAAAGAATATAAAAAACAAACAATAGCCCAATTGAATTATGACAAAATGTTTTAGTTTAAACTGCTCTTTTTTGTCTCTTAAAAATCTAAAAATTTAAAATTTTAGCTCTATTTTCTTAAAAAAAAAACAAAACAGAAATTTTGCTTAAAACACCAACATCTCTTAAAAAAAAAAACAAAAGAAAAGAAGCAAACGAAAAACGCAATTTACTCTACGATTTAATAATAAAAACAACGAGTAACTTGTTATAATTTCTTTAAAAACTTTTAATTTATTTAAAAACACAAACACAGTTTTTAATATATAGCAAATATATATTAAAAATGATTATATTTTTAAAAATATAATTAACATACAAAAAAAAAAATCTAAAAAAAAAACATCTTTTTAAAAGTATATAAAAAAAATATAAATAAATAGAGACTGCAAACAAATGTGATCAGATATTTTAATATATATAGGTTTATAATACGAAAAAAAATCTAAAAAAAATATATATATATATTAAAAAAAAATCTAAAAACAGTATAATAGTAAGTTTAAAGAAAAACAAATCAAAACAAAAAACTCACAAATTAATTAAGCGTAAAATAATAATGAAAAAATAAGAAAACAAAACACCTACCAGCCATTTTTTAAAATATTAACATATAACAACACAAAAAAGCCTTAGGTATTTTATATTTTACAATAGTCTATATATATGTATATATATATACAAAAAATATATATAAAAAACAATAAAAACAATCATTAAAGCCAATTCATTTGCAATAGACCAAGGAACCTATGTGCCTTTTTTTGAGAAACTAGAAAAAAAACGGTAGGGTTCCAAAAACCAGGGTTTTCTATTATTCTGGAATAAAAACTCCGCCCGAAAATCTCTATCAAACACTTACCTATACTGCTGCCATATGGTTAAGATTTTTTGGAGGGGTTTTTATTGCCAAAAATTATGGAAAAAATGTTACCAAGTTTTATGTTAAAGAAAAACTTTATGATTTCATATTAAAAGCCACCAACAATAAGTTCAGTTTATAATTATTAAATACAAAATGTTTTATTTAGTTTATTAACTGATCGAGAGCAAAAGAAACAAAAAAAAAAAAAAAAACAACAACGACAATTTAATATGTTAATATTTTTTTTAATAAAAGGTTGAAGTATATAAAAAATATAAAAATCTTATAAGAAAAGATTTCAATTTAAAAAAAATATTAAGGATTTTAAAATTAGATATACATATCTAGTTTAATTGAACTTCCTTAAAAATAGTTTTAAATTTATTAAATAATAATTTTCGTTAAGATTATTATTAAAACCTTTTTAAAATTTTGATCCAAACAGCTATATTTGCACATAATTTTTTATGACAGTCCCCTTAGAATTAAAGATATTTTCCATACCATTTTCCGTGCAAACTATAAGATTCGATATTTTGAAACAAACTATTTTTCTGTTCTAGTGTTTCTTAAATTCCTCGTAGGATTAAGAGTATACTATAGAACAACTAACGCTAGCATAAAATAAGTTCACATCCTTGCCGTGCTTTGTAGTCATTAATTTCACAAACTTTTTTATATATTCTGTGTTATTATGATCAAAAAGTACTTTTAAAAACATGTTTTAAGTTTCTGTTTGACATACCCGTGTCAAATGTTATATTCCCTGTTTTATTCCCTTTTTGGTAAAATTCAAACCCACTTATTAACATACACAGTTCTCTTTAAAAAGGGTCAAATTAATTTTTTTCATTATAAATTAATTTTTTTTTTAAATTTAACAGAACTTTATGAAATAAATCGCGACATTACACATCCATTGCAAATACAACACAATTGCAATGGAAATATTGTATGCCGTAATTCGCCACTTTCATAATAATAGAAAATTGCTATTAAAAAATAAAATGTATTTAAAAAAATAGCAAATTTGTGTTAAATTTAAAAGATTTTGTACATTTCCCAAAAGAGAGAGTTAAAGATGCCACAGCATAAACATTAAATAAATAACAAAAATTTCAGAGTTTATTGCACTATTTTTACAAATTTGTAATAAACTTTTCCTTCTTTTTTCATTTAAAAAAACTTCTAAGAAAAATTTTTGAATCTTCAAAGTTTCCTTCTTTTCAAATAAGAAATTTTTTTATATACGAAAACCCAATTTTTAACACTCAAATAAACTTTTAGAAAAAAAAAACTTTAAAATACAAAAAACCTAAATATTAAACAAAATACAAAATGTTTAAATATTTAATAAAAACTATATAAATATTATTTTATGATTTAGATTAATTTTATTTTAAAACCAACAAAAACAATTGGATATTTTAATTGAACTTATGTTTAAAAACATTTTTCAAACAAAATTAAACAATAAACCTTAGTTGTCAACAATAGTGCCAGTAATATTTTTAATAAAAATAATAAATATATTTAAAAAAAAAAACAAAATAATAATAAAACACTTCATATTAAAAGCAAAAATTCAGCAACCAAATAATGCAACAGAAAATGTCTCACTCGGAAGAAAACATACAAAAGATCATAATTTGTCTAAGAAAAATTAAAAAAGAACCTCTAAAAAATTGTTAAAAAAAACCACAACAAGTAACTAAAAACCAAACTCCATAACTATAACAAAAAATATTAATTATAAAAAAAAAACAAAACTAGATGATAATTTAAGTATATAAATTAATTGATAAACTTTACATATATATATATATTATAGAAATATTTAAGCAGCTTTTTTAAATGTAAGATTAATTGAAAAACAAACAAAAAACTTTTACTTAAATTTAATACATATTTAAATAATAAACAACCAAAATAAAATATCATAAACATCAACATTTGTACTATGTTTTGAACAAAAACACTCACATAAAATAAAAACCTAATTATTTACCAATAGAAAATTAACAGAAAATAATTTGAAAATAAATAAAATTGTTTACAATATTCAAAAAGTAAAACCGAAAATCAAACCAATAAATAATTTTCTTTTAAATGGAAAGCTTTTATTAAAAACTTTATTAAAAAAAGACAACAAACTAACCCAAACAAATAATAAAATCAAGTTTTAAATTAAGAATAAAAATTATTCATTTTCTTTTTTTTTATTTAACAAAACCAAAATTCCCTTTTTCAAAACTTAACCCTTAAAAAAAAAGACAAAATTCTTACAACCAATATACAGAAAATTTTACACACATCAAATAAGGAAAATAACTTTATAAACCATAATTTAGTATGTATAAGCCATAAAATACTAAAAAAATACTTTAAAAAAAATCTTTTAAATATAATTTATTTTACGTTTTTATTTTATAAAAAAAGGTATTATTTTAAAAAACATCTTCCGGAAAAAAGACATTTCATTTTAAAATCAATCATAAAGCACACATTTCTTTTATACTTTTTTTTAAAGATATTAAAAAAAAGTTAAAAATTATGGTCATTATTTTGTTCAGTGTAAAACAATGATAGAAAATCTGGTAACTATCTTAATTGTTTAAAAAAGAGCTTTTATTTTTAAAAATTCCATTAAAGCTTTCGGCACAATGGGACGATAAGATATTAAAACAAACAATTTTTGTTTGCTTAAATAAAATGCCTAAACTATGTGGACATGAAAAAGAATATTTTTGAACAGCACATCTTTGAAACACAACCTGGTTATTGGCAAATATTTTCTTCCCGACTTTGACCCAGGAAAACCGGAAATATGTTTAAAAAAAATGTAATAGTATTTGCATATAAAAACTACGCACCACAGTACATTACAGAAGAATTTGTAACCACTCCTCTACTAAAAAACGCTTTCTCCATCTTTCTTCGAATGCTGCCCTCGCAAATAATTTGGGCACGTCACTTTTTCCATCTCTGTATGCTCTGTGCACATATCCCACCAGAACCAAATTATATTATGGGTGTACAATTTATATAAGAGTTATTTGTGACTAATATTTTCTAGATGTAACAATTTATGTAAGATTTTCATCACTTTATTTTATAATAATACATATTTACATTTAAAAGATAGTTATGACATTTAAAGATATTTTCGCGAACGAATGGAAGTAATTTGCATTGAGAGAGTTCTTGTTAGTATTAAAAATACATTTAACAAGAATCGAAATATGCTTCAAATAGATCAAATATGCGTTAAAAGCATAAAAAAGGGATGCAAAAATTCTTTTAACTAAAATATGCGAAAAAAAAATGCTGCAAAGGGTAAAACTTGCAACAATACGCACTTAAAAATCTATGCAAAAACTTTTAATAAGCTCTAAAACGAATGTTCGCGTAAGCAAAATATGCAGTTGCATATTTACGGTTTCCCTGTTTATAGAAATATTGCCAGTGAAAATAATTTTGTTATTTAATAAGAAAAAACGTTCGTTGGAATAGGTTTCTTACTATCTGACTCAAATAATCGTTTGACGGGTTTTAATGGTAGATACAAAACAATTTGTCAAGTTCTCGAAAAAGCCAATTATTGCCCACAGCGAGAATAGCCTCGAAGTAATAAGTTTCAAACAGGTTAATTAAAAAGCAAAAACTCGATATTATACGAAACCATCAAATCCAGTAACCTGGTGCGGCAATCGTGTGACTGTTTGCTATGCAATCGCGCGTCAAAAAATAACATAAATGAATTAATATTTATTATGTTTTTGTGCGGCAATCGAAGAACACAATACGCGCCAATATTTGCCTTTTTTACTTTTTTGTGATTCTTTTAGTAGGTAATAAAGATAAATATGTATTTATTTATTATGCATTTAAATTTTTTTTTAATTTTTGCTATTAACAAAATATGTCTGTATGTTCACAAGCATATTTAGCTGTTCAGTGCGAATATTTTTATTAAAGATATTTCTATGCGCACCTTAACATACGAAATTGTTGAACAGACTTTTAATTTTTGGAATTTCTTAAAAAATTTAAATAAAACTATTTCTTTTAATGAACTTTCAAACCAGTGTTCGAAAATAAACACTAAATATCGTTTTTTAATGTTCGGTTCGGTAGATTTGTGGAAAACACAAACGCTATAGTGTTTGTGTAGAAAATCATTAAAAAAAATAACGTTTCCCTGTTAGTCATCTTTCGAACACAAAAATATTACTGTTTTTATCAAACTCAACAAAAGATGTGAACATTTAATTCCGTTCGGTTTTTTTTGAAAATCCACAAACTTCAATGTGTTCGGTTCGACTCGTTAATGTTCGTCCCTTTTGGCTGGTAAAAAAACAAAATACACAAGAGCTGTTTTCGCAGTTCACACCAGTAAGAACAATCGTGTGACTGTGCTGCGGCAATTTTTGCAACCATTTCGCTTTGTACCAACTAGCGGCAATTAAACTTGTTTAAAACAGGGCGGGCAATCGTGTGATTTCAGAATATTTGATTGGTGCAATTTCATTATTGTGCGTCAATTAAGAACAATACAAATTGTGTCATATTGGTGCATTTGCGGCAATCGTGTGATCCCAGCTTAAGCCATAATTTAATTAAAATTATCTTGATATATCAAATTTATATTCTTATATCTGTTGATATACTCCTGTGTGCTCTAAAAGGTTATTGCCTATTGCGAGTGTTATAATGAAACAAATTTATCGCAAAGCATATTTTCTGAAAATTTGTCATACCTACGTATAACATGATGTCGACAACATAATTTAAATCGTTTTAGAACATCGTGAAATTTTGACAAAGTAGGGTATCTTATGCCATCACACATCATAATCATTTTGAGTTACGTTCAGATAATTCTATATGATTAATAAAATGGAAACCACAAATATGCAATTGCATGTTTTTCTTTGTGCGACCAATGAAGGCAAAAATAATATATCTATCCGTTTTAGAGCTTTTTATGATTTTTGGCATCGATTTGTTAGTGCATATTTTGGCATATTTAACCGTTTGGAGCATATTTTTGCAAAATAGTTAGTTAAAGGAGCCTTTTCCAGAATTTTCAAATTTGGTAAACACATTTTAATTGTACCAAGGACGAAGTCTATGTAAATGGTGAGAATCGGTATTTAATTTAATATATTTCCCATAAAAACTTCTTTTCAAATTAGACTAGACGCTTTGTAAACGTAAGCCATCTAATTATGTTGGCATTTAGATTAAATTCCCCCAAAAATATGTTACAGCAGACAAAATTCTTTTCGAATTGGTCTGTAAATACTATGGTGCTTAGGCTGTAACGATTATAGTTTTAGAGTTGTTTTTTTAAATGCAAATGTTAAACATTTTGTTTTTAATTGAGCAATTTTTAATTATTTTGGAGAATATTTTTGACCATTTTGAGGGCATATTTTTGAATTTTTGCTGCATATTTCTGGTTTTCCTGATTATAAAGCTGGAGGTCCATACCATGCGTTTTCGCCTCCACGCAGCGCATGCTTTTATAACCTTACTTGAGTTCTACTTTTCAAGTTACATGCAACGCTTTTTATGCAGCAGCAGCAGCACAAGTAAAAATAAAATGTTGTATGTCAAAATCAGCTGATCTGTTCGAACGCTGCTTGTGACGCTTACAAAAGTAGATAGTAAACCTACTTTTCGCCTCAAGGCGTCTACGCTTTTGTGCATGTAACTTACTACGTATAACTACACAGATTCTACTTTTT
The DNA here is from genome assembly GCA_930367215.1 of Pollenia angustigena. NCBI lineage: Eukaryota > Metazoa > Arthropoda > Insecta > Diptera > Polleniidae > Pollenia > Pollenia angustigena. The sequence goes on along the minus strand of OV884056.1, from coordinate 51,508,282 downwards.
TGACAGCTGTGTATGCTGCGAAAATGCAAGTAACGCGTGGTGTGGACCTCCAGCTTAAGTGAGAACAGAGATCAATGTAAGCACGGTTGCCAAAATACTTTTACTGATAATGTAGTGTTTTCACACCTTAAGTTAAGGTCCGGTTTTAACATTAAAACTATTAACAGCTGATTTTACGTTCACACTGAAACATTTTATTAAATCAGGTGTAAAATCACAGTTTGTTTAAGAAACTTGTTGAAAACAAAATAAATTTCTCGTAGAAATAAGTGTATTAAATGACAATGCAATACTTAAACTTATGTATAAGGTTCAACATTTATTAGACGATTGTCGCTTGTCGGTATATATAAAAAAGCACAACATAACGTTATTCTTAAAATTTAATATTCAAAAATCAATAAGCAATAACAAAGATGGGGAGTTCTTAATACTTAGTGCCGGTTCACACACGTCAAGTTTGACTCGTCAAGTCTTGAACTTTTAGGAGAGAAGGGAAAAGAGAATGCCATACCTTTTCCCCTCTCTCCTAAGAACTCAAGCCTTACAAGTCAAACATGATGTGTGTGAACCGGCACTTTCAATGATGCCAAAAAAAAGTGCTACCAAATCAATACAAAAAGGCACTTTAGTCTTCATTTAATTAACCCTGTAATGACCATAAATTTTAACATTTTCATTAAAAAAAAGCTTAAAACCCGTTAAAAATCTATGAATTACTAAAACCAAAAAACAATTATTTTAATAAAACTTCGGATAACGTTGAAATTTTCGGTTTAAAATAAAAATTAACTAAAAGAAAATGGGAAAAATAAACAATAACATAGAATGCACAAATATAAAATAATATATTATATTTTTTATTATAAAAAAAAAACTTTCATTTAATAAGATTTTGTAAGAAAAAATTGGCCCATATTTTGAAATATAAAGAAAAATAAAAAACACAAACTATAAGGAAAAACTTAAGGTGAATAATAAAAAAAGTTTCGATATAAAACTTTTCGGCTTAATAATATTTAAAACAAAAACTTTTGGCTACAAAAAACTTGGTTTACTAAAATAAAAACAACTAAATTTACTTAAAGCAAAAAGCATTTCAAAAATATCTTAAAAGGAAAAAACTTTTAAAATGCTTTTTATGGAAAACCATTCGAATAAAACAATGTTTCGGTCAAAAGATTTTGGACTAAACATTTTGGATAACCTATTTAAACATAAATAAAACAATTACGTTAAACACTGAAATTTAACAATTTATTTTCAAGAAATTTTCATCATTTGTTAATTAAAATGAAAAAAAAAAATTAATTTTAGGTTTAAGAAAAACAAAAAAAATTATTGTAAAAACGAAAAAAAAAGAAAACTTTCGGTAATGTTCCTACATAATCATACAAACAACCACAAAAATTTATTACAATTTAGGCTTAAAAAATAAAATTTAAAACATTTTGGTGTAAAAAATTATAAAAAAAATCCTTAAACTTTTAACAATTTATGAAATTTTCTTGAAAAAGTTGTTAAATTTCTTTTATAAATTTATTAAAAAAAACTACTCTAAGAAAATAAAAACAAAAATTTATAATTTACAGGCAGCATTTTTGTAAAAACAAAAAAAAAATTATTACATATTTATTTTACCAAAAAAGAAAAACATTTTTCTAAAAAAAAAGTCAAAAAACATTTCGGCAATAACTCCAAGAATATTAAAAAAATTTAAGTTTCTTTTTAAGTTTTTAAAGTTTTCAGTTTAAATTGTTTTTGTATTATTTCCAAAAAGAAAATTGTACTTAAAAAAACGCGTAAATCAAATAAATGACACACACACATGAATATGACAAAATTCAAAAACTCCAGTGAAATTTTTAGAAAAAATCATTTTGGATAAATAAAAAAAAAAACTTATGACAAAAAATAAAAAAAAAATAAACTCTCGGCCATGTTTGGATAATTTTCTCTCGGTGTAAGTCCAGGACAAAAAACTCAAAATCTCAAAAACAACAAAATTACAAAATTTTTAACAAAATTTATATGAAAAATGAAACAAAATTTTGGAATTTTTGGCATAATACTAACAACAAAACCCACAAAAACAACATGAAAAGACCAGAATGTTAAAAAAAATCAAGAAACAAAAGTGGAAAAAGTGGAAGAAAAATAATTAATTAATAAAAATTATATCACTAAAAAAAAGTACAAGCTTATTTTAAGCACCTTCGCGCCTTATCTTTAAGATTACAAAAATAAAAAAAAAATAAAAAAACTGAAAAAATAAAATAACAAAAATTATTATAATAAAATTTATAAAACAAAAAACAATCCAAATTTAAACCAAAAGTAATGAATATTTTAAGTCATAATTTTTGGCTTTTACTTAAATATTTTATTTTTAGTTAATTAAAGTTTGAGTTCTCCCTTATTTTGAATTGGTATTTTAATTTTACAATAAACTGGAAACAAAATAAGAACGACAACAACAAAAATTAAAAAAAAAACAAAATCTGCCTTAAATTATAGTAAATACACCTTTCCAATTTCGAAGCAAAAAGGAAATGATGTATCTACGCCATCAACAACAGTAATTAACTTTTGAAAGTTTAATGGGTATATTTGGATGCAAAGAGTACATTACTAACGTTAAATCATTAAATAAGTTTCCTATTCACTTAACAATATTTAGTGTAATTTGTAAATTTTTAGCATAAATTTAACTTTAACTTAAAACTAACCATGAAAATGAAAAAAGAAACAAGGCAAATTTAAACTTGACAACACTTTGTTTATAGATTGAAGTTTGTAATATTAAAAATCAAATTTAATCAGTGACCCTATTGAACAAAACAAAAAAAAAACTGACGTGGATTGACCTATGTCAGTAGTCGTCAGGGAAGTCTACCCTTCAAAATTTGGTATATGACGGCTGGATTGGATTGTGTAGAGAACAATTGCTCCACCGAATTAGGCGTTGGTATTCCACATATGAGGTAAATAAAAAACAACAATGAATTGTTTGGTGGGAATTCCATATAATCTCTTTTATTTTGATTTATGCTCACCGCTTTGGTTGCTGGTTAAAAAACAAGTGAAGTTAGATCCTACATGCTAGTCAAAGCTAACGTTAAGACACAATACTACATATTATTTTTCTTTTTGTTGTACTTCAAGTTATAGCAAAGGGATATTTTTGACGTTTAACATAGTTTGCGAGTAATAAATTGATTTAACCGTTAAAATTCAAATTCAAAATATACAAATATGGCAATAAAGCAAATAACATAATTAATACAAAATTTAACAATCAATTATATCGGTAAGATTTAATACGATAAAAACAAAAATTAGTGTTCAAACCGTGTTTGGACACTAATCTCATGCGATTTAATTGTTTTAACCAAAAGTAACGTCTGGTAAAACAATTAAAAACAAGTAAGAAAGTATAGTCGGTCAAGCCCGACCATATGATACCCAGCACCACAGTATTTAAAAACACATTATGCTCATGTGTCCATATAAATATGGATTTATCTATGTTTATAAACTTCATTAAAATCGGTTTCGAAGTTTGTGAGAGACAGAAATTGCCCCCTAGCTCCTTGTGGTCCTATTTTTGAAAAGCTGTATAGCTTATGTGTTCATATAGATATATTTCTATCAATGTTATAAATTTCATTAATATCGGTTTGAGAGGCAGAAATTGCCCCTATTTCCCCTCGTGGTCCTATTTTTTATAGTTTCTGAGGGGAAGAAATTTCCCCTTATCTTCCCTCGTGGTCCTACGATTCGGCCCATTTTCAATAGACTTGGTCCTTGTGCCAATAAGAATCTATGTACCAAATTATCTCCAAAATTGCGACCTGTACTTTGCGGGCATGCTTACATGAACAGCCAGCCAGCCTGCCAGCCGGACGGACATTGCTAGTTCGACTCAGAAAGTGATTCTGAGTCGATCGGTATACATAAAGGTGGGTCTAGGACAATATATTTTAAGGCGTTACACACATCAGCACAAATGCATAATACCCTCTCCACTATTATGGTGTGGGTATAATAAAATTATGGAATGTCCGAGATGAATAAATATTTTTAGATTCACACCAATTTTCTAAATAATATTCCTACTAGTTACAACTTTTTAATGATTTAATATTATTTTATTAAAAAAAAAAATGTTTCAAATTCTCCAAAATGTCCAGTACCCAAATACACCTTAATCTACATTCAAGGGTTAATTAAAATACAACACTGCTGGAAACCAAATAAAAAATAACAACAACAATAATAATAAAAAATAATTGAAAATAAATTGAAAATTACAACAAAATTCAAAAATCTAATAAATTATAACAAAAACTAATAAGCAAATTAAAATTAATTACAAGAAATACCAATAAAAGAAATATTTAATTTCAAATTAAAAGTTACAAAACAAAATTCAAAATTTAAACAAAAATAATAGAAAAAAAGCAGATTTAAATTAAAAAGAACTAAAAGTGTATTCTACGTTATTAACACTCAAAACTTAAATATTTTGGTATAAAAAATACTTAAAATGAAGTTTTATAATTTTAAAACAAAAACCTAAAAATCAATATATATTTTAAAATTCTGTTTTGCGTTATCTTTTAATTTTAAATTGTATGTATTAAAAATGACTCGTAGGCATTTATTACTTAAAAAATAATTAATTTATTAAAAAAATAGTTTAAACAAAAACGTATACTTATTAAGAAAAACAATACAAAATTATTATTATTATTATTATGATTATTAATAAAAAACTAAGTATCATTAGAAATGTGTATATTTAAATGTAACAAAATATCATTAAACAAAAAACAACTCTTAACGATTTCATAAATTAAAAAATTACTATTTTTGTTTTTAATAACAAAACCAAAAAAAGTAATCTAAGAACTTTAAAATTATATTCATACAAAAAAATTAACCCTAAAACAGCCGTCTTTCAGGTTTCATTTAATATAGAGAGTATTTTGTTAAAAAAACCCCGGTTTTAGGTTAGTTTTGAAAAAGTTTTGAACAATATTTTTTGATTTTTATATTAAGTTACAGGATGGCATATAAGATTTCTATGGATAAAAGAAATCTTTTTTTTAAATATTATTAATAAGTTTAAATGATATTTTCTTGAGTTCTCAATAGTTTATTATGGAAAAATATGGAAAACTTAAAAAATCTAAAAAAAAAAAGTTTTCTTAAGATACAACAACAAAATTAAGTTTTACAGGTTTCTTATCATATTTCTTCAGTTCTCAAAAAAATGTAAAATACTGTAATGATTTAGGCTGAATTCGAAAATCTAAAAATAATTTTATATAAAAATTTCACCGAATTTTGATAAATTCAAATCAAAGTTCTTTTTCAATGTTTTTTCTTTTCCAAAACCGTTTGTTTTATAAACTTACAAAAATGTCCGTGTAATTTTAGAATTGAAATGGCACAGAAATATTTTGCACTAATAAATATTAGCTTCTGTACATTGTATTTAAACCCTTACTTCTCGTTGTTGCTGAGCATACACGTTACTAAATTAGGATTGATTAGGAGGATTGGTTGATTTTCGTACTACAAAGTATACATATGTACTTCATAAGTACGACAGCATGATACTTATCTTATACTATTACGATTTATAGAAACGTGTATAGCCAGCATAAGCTTTATATAGAATTCAAACTTGGCAGCACTTTTGGCATTTACCCTGCAAATAAAATTGGACCACCTGATCCATCTTGATGAAATGGACTACTCCATGAACTGGTCCGATGTAATGCAAGTATGGACCATGTCGTTGTTAAAAAGTGTTTGTAGTGAGATGACACGTCTTCATTTTTTAACGACATGCTTTCGTTTTTGAACGACTTCAAAGCTAATCCTCTTGAGTATACCATGGAGTAGTTTTAAAACTACTCCTTAGTAGCCCAAATGTGGGTTATATGGTCCTGGGGGTCTACTCTCTATTGCGATGCGAAAACAATTTCGATGCGAAAGCTAAATGCCAACTTGGTACTCTGTATCACTTTCGCAAAATTTTCCGAAAATTAAGCAATAGGGGCGGGGCAATAAAAATTTAAGATGGCGCGGACTTAGAGTAATGAAATGCCAAAGTGTTTACACACTTTAATTTAAATCAAAGTGATGATTTACGAAAAGAAAAAAAATTTTATGATGCGAAAAACATATGCGCAAACGTATTAAAGAGTACCAATCGCTAGATTTGCTTCAATTTTCTTTCGCATCGCAATAGAGAGTAGCCCCCCCCCCCTGCTCTAGGACATCGTAATGTTAAATAGACCATGTTTTTCCATACGTTTGGGTTACTTTTGGGCCTGTCCTGGTCCCTTGTGGGCTACTCTTTACACGCGTGTTTGGTCTGGTCATATTATTTGCAGGGTAGTATATAGATGAGAACAAACTATGAAACACGAACTTGGGCACACTCTGCTAAATGCACCTACAAAAATGTGTATGCAGTTTACAAATTTAAAGCTTCATATAGAATTAAAAGGAAAACCCCAAAGAATTTTGAGGAATTCCTAACTGTAAGTTTTATTTATACAATTTGTTACTGTTTGATACACAAACTTTGCTATGAATAATGAACAGTTTAGCATTGTAAATTTATTTTCTTAAAAATTTTCGCAAAAATTCTGTCCTAGATCATATAAAACAACCATTTTTGACAACCACAAAACAGTTTTGGCAATAGTTATGAAGGCAAACACAACAACTTTTTTTGAAATAACCGGCTTTATTGAAATATTCTCCAAACGAGTAGATTTTTTGTTATATTTTTCGACTAATATATTAATAAAAATAAAAACTTTCGACCAATAACAATATTTGGAATACGAACACATTTCGAAACGCTTTTGGCAAATTAATAAACTAGTTTTATTTTATGTTAAAATATTCGATCAAAAAATTTACAAACTACAACAACAACAACAATTAACGCTCAACAAACAACCAGGGCCAGAACGTCCGATCTAAAGTGCCTTCAAAGAAAAAAATTAAACAAAAAAAACATAAAAATAAATTATTTTTTACCAAAAATAACATTAAAAAACCTACTAAAAATTTAAATAAATTAAAAAAAAAAATGTTAATAAATTATAAAGAAAAAAAAATTGTATAAATTAACTTAAAAATTAAAAAAATTTTATAATAAACGGGCCCTAAATAGACCAAATTTACTAAAAACCAACTCTATATAAACTTTAGAAATATGATAAAATCAAGCCTGGTTAAAGATTATTAAAATGCCTAAGTTGAACGTATAAAATAAATAAACCAAAATTTGTTAGACAAAAAATTAAAACTTAATTTAGCACCAAAAAGGCGTTTTAGGGTTAACAGATTATTTCTTATTAATGGTATTACGTAATATGTATTATTGTATAATATTTTGGTTTTTATTATTAACTCTAAAAAATATATAAAGTCTTGAGCATTTTTCATAAAACAATTTAAGGCTAAAACTGGTTTAGATATAAAATATTATAAAAAAAAATAACAAAAAATTAACTTTTAAATAAATTTATGGTAAAAAAAAACAAAACTTAATTTAAATTAAAGTAAAGGATATTAAGAAAACTCTTTCATAACATAAAATTTTTAAGAGTTTTTGTAAGAATTTTTATGGTTTATATATAAATAATGAAAATACTGAGAAAAAATACAATACTGACTCATGAAACTATACACAGCAAGAAATCATAACACTGACATTACACGAAATTATTTATTAGGACACTATAACTTGAATAATAAATCCCACAAAAACATTAAAGTTTAAAACTTATTAAGAAAAGTAAATAATGATTTAAGTCAAGGAAAATGAATTAGACTTATACTTAGTTATAAAAAGTATAAAGAAATAATTAAACTAAAACTTTAAGATTATTTCATTTTCTTATAAATAAAGCAGAAAAAGAAAATTAAAAATAAAGTTAAAAAGGAAGTAAACGTTCCTGGCATTTAGTTTTTTTTCCAAAAAATTAAAAAAACTAATATTTAAAAATATATTTTATAATTTTTTAAGTTTGGCATAAATACCAGAAAAAAAAAACAAAAAAAATCTAGTAAAAATTAGCAAAATTTAAAAAAAAAATTAAGATTTAAAAAGAAAACAATCTTAACAACTATTCAAATACGGGCAAAGTTTGTAAAATAACAATTATCAAAAAAACAACAACCAAAACATTTTAGCTAAAAATTTCCAAAAATCTAACAATCGGCCTAATAATTTCTCCATTGAAACGAAAAAAAAAAACAAGTCCACAATTAAAATCCTTTAAAAATATACTTTGAAATTTAAAAAAAAATCAAGCGTATGATAGAATTCCCTTACAAACGAAACATTTTCTTGAAAAAAAGGGTTTTTTACAACAAAATCTGTCATTTAACATGAAAGAAACAACAACTTAAAACAAAATTATTATTAATTATAAAGAAAAATTAAAGAAAAAAATCTAAATTAAATTTTCGGCTAAAGTATGAAATTATAACAAAATTATATATATTGGTAGTTACTTATTATTAGTTCTAAGTAAATTAAGCCAAAAATATGAATATTAAACAAAACACTCTATATTTGGCATTTTAGAGTGGTTTTCTTTTTATACTCAATTGAAAAACAAAGCAATTTACCAAAAAAAAAAAAATTTTTGATGCAAAACAAAATCATATGTTTGAATGAATTTTTAGAAATGGAACACTATTTAAAATATATTTTGATTCAAATTTTTAGTTTTTATTTTGTAAGTAAAATAATGAGAAAAAAAGAACATTTTTTAGTTAACTGCAATAGACCGGAATTATTTCCATACAAGAGTACAAACCAATTTAGGATAAACAAAAGTTTTTTATATAAATAACAAAAACAACAAAAAAAAAATACATAAAAACATTAAAAAATATATAAAAATTACACAGTGCTTAACGTAATTTTCCAAGAAATTAATTTATTAAGGAAACTTCTTTAAGTTTCGAAATGTTCAACTGTATTAAAACAATAACAAACACAAAATTATAACTGCAAATTTTTGATAAGAAAGTGTGAAAAAACAAGAGTGTAATATAGGGTTGACAAAGTTGGTCCTGTTATACTTTTTTTTGTAGAAAAGTACAATGGTAAACCAATGACTTATAGGAAGGATGCATTCCGACCTTTATAATGCGTTATATTTATTGTTACGAATTTTTTAAACTTTTCGTGTTCTTTGCAATTAGTGAAAAAATGTTTCCACTAGACGAGATAGTAAAATGCACCTTGCACAATTTTTGAATATAGTACCTAGCCAACTTAGAAGCGCAATTTTGACATAAGTCTTATTAGAATACTGATCGGATTGTTCGGACATTAACTCTTTTTCGGCAATCTAGCTAGTGTAAGGTGTGGACTTCTGATGTAAGTGTTTTAGCAACGTCGTTCAGCAACTGCCTTGAAAGCTCTTTTATTAACATAATTTTCTAATATCATGTCATGGCTCGTATGTTATATTATACGAGCCATGACATATATTACTCTTTTTCAATACTGAACCAATCTTGTTCGCTCATTCCCTTGTTGCCGATACCTCATTAAGCCAATTTTCTACAAAGCTATTTACATTATGCCCTGAAAACCATTTCCATCGCCGAATCATCGCCCGCGAATCGTGGAAGCTAAATGCGATCCTCTGGCGAATCGCGAAAACATTCGCATGTTTCAACTGTGTACATCGCGTACCGCGATTCGCGTGAACATCGTGTGCCGCGGCACACAAATCGCGTGGTTGACACATGCGAATGTTTTCGCGATTCGCCAGAGGATCGCATTTAGCTTCCACGCGATGCATCGCTGCGATGTTAGACAATTTGCCGGCGATTCGCGGGCGATGAAAATTGCTTTCAGCGATATATACAATACTATTTAAATGAATTACAATAACACACCTTTCACAAATCACTTGCTCACTGAGTGCCCCGGTAGGCTAGCTAGTAGTGAGCTAGGCTATCAACCCCGGGGTTGCGGGTTCGATTCCCGCGAGAGACTCTGGTTTCTTTCCTGCAGACAAGCTTCGCGGGGATTAGCATAGGGAATTACAAAAAAAACTGGAATGACAATTTTGCTCATTGCCCTTGAATTAAAATATTTATTTTCCCGTTACCTTAACAAAACAACAAGAAAAAAAAATTCTATCGACAGTTATAAAAAAAATACTGATGATTGCCGCTACTTGTGTGCGCTCGCATATTCATCGCCTAGTTGTAAGGCGTAGGCGATGGTTGGCGATTCGTATTCCCTGAATGGGAATCAAGCAATCAAAACAAGCAATCGCCAAAAAATTTCAAAAATGTTTGGAGGGTGGGTTGGGTGAAATTGTCTTGTTTCCAATATACATATATATATGTGACGCGCTAAATAGAAAGGGACCTAAGGGTTTTGTTCAGGAACGCCATTTTAAAGATTTAAATACGTTGGTATTGGTCTCATTTGAAAGCGTCACATCTCATGACGTCAGGAACGTGTTGGTAAACCTTGAAAACGCGCGTAGGTCGTCCCTACCTCTTGTTTTGTGTAGTTGGTTTTTACTGTTCACTTTACCTTACTGGTCCCTTTCTCTATGCGCTGTCACATATATAAAAGAGTTGCGTGAGTGACTGACTCATTCATCATCGCCCAGCCCAAACCGCTGACCCTAGAAACTTGAAATTTAGACTAGCGATTGGTCACTCCCCAAATCGATCCACTAAGACGGGATTTTTCGAAATTCGAATGTTTAGGTGGTAAAAACGGGAAAATTCGGTAACCTTATGTCTCCAAAACTAAAAGAGATGCAAAATAAAAGTAATACTTATCGTTGTTCTTTAGAAAAATAAGCGGACAGGTGTCTGGTACTTTTTTGAAATTCGGCCCTATTAGGGAGTAGACGGGTAAAATCTGAATTTTAGTACTTTTTGCCATCTTTTGAACCAATAAACATAGAAAAAAAATTAATACCACATTCGAAACTTATCAAAAAAATACTTATAATAATTTGGTACTTTTTCGAAATTCGAACATTAAATCGTTAATATTTTTGGTACTTTTTTTACAAAACATTTTCCTTCATTCATTGGCATATTCCTACTAAATTATGGGCTACCACTGCAATACTGAAATTTTTGATACTTTAATGGGGGAAAAATATAGAACCCAAAAAAGGAAATACGAGAAATTTGACATTTTTCTTTAGCTTTTTGGTTCTACTAAAGTAGCTGGTTAATTGCTAGAATTTAAACAAGCATAAAAATATGTCCACGAAGAAAAAGGAGACGCTAACGAAGTAGCGGGTGTATGCTAGTATATACATACATAAAGGAAAGTTAAAGTGAAATCTCGTATATTTAGCTCAGCTTGGACGATAGGTGAAATAGTCGGCCGGTATTTCCCATTTACGACATTACGACAGTAACGACTTCGGTTTAAATCCCCCTTAAATTAATTCAGTGTGGCTGTTGTTGCGCCAAATTGGTTAATTCGGGAAATGGGTCCAAATCAATCCGCTTATTTTAATATTTAATAAATAAATTCGTAGTTTTATATGATCTCAGTACCAGACAACGGAAAAATATCTCCTTAAGCGGCACATACACTTGCAATAAAATTGTTAAATTTTACGTATTGAACAATTATATCGCCAATGTATATGTGATATTCGAAGGTGGTACAATATATTGGCAACAATCAAAAGACTTTTGATTTTTATTGTACAACGAAAATAAAGTGAAATATATTGGCAACATTGTACAATGCTGTTTATGTTATTCCTATAGGTTATGTTCACCTTTTTATTGAATGAATGAAACCATTGTGCGACTTATTGCATAGTATAGGACAAAATGGAAATAATATGGCGAATATCATATACAATAATATTGCAAGTGTATAGGCCGCTTTAGTATCGGCTTATAACGCATCGCTTTTAAAACCGAAATTCGTAATAAACTGTATATTTTCAAAAAGAAAAATTAAGACATGTCTCTAATTTTTCTTCCTCTAATTTTTGTATGTATTTTATGTAAATACATATGCATTTCGATCTTCCTTATTGCAAACTTTTCATGAATGAAAATTCTCTTCGAATAAGCTAATTATTTTATATAATACAGGATTAAAATAATTGGAGAAATTGTTGTGTTTTTTAATTTTAATAATATGAAAATAATTTTAATAAAAAAATAAAATTGACAAACAATTTCCATATTATTTTATTTTAAACATTATATTTTAAAATAAAAAGATTTCTTATCAAAGTTGTTAACTTTACGTAAAGTAAATAGGCGTTTTTCTCATAAATGTGGCAATACTATTTAAGGAATTCAACTGGCATCAATGCTATACTAAAGCAAGTGGTACCAAGTTACATTTACATTCAAAAAAATTGTAAATGTACCTTAAGTGAATGGTACCAATGTTGTCCAAGACAAAAAGCCAACAAGTAATCGGAAAATCATTTAAAGACAAGCACTGTGTAACCCAAAAAAAAGATTTAATATATATAAAAACTATATATATTTACTGAGAAAAGTATAGAAAAACAAAACAGACATATAAAAATAAAAATTTTAAAAATCCTTAGTTGTTAATTTATTAAAACAAAAATGCACTCACTTTATGTTCATTTTAAAACGAAACTTATGTTAAAAATTTTTTGAAATTTTGAGACAGCTAAATAAACACGAAATAAACAACTGGAAATTTAAAGTTTTGGAAAAATTTAAAAATTTTTGAAAAACCCTTAATAAGAAAACATCAACTAACAACAACAAAATTTGAATTGAAATAAATAACTAATTTCGAAATTCCAAAAAAAAAAAAATTTATTTTCCTTAAAAAAATCATGCTTATTTCCTAAAAAAAAACAACAAAACCACAAGAACAAATAAGAATTAATTTTAAGATTTTTTTCACAAAAAACCAAAACAATTTTTTTTTTTTTATAAAATTCAAACAGTCTTACGTATTTAAAAAGGAAGAAAACAAAAAAAAAAAAAAAATACCAACAGGAAAAAACATACAATTATAAAAATAAATTATATAATAATATTTATATGTCATAAACAATAGCGAAAAACCAAAAAGGAAGATTATTAAAAATAAACTACTAATCCTTTGATTTCTTTTTAATGAAAAAAAAAACTAAAATTAAAAAAACACACAAAAAATCCATATAAATGTATACTCAATATGAAATACCAAAAAAATATTTAAAATAAAAATCAACAACAACAGGAAACTGACATATTAAAGCTTCAAATTTGTTTACTTTTTTTTTGCAATATGTATAATTTAAAAAAAATGTTTGGAATTTAGGGAAAAAAACATTTCGAATCTGAAAAAATAAACAATTCCGGTTGTATTTAATTGATTTTAAAAAAATTTAAATTTAAGAAGATATGAAAAATACACCTCTTAACATACGGCTCGCATTTGATTAGAAAAATTATTAAAAAAAAATCTAGTACATAAATAATTTCTTTTTTTTCTTTTTCGACACAAAATTGTTTTTTTTGGTGTACAAAAATTTAAACAAAAATTCTTTGAAATGTAAATTTTTTATATTTAAAAAAACCCTTACTGGCAACATGTACACAACATTTTCATTACAAAACAAACCAAAAATAACTATTTGTATGTAAAACAAAATTTAAGATAAAAAATTAAAAAAAAAATCTTTGGTATTAAAAACTAAAAACAAATATAAAAAACGTATGGTATTTATCACGAAAAATATATATAAAAATTATAAAAAAAAACTTGAAAATAAAAACAAAAAACTCTCAAAAAAAAACAATTAAGCTATAATATGTCATTTTTAATCATAAATATTTTATTGAAATTATGTAAAATTAAAGAAAGAAAAAAAAAACAAAAACAAGAAAAAACCAAAAAAATTATATTGTTTATTTTCATCTTGAAAAATAAAGTTTTAAAATCATATAAAAATAGTAATTCATAAGAAATGGTTTTATTTATTAAAGTTAAAAAAAAACTGAGCTCATATTTGGTTAAATAAAGGTAAGTTTAGCAACATAAAAATCGTATTTAGTCATCGTGCAGCAATTCTTGAGTTTATTGGTGGGAGGGGTACTCAGTTTCATGTACTCTGCAATTCTGTTGTTTTGCTATTCTCACACTTTTTAACTGGAAGTTGGCTGTAGCTGTATTTGTATTTATCAGACATGTTCTAGAAATCAAAAAGAGGTTGATTTAAAATCGAAAAAATTTTTAAATGACCCTGTAATGAAAGTTCCTGTAAATATTCCTTTTTATCGGGTGATTTTTAAGAGCTATAGGAAAGTTAAAAAAATACATAAAATTCAGAAAAATGCATGAAATCTTTATTTGAATCGATAGTACGGTCCATATAATTTAATGTTTGAAGATTATTTCATGCAAATGTTGACCGTGACTGCGCCTCAAATGGTCCATCCGCTTAGTCTAAGTTTAACATACTCTTTCCAACATTTCGGCCGGTATCTCATGAATAAAAGCTTCAATTTTGTCTTACAATGCGTCAATTGAAGCGGGCATGTGTGTATAGACATGAGCTTTAACATAGCCCCACAAAAAATAGTCTAAAGGCGTTAAATCGCACGATCTAGGCGGCCAATTGTCCGGTACCGAACGTGAAAGAAAATATTCACCGAAAGCGCCTTTCAATAAGTCCATTGTTAAGCGTGCTGTGTTGCACCGTCTTGTTGAAACCACATGTCATGCAAGTCAAAAAGTTGGATATCATCTCACGGTAGCGCTCACCATTCACAGTTACGTTACGATTCTGGGATTAAACATTATCAGCAATTTTCAATCTTTTTAACTTGTTAGCACTAAATTTAGTACAACTTAACCATGGTTGTATTTTATAAAATCTACAATACCTTGTATTTATTCTACCATGCTTAAAACCAAATCAAAAATGGTTTAAGGATGTTTTTAACAAAACTATTTTGAATGGTAAAACAAGGTTTTAATAACACTACGTGACAAAATTTTAACAAAGTCTTGACTAAATGAATCTGACAGCTAATCTTTATGAAAAATTTTCGTCGTTTTTGAAGATGAGTCAATAAATGGCAGAGTAATAGTGGACAAAATTTCAAACTTCATTATAAATATGACGATTTTTTGCAATTTTGCTCTTTTCAAGTTATTGTTTTTCAACCGAAAAATAAAATTTTTTAAGTTTTATCACTTTCGACATTATTCTACATTTTGTGCCCAATAGGATCCAGATCGGTGCAAAAATGACAAAGTCAGAGAAGATTAATTGACTTAACCCATAAAAACACAACAAATAAATATACAAAGCTAAATTTTTAGTTACAATAAATATTAAAAATTGATTGAATTTGTATGTGGGTTAATTTACTAAATCTTCTGTAGCTTTGTCAATTTTGTACCAATCTATGGATTGTTGGGCACAAAATGTTCATATTAAAATAGTTTAATGTCACATGCAATAAAACATTAGGATTTTTAAATCATTGATTTCAAAAAATTAACTTGAAAAGTGGCAAGTTCAACAAAATCATAAAATTTTCAATGAAGCTTGAACTTTTGTCCCCTGTAACTCTGTCATTTCTTGGCTTAACTTCACAAACGACCCATGGTTATTTTAGTAATTTTATTATCTTTCACTAAAAAATTACATTGTAATTATAATTGCATTTCAGTCACATCATCTTATTTAAAAACACAAATAACGGTTTTTGTTGGAATATCTCAAAAACGTAGTGTTATCTGTATACGACAACTATATATTGTTATGATTAACATAGAGTAGTTGCCGTAATAATGCCCAACCATATTTTTTTCTGCGTGCACAAATTTGGCGTCAAAACAAGTAACCGATGGCCTTGTGTCGAAATTTTGTTTAATGAACCTTCTTGATACATAAAATATTTTTTATGAATAATGGGAATAATGTTTTATTAATGACTTTTGTAATCTTATTAAGCAATTGACTCTGGTTTCAAGCGATAGAAAGAATTAGAAAATTTGAAAGAAAATATTTAGTACCGTGTACTTCACTAACAAGTCTTCTCATAGCAACTACACTAAATTTGGATTTGAACGAAATTTTGCAGACGGATAGCAGACGGATAGCCCAGATTAAAATAAAGAGTACTTTTTCTCTTTTCGGTATACATACAGATTATAGCCTATATTAACAAACAGTGTACTTTCTGGAGGCCTAAAATAAAAACGACTGGTATTTTTTAATCTTAAGTACTTTTTTCTCTTTTCGAAAAATTTGGTATAGAAATTATAATTTCAAAACGGGAAAAGTCTGGTACTTTTCCTACTTTTTCTCTTTTGGATAAATTTGGTATACAGTGGTTTTGACTTAACAGCCACTCTTTTAGCTGCCAATTTGAGATACCTTCCAAAAACCACAAAATTTCACTAATTTCTTCAATTTCGTATGAAATGTACTTGTTTAAGTGCCAATTTCATACGTGCCAATTTAAGTTAGCTGCCACAAATATTTGAAATTATTATCCCATATTCATTGATAATTTTTCATTTAACTGCCACAAATTTTAACTTAAACTGCCTGAAAGAGACCTTATCATTCAAGATACAGACTTTCTAGAACTGATACCAAATTATTCAGACTATATTAACTGTGACGCCGATGTTGATTGTTACGGAGAGTTATCGGATAACGAAATTCTCGTGTTTATTAAAGAAACTACTACTGAGGATAAAGACATTGAAGATGAAGGAGACAATGAAGAAAATAACGTCTCATACAAAATTCCATCGACTAAGAAAGCATTAGAAGCTTTGAATGTCCTCCAAAAATATTGTATGCACCACGATTGATCTAATTCCAGAAAATATTGAGGGTCATATCCTAAAAGGGTCTATAAAACCTTTTAAGCAAACTTTAATTACTGAATATTTTTCTTAAATGTTATGTACTTTTTAATTACCTTTTGCTCACTTGCAAAGACTGAAATAATTTGTTCCTTTTAATTTATATTATTTTTCCTGAAGTACCTTTATGTTGTTTTATTAATAACTAATAAATGAAAATAAAATTTTTATTTTTTTTAAGTTTTGGTTGTAAAAATACGGAATTTTTTGAATCGCACTTATGGGCCACTTCTGTGACTGGTAAACGAATCAGATAACTGCCAAAGTGCGCAAAGTACAGGTCGCAATTTTGGAGATAATTTGATAAAATTTTAAACATTAGTTCTTATTGGCACAAGGACCAAGCCTATTGAAATGGGCCAAATCGTAGGACCACGAGGGAAGATAGGGGGAAATTTCTTCCTCTCAGAAACTATAAAACTGATTTTAATGAAATTTAAAACATACATAGAACCATATCTTTATGGACACAAAAGGGATGCAGTTTTTAAAAAATAGGACCACGAGGGTAGATAGGGCCAATTTCTGCCTCTAAAACCGATTTAATTGAAATTTATAAATATAGATAAATCCATATTTACATGGACACATAAGCATGATGTGTTTTAAAATACTGTGGTGTAGGGTATCATATGGTCGGGCTTGACCGACTATACTTTCTGACTTGTTTTAATTTTGCTTACCTTCCTAAAAAAATCGTACAAAATAATTGAAACTTTGTCCTTGGTTACTTTTAAATATGGAGATTACAAAGGTGACATAAACTCAAATTTTACTTAAGTCGACTTAAGCACTTTTTCCTTTTCGCCACAGATGCTATATATCTATGGTTTTCATGGGTAACCGGGTAAGTCTTAAAATCAATTCAGATGAAGCCAAAAACCCATTATAGATCAAACTATGGGCTAGGTACTGCACTTTATGAACCTTGTTTCTACGTTCAAAATCGGAATCTGTCCATTTTTTCAGATATTTTTAGAACCATGTTAAGACCGTTTAACATTAAGCAATATGTCATCAACATCAAAAAAATGGACATACGCGGTTGCCCACAGATTTTAGGTTTTAGTCGTTTTTAAATTATTTCCTACAGTGGTCTTTATATGAACCTATGGTAAATCTACTGATAATCCGAAATTTTTAGTGCTTTCTTATCTTATGAAACTATGACAGACTAAAATTTTACTTAAAGAGCATTATTCGTTAGGCTTTTAGATGCACTAAACTGTTTTCCGATAGAGTTAAAATATTATGATGCTAAATTCAAAAGAATATTAATTTTAAACAACTAAAATTTTATTTAAAAACGGATTAATTACATTTCATTTAAAATAAATGAATTTTACATTAATTTTAACATTTTTTATTTATTTAACAACATATTGCGTAAAACTTAATACATAGTTGTAACTTTTAAAAAATATATTTTAGTCAACAAAATGTTAAACTCAAGGACCGGAAAACGCTTTTTTATGTTTTTCAAAAAAAAAAAAATATTTATCATTGGTATTTTAAACTGTACAAAAACATTGTTTCTTCAAGTTCTAAATAATAAATTTTTTAAGAAAAATACTTTTATTGTACTGTTGAACAAAAAATTACGAACCAAAAATTTAATTTTTTCGTACAAAATAAAATTGTTTTTCCATTAGTTTAAAAAAAAAAAACAAACACAAAAAAAAGATATTTATTTTTTCAGTACAATATTATTTTGTACATGAAAAAAAAAAAAAGAACCGAAAACTTAAAATTGATCATGACAAAGATATAAACTATGAGATAAGATTATAAAGATTATTTTTTTATTTTTTAAAGCTATTCAGCTCCTTTTAAGTTTTTTTTTTAACCGATTAAACGATTTTAAATAAATTTTAGAGTTTGTTTCTGATTTTGAGTTTTTTCGCGAATTTTTGCCATGTTCTCGATAGAAGGGTTTTTTCTGTAAGTTTCTGATTCTTTACAGCTTTAACGATTTATAATAAATAGTATACTCTGCTATCATGCCGCTTTGCGAATTTCCGCTAATTTTTTGCCATTCCTTATAGTTTTAGCAACTTTCAATTATGTATTGTTTGATATATAAAAATTTTTTCGCAATTTTGGCAAACTTTTTCGAATTTGTGCAATTTGCACGAAGCTTTGTTGTTCTTTGAGGCAATCGTCGCAAATTAAGCATTTTCGCTATTTTAGCACACTTAACCCATAAATTCTTTTAAATAAGCATTTGCTTTAAAAACAAACAAAAAAAAAATGTTCCGGTGCAGTCGACTTTCATAATAGAGGTGATTATAAATTTAATTAAAATTCACAATTTATACTTCGAAATCGAGTTTTCAATGTAAGTTTCTAAAAATAAAAAAAATATTTTCCTTTAAAACGTTTTTTAAAAACTTTATTGTTTTGAACTTTAAAGAACAATTCAAACAATATATTAATTTTTTTTTTGTGTGGATTAAAATATTTTTTGCACAGCAATAATAAATATTTGCTCATGTACAAAATACATAACAAGGTACATTTACACAAGGTAGACTCGTAAGCGGACAGTCAAAAGCCCCAATTGACACATTCGTATGTATGAGCCAAAATTTGTACATGTGTGCGTTGAATTGTTTCTGTTTTATATGAGGACAATTTTGACAGGTCGGGTATCTTTATAGAGCAGAATGTCTACACTCCCAAATATTGTACTTCAAAAATATATATCTTTTTTGTGTTTCTTATTTCTTTTAAACTGATGGAAACAAAAATTTATTTTGTTCGCATGAGTTTTTAATTTTTCAAATTTTAAGTTTTCGGTACTTAGTTTCTGATGCCTGTTTTTTATTAAATTTTAACAGTACGAACAACTAATTTAATAACCCACAATCAGGTACTGAAATCATGTTATGAGTGCAACTTTTATTAGCCATAAAAGGCCCTAAGGACTATAAATAAATAAATTTTTGTATTCGGCGAATATTGGCGCAGGTATTCGTGTTATTTCTGAAGATGGCATCCAAAGGATGTCGAAATTTTAAAAGATTAAGAATAAAAATATTACTTTTTAGATGACTGGGGCCTTCGGAAAACCCATTTCAACAGACAGACGGACAGACGGACAACCGGAAAGAAATTACAAACGGAATGACAAACTCTTATATGGCCTTTTACCTTCGGCGAAGGGTATACAAAGGTCGAAAACACAAGATCTTAAAAAATTAATACATATTCTTAACATCACTTACATTTTCATAGTTACATGCCTCTATATGCAACTTCCGGCTTACAGTTGCACTACTATAATGATCCTAACACCTCTTTTCGAGACAACCGTCAATTATTATGAACTTAGAACACTTTTTTCACAAATTAAACGCTTTTTTATAATAACACTGAAAGCTCTTTTTTTTATTTTAAAGCTTTTATTGTGGACACTAGTGCCATCTTTATTTTATTTTAAGCATATCAAATGCTTCTTAAAGAACACAGCCAAAGCAAAAGCACTAACTATTACATTCATTTCACTTCCAATTACAAAACAATAGCAAAGTGAAGACAAATATACGAACGACCAACTAAAAGAAACACGACGACCGGCAGTAGTTATAAACTTTGAACACTTTTTTCACAAATTAAACGCTTTTCTCCAAAAAACTTAATATCAAAAACTATTAAGGAAACAGTTCTTAACATTTTTATTGCCAAAATTATTACACATTATTAAGATTTCGTTAAGTTATTAACAATTTTCCTGAAACACTATTAACTGTCAACCGAACCGAACTAAAAATGCGCGTCAACTGAAATATTATAAGAAAAAGAGCTTTTAAAAGATCTCATAGATAAAATGGATATTACAGAGTAAAAAGGGTATTATTTAGCGTTGCCGTTAAAGTCGTTCAAAAAGGCTTGTGTGCAGAAAAAGGGCCACAAAAAGCTGTTTTTAGTTAACACAAAATAAATTAATTTTATTTTCAACAAACAAAATAAGATATACATATTTCGGTTTAACTGGATGTTTTAAGAAAATAAAAACAAAATTTCGTATGAGAAATTATATTTGCCGTATTCACAAAACCCCTTGTATCGTAGTATCGATTGTATGTTGAATAAAAAACCATAGTCAACTTTGTATTTTAATACAATATACAATCGATACAACGATAACAAAATTTCGTATGAGAAATTATATTGAAAACAAATTTTCGTATTTAATTGTTGTCTTCAATATTAGTCTGAGTTCATACGGCTCATGTCTTATTGACAAGATTCTTCCCTTTTCTTCTTTGAACATGAGTTGTCGTTCAAATGATTCATGTCATGTTGACGACGTGCGTATGCATGTGTGCTTTTTGATATTGAAAACAAAAACAAAACTAAACAACGAATAAGAAAGCAAAACGTAAAGACAGTACATGCATCTGTGTACTCGTTTCTTTTCCCCTCGTCCCTCTCGCCTATAAAGTAGCAATCATGTCAATAAGACATGAGCCGTATGAACACAGACTTATTTCTCACACGAAAATTTGTTTTCATTTTCTAACAAGTAAGAAAGTATAGTTTTTTAGTTTTGTAGAAAATCCATTATAAACTTTTGAAGGTTTTTTTTAAAAAGATATTTTTATTCTAACAAAATCATCATTTCTCTTCGGTTATAGTTTTTTTAAGTTTTAATTCTTAAATACTGCCAACGTGAACGTTCGTTCGGAGGTTAACTTAAGTTGTTATTCCAAATGTTTATTATACCCACACCACAATAGTGGAGAGGGTATTATGCATTTGTGCTGATGTGTGTAACGCCTTAAAATAGTGGTCCTAGACCCACTTTAAAGTATACCGATCTACTCAGAATCACTTTCTGAGTCGAACTAACGATGTCCGTCCGGCTGGCTGGCAGGTTGGCTGGATGGTTGGATGGTTGGCTGGCTGTCCATGTAACCTTGTGCGCAAAGTACAGTACGCAATTTTGGAGATAATTTGGGTCATAGGTTCTTATTGGCACAAGAACCAAGCCTATTGAAAATAGGCCGAATCGTAGGACCACGAGGGAAGATAGGGTTTCAATTTTGCTTAACTTCCTAAAAAAATCATATAAAATAATTGAAACTTTGTCCGTGGTTACTTTTAATAATGGAGATTACAAAGGTGACACACACTCAAATTTGACTTAAGTCGACTTAAGTACTTTTTCCTTTCCGCCACAGATGCTAAATATCTATGGTTTTCATGGGTAAGAAGCCCGTTTAACATTCAGCAATATGTCATTAACATCTCAAAATCAAAAAAAAATGGACAAACGCGGTTGCCCACAGATTTTAGGTTTTAGTCGTTTTTAAATTATTTAATACAGTGGTCTTTATATGAACCTATGGTAAATGTTGTACTGATCTTCCGAAATTTTTAGTGGTTTCTAATCTTATGAAACTATGACAGACTAAAATTTTACCTAAAGAGCATTTTTCGTTAGGGTTTTAGGGGCACTAAACTGTTTTCCGATAGTGCACTTATTATGTTGCTCAATTCAAAAGAATAATTACTTTTAACAACTAAAATTTTATTTAAAAACGGATCATTAATTTTAAAATTTTTTATTTATTTAACAACATATTGCGTAAAACTTAATACATAGTTGTTACTTATAAAAAATAAATTTTAGCCAACAAAAAGTAAAACTCAAGGACCGGAAAACGTTTTTTTATGTTTTTCAAAAAAAAATATTTATCATTGGTATTTTAAACTGTTTCTTTAAGTTCTAAATAGGCTGTAGGAAAAATCGCCCAAAGAAAAATGGCAAAAAAAAAAACAAAATTAAAAATCGCCCAAAAAAATTCCATGTAAAATTGGGCCTGAATTCATATAAAAATTGACCCAAAATTTTTGGGCTATTTTGTGTGTGTGATTTTTCGTTTTTTAAATTTGGTGACTTTTCATTATGAAAAATGTTATGGTAAAATAAGTTTCTTTAAAAATAGTTTTGTTGTTGGTGTATGTAGATCTTTTTTTTTTGTATTTAGCATCTTTAGTAATTATGGATCTTATGACATTTTTAAAAATGACATAATGTCCTTTTGCAAACTGTTTTAATGCCCAACGACATTATGACATTTTCAAGAGTGTCACAGTGTCCAAGGACACTACGACAATGGACGTTATGACATGTCACCTTGCAAAAAGCTATATTCTGTTTTGAGTAATTGATTATAACTATGCAGTGATTAATTAACATTTAAGTATTGAAGAGTGCACAAAGTTTGGCGGAGGGCTCAAATAAGTATTTTGTCCATACTGCCGAGCAGCTGTTGAAGATACCATGCAATTTTTTGCATAAAACTAAAATTTTTATGTTACTAAGTTTATATGAATAATAAACACTTTTTTTTTTGGAAAATATTCGTTTTTGCTTTTTGGGACATTTTTTATTTTTTTTGGAGCCTTTTTCGTTTTTTTTTTTTTGGCAAAATTTCATGTTTAACTTTTTGGGTAATTCTTCATGTTCTTTTGGGCCATTCTTCATTTGGGCGATTTTTCATGTTTTTTTTTTTTTTGGGCCATTTTTCTTTGGGCGATATTTCCTACAGCCTTCTAAATAATAAAGTTTTTAAGAAAAATACTTTTATTGTACTTTTGAACAAAAAATTACGAACCAAAAATTTAATTTTTTCGTACAAAATAAAATTGTTTTTCCATTAGTTAAAAAAAAAACAAACACAAAAAAAAAGATATTTATTTTTTCAGTACAATATTATTTTGTACATGAAAAGAAAAAAAAGAACCGAAAACTTAAAATTGATCATGACAAAGATATAAACTATGAGATAAGATTATAAAGATTAGTTTTTTATTTTTTAAAGCTATTCAGCTCCTTTTATGTTTTTTTTTAACCGATTAAACGATTTAAAATAAATTTTAGAGTTTGTTTCTGATTTTGAGTTTTTTCGCGAATTTTTGCCATGTTCTCGATAGAAGGGTTTTTTCTGTAAGTTTCTAATTCTTTACAGCTTTAACGATTTATAATAAATAGTATACTCTGCTATCATGCCGCTTTGCGAATTTCCGCTAATTTTTTGCCATTCCTTATAGTTTTAGCAACTTTCAATTATGTATTGTTTGATATATAAAAATTTTTTCGCAATTTTGGCAAACTTTTTCGAATTTTTGCAATTTTCACGAAGCTTTGTTGTTCTTTGAGGCAATCGTCGCAAATTAAGCATTTTCGCTATTTTAGCACACTTAACCCATAAATTCTTTTAAATAAGCATTTGCTTTAAAAACAAACAAAAAAAAAATGTTCCGGTGCAGTCGACTTTCATAATAGAGGTGATTATAAATTTAATTAAAATTCACAATTTATACTTCGAAATCGAGTTTTCAATGTAAGTTTCTAAAAATAAAAAAAATATTTTCCTTTAAAACGTTTTTTAAAAACTTTATTGTTTTGAACTTTAAAGAACAATTCAAACAATATATTAATTTTTTTTTTGTGTGGATTAAAATATTTTTTGCACAGCAATAATAAATATTTGCTCATGTACAAAATACATAACAAGGTACATTTACACAAGGTAGACTCGTAAGCGGACAGTCAAAAGCCCCAATTGACACATTCGTATGTATGAGCCAAAATTTGTACATGTGTGCGTTGAATTGTTTCTGTTTTATATGAGGACAATTTTGACAGGTCGGGTATCTTTATAGAGCAGAATGTCTACACTCCCAAATATTGTACTTCAAAAATATATATCTTTTTTGTGTTTCTTATTTCTTTTAAACTGATGGAAACAAAAATTTATTTTGTTCGCATGAGTTTTTAATTTTTCAAATTTTAAGTTTTCGGTACTTAGTTTCTGATGCCTGTTTTTTATTAAATTTTAACAGTACGAACAACTAATTTAATAACCCACAATCAGGTACTGAAATCATGTTATGAGTGCAACTTTTATTAGCCATAAAAGGCCCTAAGGACTATAAATAAATAAATTTTTGTATTCGGCGAATATTGGCGCAGGTATTCGTGTTATTTCTGAAGATGGCATCCAAAGGATGTCGAAATTTTAAAAGATTAAGAATAAAAATATTACTTTTTAGATGACTGGGGCCTTCGGAAAACCCATTTCAACAGACAGACGGACAGACGGACAACCGGAAAGAAATTACAAACGGAATGACAAACTCTTATATGGCCTTTTACCTTCGGCGAAGGGTATACAAAGGTCGAAAACACAAGATCTTAAAAAATTAATACATATTCTTAACATCACTTACATTTTCATAGTTACATGCCTCTATATGCAACTTCCGGCTTACAGTTGCACTACTATAATGATCCTAACACCTCTTTTCGAGACAACCGTCAATTATTATGAACTTAGAACACTTTTTTCACAAATTAAACGCTTTTTTATAATAACACTGAAAGCTCTTTTTTTTATTTTAAAGCTTTTATTGTGGACACTAGTGCCATCTTTATTTTATTTTAAGCATATCAAATGCTTCTTAAAGAACACAGCCAAAGCAAAAGCACTAACTATTACATTCATTTCACTTCCAATTACAAAACAATAGCAAAGTGAAGACAAATATACGAACGACCAACTAAAAGAAACACGACGACCGGCAGTAGTTATAAACTTTGAACACTTTTTTCACAAATTAAACGCTTTTCTCCAAAAAACTTAATATCAAAAACTATTAAGGAAACAGTTCTTAACATTTTTATTGCCAAAATTATTACACATTATTAAGATTTCGTTAAGTTATTAACAATTTTCCTGAAACACTATTAACTGTCAACCGAACCGAACTAAAAATGCGCGTCAACTGAAATATTATAAGAAAAAGAGCTTTTAAAAGATCTCATAGATAAAATGGATATTACAGAGTAAAAAGGGTATTATTTAGCGTTGCCGTTAAAGTCGTTCAAAAAGGCTTGTGTGCAGAAAAAGGGCCACAAAAAGCTGTTTTTAGTTAACACAAAATAAATTAATTTTATTTTCAACAAACAAAATAAGATATACATATTTCGGTTTAACTGGATGTTTTAAGAAAATAAAAACAAAATTTCCTATGAGAAATTATATTTGCCGTATTCACAAAACCCCTTGTATCGTAGTATCGATTGTATGTTGTATAAAAAACCATAGTCAACTTTGTATTTTAATACAATATACAATCGATACAACGATAACAAAATTTCGTATGAGAAATTATATTGAAAACAAATTTTCGTATTTAATTGTTGTCTTCAATATTAGTCTGAGTTCATACGGCTCATGTCTTATTGACAAGATTCTTCCCTTTTCTTCTTTGAACATGAGTTGTCGTTCAAATGATTCATGTCATGTTGACGACGTGCGTATGCATGTGTGCTTTTTGATATTGAAAACAAAAACAAAACTAAACAACGAATAAGAAAGCAAAACGTAAAGACAGTACATGCATCTGTGTACTCGTTTCTTTTCCCCTCGTCCCTCTCGCCTATAAAGTAGCAATCATGTCAATAAGACATGAGCCGTATGAACACAGACTTATTTCTCACACGAAAATTTGTTTTCATTTTCTAACAAGTAAGAAAGTATAGTTTTTTAGTTTTGTAGAAAATCCATTATAAACTTTTGAAGGTTTTTTTTAAAAAGATATTTTTATTCTAACAAAATCATCATTTCTCTTCGGTTATAGTTTTTTTAAGTTTTAATTCTTAAATACTGCCAACGTGAACGTTCGTTCGGAGGTTAACTTAAGTTGTTATTCCAAATGTTTATTATACCCACACCACAATAGTGGAGAGGGTATTATGCATTTGTGCTGATGTGTGTAACGCCTTAAAATAGTGGTCCTAGACCCACTTTAAAGTATACCGATCTACTCAGAATCACTTTCTGAGTCGAACTAACGATGTCCGTCCGGCTGGCTGGCAGGTTGGCTGGATGGTTGGATGGTTGGCTGGCTGTCCATGTAACCTTGTGCGCAAAGTACAGTACGCAATTTTGGAGATAATTTGGGTCATAGGTTCTTATTGGCACAAGAACCAAGCCTATTGAAAATAGGCCGAATCGTAGGACCACGAGGGAAGATAGGGTTTCAATTTTGCTTAACTTCCTAAAAAAATCATATAAAATAATTGAAACTTTGTCCGTGGTTACTTTTAATAATGGAGATTACAAAGGTGACACACACTCAAATTTGACTTAAGTCGACTTAAGTACTTTTTCCTTTCCGCCACAGATGCTAAATATCTATGGTTTTCATGGGTAAGAAGCCCGTTTAACATTCAGCAATATGTCATTAACATCTCAAAATCAAAAAAAATGGACAAACGCGGTTGCCCACAGATTTTAGGTTTTAGTCGTTTT
This sequence comes from Pollenia angustigena, assembly GCA_930367215.1. NCBI lineage: Eukaryota > Metazoa > Arthropoda > Insecta > Diptera > Polleniidae > Pollenia > Pollenia angustigena. The sequence goes on along the minus strand of OV884056.1, from coordinate 51,481,018 downwards.
TAAATTATTTAATACAGTGGTCTTTATATGAACCTATGGTAAATGTTGTACTGATCTTCCGAAATTTTTAGTGGTTTCTAATCTTATGAAACTATGACAGACTAAAATTTTACCTAAAGAGCATTTTTCGTTAGGGTTTTAGGGGCACTAAACTGTTTTCCGATAGTGCACTTATTATGTTGCTCAATTCAAAAGAATAATTACTTTTAACAACTAAAATTTTATTTAAAAACGGATCATTAATTTTAAAATTTTTTATTTATTTAACAACATATTGCGTAAAACTTAATACATAGTTGTTACTTATAAAAAATAAATTTTAGCCAACAAAAAGTAAAACTCAAGGACCGGAAAACGTTTTTTTATGTTTTTCAAAAAAAAATATTTATCATTGGTATTTTAAACTGTTTCTTTAAGTTCTAAATAGGCTGTAGGAAAAATCGCCCAAAGAAAAATGGCAAAAAAAAAAACAAAATTAAAAATCGCCCAAAAAAATTCCATGTAAAATTGGGCCTGAATTCATATAAAAATTGACCCAAAATTTTTGGGCTATTTTGTGTGTGTGATTTTTCGTTTTTTAAATTTGGTGACTTTTCATTATGAAAAATGTTATGGTAAAATAAGTTTCTTTAAAAATAGTTTTGTTGTTGGTGTATGTAGATCTTTTTTTTTTGTATTTAGCATCTTTAGTAATTATGGATCTTATGACATTTTTAAAAATGACATAATGTCCTTTTGCAAACTGTTTTAATGCCCAACGACATTATGACATTTTCAAGAGTGTCACAGTGTCCAAGGACACTACGACAATGGACGTTATGACATGTCACCTTGCAAAAAGCTATATTCTGTTTTGAGTAATTGATTATAACTATGCAGTGATTAATTAACATTTAAGTATTGAAGAGTGCACAAAGTTTGGCGGAGGGCTCAAATAAGTATTTTGTCCATACTGCCGAGCAGCTGTTGAAGATACCATGCAATTTTTTGCATAAAACTAAAATTTTTATGTTACTAAGTTTATATGAATAATAAACACTTTTTTTTTTGGAAAATATTCGTTTTTGCTTTTTGGGACATTTTTTATTTTTTTTGGAGCCTTTTTCGTTTTTTTTTTTTTGGCAAAATTTCATATTTAACTTTTTGGGTAATTCTTCATGTTCTTTTGGGCCATTCTTCATTTGGGCGATTTTTCATGTTTTTTTTTTTTTTGGGCCATTTTTCTTTGGGCGATATTTCCTACAGCCTTCTAAATAATAAAGTTTTTAAGAAAAATACTTTTATTGTACTTTTGAACAAAAAATTACGAACCAAAAATTTAATTTTTTCGTACAAAATAAAATTGTTTTTCCATTAGTTAAAAAAAAAACAAACACAAAAAAAAAGATATTTATTTTTTCAGTACAATATTATTTTGTACATGAAAAGAAAAAAAAGAACCGAAAACTTAAAATTGATCATGACAAAGATATAAACTATGAGATAAGATTATAAAGATTAGTTTTTTATTTTTTAAAGCTATTCAGCTCCTTTTATGTTTTTTTTTAACCGATTAAACGATTTAAAATAAATTTTAGAGTTTGTTTCTGATTTTGAGTTTTTTCGCGAATTTTTGCCATGTTCTCGATAGAAGGGTTTTTTCTGTAAGTTTCTAATTCTTTACAGCTTTAACGATTTATAATAAATAGTATACTCTGCTATCATGCCGCTTTGCGAATTTCCGCTAATTTTTTGCCATTCCTTATAGTTTTAGCAACTTTCAATTATGTATTGTTTGATATATAAAAATTTTTTCGCAATTTTGGCAAACTTTTTCGAATTTTTGCAATTTTCACGAAGCTTTGTTGTTCTTTGAGGCAATCGTCGCAAATTAAGCATTTTCGCTATTTTAGCACACTTAGCCCATAAATTCTTTTAAATAAGCATTTGCTTTAAAAACAAACAAAAAAAAAATGTTCCGGTGCAGTCGACTTTCATAATAGAGGTGATTATAAATTTAATTAAAATTCACAATTTATACTTCGAAATTGAGTTTTCAATGTTAGTTTCTAAAAATAAAAAAAATATTTTCCTTTAAAACGTTTTTTAAAAACTTTATTGATTGAACTTTAAAGAACAATTCAAACAATATATTAATTTTTTTTTTTTTTGTATGGATTAAAATATTTTTTGCACAGCAATAATAAATATTTGCTCATGTACAAAATACATAACAAGGTACATTTACACAAGGTAGACTCGTAAGCGGACAGTCAAAAGCCCCAATTGACAAATTCGTATGTATGAGCCAAAATTTGTACATGTGTGCGTTGAATTGTTTCTGTTTTATATGAGGACAATTTTGACAGGTCGGGTATCTTTATAGAGCAGAATGTCTACACTCCCAAATATTGTACTTCAAAAATATATATCTTTTTTGTGTTTCTTATTTCTTTTAAACTGATGGAAACAAAAATTTATTTTGTTCGCATGAGTTTTTAATTTTTCAAATTTTAAGTTTTCGGTACTTAGTTTCTGATGCCTGTTTTTTATTAAATTTTAACAGTACGAACAACTAATTTAATAACCCACAATCAGGTACTGAAATCATGTTATGAGTGCAACTTTTATTAGCCATAAAAGGCCCTAAGGACTATAAATAAATAAATTTTTGTATTCGGCGAATATTGGCGCAGGTATTCGTGTTATTTCTGAAGATGGCATCCAAAGGATGTCGAAATTTTACAAAATAAAGAATAAAAATAATATATTATAGATGACTGGGGCCTTCGGAAAACCCATTTCAACAGACAGACGGACAACCGGATTTTCATAAGGACCCAGAATATATATACCTTATAGGGTGTAGGGAAAAATATTGTAGAAATTACAAACGGAATGAAAAACTCTTATATGACATTTTACCTTCGGCGAAGGGTATAAAAAGGTCGAAACCCCAAGATCTTAAAAAATATTTTTAAAAATTAATACATATTCTTAACATCACTTACATTTTCATAGTTACATGCCTCTATATGCAACTTCCGGCTTACAGTTGCACTACTATAATGATCCTTACACCTCTTTTCGAGACAACCGTCAATTATTATGAACTTAGAACACTTTTTTCACAAATTAAACGCTTTTTTATAATAACACTAAAAGCTCTTTCTTTTATTTTAAAGCTTTTATTGTGGACACTAGTGCCATCTTTATTTTATTTTAAGCATATCAAATGCTTCTTAAAGAACACAGCCAAAGCAAAAGCACTAACTATTACATTCATTTCACTTCCAATTACAAAACAATAGCAAAGTGAAGACAAATAAACGAACGACCAACTAAAAGAAACACGACGACCGCCAGTAGTTATAAACTTTGAACACTTTTTTCACAAATTAAACGTTTTTCTCCGAAAAACTTCATATCAAAAACTATTAAGGAAACAGTTCTTAACATTTTTATTGCAAAATTATTACACATTATTAAGATTTCGTTAAGTTATTAACAATTTTCCTGAAACACTATTAACTGTCAACCGAACCGAACTAAAAATGCGCGTCAACTGAAATATTATAAGAAAAAGAGCTTTTAAAAGATCTCATAGATAAAATGGATATTACAGAGAAAAAAGGGTATTATTTAGCGTTGCCGTTAAAAACGTTCGAAACTGATATTTTGCAGAAAAGGGGCAGCAAAAAGTAAACGCAAAATAAATAAGTTTTTTAATGAATAATAAAAATAATGTATGCTTTTTATTCACTATTTTTCTTTGAAATTTTATTCAGAGTAACAACCAAATAAAACACCATACCTGCACTTACACAATTATTAATGTAAAATTTCAAACACGCAATTATACGCTAATATTTCAATTGATCTTTTGACCCACTTTGTGGAAGTAGAATTTCACCAAATTTTGACCACATTTAGAATCCATTACAGTGCGCTCGCGGTAACGTGAACTAATTAAAACCTAGGGAGTTCATGTTAGCGAAATTGTTCACGTTAGCGATTGTCGAATTTCATAAAAAATATGTCTATTTGCACCCTTGAACGTGAAATTTTTTCTGATTATTTCCATTATTAAAATATAAATGTATATATTTATGTGTTTTATTATTATTTCCACTACTAAAATATCTTATCAGCCCAATTATGAATAAAAATTCCCCGGGAGTTTTTTTCCTTTTCCCATTTTTACAATTGAATTAACATAGGAAAAATGGGAGAAGGGAGAAAACTCCCGGGGAATTGTTATTCATAATAGGGCTGTATATATAAATACGGGAACAATTTTTTTGTGGTTGATTTTTAATATATTTTTTTCTAAATTTTTTGAATAAAAGTGTTGGGTCAATATAGAATTTTTGTCGTTTTCTTAAAATGTGTACGTTTTTGTTGTATAACGCACGAATTTCGGACACCGGGCGATCCTAGTAAAAATAAAATTATTAATTAGAATTCATTACAAACCAAAATAAGATCACGAGAATATATCTATTGAATTAAAATTACATTGCAAACAAAATTACTCATAGCATTTAGGCATTAAAAAATCGGTTATCTTTTTCTGCTGCTTTTTCTTTTCTAATAAGTAGTTGAAATACTGCTTTCTCCCTTGAGCGTCTAACTACACTCATGTCACTTGCATTTTTAAAATTTCAATTGCCTCACTTGCGGCAATTTTTTTAACAGGATCATCGGGAATGCAAACTTTACCTTTGGTAAAAGGTATAAAAAATTGTTCGCGTTATAGAGCTTTCTGAGTTTGTTCACGTTACAGAGTAGTCAATGTAAAAAAAATCTTGTTCAAGTTAGGCGGTGTTCACGTTAGACGATGTTCAAGTTACCGCGAGTGCACTGTATGTAGATTCTTATTATGCAATAAAAAAATCAATGGTGTACATGCGTATACGCTATTGTTATATTGAAAACAAAAACAAATATTCGTATTTTATTGTTGTTTTCAATATTATGGATTTCTCACACGAAATTTTGTTTTCATTTTCTAACAAGTAACAAAGTATAGTCGGTCAAGCCCGATCATATGATACTCTACACCACAGTGTATAAAAACAATTTTTTCGAGTGTACCCTTTTTGGACCCATGGACCAGCCTGAACAAAATTATGTTATGACGTTAAAGTTAATGTAAGAGCTCTTTGCGCCGAATATAATTTAGATATATTCATTAGACTGGTCGCAATTTTTTTTTTAAATTTAATTGTTTGCGCTGCTTAAAATATGAGGTTTGGTGTGCCGGGTGGGGCCGAAAGTTCCCCATATTATAAAAAAAACATATTTTCTATCAGATCTTTATAGTTATACTAGTTGAAAAGCCGAAAATCAAAAATATGGCTTCGTTACGATCTTCCGCAGAGAAAGTTCTTCAAGTTTGACCAATTTCAGCTTCCTATGTCATCAGATGCCTTCAGAAAGTTGCGGAAAGTAGGACATACATGCAAACATCCTGACATACTAAGAAATTATATATTGTATAGATAGATTAAAGTATTTGCTGTTTAATATTTTAGTATGATACAAACGAAAGATTTTTAACCTAATTCGGGGTCGCTGAATCCAGTGGTGCTAGCCGTTTTTTTAGGTTAGCTTTGGTTTTCGAGATATACCGTTATTTCGAAAATTAAGGATGTTGCACAACATATGTTCGCGCAACTCAAAAACGCTTTAGCTTATTGAAAAACTAAAAAAAAAACCGAAATATCGCAATAAAATTTACAGTATTTGTACGGGAGCTATGGTCAAATATGGACCGTTTCCAATAAAATTTTTTTAAATGATTTTAATTGCAATATAAGTTTGGGCCAAATTTAAATTAAATACCAACATAATAATATGGATGGCCCTATCTACAAAAGATTATATGGTAAACGCTAAAAAGCCTAAATACCAGTTTGCGTAATAAGCAACTTTGTCCGTTGTCAAAACAACTGGAATGTTTTACAAGGAAAACAAATATAAACAATTTAAAGTGATTTATCAAATTATCATTTTTAATTGTTTTTGCTTCTCCTGTAAAATATTCAAAATGTTAGATATGGCCTTTTGCGTTTAAGGTGACGATATATGTACATATATCTTAACAATTTCTTTGATGAATAACTTAATATTAATGAATTAATAGAAAGTCGCATTTTTTGAAATACTACCTGCCAAAAACTCATTTAAATTTAAATATATGTATGTTAGTATTATATTTATAAATAACTAGCATTTAACCCGCTACTTCGTTAGCGTCCCCTTTTCCTTCGTGGACATATTTGTATGCCAAAGCTTGCTTATCTAGGTTTAAATTTGTTTAAATTCTAGCATTTAACCCGCTACTTTGTAATCAGGCCTTTTCTTTCATGAACATATTTATATGCCAAAGTATATGTAAATAAGTTTTAGCAAAATAGTTCCAACATTTTTCATCTCATAGGCTGATACTGACACAGGACTTTGCACCTTTAATTTTGTGCTTCTAAGTTCAATATAGAAAATTCAAAATTTACGACTCGGAGAACAAAAAAGCAAATGAAAGAAAGTTAGTTTCCAGTATTATCCTGTTTGATACTTTTTTCTCCCCATTTATGTATTCAAAATTTCAATGTTGTAGTTGGAGCCTATAGTTTAGTACGTTTTTGTCATAGCTTGAAAAAATGTTTGGTGGGCGTGAGGGACTTCGCCAATTGAGCAAAAAATTTTTTTGGCTTAAATTGAACTGAAAAATGTGTTTTATTATCCCATATTGCCCATAAGATATAGTCCCTTGGGGCAATGATGTCCAGAAAAGTTGTGTCTCTAATGTACATACAGTGGTAGCTTGACAAAAAGGTTTCAAAATATGTACAGGTTTTATCCGTTTACTCCCCAAAAGTACCAAATTTCGAAAAAGGACCAGACACCTGTCCTCTAATTTTTTTAATGAACAACATTAAGGGGTAATTTTGTTGTTCACTTCACCTTGCGTTGAGAAAATTTTCATATACAATTTTTTGAATTTTTTAAAATTTTTTAAAATTATACCCCTTAAGTGTTAACTTTTTATATCTCTTTAAGTTTTGGATTTTTGAGGTTAGCGGGATCGAGTTGGTGAGAGGCCAGCCTCCGCTCCAAATGTCAGCTTTTTAGCTTCAGGATCTTAGGATGTGTCAGTCAGTAACTTTACAGTTTTGTATTATATAGATAGATGGAGAAAAATGTTGTAAAAAAGTAACAAAATTATGAACGCTTTTCACACCTTAAACCTTTGAATTTCAAAACAGGTCCAAATATGTTTTGTAATTTTTGGATAAGCTAGAATGTGATATAATTTTTATTTACCCTTTTACAATCCAAAAAGGCCGTACCTCACAACTGTACCAGAAACCTGTCCGTTTATTTTTTTAATGAACAATAATAAGTATTCAATTTTTGAATCTCTTTTAGTTAAGGAGATATGAGGTTAGCGAATTTTTCTAATGAACAACAATAAGTGTTAATGTTTTTCATCTCTTTTAGTTTAGGAGGTATGAGCTTAGCAGGATCGTTTGGCGAGAGGCCACCCCTGGTCCAAAAGTCAACCTTTTAGCTTCAGACGTTTAGGCTCTGCGATGAAAGATAAATATATGGCGAAAAAATCTTTGGAAAAAGTAACAAACATAGGTACAATTTTAATCCCTTAAACGTTCGAATTTCGAAAAAGTACCAAATATGCATTTGTAGTTTTTAGATTAGTTACAAATGTTGTATAATTTTTATTAAAACGGCCGAATTTCATAAAAATACCAGACAATTATTTACTTTTTTTTATTTATTGCACAAAAATAAATATTAAATTAAAAAAAGTAACAGTTTATAAAAAAAGTACCAGTAAGAGAACAAAAAGTTCTCTAACTGGACCTTGCATATTAATTTTATGTTTCTAGATCCAATAAATGCGGAAATTAAAAAGGTACCAGTTAAAGAACACAATAGTACCAAAACCCCTCTTACATATTCTCATTCACTCAGGACCTTGCATGTTTAATTTTATCTTTCTGGGTCCAATACTAACGGAAAATCAAAAAGGCCCTGTTAATTTATAAAAATGTACCAAAAAGTTTCCTCTTATAGATTCTCATCCACTCAGGACATTGCATGTTGAGTTTTATTATTCCAGGTTCAATATTAAAGGAAATTCAAAAATTACCAGTTAAATATCAAAAAAGCTCCAAAAAACCCTCTAACAGGTTCTCATTCACTCAGGACCTTGTCCAATACTAACAGAAATTCAAAAAGTACCAGTTAAAGAACAAAAAAGTACCAAAAACTTCATTCTTATACATTCTTATTCACTCAGGGCATTGCATCTTGAATTTTATGTTTCTAAGTCCAATAATAACAGATATTCAAAAAGTACCAGTTTAAGAACTAAAAAGTACCAATAAGCCCTTTCAAAGATTCTTATTCACTCAGGACCTTGCAGGTTTAATTTTATGTTAGTAAGGCCAATAGTACCAGTTAAAAAACAAAAAAAGTACCATAAGATCCTTCTAGCAGATTGTCATTCACTCAAGACCTTGCATGATTAATTTCATGTTTTTGGGTCCAATACCAACGGAAATTTAAAAAGTACCAGATAATGAACAAAAAATTACCAAAAAGTTCCCTCTAATAGATTCTCATCCATTCAAGACATTTCATGTTTAATTTTATTTTTATAGGTCCAATACTAACGGAAATTAAAAAAGTACTAGTTAAAGAACAGAAAAGTACCAAAAACTTACCCTTATGGATTCTTATCAACTCAGGACATTGCATCTTGAATCTTATGTTTGTAGGTCCAATATTAACGATAACTAAAAAATACCAGTTGTAGAACCAAAAAGCTAAAGAAAAATATACAATTTCCCGTATTTCCTTTTTTGGGTACTATTGCCCCCCCACCATTAAAGTATCAAAAATTTCAGTATTGTAGTGGGAGCCCATAATTTAGTACGAATATGTCAATGAATGGAGAAAAATGTTTTTTAAAAAAAGTACCAAAGTTAGTCACGATTTTCACCCCTTAAATGTTCGAGTTTCGCAAAAGTACCAAATTAATATTCGTATTTTTTGATAAGTTTCGAATCTGGTATAAACTTTGTTTCTATGTTTATTGGTTCAAAAGATAGATGGGGTGTCAAAAAAGTACGAAAATTCAGGTTTTACCCGTTTACTCCCTGATAGGGCAGAATTTCAAAAAAGTACCAGACACCTGCCCGCTTATTTTTCTATAGAAAAACGATAAGTATTAAATTTTTTTGGTATCTCTTTTAGTTTTTGAGATATAAGGTTACAGCATTTTCCCGTTTTTGCCCTTTTTTATCCCCTAACCATTCGAATTTCCAAAAATCCCGTCTAAGTGGATCGATTTGGGGAGTGGCCAATCTCTGGTCCAAATTTCAAGTGTTCAGCTTCAAGCGTTTAGGCTGTGCGATGATGAATCAGTGAGTCAGTCAGTACCCAGCGGTAACTAAAATGAGTAAAGAGGCCTAATAGAAGGCCTTATTTAGCAGTCACAAGCAGCCAGAAGCCCTTCTCGCCGCATTCCATACTTATTTATTTTTTACACAGGTTGTCATTGGGCCCAAGGCCTTCCACACTTCCTTTAAAAATAACTTCTATCCCTTCCCAAAGTAGGGAGTAAGGAAGGTCACTAAAAATAAAAAGTAAATAAAACTGAACACCTTCCTTTCTCCCTTCTCAAAGAAGGGAGTAGCGAATGTGTACTGAATATTTCAGAAGGTATTTTAAAAAGAAGTTTATGCCTTCTAGAAGGCATACTTCTGAAGGCAGGATATCATGCGAAGCGAATCTTTTAGAAAGGAGTATAGAGGCCTTCAAAAAGGCCTGCCACTTGCAGTCCTTTCAATATTTACCGCTGGGTAACGTTACATTTTATATATATAGATAACTATTGTTATACCCTCCACCACAATTAGTTGTGAAGAGGGTATATTCAGTTTGTCATTCCGTGTGAAACTTTTTTACTATTCATCACAGGCCCTATAAAGTATATATATTCTGGGTCCTTGAGTAATTTTAAGTCGATTTAGCCATGTCCGTCTGTCTGTCCGTCTGTCCGTCTGTCCGTCTGTTGAAAACACGCTCACTTTCGAAAAACTCAAAAGAAATCAACAAACTTGATGTCAAATTGCTTGTAGTTATCCTAAGCAGTTTGGGATTGAAATTCAGCAAAATCGGTTCAATAGGATCTGAGCTATGAATCAAAATGTGGAACCACCACCTAAAAAAAATTGATAATTTTGTTACAAAAACTAACATAAATGGTGGAAAAATGCACAGAATGATATAAGATTTCGCAGCAATTCGTTTTATTCAAAATCACGCTGTGAAATTTCGTGAAGATCCGTTAATAATTTACCCTAGGCCCCATATAAGCCCTACTCCCGGAAAACAGTATATTAAGCCTAAAACCCTAACTAACAATGCTATCATTACAAATTTTGGCAAGTCACAGTTACATAGGACTAGAAATTAAACTGTTAAGTTTCGTGAAGATCGGTCCATAATTTACCATAGGCCCCATATAAAACCTACTTCCGGAAAACAACTTAGTACGCCTATAAACGTAAAAAATAATGCTATCATAACAAAATTTGGTACATCAAAGTTTTATTGGTCAAGAAATAAAATTGTGTTATTTCGTGAAGATCGGTCCATAACTTACCCTGGGCCCCATATAAACCTTACTCCCGGAAAACAGTTTAGTACGCCTAAATCCGTAAAAAATAATGCTATCATAACAAAATTTGGTACATCAAAGTTTTATTGGACAAGAAATAAAATTGTGTTATTTCGTGAAGATCGGTCCATAATTTACCCTGGGCCCCATATAAACCCTACTCCCGGAAAACAGTTTAGTACGCCTAAAACCGTAAAAAATAACGCTAGCGTAACAAAATTTGGTACGTCACAGTTTTTTAGGACAAGAAATAACACTGTGAAATTTCGTGACGATCGGTCCATAATTTACCTTGGGCTCCATATAAACCCTACTACCGGAAAACAGTTTAGTACGCCTAAAACCGTAAAAAATAATGCAATCATAACAAATTTTGGCTCGTCACAGTTTTATAGGACTATAAATGATACTGTGAAATTTCGTGAAGATCGGTACATAATTTACTCTAGGCCCCATAGAAACCCTACTCCCGGAAAACAGTTCAGTACACCTAAAACCATAATTAATAATGCTATCATAACAGAAATTGGTACGTCACAGTTTTAAAGGACTAGAAATGACGCTGTAAAATTTCGTGATGATAGGTCCATAATTTACCCTAGGCCCCATAAAAACCCTTCTACCGGAAAACAGTTTGGTTGCCTTAAACCATAATTGATAACAAATCGTCACAGTTTAAGATTATAATAACATCATACAAATATTACTCCTTAAACATTCGAACTGTCGGTGGAGGGTATCAAAGATTCGGCACAGCCGAATATAGCACTCTAACTTGTTTTTTTTATGAATTCATTTAATTGTTAAATTCTCTAGTTTTTATATTTACTGCCTGTTTTTATACCCATACCACAATATTGACTTAGAATCACCTTTTTAAGTCGATGTAACGACGTCCGTCCGGTTGGTTGGCTGCAGATAATTTGATAAAATTTGGTTCATAGGACAGGCTCTAATTGGTACAATGACCAAGCCTATTGTAAATGGGGCGAATCAGTCCATAATTTCGCATAGCCTCCACTAGGGTATTCAATAAATCGATGTTGTGTGTTAATCGATTAATCGCGCGAATAACTATTCGAGTTAAAAATTTAATCGAATAATATTCGAACTATTTAATATTATTCAGTTAATCGAATAATTTTAATTTTGTCTAGATTAGAAAATTAAAAATAAGGCCAAAAAATTATATTTTTTGACATAAAAATTGTATTAAAAATGTAATAACAATTTAACAAAAAGTACTTGAAAACTTTTTAAATAAAAAATAACATAACAGTTTAAGCTATCAATAGTATACAGTTCAAATTCATATGTTTCAAACGATTTCTTTCTTTTGTGTTGATGAAACTTGATTTAGAAAAGATTTTTTCACTTATTGTTGACGGTGGAGAGATTAAAAGTAAAGCGTTTTAAAGCATATCCAATTTCTATGTTCTTTTTCTTGTCTTTTCCCATTATACCATTTGAATCTCTTTTGGATTTTTTAACAATTTTAATAATTTACATATGTAGTCTTGTTAAGATCTGGTAGAAGGCTGTTTTCATTCGTCTCAAAAAAGTAATCATCTTCTTCATCTGAATAATTGCGGATAAAAGTTTATACTAAGCAATCTTAAAAAGAAATTATTCCCAAACTCTTTGGTTCCAGTCTTTGTACTATATTTTAAAAAATTGTTACTTGAAGGAAATGTTCCTGAGTTAACAAACAATAAAAGGGTATTAAAAACGTACCGGCTATTTTTTTTTTATATATAAGAAAACAAATTTAAGTACTGTGAAAAAACAAATTTTCGTATAATCGATTAATCGACATAAATTATTCGAATTTTTCGTTATTCGAAAATAAGCAATTTAAAATTATTAGAACATTTCATCGTCCAAAAATATTCGATTAATCGAAGAACGGTTAATCGTTTGAATATCCTACCCTCCACACATACAAGCTTGTTTCCCATAAACCACATGAATGAATTTTGGCCCAAACTTATTCTTTTGCAATTAAAATTATCTTACCAAAACAGTCTATATTTGACCATAGCGCGCATACAAATACTACTCCCGAAAAGAGCTTTTAATACCATAACTTCCTTATAAATGTTGGTATTTACATAAAAACTGACAATAATAACTTCTACGATAGCTATTATGGCATGACAAAATGTTGTACTGGTAGGTCCAAAATTAAATAAAATTGGCGGACTTTACTTTCTTACTTGTTAGAAAATGAAAACAAAATTTCGTGTGACAAATACATAATATTGAAAACAACAAAGAATCTTTGTTTTTATTTTCCATATTCGTCCCCTCAATAAAACAATAGTGTATACGCATGTACACCATTGATTTTTTTATTGAATAATAAGAATCTACATAATGGATTCTAAATGTGGTCAAAATTTGGTGAAATTCTACTTCCACAAAGTGGATCAAAAGATCAATTGAAATATTAGCGTATAATTGCGTGTTTGAAATTTTACATTAATAATTGTGTAAGTGCAGGTATGGTGTTTTATTTGGTTGTTACTCTGAATAAAATTTCAAAGAAAAATAGTGAATAAAAAGCATACACTATTTCTATTATTCATTATAAAACCTATTTATTTTGCGTTTTCTTTTTGCTGCCCCTTTTCTGCAAATTATCAGTTTCGAACGTTTTTAACGGCAACGCTAAAGGCTAGATTACACTATTATACTTTGTATTAATACATGTCAAAAACTCAAGTAATATGACAAAGTGTGATAGTGTGAATGCAATGTGTCACGAAAATGACAAGTATTAAGAAAAAAGTTTGACATCCCATACGACTTCATCGTTTTTTGAAAAATTTCAAAACAATAATACTTTTCATTGGATCAGGGTTGCATTTTATTTCATGTGTGAGTGTTTATACTTTGTGAGATGGTGTGAACACAAACTGTCATGTTACATTAGATTTTTTGACAGTCGCAACAAAACTCATTAGATTTCTATCTCACTAAAGGCAAGATTACACTATTATACTTTGTATTAATACATGTCAAAAACTCAAGTAATATGACAAAGTGTGATAGTGTGAATGCAATGTGTCACGAAAATGACAAGTATTAAGAAAAAAGTTTGACATCCCATACGACTTCATCGTTTTTTGAAAAATTTCAAAACAATAATACTTTTCATTGGATCAGGGTTGCATTTTATTTCATGTGTGAGTGTTTATACTTTGTGAGATGGTGTGAACACGAACTGTCATGTTACATTAGATTTTTTGACAGTCGCAACAAAACTCATTAGATTTCTATCTCACAAAGTATTATGGAATACGTAAGGCTTGTGAGATAGTGCAATCTAGGCTTAAGTATTATGGAATACGTAAGGCTTGTGAGATAGTGTAATCTAGGCTTAAATAATACCCGTTTTTCTCTGTAATATCCATTTTATCTATGAGATCTTTTAAAAGCTCTTTTTCTTATAATATTTCAGTTTACGCGCATTTTTAGTTCGGTTCGGTTGACACTTAATAGTGTTTCAGGAAAATTGTTAATAACTTAAGGAAATCTTGATAATGTGTAATAATTTTGCAATAAAAATGTTAAGAACTGTTTCCTTAATAGTTTTTGATATGAAGTTTTTCGGAGAAAAGCGTTTAATTTGTGAAAAAAGTGTTCAAAGTTTATAACTACTGCCGGTCGTCGTGTTTCTTTTAGTTGGTCGTTCGTTTATTTGTCTTCACTTTGCTATTGTTTTGTAATTGGAAGTGAAATGAATGTAATAGTTAGTGCTTTTGCTTTGGCTGTGTTCTTTAAGAAGCATTTGATATGCTTAAAATAAAATAAAGATGGCACTAGTGTCCACAATAAAAGCTTTAAAATAAAAAAAAGAGCTTTCAGTGTTATTATAAAAAAGCGTTTAATTTGTGAAAAAAGTGTTCTAAGTTCATAATAATTGACGGTTGTCTCGAAAAGATGTGTTAGGATCATTATAGTAGTGCAACTGTAAGCTGGAAGTTGCATATATAGGGCATGTAACTATGAAAATGTAAGTGATGTTAAGAATATGTATTAATTTTTTAAAATATTTTTTAAGATCTTGGGTTTTCGACCTTTTTATATCCTTCGCCGAAGGTAAAATGCCATATAAGAGTTTTTCATTCCGTTTGTAATTTCTACAATATTTATCCTACACCCTATAAGGTATATATATTCTGGGTCCTTATGAAAATCCGGTTGTCCGTCTGTCTGTTGAAATGGCTTTTCCGAAGGCCCCAGTCATCTATAATATATTATTTTTATTCTTTATTTTTTAAAATTTCGACATCCTTTGGATGCCATCTTCAGAAATAGCACGAATATCTGCGCCAATATTCGCCGAATACAAACATTTATTTATTTATAGTCCTTAGGGCCTTTTATGGCTAATAAAACTCATAAAATGATTTCAGTACCTGATTGTGGGTTATTAAATTAGTTGTTCGTACTGTTAAAATTTAATAAAAAACAGGCATCAGAAACTAAGTACCGAAAACTTAAAATTTAAGTTTTTCATTTGAAAAATTCAAAACTCATGCAAACAAAATAAATTTTTGTTTCTATCAGTTTAAAAGAAATAAGAAACACAAAAAAAGATATATATTTTTGAAGTACAATATTTGGGAGTGTAGACATTCTGCTCTATAAAGATACCCGACCTGTCAAAATTGTCCTCATATAAAACAGAAACAATTCAACGCACACATGTACAAATTTTGGCTCATACATACGAATTTGTCAATTGGGGCTTTTGACTGTCCGCTTACGAGTCTACCTTGTGTAAATGTACCTTGTTATGTATTTTGTACATGAGCAAATATTTATTATTGCTGTGCAAAAAATATTTTAATCCATACAAAAAAAAAAATTAATATATTGTTTGAATTGTTCTTTAAAGTTCAAAACAATAAAAAACGTTTTAAAGGAAAATATTTTTTTATTTTTAGAAACTTACATTGAAAACTCAATTTCGAAGTTTAAATTGTGATTAAATTAGATTAGTTACAAATGTTGTATAATTTTTATTTAATTTTTATTAAAACGGCCGAATTTCGTAAAAATACCAGACAATTATTTACTTTTTTTTATTTATTGCACAAAAATAAATATTAAATTAAAAAAAGTACCAGTTTATAAAAAAAGTACCAGTAAGAGAACAAAAAAGTTCTCTAACTGGACCTTGCATATTAATTTTATGTTTATAGATCCAATAAATGCGGAAATTAAAAAGGTACCAGCTAAAGAACACAATAGTACCAAAACACCTCTTACATATTCTCATTCACTCAGGACCTTGCATGTTTAATTTTATCTTTCTGGGTCCAATACTAACGGAAAATCAAAAAGGCCCTGTAAATTTATAAAAAAGTACCAAAAAGTTTCCTCTTATAGATTCTCATCCACTCAGGACATTGCATGTTGAGTTTTATTATTCCAGGTTCAATATGAAAGGAAATTCAAAAATTACCAGTTAAATATCAAAAAAGCTCCAAAAAACCCTCTAACAGGTTCTCATTCACTCAGGACCTTGTCCAATACTAACAGAAATTCAAAAAGTACCAGTTAAAGAACAAAAAAGTACCAAAAACTTCATTCTTATACATTCTTATTCACTCAGGGCATTGCATCTTGAATTTTATGTTTCTAAGTCCAATAATAACAGATATTCAAAAAGTACCAGCTTAAGAACTAAAAAGTACCAATAAGCCCTTTCAAAGATTCTTATTCACTCAGGACCTTGCAGGTTTAATTTTATGTTAGTAAGGCCAATATAAGTGAAAGTTTTAAAAAAAGTACCAGTTAAAAAACAAAAAAAGTACCATAAGATCCTTCTAGCAGATTGTCATTCACTCAAGACCTTGCATGATTAATTTCATGTTTTTGGGTCCAATACCAACGGAAATTTAAAAAGTACCAGATAATGAACAAAAAATTACCAAAAAGTTCCCTCTAATAGATTCTCATCCATTCAAGACATTTCATGTTTAATTTTATTTTTATAGGTCCAATACTAACGGAAATTAAAAAAGTACTAGTTAAAGAACAGAAAAGTACCAAAAACTTACCCCTATGGATTCTTATCAACTCAGGACATTGCATCTTGAATCTTATGTTTGTAGGTCCAATATTAACGATAACTAAAAAATACCAGTTGTAGAACCAAAAAGCTAAAGAAAAATATACAATTTCCCGTATTTCCTTTTTTGGGTACTATTGCCCCCCCACCATTAAAGTATCAAAAATTTCAGTAATGTAGTGGGAGCCCATAATTTAGTACGAATATGTCAATGAATGGAGAAAAATGTTTTTTAAAAAAAGTACCAAAGTTAGTCACGATTTTCACCCCTTAAATGTTCGAGTTTCGCAAAAGTACCAAATTAATATTCGTATTTTTTGATAAGTTTCGAATCTGGTATAAACTTTGTTTCTATGTTTATTGGTTCAAAAGATAGATGGGGTGTCAAAAAAGTACGAAAATTCAGGTTTTACCCGTTTACTCCCTGATAGGGCAGAATTTCAAAAAAGTACCAGACACCTGCCCGCTTATTTTTCTATAGAAAAACGATAAGTATTAAATTTTTTTGGTATCTCTTTTAGTTTTTGAGATATAAGGTTACAGCATTTTCCCGTTTTTGCCCTTTTTTATCCCCTAACCATTCGAATTTCCAAAAATCCCGTCTAAGTGGATCGATTTGGGGAGTGGCCAATCTCTGGTCCAAATTTCAAGTGTTCAGCTTCAAGCGTTTAGGCTGTGCGATGATGAATCAGTGAGTCAGTCAGTACCCAGCGGTAACTAGAATGAGTAAAGAGGCCTAATAGAAGGCCTTATTTAGCAGTCACAAGCAGCCAGAAGCCCTTCTCGCCGCATTCCATACTTATTTATTTTTTACACAGGTTGTCATTGGGCGCAAGGCCTTCCACACTTCCTTTAAAAATAACTTCTATCCCTTCCCAAAGTAGGGAGTAAGGAAGGTCACTAAAAATAAAAAGTAAATAAAACTGAACACCTTCCTTTCTCCCTTCTCAAAGAAGGGAGTAGCGAATGTGTACTGAATATTTCAGAAGGTCTTTTAAAAAGAAGTTTATGCCTTCTAGAAGGCATACTTCTGAAGGCAGGATATCATGCGAAGCGAATCTTTTAGAAAGGAGTATAGAGGCCTTCAAAAAGGCCTGCCACTTGCAGTCCTTTCAATATTTACCGCTGGGTAACGTTACATTTTATATATATAGATAACTATTGTTATACCCTCCACCACAATTAGTTGTGAAGAGGGTATATTCAGTTTGTCATTCCGTGTGAAACTTTTTTACTATTCATCTCAGACCCTATAAAGTATATATATTCTGGGTCCTTGAGTAATTTTAAGTCGATTTAGCCATGTCCGTCTGTCTGTCCGTCTGTCCGTCTGTCCGTCTGTTGAAAACACGCTCACTTTCGAAAAACTCAAAAGAAATCAACAAACTTGATGTCAAATTGCTTGTAGTTATCCTAAGCAGTTTGGGATTGAAATTCAGCAAAATCGGTTCAATAGGATCTGAGCTATGAATCAAAATGTGGAACCACCACCTAAAAAAAATTGATAATTTTGTTACAAAAACTAACATAAATGGTGGAAAAATGCACAGAATGATATAAGATTTCGCAGCAATTCGTTTTATTCAACTGGAAATCACGCTGTGAAATTTCGTGAAGATCCGTTAATAATTTACCCTAGGCCCCATATAAGCCCTACTCCCGGAAAACAGTATATTAAGCCTAAAACCCTAACTAACAATGCTATCATTACAAATTTTGGCAAGTCACAGTTACATAGGACTAGAAATTAAACTGTTAAGTTTCGTGAAGATCGGTCCATAATTTACCATAGGCCCCATATAAAACCTACTTCCGGAAAACAACTTAGTACGCCTATAAACGTAAAAAATAATGCTATCATAACAAAATTTGGTACATCAAAGTTTTATTGGTCAAGAAATAAAATTGTGTTATTTCGTGAAGATCGGTCCATAACTTACCCTGGGCCCCATATAAACCTTACTTCCGGAAAACAGTTTAGTACGCCTAAATCCGTAAAAAATAATGCTATCATAACAAAATTTGGTACATCAAAGTTTTATTGGACAAGAAATAAAATTGTGTTATTTCGTGAAGATCGGTCCATAATTTACCCTGGGCCCCATATAAACCCTACTCCCGGAAAACAGTTTAGTACGCCTAAAACCGTAAAAAATAACGCTAGCGTAACAAAATTTGGTACGTCACAGTTTTTTAGGACAAGAAATAACACTGTGAAATTTCGTGACGATCGGTCCATAATTTACCTTAGGCTCCATATAAACCCTACTACCGGAAAACAGTTTAGTACGCCTAAAACCGTAAAAAATAATGCAATCATAACAAATTTTGGCTCGTCACAGTTTTATAGGACTATAAATGATACTGTGAAATTTCGTGAAGATCGGTACATAATTTACTCTAGGCCCCATAGAAACCCTACTCCCGGAAAACAGTTCAGTACACCTAAAACCATAATTAATAATGCTATCATAACAGAAATTGGTACGTCACAGTTTTAAAGGACTAGAAATGACGCTGTAAAATTTCGTGATGATAGGTCCATAATTTACCCTAGGCCCCATATAAACCCTTCTACCGGAAAACAGTTTGGTTGCCTTGAACCATAATTGATAACAAATCGTCACAGTTTAAGATTATAATAACATCATACAAATATTACTCCTTAAACATTCGAACTGTCGGTGGAGGGTATCAAAGATTCGGCACAGCCGAATATAGCACTCTAACTTGTTTTTTTTATGAATTCATTTAATTGTTAAATTCTCTAGTTTTTATATTTACTGCCTGTTTTTATACCCATACCACAATATTGACTTAGAATCACCTTTTTAAGTCGATGTAACGACGTCCGTCCGGTTGGTTGGCTGCAGATAATTTGATAAAATTTGGTTCATAGGACAGGCTCTAATTGGTACAATGACCAAGCCTATTGTAAATGGGGCGAATCAGTCCATAATTTCGCATAGCCTCCACTAGGGTATTCAATAAATCGATGTTGTGTGTTAATCGATTAATCGCGCGAATAACTATTCGAGTTAAAAATTTAATCGAATAATATTCGAACTATTTAATATTATTCAGTTAATCGAATAATTTTAATTTTGTCTAGATTAGAAAATTAAAAATAAGGCCAAAAAATTATATTTTTTGACATAAAAATTGTATTAAAAATGTAATAACAATTTAACAAAAAGTACTTGAAAACTTTTTAAATAAAAAATAACATAACAGTTTAAGCTATCAATAGTATACAGTTCAAATTCATATGTTTCAAACGATTTCTTTCTTTTGTGTTGATGAAACTTGATTTAGAAAAGATTTTTTCACTTATTGTTGACGGTGGAGAGATTAAAAGTAAAGCGTTTTAAAGCATATCCAATTTCTATGTTCTTTTTCTTGTCTTTTCCCATTATACCATTTGAATCTCTTTTGGATTTTTTAACAATTTTAATAATTTACATATGTAGTCTTGTTAAGATCTGTTAGAAGGCTGTTTTCATTCGTCTCAAAAAAGTAATCATCTTCTTCATCTGAATAATTGCGGATAAAAGTTTATACTAAGCAATCTTAAAAATAAATTATTCCCAAACTCTTTGGTTCCAGTCTTTGTACTATATTTTAAAAAATTGTTACTTGAAGGAAATGTTCCTGAGTTAACAAACAATAAAAGGGTATTAAAAACGTACCGGCTATTTTTTTTTATATATATAAGAAAACAAATTTAAGTACTGTGAAAAAACAAATTTTCGTATAATCGATTAATCGACATAAATTATTCGAATTTTTCGTTATTCGAAAATAAGCAATTTAAAATTATTAGAACATTTCATCGTCCAAAAATATTCGATTAATCGAAGAACGGTTAATCGTTTGAATATCCTACCCTCCACACATACAAGCTTGTTTCCCATAAACCACATGAATGAATTTTGGCCCAAACTTATTCTTTTGCAATTAAAATTATCTTACCAAAACAGTCTATATTTGACCATAGCGCGCATACAAATACTACTCCCGAAAAGAGCTTTTAATACCATAACTTCCTTATAAATGTTGGTATTTACATAAAAACTGACAATAATAACTTCTACGATAGCTATTATGGCATGACAAAATGTTGTACTGGTAGGTCCAAAATTAAATAAAATTGGCGGACTTTACTTTCTTACTTGTTAGAAAATGAAAACAAAATTTCGTGTGACAAATACATAATATTGAAAACAACAAAGAATCTTTGTTTTTATTTTCCATATTCGTCCCCTCAATAAAACAATAGTGTATACGCATGTACACCATTGATTTTTTTATTGAATAATAAGAATCTACATAATGGATTCTAAATGTGGTCAAAATTTGGTGAAATTCTACTTCCACAAAGTGGATCAAAAGATCAATTGAAATATTAGCGTATAATTGCGTGTTTGAAATTTTACATTAATAATTGTGTAAGTGCAGGTATGGTGTTTTATTTGGTTGTTACTCTGAATAAAATTTCAAAGAAAAATAGTGAATAAAAAGCATACACTATTTCTATTATTCATTATAAAACCTATTTATTTTGCGTTTTCTTTTTGCTGCCCCTTTTCTGCAAATTATCAGTTTCGAACGTTTTTAACGGCAACGCTAAAGGCTAGATTACACTATTATACTTTGTATTAATACATGTCAAAAACTCAAGTAATATGACAAAGTGTGATAGTGTGAATGCAATGTGTCACGAAAATGACAAGTATTAAGAAAAAAGTTTGACATCCCATACGACTTCATCGTTTTTTGAAAAATTTCAAAACAATAATACTTTTCATTGGATCAGGGTTGCATTTTATTTCATGTGTGAGTGTTTATACTTTGTGAGATGGTGTGAACACAAACTGTCATGTTACATTAGATTTTTTGACAGTCGCAACAAAACTCATTAGATTTCTATCTCACTAAAGGCAAGATTACACTATTATACTTTGTATTAATACATGTCAAAAACTCAAGTAATATGACAAAGTGTGATAGTGTGAATGCAATGTGTCACGAAAATGACAAGTATTAAGAAAAAAGTTTGACATCCCATACGACTTCATCGTTTTTTGAAAAATTTCAAAACAATAATACTTTTCATTGGATCAGGGTTGCATTTTATTTCATGTGTGAGTGTTTATACTTTGTGAGATGGTGTGAACACGAACTGTCATGTTACATTAGATTTTTTGACAGTCGCAACAAAACTCATTAGATTTCTATCTCACAAAGTATTATGGAATACGTAAGGCTTGTGAGATAGTGCAATCTAGGCTTAAGTATTATGGAATACGTAAGGCTTGTGAGATAGTGTAATCTAGGCTTAAATAATACCCGTTTTTCTCTGTAATATCCATTTTATCTATGAGATCTTTTAAAAGCTCTTTTTCTTATAATATTTCAGTTTACGCGCATTTTTAGTTCGGTTCGGTTGACAGTTAATAGTGTTTCAGGAAAATTGTTAATAACTTAAGGAAATCTTGATAATGTGTAATAATTTTGCAATAAAAATGTTAAGAACTGTTTCCTTAATAGTTTTTGATATGAAGTTTTTCGGAGAAAAGCGTTTAATTTGTGAAAAAAGTGTTCAAAGTTTATAACTACTGCCGGTCGTCGTGTTTCTTTTAGTTGGTCGTTCGTTTATTTGTCTTCACTTTGCTATTGTTTTGTAATTGGAAGTGAAATGAATGTAATAGTTAGTGCTTTTGCTTTGGCTGTGTTCTTTAAGAAGCATTTGATATGCTTAAAATAAAATAAAGATGGCACTAGTGTCCACAATAAAAGCTTTAAAATAAAAAAAAGAGCTTTCAGTGTTATTATAAAAAAGCGTTTAATTTGTGAAAAAAGTGTTCTAAGTTCATAATAATTGACGGTTGTCTCGAAAAGATGTGTTAGGATCATTATAGTAGTGCAACTGTAAGCTGGAAGTTGCATATATAGGGCATGTAACTATGAAAATGTAAGTGATGTTAAGAATATGTATTAATTTTTTAAAATATTTTTTAAGATCTTGGGTTTTCGACCTTTTTATATCCTTCGCCGAAGGTAAAATGCCATATAAGAGTTTTTCATTCCGTTTGTAATTTCTACAATATTTATCCTACACCCTATAAGGTATATATATTCTGGGTCCTTATGAAAATCCGGTTGTCCGTCTGTCTGTTGAAATGGCTTTTCCGAAGGCCCCAGTCATCTATAATATATTATTTTTATTCTTTATTTTTTAAAATTTCGACATCCTTTGGATGCCATCTTCAGAAATAGCACGAATATCTGCGCCAATATTCGCCGAATACAAACATTTATTTATTTATAGTCCTTAGGGCCTTTTATGGCTAATAAAAGTTGCACTCATAACATGATTTCAGTACCTGATTGTGGGTTATTAAATTAGTTGTTCGTACTGTTAAAATTTAATAAAAAACAGGCATCAGAAACTAAGTACCGAAAACTTCATTCATTTGAAAAATTCAAAACTCATGCGAACAAAATAAATTTTTGTTTCCATCAGTTTAAAAGAAATAAGAAACACAAAAAAGATATATATTTTTGAAGTACAATATTTGGGAGTGTAGACATTCTGCTCTATAAAGATACCCGACCTGTCAAAATTGTCCTCATATAAAACAGAAACAATTCAACGCACACATGTACAAATTTTGGCTCATACATACGAATTTGTCAATTGGGGCTTTTGACTGTCCGCTTACGAGTCTACCTTGTGTAAATGTACCTTGTTATGTATTTTGTACATGAGCAAATATTTATTATTGGTGTGCAAAAAATATTTTAATCCATACAAAAAAAAAAAAAATTAATATATTGTTTGAATTGTTCTTTAAAGTTCAATCAATAAAGTTTTTAAAAAACGTTTTAAAGGAAAATATTTTTTTTATTTTTAGAAACTAACATTGAAAACTCAATTTCGAAGTATAAATTGTGAATTTTAATTAAATTTATAATCACCTCTATTATGAAAGTCGACTGCACCGGAACATTTTTTTTTTTGTTTGTTTTTAAAGCAAATGCTTATTTAAAAGAATTTATGGGTTAAGTGTGCTAAAATAGCGAAAATGCTTAATTTGCGACGATTGCCTCAAAGAACAACAAAGCTTCGTGAAAATTGCAAAAATTCGAAAAAGTTTGCCAAAATTGCGAAAAAATTTTTATATATCAAACAATACATAATTAAAAGTTGCTAAAACTATAAGGAATGGCAAAAATTAGCGGAAATTCGCAAAGCGGCATGATAGCAGAGTATACTATTTATTATAAATCGTTAAAGCTGTAAAGAATTAGAAACTTACAGAAAAAACCCTTCTATCGAGAACATGGCAAAAATTCGCGAAAAAACTCAAAATCAGAAACAAACTCTAAAATTTATTTTAAATCGTTTAATCGGTTAAAAAAAAACTTAAAAGGAGCTGAATAGCTTTAAAAAATAAAAAACTAATCTTTATAATCTTATCTCATAGTTTATATCTTTGTCATGATCAATTTTAAGTTTTCGGTTCTTTTTTTTCTTTTCATGTACAAAATAATATTGTACTGAAAAAATAAATATCTTTTTTTTGTGTTTGTTTTTTTTTTTTAAACTAATGGAAAAACAATTTTATTTTGTACGAAAAAATTAAATTTTTGGTTCGTAATTTTTTGTTCAACAGTACAATAAAAGTATTTTTCTTAAAAAATTTATTATTTAGAACTTGAAGAAACAATGTTTTTGTACAGTTTAAAATACCAATGATAAATATTTTTTTTTTTTTTTTTGAAAAACATAAAAAAGCGTTTTCCGGTCCTTGAGTTTAACATTTTGTTGACTAAAATATATTTTTTAAAAGTTACAACTATGTATTAAGTTTTACGCAATATGTTGTTAAATAAATAAAAATGTTAAAATTAATGTAAAATTCATTTATTTTAAATGAAATGTAATTAATCCGTTTTTAAATAAAATTTTAGTTGTTTAAAATTAACATTCTTTTGAATTTAGCATCATAATATTTTAACTCTATCGGAAAACAGCTTAGTGCATCTAAAAGCCTAACGAATAATGCTCTTTAAGTAAAATTTTAGTCTGTCATAGTTTCATAAGATTAGAAAGCACTAAAAATTTCGGAAGATCAGTACAACATTTACCATAGGTTCATATAAAGACCACTGTATTAAATAATTTAAAAACGACTAAAACCTAAAATCTGTGGGCAACCGCGTTTGTCCATTTTTTTTTGATTTTAAAATGTTAATGACATATTGCTGAATGTTAAACGGTTTTCTTACCCATGAAAACCATAGATATTTAGCATCTGTGGCGGAAAGGAAAAAGTACTTAAGTCGACTTAAGTCAAATTTGAGTGTGTGTCACCTTTGTAATCTCCATATTTAAAAGTAACCACGGACAAAGTTTCAATTATTTTGTATGATTTTTTTAGGAAGTTAAGCAAAATTGAAACCCTATCTCCCCTCGTGGTCCTACGATTCGGCCTATTTTCAATAGGCTTGGTTCTTGTGCCAATAAGAACCTATGACCCAAGGCCACTGGACCATATGCAATCTGTATACCATTTTTATCCAAAAAGAAAAATTAGGAAAAGTACCAGTCTTTCCCCGTTTTTATTATTTAAATTATAATTTCTATACAAAATTTTTCGATTTTTTAGGCCTCCAGAAAGTACACTGTTTGTTAATATAGAGAAAAAGTACCAATTTCATCCTGTTTTACCCCTTTAAAAGTACCAAGTTCATCCTTAATCTATCAAAAACAGAAAAAGTACCAATTATTCCCCGATTTTCCTTTTAAAAGAGTACCCTTTATTTTAATCTGGGCCATATGCTGTCCGTCTGCAAAATTTCATTCAAATCCAAATTTAGTGTAGTTGCTACAAGAAGACTTGTTAAGTGAAGTACATGATACTAAATATTTTCTTTAAAATTTTCTAATTCTCTCCATCGCTTGAAACAAAAGTCAACTGCTAAATAAGATTACAAAAGTCATTCAGTAAACATTAATCCCCTATTCATAAAAAATATTTTAGGCATCAAAAAGGTTCATTAAACAAATTTTCATAGAAAATCTCGACTTGTTTTGACGCCAAATCTGTGCACGCAGAAAAAAATATGGTTGGACATGGTTACGGCAACTACACTATGTTTATCATAACAATATATAGTTGTCGTACACAAATAACACTACGTGACAAATTTTCAACAAAGTCAAATTTTAAACGGATTATGTATTTCTTTCTTTTTATTGAAAGATAATAAATTTACTAAAATAATAATGGGTCGTTTGTGCAGATTAGCCAAGAAATGACAGAGTTACGGGGGGCAACATTTCAAGCTTCATTGAAAATTTTATGATTTTGTTGAATTTGGCTCTTTTCAAGTTAATTTTTTTAAACCAATGATTTAAAAATCCTAATGTTTTATTGCATGCGACATTAGATTATTTTAATATGAACATTTTGTGCCCAACAATCCATAGATTGGTACAAAATTGACAAAGCTACAGAAGATTTAGTAAATTAACCCACATAGAAATTTAATAGTTTTAAACAATTTTTAATATTTGTTGTTACTAAAAATTTAGCTTTGTATATTTATTTGTTGTGTTTTTCTTTGATTTGATACAAATCGAAAAATGGGTTAATTCAATTAACCTTATTTAAATATGTCAGTTTTGCACCGATCTGGATCCTATTGGGCACAAAATGTTCGTATTGAAATAGGCTAATCGTAAAACTTATTTTTTTTGCAAAAAATCATCAAATTTATAATGGAGTTTGCTACAAATGTAGACTTCCGACCGCCAACGTAAGTTTACAATCCCAAGCACATAAAGGTTAAATCGGGCATTAAAACCATTTTGATCTACAAATATGAATACATATGTACATATCGCACATTTAATCATAAACAGGCACTACTCAAAATTCAAAAATGTTTAGGAATGGCAGAAAACTGGCATCAAAAACATGGTAGCACTTTTTTTTAAACGGAGTTTCACAAATTTTTGTGGTCGTTATAGATTTGATTTCTGAACTGGTTTATAAAATAAAACGATTATGATAAATTGCGATATGTATAAATTTTTTAATAAATATTTATTGATTTAGAGTGATTACTTATTATTAAATTTGAGTACACAGATTGTGTATTAATATTATTAATTATACCTAGAAGTTTTTTAAAAAAAGATAAGTTATTTTATTTGTAGTGCTTAGATTATTTTATTAAATTTTTTTTTTTTTAATTAATTTTTAATTTTTTTTTTTGTCAAAAATCTTCAAATAAATCTGCACTTCTGGCAGCAGTGCTGACTACTGCAATTCCTTAAATGAAAAAACCTTTGAATGAAACTGTCAATTTGTAATTAAGTAGGTTGTTGTCTGTGATAAGAACTTTATGTTATTAACGCGCCACCTAGCAGTGTATAGCAAAACAAAGAATTGATTTAATTAATAATCAGGGCTGCCAGAAAAATTTGTGAAAAAATTGTCAATTTCCTGAGAAAAAATTAAAAAATCGTCTTTCTCGTTTTAAAACATCTTAAAAAAAATCGGACAACTTATGTTTAGTTTTTTTAACAATTTTTATTCGATTTTTATAAAACAAAAACAATCAAACAAAAACATTATAACTTCATACCCAGATAGCACTTTGTATCGTGTAAGAGCTACTTAAAGTCTCATGAAGAGCGTTTTTTATCGTCGACAAGTGCATTTTTTTATCGAAGAAGATGCCTTACACGGGAGAAACTGTAACAAACTGCAAATATACTTACTTTAATGGTTATGAGAATCGTTTGAGATGTGGGTTAAGACTATCAAACAATTCTGTTAAAAAGAATGTCAAGAATCGTACGAGACTCATGTAGTTATTTTCTTACAACTCATGAAAAATGCTCGCCGTATAATTATTGAAAATTTGATTTATACAGAGAGTCGCAAAAGGTTCATCGATGATGGTTTACCGAGAGATAAACAAAGTATAACACTTGTTTTTGAACTCTGGAAATAATAATTGAAAAATGTATTAACCGCCAATTTTTAGATTTGATATTATATCACAATTATATTACAAAATTCTGTTCCTCACTAAGCACTTAAATGCAACTTAATTCACCAAGCTTGTGTATACAAAATTTAAATCAACTTAAGTTTCCATTGCAATAACTAAGCAAGGTGGCCTCAATTTCACAACAATACAACAACATGCAAAGCAATAAAATACAGCTGTTTTATGAGACCACCTTCTAAATAATTACACTTTTCAATATTTCAAATTTTGTTTTATTTGCTTGTTGGCCAAGTTAATCATATTTCAATTCCATGAATTTAAATAAATTTACGATGAATTAAATTTATTTTTATATTATTCAACTAAGATTAAGATATATGATATTTTGTTATTTAATATACAAATTAACAAAATTTTTTTGTAAAAAAATCTACTTAAACAAATTTTAAATATTTTTCTCTGATTTGATTCAAATAAAAATATTCGTTTTTTTCAATATTCATTAACAAATTTACAAATAATTTTATTCAACACAAAAAAACTTCCAAATAGTTTTATTTAAAAAAAAAAAAATTGTAAATACACTAATTCAACAAAAAAAATTCCAAATAATATTATTTGAAAAAAAAAAAAATTATAAATACTTTGATTTTTTTTCGTTAAATGAAAGTTCACATGACGCGATAATAGCATCCGTAAGTCACCTAGAAGTAAAATTAAAATGGTATAACATTATTTCTGAGGCAACTCATGTAAACAAATGCAATATACATGAAATTGTTATTTCTAAAATGAACAAAGTAATAGTTGCACAAAATGTGCAACAGAATTGTGATGTTAAACAATGTGCGTAATTTTTAGAGTATGGAACAGGTAACTTAATTATCAATAATAAATTTTTAACATGCTTTAAAAAAACTTTTATCTTCACACTTGTATCGTTAAATTTGAAACAAACTTTGTCCCCTTATAAACAAGTCATTACCGCTGGCGTATACGCCAGAGTTGTTTTTTGAAGTAGAATAAAGTGTTAAAGAAAAATTCCCCGGAAGTTTTCTTTATTCTTTTTTAAATGATGTTTTCTTTGTTTCTAGATGCAAATGAAAAGGTTATTACACCATCTGAAAATGAACTATTATCATATCTCTGCGATATTGATGTATCTTTAAAAAACTTAAAGAAATATCCGAGAATCTATGAAATTTTTTAAAAATATAACACACCAATTACATCTTCAGCACCAGTCGAGAGACTTTTTTCACTAGCAGGATTATTGAATAGCCCAAGGAGAAATTATTTAACTGATGATCATTTTGAACAACTATTAATTTTAAAAACAGTTCTTAAAGCAAACTCCTGTATTGTTGTTCAAGACTAGAATGTTTTGTAATTTTAATAAATTTGGTTTAAAAATAGTAAAATAAAATAATTTGTTAAAAAATTTTTGGAATAAAAAATTTTATATTTTTTTTGGAATATCATGTATTCAATAATTTATAATTTAAATATTTTGAAATTTTTTATAGTTTGTTTGAATAAAATCATTTAGTTTGTATTAGATTTCTTTACATTTTAATAAAATAAATATGAATATTATTCAAGTTTTTTATATTCAAATATATAAAATTTTATTATGTTTCAACGAATATTAATAAATTGTATATTTAACGTAAAAAGATAATTCAATCTACAATTATTGTTTTTTATTTTAAATACATTACTATCGAATTTAAATTGATTCAAGAAAAATAAATTATCAAAAATGTATATCAATAAAATTTTAACATAGATTGATTTTATTTTCAGCGAAAAATATTAGCTAAAATCCAATTTAAAACATTTAATTTTCTATTTTATTCACATCTTACAGCTATGGTATTAATGAGGGTTTAAAAAACTGCAGTCGAAATTTAAAACTGTCAAACAAAAAACGAAAATTGTGTACAACTTTTCGATTTTTGAGTTGGTTTAACAGCGACTGTTTACATATAATGAATCAGAAGTAAAAGCAAACGTTTATTTTGGCCAACGACAAATGAAGAAGTAAAAGAAATGGCAGTTTTTCTACTTTGACACCATTTTTTTAAACGCTGGTATTTATACAGAGATCCGAATCAAAATATATAAGTTCGTTTTAAAATAACTTTATCAATCCGTATGTAACTTCCAACATATCGAAATAACTATTTTCTTTTTCATCCAGAGTCTGGCATAAAAGCGACCATATGCGCTAGGGGGATCGAATTCGGTCCACATTTTTGTCTATATAAGAAGTATTTTATTTTAAAAAAGAGCTGTCGATTATATCACTTGGTACCCATACTCGAAATGTTGCTTCAAAAATTTGTTGCTTAATATCTAAAAATATAAAAACATCAATAGTTTCCCTTTTTGGATACGAAATAAAATCGTCACTTTTTAGAAAAAAATCAGCAAATCGGCACTTTGCTAAGTCTGAGTTCATACGGCTCATGCCTTATTGACAAGATTCTTCCTTTTTCTTCTTTGAACATGAATTGGCCTTCAGATGATTCATGTCATGTTGACGAAATGTTTTTTTTTTTTTAATAGTCGTGCGTATGCATGTGTGTTTTTTTAAAACACGGCACCAATTTACTGCATACATTTTAATTTTAACTATTGTAGATGGCGTGAATATAGAAAATGTAGAATGTATGCAATTCGTTGTTCTAAATCTAGATCTACTAGACCTACAAGATGAAAAAGGTCTACAACAGCAAACTATGAATTTCGATTATATAAAGGTCCAACCAGAATATGCATAAACAAGCTTAAGCTACTGTCAAAAATCAACGAAAAGCCTCTCAAATGCATTTAAAAGAACAAAAACCAAATAAAAAACGGAACAAATCTATTTTAGGCACGCACACCCAAATAAAAAAAAAAAGTACCTAGGGTGATAGAAAATTAAAAAATAAGAAGAAAAAATAAATTAAATATATTGGCGCAAACGCTTAGTTTTTGCGCTATGAACGTTTTAAGTTTTCATATATATATATATATATATATATATATATATATGTGCGATTTTCCATTACATTTCTTAAGCTATATGGGTAATATTGGTCTCATTTTGAAGGTTTTGACTAGATCTTTCTGGATATATAGAATTTATTAAAAAAAATTTTACTCTCTAGCTCACATTACAGTTTTTGTGTACTAAGTGTATAATTTATTTAAAGAAAAGTGTAATACAAATTTTATAAAATAACAAACACCAATGTCGCAAACAAGAACTGCTAACTAAAGCTTCTATGCATAGCAGGCCTTCGGCCGGGCGCAAGGATTTTCTCTTCTATGGTATAACAAACACCGGCTTCGCTAACTAAAGCTTCTGTGTATAGCCGGCTTTCGGCCGGGCGCAAGGATTTTCTCCTCTATGGTAGAACAAGTACCGGTTTCGTAAGTAGCGCAGCCGGTATATATTATATCCTTGAGGAGAAAATCCTTGCGCCCAAAAGTGTTTTCGTTATATATTTAATATAAACACCCAGAGAAAAAACAACAAACTTATTTTTAAATAAATTACAATTATATTAAATAAAGATGGCCCGAAAAAAATGGGCTATTTTTCATTAATATACTTACATTTATAATGGTAATTTTTTATTCATTGGTGTTTTTGAGTGTATGTTTTTTATTTTATTTAAATATTTGTTGGTTTATTACCGTATTTCTTGCTATTCAGAAAAGTTTTAGTTAGCGAAGCCGGTGTTTGTTATACCATAGAAGAGAAAATGCTTGCGCCCGGCCGAAGGCCGGATATACAGAGAAGCTTTAGTTAGCGAAGCCGGTGTTTGCTATACCATAGAGGAGAAAATCCTTGCGCCCCGCCGAAGGCCGGCTATGCAGAGAAGCTTAGCGAAGTTTGCGCAGCCGGTATTACTGTCCTTACTGCCGAGCAGCTGTTGAAGATAGAATGCAATTTTTTACATAAAACTTACACTTGTATGGAACTAAATTTATATGAATAATAACCACTTTTTTGCAAATTGGGTAATTTTTAATTTCTTTTCGGAAAAATTCGTTTTTGCTTTTTGGGTAATTTTTCATTTTTTTTTTGGGCCCTTTTTCGTTTTTGTTGGGCAAAATTTCATATATAACTTTTTGGGTCATTTTTCATGTTCTTTTGGGCGATTCTTCATTTGGGCGATTTTTCATTTTTTTTTTTGGGGCCATTTTTCTTTGGGCGATATTTCCTACAGCCGAAAAATACATTTACAAATATAAATAATTTTAAAAAATTTTTCATCACAAAAAAAACCATGGAATTACACCACTATTGGCCATATAACTTTAGAAATATAGTGTGAAATCGAACATATATTTGAAAATTTAAAACGGCCATAACTCGAAAACTAAGCGTTTGCGCCAATATTTTTATTTTATTTTTTCTTCTTATTTTTCAATTTTTTATCAGCCTCGGTACTTTTTTTTTATTTGGGTGTGCGTTCCTAAACTAGATTTAAGCCAATTTAACAAAAAGTTTCTTTAAGTTCAATATTGTTTAGCCCATACGATTAAATGAATTCGCACATTTAATTAAACAACATTATGCACATTCTGGTTCGGCCTTAATTCCTTTATATGCACTCGCCATACTGATGGGATATTCTTCGGTACTATTTCTCACACGACTTGGGACAAAATAAAATTGCGAAACCATTGAACACAATCTACGTAGTGTTGAGAATGGAATTGTTGGTGAGACATTTTGCAGGCCATTAAATTTTAATTATAATTTGTGGCTTTGTGTTGTATTCTGTGCTTTGTGTTTGACAACCAAATAGCCAATAATATTTTGTGCTGCCAAGTTTAACATAGTTTTTAAATTTTCTGCGCATTGCCAGATTAATGCGTGTTGCCAGATTAGCTAATTTATGCCATAAATAATTTATGTTAAATTTTGTTTTTTAAAAATTCAATAGTTTTTTTAATAGTATTCTCTGTACAGTGCGAGAATTATCTGTAATTTTTGTTATTTTCCAATAAATACTGGAATGGTATGAGAAAAAGTTTTTTGCAACAGTGGTATGTAAGGAGTTTTGGAACAAATCTAGTTTACAAATGCACCTCCAAATACATACAAAACTTAAAAATAAAAGTAATCGTGGCTATTCTGAAACACGCGTCGAATAAGTGAACATTTACATGAAAACAAAACCAAATTGACAAAAATGGTTTTTGTTTATCATACAAAATTTACAGTTTTTAAAAGAGAAAGAAACGCGTTATACCTCTCGCGTTAATTTCATGGCATACCAATTTGCTTTTTGCACCCTTGATAGGGTGAATAGGTACCTGGGTACCTGTATACGTTTTATACTACAAATTTTTTTTTTTTGGGTGTAGGATTTTAAAAAATTATATGAAAAGGAGAAAACCAGAGTAAAATTCTAATATTATATCATTAAACATCGATTGTTTGTACAATACAAGGCAAAAAATTAGATTTCTCATACAATTTCCATGAAGGTACCCAGGTACCTATCCACCCTATATAAGGTGTTTTATATTACAAATTTTTTTTTTGGGTGTAGAATTTTAAAAAATATATGAAAAGGAGAAAACCAGAGTAAAATTCTAATATTATATCTGTTGAGGGCTGAACTTTGAGTTTTTGCCTCAATTTTATCACGGTTCACTATATGTTCTTTTCTTTAAAATAAAAACACTTTTATTTTTAGTTTTATATTTTTTTTGTATTTTTGTTTTATTTAATATAAAGGGTTTTAATTAAATGTATTTTGTTTTGTTCACAATTTGTTTTTGTTGTTTTTCACTTTTGTTATGTTACTTGTTTTTTGTTCAACTGTCGAAACTAGAGTGAGTGTTATTTTTTTTAAACATTATTTAGCAAGCTAGGCTTAGTATAAGAAAAATAATGTAATGACAGAATTTAAAACAAAGTAAATAACAATTAAAGGACCGCTAGGTTTTTACAGGGTGCTGCGTTATAAATGAGTCATCATTAAACATTCCGGCCCCCATGACTTGGTGCAGTTTACCATAGGTCCGAAAAACAGATTACAATGAAGCAAGTTGTTGTGATGAATTTGACAGATATGGCATCTAGGATCTCAATTGGATTTAAGGTTGCGGGTCGTGTGAAGTAGAAATGTTGACGGCAATCAAATCTGTTGATGAGAAACTTAGAATTGTTTTGTGGGATGCCATACCTGTAAGTAGGAATTCAATATAAATTTAGTTGGGAAAATTTTAAAAAATGTTAAGTATATTTTAAAACAAAACCACAATTTTTGTAATGGGTCTGGTAACGATCCCATTTTTTGTCTGGATGTCGACAATTCTACAGTGTTGATCAGTACCAATATGAGTCTTCGTGATTCGGCCCATTTGCCATTCATTGGGCGGCAAATTGTTGTTTTTGATGACGACTAAATCGTTGACTTTAACGTTGTCCCTCTGAGACTTCCACTTGTACCTGCGATGCAGTTCGGCCAGGTATTCGGATTTCCATCTTTTACAAAATGAGTGGTAGATGACCTTTAGGCGTTTCCAGCGGTTGATGAGGGTCAGGTTTTCGCTGCTTACATCAGGTTCGGCTGGGGTCAATAATGGAGTTCCAATAAGGAAGTGTCCAGGGGTCAATGGGTTAAGGTCATGTGGGTCATCGCTAGCAGGACTTAAGGGTCTAGAGTTTAAACACGATTCTATGCGAGCGAGAATTGTTGACAACTCTTCAAACGTAAATTTCATAGCTGGTATCATTTTTTTTAGGTGGGTTTTGAATGATTTTACACCGGCTTCCCAGAGTCCGCCCATATGCGGGGCACCAGGGGGTATAAATTTCCAAATGATATTTTGATGGCTATAGTTGTGTGTAACTTGGGATTGAAGAGTTTTTGTAAATTCTAGACGATCTTTTTTGATGAGTTCTGCTGCTCCGACAAAGTTTGTGCCGTTGTCCGAATATATGAATGCTGGACATCCACGTCTTCGAATAAAACGGGAAAAGGCAGCTAAAAATGCTTGGGTCGATAAATCACTTACTGGTTCTAGGTGTACAGCTTTAGTGGCAAAGCATACAAAGATGCAGACATATCCTTTTGTGACAAGGCAGGCTCGACCAGTAAAGTTTCGAATGTTGAAAGGTCCAGCGTAATCTACTCCAGTTGTGGCGAAAGGGCGAGACAGTGTTGTGCGCTCTGGTGGTAAGGAAGCCATGATTTGACTCTGAGTGTGTTTTTTGTACAAAACACAAGTTTTACAATTATTAATCACCGTTTTTACTAAGGGCTTCAGACGAAAAATCCAAAATTCCGTACGAAGTACTCGGATCATAAGTTGGTTTCCACCATGAATCGTTATTTTATGAGTGAATTCGGTCAGCAATCTGGTGAACTTAGAGTTGTACGGCAACAAAATTGGATGTCGTTCGTTATATGTGAGCGCTGGTGATTGAACCAGACGTCCGTTGGCTCGGATGACGCCTAGTTGGTCCATGAACGGGTTGAGAGTCAAAATACTGCTAGTAGAAGAGATACTTTGTTTGAGCTTCAACTGCTTATATTCTTCTGGGAAGTGTTGTTTTTGCGTCAAAATAATGAGTCGTGTTTTGACATCTGTTATTTCTTCTGGTGTAACTTCGTTTGAAGATATCCGAAGGCGGGTTCTGTTTACACCAGTATTTCTCCAGAAACGTAGGACATAAGCTAATACTCTATAAGCGCGCGACAAATTGGAGAACCTGTTCAATGGATCCTCCTGAGTAGTAGTAGTTAACGTCTTTACAGTTTTTGCTTCTAAGTTGGTGTCATCTGGACTTCTGGATTTTGGCCATTTATCTTTAGGTAATTTTAGCCATGAGGGTCCAAACCACCATAAGTTGTGGGTTTCTAATTCTTGGGGCGTACATCCCCGGCTGGCGATATCTGCAGGGTTTTCTTTTGATTCGACATGTTGCCAATGACTATTGCCGACTTTATCTACAATTTCTGAGACACGATTTCCAACGAAAGTGCTCCACGTGCAGGGGGGTTTCTTTAACCAGGCCAGTACTATTGTTGAGTATGTCCAAAAATATGTGATGATTTGCGTAGCTTGTAGATTTGGCAGAATTCCTGATGCTAAATTTGCAAGTAAAACGGATCCACAAAGCTCCAAACGTGGTAGCGATATTTGTTTAATGGGAGCAACACGAGTCTTAGAGGCCAGTAAATATGTAAATATAGAATTTTCAGACTGTATTCGGACGTAAAGGGTCGCAGAATAAGCTTTTTCTGAGGCGTCGCTAAAGCCATGTATTTCCACATTTAAATTAGGGCTGTACTGGATCCAACGAGGAATTTTCAGGGCATTTATTACAGGGCAGTTTTTGACGAATTTCTGCCATTTGATGCAAGTCAAGGGCTTTATGTTGTCATCCCAGTCGACTTTATCTAACCAAATCTGTTGCATGATTAACTTGGCATCAACAATTACTGGAGCTATCCATCCGCAAGGGTCAAAGAATTTGGCAATTGTAGATAGAACTTCCCTTTTTGTGTAATTTTCTTTCATCTCAACACCTGGGGCAGTGAATGTAAAAGAGTCTGAGGAAATGTTCCATTTTATCCCGAGTGTCTTGGTTCCGGCGTTCTCGGATAAGTTTAACCAGTCGAGCGGTAGTAGGGTCTCATTTGGCAAATCTTGAATAACTCGTGGATCATTTGAGGTCCATTTCATCAGATCGAAACCAGCGGATTTCAGAACAGTTGTAAGTTCTTTTCGTGATTTGATGGCATCGTTTAATGTGTGGCCACCAGCTAAGACGTCATCTACGTACATGTTGTGTTGTAAAATGTTTGACGCAAGGGGGTGAGTTGTCCCGATATCTTCGGCTAGTTGAAGAAGTGTTCTTATGGCAAGAAAGGGCGCGCAATTAACTCCAAACGTCACTGTGAGGAGTTCGTAATCTTCAATAAGATCAGTCTCGGATTTTCTAAACAATATCCTTTGATATTTTGTTTGCGTAGGGTCAATGAGTATCTGGCGATACATTTTTGTGACATCTGCGTTGTACACAAAACGGAAGAATCTCCACTTCAATATTATGAGCACTAAGTCTTGTTGAAGTATGGGTCCTGGATACAAAATGTCATTCAAACTTCTCTTATTTGAAGACGGGCTCGATGCGTTGAAAACTACTCTAATCTTCGAAGTCAACTTTTCGGGTTTTATTACTGCGTGATGCGGCAGGTAATAATTTGGATATTTATTTATTTCCAGGGGAGAAATTTTCCTCATATGTCCTAGCTCGAGGTATTCTACAATAACTTGGTCGTATTGTGTCTTAAGTTCTGGCTTTTGGCTAAGCATGCGCTCCATTCTCAAAAATTGGGCCATGGCAATATTTCTAGATACGCCTATTTCTTCGCCATTTTTAAAGGGTAGGGTAACAATATATCTACCCGAATCACTTCTACGTGTTGTAGACTTGTAGTGATTTTCACAGTGCGTGTCCTCTTCTGACCTCAAAACCTTTTTTGGGGTCTCCTCCACCTCCCAAAAGCGTGTGAGGATTCGGTCCAGGGACGACGTGTTTAGTAAAGATATCGTTTTTCTAGGTGAATTTGTTGTAGAAATTGGTCCCCCCACAATCCAGCCAAATACTGTTTTTTGTGCCAAAAGGGATCCAATTGACCGCATCGGCGTTTCCATACTATATATTGAGGGGCCTAAGTCGAGGCCTATTAGTAGGTCGATGGGTCGACTTTGATGAAAGTGTGGGTCTGCAAGTTCTAATTTTGCAGCCTCTGCGAATTGTTCTGCGTTTAACGTTTGGGGCGGTAAATTGGATGGAAGGGTCTTCAAGACTGGTGCCCATACCTCTAATTTAAACGATGTGTCCACCCTGGAGCAAAGGTTAAACAAACAGGCTTTGGTAGAAGTTTCAGAAACTGTCTGACTCAAGCCGGAAACGTGTACTATATTACGTTTTGTAGGTAAGTTTAATCGGTTTTTCAACTTGTCCGATATAAACGTGGATTGGGATCCAGGGTCGATGATTGCTCTTGCCTGGTATCTTGCGCCTCTAGTTTCGATTTGTACTATTGCAGTAAATAACAAAGTTTCTTTGTCTACTAGTTGTGTCGAGGACTGATTGTTTCCCCGCAGGGTCAAAGAAGTCAGGTTAGGGATACCTGATTTGGAAGTGGACTGTATGTATTGGGCTTGCGCTGCAGCACTTGTACTAGCTTGGTTGTCAGCGTTATTTGGTGGTAAACTTATAGGCTGGGTCACCGTTGCCTTGTGCAACAAAGTATTATGTTTTTGTTTGCACAGCCTACAACTATATTTGCTTGAGCAGTCCTTGACACCATGATTTATTGACAAGCAATTAAAACATGAATTTGTGACTTTTACTATGTGAATTCGGTCATTCACATTCTTTTCCAAAAAATTAGGGCAGGATCGTAATGGGTGGGGCCCTTTACAATGTTGGCAATTGTGTGTAGAGTCTTTTTGTCCCCCCTTTGATGGAAAACGTTTCTGAGATTTCGACTCGTTATTGGTTTGAGTCGCGTTTGTTTGAAAACTGTGAACCTGTTTTTGTTTAGTGAACGGTTTGGAACTTTCCTTTTTTTGTTGATAGGGTTTAGGTTGTGTGATGGCCGCTATTGACTCTAAAGTCTTAGAATGGTGAGTCAAAAAATTGTTAAATTGTTCCCACGATGGAACTTTTGTTATTTCTTGAAGAGAGTTTTCAAATTCCTTCAAAAGTGTTCGGGGGAGCTTGGTCGAGCATAGATATACAAGAAATGGGTCCCAAGTGCCAGTTTCTACCCTTAAAGCATTTAAAGCTTGAATGCAGCCATTAACGGTTCGTTGTAGTGTCTGAATAGATTGGCCTGAATCTTCGGTAACTTTCGGAAGGTCAAATAAAATTTTCAATTGTTCGTTGACCTGAATCCGATTGTTCTCGTATTGAAGAACAAGATTTTTCCAGGCTATATCGAAGCCTTCGTTGGTTAATGGGGCATTTGAAACTATGTTTCTAGCGTCTCCTCCAGTTTTTTGAAGCAAATGAAATAATTTTTCAATTTTACTAAGCCGCGAATTATTTAAATATAGGGCAGTAAAAAGGTCGCGGAAGGTTGGCCATGTCACAAAATCACCTAAAAACGTATCTATGTCGCAAGGTGGCAGCCGAATAGAAGAAATATCACTATTTTCTAAAGTTGGGGTGTCGGCAGACGATAATCGCTCATGTTTGTTCGTGTCATCAGTCGGGGCAGAAAGCGCCAGAATTTCCGCGTTAAGTGAGGCCAAACAAGTTTTGTATGCCGCCAGGGCCTTTTTGTACCGATCGCGAAGTTTCTGCCTGTCTATTGGTTGTTCGCCGGATTCCGGTTTCTTGTCCCTACACTCTTCATAAGCCCTTTTGATTTGCTGCCAAAGTGAGTCTAGTTCTACACGAAGAACTTCTAAACTATGAATGTCCTCACCTGCCTTTGATTCTGAATACTCGCTTTCAAAATCTAAAAGGTCATTTGTACAATTAACAAATTTATCGAGTGCCATTATTAATTTTTTGAATTAACCAGAATCGTGGAAAAAACTTTTTTAAATTGGGTCAAAAAAGTAGCTGCTAGCAATTTAACAACAACAAGTATCGAAAAAATTATAATAATTTAAAAAATTTAAGCGTCCCACAAAGCGATTTGTTTCCCCGGTATTTTTAAAAAATTGACGTAATGGTAACTCGGTTTTTATTTCTTTGGATGATGACGTCACGGTTATTTATTTTTAAAAATTGCAGCGGCAAAAAATTAAATAGTAACACAAGCAAGAATATTTGTTTCTTGTTGTATTGTATACTTTGACTTACTTGTTGTTGTTGGGTCTTTTTTCTTTTGTGTCACTGCGTTTATTAAACCTTCTGTTGTTGTTGTTGTTGCTGTGTGTCTGCTGATGCTGCTGCTACTGCGACAAAGAATTTGGGTCCCGTTAAATTTTGTTCACTTTTTACTTTACAAACTTTGTTTTTTACACACAATTTTGATTTACATATGTAATTAATTTTAATTATTAATAAAAAACTAGGTACTTTTTTATATTGTTTACTGTCACACTACACTTAATGCCTTGTTTCGAAATGACCAAATGTTTATGGTTTGATTTTTTGTGTGTGTTATTTGTTGTTGTTTAAATAAAACACTTTGGTTTTTTTTTGTTGTTTTAGAGTCACAATTTTTTAATATTAGAGTCACAAAAACACAATTTTTTGCCAAAAATTTTGTAAAAACTTTTATGTGAATTTTTGTAAAAACTTTTTTGCAAATTTTCTGTAAAAAAAAACTATCCGGTTCGTTAGGACCAAATGTTGAGGGCTGAACTTTGAGTTTTTGCCTCAATTTTATCACGGTTCACTATATGTTCTTTTCTTTAAAATAAAAACACTTTTATTTTTAGTTTTATATTTTTTTTGTATTTTTGTTTTATTTAATATAAAGGGTTTTAATTAAATGTATTTTGTTTTGTTCACAATTTGTTTTTGTTGTTTTTCACTTTTGTTATGTTACTTGTTTTTTGTTCAACTGTCGAAACTAGAGTGAGTGTTATTTTTTTTAAACATTATTTAGCAAGCTAGGCTTAGTATAAGAAAAATAATGTAATGACAGAATTTAAAACAAAGTAAATAACAATTAAAGGACCGCTAGGTTTTTACAGGGTGCTGCGTTATAAATGAGTCATCATTAAACAATATCATTAACCATCGATTGTTTGTACAATACAAGACAAAAAATTAGATTTCTCATACAATTTGCATGAAGGTACCCAGGTACCTATCCACCCTATAGAAGGTGTTTTTTTTTCCACACACATAAGGGTTAAACAAGAAAAGTGTTAGAGATTATTATTTAAAGTTAATATTAATAAGAATTTTGTTTTTGTATCTCAGATGCGACAGAACTGATTTCTGCGCCATGTTCTTAAATTTTGGGTATAACAATTCATTCCGTTAGTAAACAAGCGAAAATGCATCTCTAGAAAATCTAATGGCGATTTCTTTTCTGAGAAATATGTTGCATAAATGTTACATGCTCTACACAAAAGAGATAGAGCATGTTACATTTATGCAACATATTTCTCAGAAAAGAAATCGCCATAAGGTATCTTGAGACTTCTTCTTTCTTATAACATTTTCAAAAACACTCCAAAATTAGTTCTGGTAGACTTATCAGAGGTGACCGTGTCTGCAACACTTTCGGAATGCAGAGGCATGTTAAGTAGCTTACTAATCAAATTTTTCAATATATTGTCCTTGAAATATTTGACATTTGTGTCTCAAATCGTTCATTTATTGAAATTGGCGACTTATTGAGTCGCTTAAGTTCCGCTTTCGCTTAATTTAACAGCTCCCGATATTTTCTTTGGAGTGACCTTAAGGGTAAGGTGCTTGTCAATAAGTTAAGAACTATCCAAGTGAAATTAAAAAAAGTTATTGGAAATGCACATCAGGTCGAAGCAATTTATGGCCACCATTTTAAAGATATAATCTTCAAAACATAATGTGAACATATTTTCAAGCTTAGATCTAAATTTTAATAAATGCCGACGTTTGAGAAAATCAGAAAAAAAGTTACAGTAGTTTTGACTTAACTGCCTTTTGTTTACGTGCACTTTTGACTTAACTGCACAAAATTGTTAATTTTTGGAATTATTCTTAAATTTCCATGCAAATTCCTTTTTTAAGTGAACTTTCTATACGTGCACATTTAAGATAAATGCACAAAATTTTTGGCATTTTAAAATTATTTTCATACAAAAAATCAAAGTTAGCTGCACTTTGACTTAACTGCCCAAAAAACATATTTTCTGGAATTATTCTTCAAAATCCTTTTTTACGTGCATTTTGTATACCTGCACATTTTTCATATTTTTGGGCACTTTTAAAATATTTTCATACAAAACATCGAAGTTAGCTGCACACATAAAAATATTTGGTAGCCAATTTTTCACATAAATATCCAATTTTTTCCATAAATTTTTATGTTCTTTGTGAATTCTCATTGTTTTTGTTAATGTTTCTTTCATATTAAATAAACATACATACATGTATAAAATGATCTGTTCCCAGCTAGCATTTTCAATCGCCTAGGAGTCTATTGGGAATCTCACAAAGAGTGTTTTTGATCGTCAACGAGCTCATTTTTTAATTGTAGACGATTCCAAGCACGGGAGAAACTGTTACACGTGCTGATTCGTATGAGAGATTCTTCTATAACGCAGCGAAAAACGCTTATATTAATCGTAAAGGAAATCATTTGTGATGTATGTAGAGATTATCTAACGAGTCTTTTAAAAAGCATGCCAAAAGTCGTATGAGACTCATGTAGGGATTATTTTACAACTCGTGCAATGCTCAGCCGTATAACTGAGCTATGTACCTAAAAACGGGCATCAAGCGTCGTTTTCATGTTAAAACTTCTAGTTTTCATACAATTTACATGAAACAAACCTTTAAGGTTGCGAAAGCAACACTATCCTGTCGGAAAATCCTTTATTTACAGATCCTTAGTTCGGTTTGTTTTATTGAAATTGTATTGACAATAGAATTTTCATATTTCAAAAACGCTTTTATTTTTTACTAAAGTGGCAATTTGCCACTTTTTCGACTGCTTGGATACTATTTGGCCACTTTTACAAAATGCAACTAAATGTGGTACTTTTTGTGATTCTTGCCACTATTTTGATACTTTTTACGTTAGGAAAAGATACTTTTTTTCTTTCTGTTTTGTTATAACTCCCAGCTTTAATATAAGTAAAACTGTTTTAATATATGTATATGTAAGCAAGTTTATATGAAATTTATTTTCTTGTCATGCGTGGTTAGCTGAAAATCGGTTGAATAAACTTTCTATTAACCTGTTTTATTTACTATATATATTGGTCGTGAAGCACAAACCGAACTGTTGTGTACCGAAAACTTTTCTAAAATTTGTGTAATTGATATTAAAAGTAAAATCTAAGTTTTTACCAAAAATTGTGTAAAGAATTGATATAAAAAACCAAAAGCTCAATATATTGAAGTATTTAGACCCATTATTTATAGTGCCTAATGAAGATATAAACTATTTCGAATTAGTTTCAGAGTTTAAAGATATTATAACTGACCCAGATGCATTTATACGTGAATTTAAACTTCTAGAGAGTAAAGTAAATGACACGAATTATGAACACATATTTAAAATTTCGAATACTGTGAAGATTTTTGGCGTGAAATTGGAACATTGAAAAATAGATTTGATGAGAATACCTGTATATATATTCAAACTTTTACAAATTGATCTTTCATAGTAGGTCTTCTGAGTGTGTTTTTACTAAGTTAGCTTTAATTAAAAATAAAGTAACAAATAGGTTAAAAGTAAGAACTTGCGAATCCATGCTTTAAATTTGTTACATACTAGCCTTGAAGATTGGGTTCTAAGTGAAGACATTTTACGAAAGTATAGAAGTCGTTTTAAGAACAATCAATTGTAAAAAAATTTGTATGAAACTGACCATTAATAAATAACACAGGACTACATTGAAAAAGTTTGTTTAACCATTCCAACTGATTCCTATATTTTTGGAATGCTAAAGTCGAGTATCAGCGCAGTTTTCTCCCATCACGTCACATTTATCAGATACACCAATTATTGTAATTTCGGAAGATGTTTTGTACCACAATTTATAACTAAATCCAGTTTTATAGTTTGGTTTATAAACCTGATTACAAAAATGTTAAGCAATAATAGACGAAATTGGATAAAAACTAAATATGCTTTAGTATAGAAATTTAAACACTCGCACTTAAATTCAGTAGCATGTATGCATTTATTTGTATTAAATTGCAGAACTGATTAAATATAAAGTATTTGAAAAAGTGATATTTTCGTTTTTTTGTTATAGGATTAGCATTCTAGCATTCATTTCTTTCACATATTTATAAAAAACTATACAAATATACCAAAGAAATGTTCTTGTCGACATCGTGGGCCTGGGCCTAAACTTTTGTAATTAGGTTGACTGTAGAATAAAATTATAGAACTATGGATTTTGTTATTAATTGTGGTACAAATCATCTTCCGAAATTACAGTAATTGGTGTATCTGACTAATTAGACGTGATGGGAGAATCTGGGGGAATGGGCAAATAAATTTCTAAAAAGTTTTTAAATATCTACCTGTGCAATACAATGCCTTTAATAAATCAAAGAAAATGTATTCAGAAGGAAAAGTACAAGAAATATATTAATAAATGTATATATAAAACACATTACATAAATATTTTCTATTTGCAGCAAAAATGTCATAATCAAAAAACATGTTTGGAGAAAACAAGTTTAACGTTTTTGAAATACCAAAACATTAAAGACAATATTTTATAAAAATTACTTCTCGAGAGAAATATTTCCAAAATATTTATTTTAGTTTTTACAACAAATGAGAAGTTTGTAAGTAGTATGTATGTCTATTGTAATACGATCAATTTTTTTTAGTGTATAAAATTACTATACAATGTTTTTTGTTATGTTTTAATACCATTTAATTTTATAATAAATAGAAAAAAACGTAAAAACTGCATAACGTGGTGTACTTATTTTTTAAAAATCCCCTTTTTGGTGCCACTTTTTTTGTAGATATCCCCTTTTTTTGGTACTTTTTTAAAATATCCGACGGTTACACTGATTGTTATATGAATCTTACAGAGAGTCGCAAAAGGTTCATTCCAAGACTAAAGGACGAGCATGTCAAAAAATTTATAAAAAAGTAATAAATAAAAAAAAAAAAAAAATCGATTTTTTTGTTTTTGTTAATCGTCAGATAATCATTAGAAGATTCTTTTATGAGTTGTATACAGTGTTGCCACTTTATGGGTAATTACCCAAATTTGGTATAATTTTTACGGTCGTGGGTAGAACGTGGGTAATTTCTCTTAGGTGTAATTCAGGTGTTATTTAAAATTTTTA
Source organism: Pollenia angustigena (assembly GCA_930367215.1). NCBI lineage: Eukaryota > Metazoa > Arthropoda > Insecta > Diptera > Polleniidae > Pollenia > Pollenia angustigena. The sequence goes on along the minus strand of OV884056.1, from coordinate 51,436,225 downwards.
CCCCAGATGCCCTAACAAGATTCGATTCAGTGATGAGATTTATTTCTTTTTAAATATTGTTGCTTAGAAATGCACAGCCTTTTGAACCAACGTCTCGGTTTCTTTTTAAGAAACGACTTCAATCATTAAACATACATATATTTTCAAATGTTTGGTAATGGATGTCGCAAGATGGACCCTTTGATTTGGATAAAGATACCTATCATAGTGATTTAGAACCTGAAGTTTATTGAAAAAAGTTATTCAAACTAAAAACTTGCCTGGGGGAAGATATGTTTCCAATATTGCCACATATAATTAATTTTATTTCTATCTTGCTACTTTTTAATGTTTTAATTTAAAGAATATTAAACGCCTTTTACAGCTGTAAAACAGTTGTATAAAACTCTGCAGGCATTTTGTTTACTAAATAAGGTATAAAAGGTATTTTGTAAGACCATGAAACTTAAAATGGTAGAAAACACAAAAAAAAATTAATTTTAATCGCAGATTGATACACGGCATTACCATTTGAAACTGATTTAAAACAAATAGACACCGCGCCTGTCCTTGACGAAACGCATTGCAGACGTCCAATTTTGTTTCCCTTTTTCAAATAAAATGAACAATGTTGACCTCCAAGACACGGATTGTTGCTGGTTTATCCGCATTAACCACTGACTTCACAGCCCTACGGAAAGCAATCAATAAGTGTCACATCGCACGGCCTTGAAGTCTAATTGACAGGTTATTTTCTCTAAATCAACACATCGCCTTCATTTGTGAAAAAGTTGCGTCATTTAAATCATAAAGTTACCTTTAAGTTGGGAAAATCGATGGCTGATTTTCAAAGTTGTTCAAGCATGAATCTATTCATGATGATGTGCTGATCAGAAAGTGGAAACAGTCTGACAGTTCGTTTGACAGCTAATCTTTCGTAAGCTCTATGGGGCTAAAAAGCATCCATTATAAAGCAATGCCAATGAACATTTTAAATCTTCCCAAGATATATCAACCAAATGTGGAAGTTAAACTCATTATTTTAGCAGTTTTATTTTATGTTTTATTAATTTTTTTTTTTCAAGTCTTTAATGTTATTTTTGTTAATTTAAATAAAATTAGCAGCTTGACTAATCAGCGTTGCCAGAATTAAGATCTTATCTTACTTCTGAAGATTTTTTTAACAAAATAAGATTTGAAGATTTTTTTTCTCAAATTAAGATTTTTTATTTTTGGAAATGAAGATTTTTAACTTTAAGTTTGTACAACATACATAATTTTTTGACGTTTTTTTTTAACAGTAAATTTTAAACAATTAGGTTTTATATGAGCTTGTTGTCTATTAGTTTTGCACACTCTTGTACTAAAATGCGTCATTATTTCTGGGTATATTTTGTATTAAAAAAGCATCATAGATTCGCGGTTGTTCATTTTGGGAATATTGTTGAAAAAAATTATTTGTGAACAAAAAAAAGAACAAAAAAGTTGTGTATTAAGTACCAAAAGGTTAAACTAATGGAACTTATCCCTAGGATTACCGTCTTGGTCTGGCCAGACCAAATTGCGAATGATACGTGCTGAATCGAATGAAACTAATTTGGATACGATTGGAGAAAACTAGTGGGGTGAAATTCTATTTTTATGTAAAAGTTCATCAAATTACCCTCTTGGCCACACCAAATTCTTGTTTTCTTGCCATATTTTTCAAATAGTACATAATATCAAAAAAACAGAAACGTGAATTCTATAAATGATGTGATTTTTACGTTCTTATTTATTATAAATTAAATTCATTTAAAATGTATTTTTTTTGGAAAATATAACTAAAAACACAATTTTAAACCTACAATCGAATTTTGTAAAAATACCTCAATTACGTTTTTCATTCTAAATAGTTTCCACAATAAAATGTAGTTTATTTATCTTCTGGCAACGCTGTGACTAATATTGATCTTGTTTTAATGAGTTTGTTGTGTTTTTGCTTCTTTGTAAATGTCTTTTTATTTAATAAAACTCCAATTTTATATCAGGTGTAATCAGGGCTGCCAGGTACTTTTTTTCCTTGTCCCCAAAAAATTAAAAAAATATCCCCAAAAATCCCCAAATTAAGAAAAAAAACCTTAATAAGTAAATATTTTTCTGTTTGTTTTTTTCTGACCAAATTTAAATTTTTTTTTTTTTTTTAAAGTAAAAATAGTAAGAAAAATTTTAATTAGAAATCCCCAAAAATCCCCAAATAAAAATTTTTTGTAAAAAAAATTATTTTATTTTGTTTGTACCCTGATGGAAAAATAACATAAATTTATAAAGTACCTTTAACACTACCTTTTAACTAAAATGATAATATTAATAAGGACCTTTTACACCGTATAAGTTGTTGATAAGAGTAAGATAAAAGTTTTGCTACTTTTTTTTCATATTTTTAATACGAGACAAAGAAAAATAAGCATAAATAATAAAAGGGAAAATATATTAAAAGAGTGTAAAATCCCCAAAAAATCCCCGAATTTTTTTTTTAAATCCCCAAAAAAAAATCCCCAATCCCCAAATGACTTTCTTTGTCCTTTTTGCTCGCATAAAATCCCCAACTTTGGGGATAAATCCCCAAGTCTGACAGCCCTGGGTGTAATTTAATTTAAATCGGGTAATTTTGCTTCATCTCAAGTGTAATTTTGAATTTTGCTGGTGGTAACACTGGTTGTATATTAAACATAATAATGCTATGTTCATACGACGTTATAAACCACTCGTTTCGCTCGTTGAAACTAGTTTGCCAAACATGCTGTTCATACGATTCATTCCTGTTTCATTTTGACATTTTTTTTGTGTTGTTAGTGTGATTTTTTTTAAATAGATAAAAAAAAGTTAATATGTAAAACTTAAACATATATTATTTAACACTTTTATTGATATTATTATGTTATAATTATCACTTTATTTTATTAGACATCAATTTTTATTTTGTTTTTTTCTTTGTTTTGCTTTTTTTTGAGAGCTAGTTCAGATAAACTAACGATAAATGTTATCAAAATTGGAGATGATAGAACATTTTTCCTGTTTCGCAGCCTGTTTCAAAATGAAACGACCTGTTTCGCTCACAAAATTTTGTATGGGGAAACAAGTCGTTTCAATCATGTTTGGGGCGCGAAACAGGAATAAGAGAGCGAAACACGAATATTGCTGTACGTGTGAACATGGTATAATCGTCTAACTAACAGCAGAGTTGCCAATTTAGCGCCTTTGGCGCTAGATTAAGCGCTTTTTAACTGTCGAAAAGGCGCATATTTTTTCCTTAGCGCTTTTTTTAAAAAGAGCGCTAAATTAGCGCTTTTATTGATACCCAACATTTTTGTACTTTTATTTGCATACATTAAAATCAAGACACATTAAACCAAAATTTGTTTCCGTTTTGAAAATACTTTACTCTGAAAAGCATTCTATACAAGGAAAGAAGTTTATTTTCTAAAGAAATCCATTTCGTTTCTTAAAACAAGAAAATTCAAAACTAAATAACTGATTTTAACTTATTTTGTTCGTAGGTATTAAGTAAAAGTTTCTTTAATAAAGAAACATTTTCTCATGATTAAAAAATTCACGTTTTTGGTATATGATCAAAAATTTCAAGAAGCATTTATTTAATATTAGTCTGATTTTAAAATAGAATCATAAAACTAAGTTTTTTTTATAAACTAACTAGTGCTATACGTTTTTATGGAAAAATTTTAGGCTTTTCTTCTGATTTTGTAAAATAAAAAGCAAAGAAAACTTGATTTAATCAACTATAGAATTAAAATTAATTTTTTAGCTGTATTTTAGTTCGCTTTGAGTCACAACTTTTTGCTTATGTTTATATACAATAAGAAATTTTTGGCTTGGACGAGAATAGTGCAAAATGTTCGTGGTTCAAGACATATTTTCTGGTGAATTAATAAATAATTCTTTCCGTGTATAGTTGAAATTATATTACTTTAAGCTTCCTAAAATATCAGAAAAGGCTTTTTAAAAATATTAAAGTATTATTAACACTGCTCGGAAAAAAAAACTAAAAAAAAGTCGATCTAGAGAACTTGATTATGTGATTTTAATTCACTTTAGCGTGCTAAATGCAAATAGTTTATTCAATCACGTCTAGTTAACATTTTGTTTACTGATTTCTTGCTTTTTTTATTCATAATATATCTGGATTTCTGATAAATGATAAAAATACTAATTTGCATGGAAAAATATAATATAAAATATAAAATAATTATTTGTAAAATATCAATATCGTTCTCAAGTTATGATAAAACATATGTAGCACATAAATGCCTTATTTCGGTCAAAATATAAGACTAGCCCATAAAAGAACAATACATCAGCGTTACCGTTGTGATACTAAAGTATCAATTTGACCCTTTTTCGACGGTGTTGATACCTTTTATGACCCTTCTTTTAAATTATACTTTTGTATCATTATCACCCATTTTGTGACACTTTTTGACCCTTTTTTGGAAATATCTCTCACATTTTGTTTTTTGTCAACACTGCGGAACAGAAGTGCTAAACGAATGTTTTCGAAATAAACATTGCTTGATATGGAACAGACTCAAAGTATAAGCTTACAATTCCATGCTTTCTTCTCCTTGATTTTTGATAGTAAAGTACAATTTCCCTTAAAGCAAACATAACTCATAAACATACTTGTTATTTTTTACGATGGTTTCTTTTCAAAACAAAAATTTGACATTTTATTAAAAATATGCAATTTGGTGTTTTGCTCTCTTAAAGAGTAGTATGTTTTATTCAAAAAAATTCGCCCTTAATAATGGGAAAAGGTATTGAACTTTTCGTCCCCTTTTGAATCGACATTGTTGAGAGTGGCCTAACAGGAATGAAAACAAGAGGTAAAAATTGCTCAATTAGCGGAAATTCCCAAATATTTGGTAACAGCGGTATGATAGCAAAGTCTTATATTTATTAAAAATCGTATAAGCTTTAAAAAATCTGACACTTACAGGAAAAAATCGCTTTAATCGAGAAAATGGTTACAATTCGCGAACGAAAGCAAAATTTAAAACAAACACTAAAATGTATTTGACATCGCTAAATCGGAAAATTACATAAAAAGTATGAAAAAATTAACTATAGTGATAAAGAATAAACTTTTTGTCAGGTGTTAAAAACAGGACAGAGCATTCCATAAAAAAATTAAGTTTTTTGAGCTCTTCCTACCTGAAATATTATTTTTTTGTTTGCTTATAAAAAAACTTTGTCTTATTATATTCATTTAAATGGGAAATACTGCTTATAAAAATCTTGACCCTTTTTTTATTGAAATACCCTTTTTTTGACCCCTTTTTCTGGAAAATCCCCTTTTTGTGACCCTTTTCGAAAATTTCCAACGGTAACCCTGCAATACATGATAGAAACAACTGAAAACGGATTTGAATTTAGCGCAGTAGTTTATTCATAAATTTTTATTTAAAACGATTTTTTGATGGCCAGTGTTACTAATAAAACTTGGATCTTAAACATGTCATTAAGTTTTTTATTTAAATTTTATTTAGCGCTTTTTGATTGGAGACACGGCGCTTTTTGATTAGAAATAGTTCACAACCCTGACTAACAGCCTATCTGAGCTACCTAAACAAGAGCGGCAAGCGTTTTTTTAAACATGAAAATTCTATTGCCAATACATTTTCAATAAAATAAAACGGCCAAGCGATCTATCAAATAAGATTTCCCAGCCGGGTGGTGTTAAATTCGCGTTCTAAAGGTTTATTTCGTATAAACTGCGAAAAACTTAAAAGCTTTGACATAAAACAGACGCTTGCCGCTCTTATTTAGGTAGCTCGGTATGCTAGCTGGATAACCAGGGTTGTGAACTATTTCTAATCAAAAAGCGCCGTGTCTCCAATCAAAAAGCGCTAAATAAAATTTAAATAAAAAACTTAATGACATGTTTAAGATCCAAGTTTTATTACTAACACTGGCCGTCAAAAAAAATCGTTTTAAATAAAAATTTATGAAAAACAAAGATACTACTGCGCTAAATTCAAATCCGTTTTCAGTTGTTTCTATCATGTCTTGTTCTTTTATGGGCTAGACTTATATTTTGACCGAAATAAGGCATTTATGCTACATATATTTTATCATAACTTGAGAACGATATTGATATTTTACAAATAATTATTTTATATTTTGTATTATATTTTTCCATGCAAATTAGTATTTTTATCATTTATCAGAAATCCAGGTATATTATGAATAAAAAAAGCAAGAAATCAGTAAACAAAATGTTAACTAGACGTGATTGAATAAACTATTTGCATTTAGCACGCTAAAGTGAATTAAAATCACATAATCAAGTTCTCTAGATCGACTTTTTTTTAGTTTTTTGCCGAGCAGTGTTAATAAAACATTAATATTTTTAAAAAGCCTTTTCTGATATTTAAGGAAGATTAAAGTAATATAATTTCAACTATACACGGAAAGAATTATTAACTAATTCACCAGAAAATATGTCTTGAACCACGAAAATGTTGCACTATTCTCGTCCAAGCCAAAAATTTCTTATTGTATATAAACATAAGCAAAAAGTTGTGACTCAAAGCGAACTAAAATTTACTAAAATACAGCTAAAAAATTAATTTTAATTCTATAGTTACTTAAATCAAGTTTTCTTTGCTTTTTATTTTACAAAATCAGAAGAAAAGCCTAAAAGTTTTCTATAAAAACGTATAGCACTTGTTAGTTTATAAAAAAAACTTTGTTTCTTGATGCTATTTTAAAATCAGACTAATATTAAATAAATGCTTCTTGAAATTTTTGATCATATACCAAAAACGTGAATTTTTTAATCATGAGAAAATGTTTCTTTATTTAAGATACTTTTACTTAATACGAACAAAATAAGTTAAAATCAGTTATTTAGTTTTGAATTTTCTTGTTTTAAGAAACGAAATGGATTTCTTTAGAAAATAAACTTCTTTCCTTGTATAGAATGCTTTTCAGAGTAAAGTATTTTCAAAACGGAAACAAATTTTGGTTAAATGTGTCTTGATTTTAATGTATGCAAATAAAAGTACAAAAATGTTGGGTATCAATAAAAGCGCTCTTTTTAAAAAAAGCGCTAAGGAAAAAATATGCGCCTTTTCGACAGTTAAAAAGCGCTTAATCTAGCGCCAAAGGCGCTAAATTGGCAACTCTGCTATTGTGCACAGAAAACAGTGTTGCCACTTTGTGGGTAATAACCCGAATTTGGTATAATTTTTACTGTCGTGGGTAGAGCGTGGGTAATTTCTATTAGGTGTAATTCAAGTGTAATTTGAAATTCTTACTTCAGATCCCAAATAGAATCAAGATTCGATATCAGTGATAACATTTATTTCTTTTTAAATACTGTTGATAAAAAATGCACAGTCTTCGGAACCAAAGTATCGGTGGCTTTTTAAGAAAAGTCTTCCATCATTAAATATATATATTTTCCAAAGTTCGATAATGAATGTCGCAAGACAACTCTTAGATTTGGATAAAGATTACTTACATAATGATTAAGAACCTAAAGTCTATTGAAAAAAGTTATTCAAATTAAAAACTAGCCTGGGGGAAGAAATGTTTCCAATATTCAAACATATAACTAATTTTATTTTTATCTGGCAACGTTTAGTTTAAAAAATATTTAACGCCCTTAACTATTGTTAAACTGAATTACAGTTATAAACGGTATTATTTTAAAACCATGAAACTTAAAATGGTAGACAATACAAAAAATTAATTTTAATCGCAAACAGGCACCGCGCCTGTCCTTGACGAAATGCATTGCAGACGTCCAATTTTGATCTTCTTTTTCGAGCATTGCTGGCTGCATGTCACGGATAAAATGAACAATGTTAACATCCAGGACGTCAATTTTTGCTGGTTTATCAGCACAAACCAGTGACTTCACAGCCCTACGGAAAACAATCAAGAGGTGTCACATCGCGCGGCCTTGAAGTCTAATTGACAGTTTATTTTCTCTAAGTCAAAACATCACCTTAATTTGTGAAAAAATAAGTTACGTCATTTTAATCATGAAGTCGCCTACAAGTTGCGAAAATCGATGGCTGAAAGTCAATGTGAATAATTTGGTGGCGTTGTTCAGGAATGAATATATTTATGATGATGTGCCTGAGCAAAAAGTGAGAGCAGTTGACAGTTCGTTTGACTGCTATCCTTCGTAAGCTCTATCGGGCTTAAAAAAAAAACACCAATTTTAAAGGAATAGCAATGAGAATTTTTAACCTTCCCTAACCAAATGTGGAAGTTAAACTCATCATTTTAGGAGTTTTATTTTATGTGCTTTTAATTGTTTTTTTTTTTTTTTTGTTATTTTATTTTTGTTAATTTATTTTAAACAACAATAAGAATCTTAACAGTTTGATCCAGTGTTCGAAAATAAACACTAAATATCGTTTCTTAATGTTCGGTTCGGTAGATTTGTGGAAAACACAAACGGTAATAGTGTTTGTGTAGAAAATCATTAAAAAAATAACGTTTCCCTGTTAGTCATCTTTCGAACAAAAAATATTACTGTTTTTATCAAACTCAACAAAAGAAATGAACATTTAATTCCGTTCGTTTTTTTTTTAAACCACAAACTTCAATGTGTTCTGTTCGGCTCGTTAATGTTTGTCGCTTTTGGCTGATAAAAAAAACGAAACATTTTTTACAAAAACAAAATACACACACGAAAAAAACATTATAGAACATTAAAACATAATGTTTGTCTACAGTATCACTACAATTGTTCTGTTTTTTAACGAGGAACCGAACATTATATAATGTTCGGTTCTTTCTTGAAAATGGTTACGAACGTTATTAAGGGCTATGTATGTCTACACAATCACTAAAAAAATAGATATCGTTCCTGTGTGTGCGAACCGAACGTTAAATAATGTAGTGTTTATTTTCGAACACTGGTTTGATCTTCTTTCAATGAGTTTGTTGTATTTTTGCTTCTTTGTAAATGTCTTTTTATTAAATATTCATTCAATTTTATATCAAGTGTAATTTCATTTGAACAGGGTAATTTTGCTTAATCTCAAGTGTAATTTTGAATTTTGCTGGTGGTAACACTGACAGAAAATGAAGATTTGGATAACACTGATCTACAGTGATGTCAACTTAGTGCTTTTGGCACTATTTATGGTGCTTTTTGATTCCTCAAAACGCCAAAATTTGATCCATAGTGCCAAACTAAAAAAAGCACTAACTTGGTGCTTTTTCAATTTTTCGTTAGTGCCTTTAGTGCTTTTTACAATTTTTATTTTTTTTTCAACATTTTTTAAAACTACGATTATATAGGTACAATTTTGAGAATGCTTGTAAAGATTTTATGATTTCAAATGACAAAAAAGTGATAAAAGAAAGTAACATTCGTTTTACGAGACAAAAGCCTAGGCTTCCTAGCAATTTGGACATTTTACGAAACGATGCACTTTTTAGCGTTGACAACATATTAGTAATAGTAATAAAAACGATGTATTTCGGTAAACATTTTTTTTAAGATGTAGACACTGTTTCAAAAATAGAATATGGATTCGAAAATATATGGAATTGTTAAACAACATGCAGTCGGAAACCGTACAAATAAAACGCAAAGACTTTAAAAACAAAAAAAAGAGCAGAAGCTTGGTATATGCAAAGTGTTAAATAAATTAAAAACAGCTGACAGAAAATACTTTCTTTAACGAGCGTTGTATAACCTGCCTTTTTTCATGCGCTTTAGTTTTCGACGTGTTGTGCACTTATACCTTATGTGTGTTCTTTATTCAGAAGCGTACATATGTTTAAATAATTGGATAATATCAAAAGTCAATTGTTTCATTTAACTTTGCACGATTTTAATTTATATATATTTTAACGATACAATTTAAAGATGTTTATTAAAATATATGCTGTCATTAAGTTTTATAAACAATGGTCGGTCATTAAAAATTTTCGGTAATTGCAACAGGCCAAATGATTTGGATGATATTATTTTCATTGAAGATAATAATAATACATTTAAAAATTTAAAAAAATGTTTATATACAAATGTAAATATATTTATTATTTAATCTTAAATGAAAATTGGACCCATCAAAGCCGTCGCTATTTTTTTAAATTATGGAGGTGTTTAATTAAATTGTAAAAATGCCTTAGTGCTTTTTTTACGCTTTCTGAGCAGCGTTACCGTTGTGATACTAAAGTATCAATTTGACCCTTTTTCGACGGTGTTGATACCTTTTATGACCCTTTTTTTATATTATACTTTTGTATCATTATCACCTATTTTATGACACTTTTTGACCCTTTCCAGCTATTTCCAGCTCTCACATTTTGGTTTTTGTCAACACTGCGGAACAGAAGTGCTAAAGGTGTTATGATACTTGCTATTTATTGTATTGGATTTTTTTAGGATTGACTGAATGAAACAACAAATGCGAGAAAGAACAAGAAATACAATTTGATAAAATGTAAACAAAACAAACAATACTGCCCACGTTTTTTCCCCACAAAAAACCGTCATAAAAGCTAAAAATCGCAAAACAAAAGTTAAAAACCGTTTCTTTCGATGTAAAACTAAAAAAATTGGCAACAGTGCTAACAATTAATCTGGAAATGTCAAATTAAAGTTGACAAATTTTATATTTTTTTTGACAGTCTTAGATTATTTATCGATAACACATGTATATTTGTTTGACATTTTAAGATTTTTTATGATATAATCATACTCTTTACACTTAGTCAGTTTTCCTATGCAAATATATGTTCTGTTCTGCACTGTTCTCCAATATAGAAAAAATACAAAAAATAGCAAGTATCATAACAGCTTAAACAAATGTTTTCGAAATAAGCATTGCTTGATATGGAACAGACTCAAAGTATAAACTTACAATTCCATGCTTTCTTCTCCTTGATTTTGGATAGTAAAGTACAATTTCCCTAAAAGCAAACATAACTCATATAAATATTTGTTATGTTTTTGCTCTCTTAAAGAGTAGCATGTTTTATTCAAAAAAATTCGCCCTTAATAATGGCAAAAGGTATTGAACTTTTCGCCTTCTTTTGAATCGACAGTGTTGAGAGTGCCCTAACAGGAATGAAAACAAGAGGTAAAAATTGCTAAATTAGCGGAAATTCCCATATATTTGGTAACAGCGGTATGGTAACAGCGGTAAAAGCTTTAAAAAATCTGACACTTAAAGGAAAAAATCGCTTTAATCGAGAAAATGGTTACAATTTGCGAACGATTGCAAAATTTAAAACAAACACTAAAATTATTTTACATCACTAAATCGGAAAATTACATTAAAAGTATTAAAAAATTAGCTATAATGATAAATAATAAACATTTTGTCAGGTGTTTAAAATAGGACAGAGCATTCCATAAAAAAATTAAGTTTTTTGAGCTCTTCCTACCTGAAATATTATTTTTTTGTTTGCTTATAAAAAAACTTGATCTTATTATGTTCATTAAAATGGGAAATCTGCTAATAAAAAACTTGACCCTTTTTTTATTGAAATACCCTTTTTTTGACCCCTTTTTCTGGAAAATACCCTTTTTGTGACCCTTTTCGAAAATTTCCAACGGTAATCCTGTTTCTGAGACTCGAAATAGTGCTTTTTAGTGCTTGTTTTAAATTTTAAAGTGCTTTTTGCTCTTAAAAAGTTGGCATCACTGCTGATCTAGACTTGCAGTAAACTAACGCTGCCTGCCCCTACTAGGGGCTTCCTAGTTGAGGATGTGAAATTTATATAATAATGTCGGGACGGCGCGAACGCCATTCCCGGCTACCAAAAATTACACGCACGAGTTATTCGCATTAGGAATAATCGCGGAGGTCAACTCAACCGAAGGTGCAATGGTCAAGCCTCACTCCGGGGGAACCGCCTTCATGATCACGGTAACCCCTACGCCAGGTAAGTATGCTTTTCTCTGAACAAACTTAAGTTCTTAACAGATATCATTTATAAACTGAATAAGAATTGTTTTAAAAAAGAAACCAAGTGCGAAGAACATTTAGTTTATCTCAGGGTTGATAAAGTATGTACAATTGTACTTTTTTGGTACAATATAAAATAAAAAGAACGCTGGTACCCCTGTGACTCATTTAGTACTACATACTTCCAAATTTTTCAAACCTACATATTTATAATTGATATAAAATGGCAACTCGTATTTACTGTCCAATGAATATAAGCGGAGTCTAGTGTTTGGTGCAAATAGTCTTGCAAAAATGCAAAATGTCACAGCTTTTTTATGAAATCTAGGCGAAACTCTATTTCTTGTTGTTGGATTTAGCAAAACAGCTTTGATATTTTGCATTTTCTCTTTTGCAAGACCATTTGCACCAAACAATGAACTTTGCTGTTGTGAATAAATTTTTGCACTTGTTCATTGAACAACTGCTTATGACACATTATAAATTTAGTGTCAGCGGAAGCATATAAACGTGCATTTTCTGATGATATTGACAAGTTTCTGCAAAAGTTATACACAGTAGAAGAGACGAATTCCTCTCAGATTATTTTGGAACGAACTCATAATATTTTCAAATATTTGTCAACAAGATGGTTGACATGTCAAAAAGTAATCAAAACAATTTTGGAACAGTTGGAGCCCACTCCACTATTATTCTACTCCGAATTATTTTGAAGAGATTGTGTTTTGAGAAGTATTTGTAAATTTTCCACAAAAAAAAAAACGATAAATTCTAAAAAGTGTATAAAACACTCTCTGGCGGCAATCAAAAATAAAAATTAATGAATTTCTCGATCCTAAAAACCGCATGATACAGGTCTTGCTAAATTAAGTACAAATTGTTTGCCTCTATTTTTGAATATTATGGAAATCTAACTATTTTGAAAATCCGGGGCTCGAAATTAATTTTTGACCTATTGTTTCTTTGGCAAAGTTTCTTGGAATGACTTATAGAATAAGAATCGCGATGTGCTTTTGACGGGAAAAAATTTTACCCACCCTATTATTATGTATAATTACCATTTGTTTTTGTTGTATTAAATTTTTGTTTTTAAAAATAAAATAATTTATAAAAAAAAAAGTTTTAGTACTATTGGGGCCGAAAAAGTACGATTTTAAAATTTAAAAATGTATCATCCCTGGTTTATCTCAAAGTACGCTGCTTTTCAGGGATGATAAATGACATTCTACAAATTGTACTCAATTCTGTAAAAATGGTACTATTTTACCCTTATTGCACTTAAATTAAATAAATATTTTTTAACTATGTAGTTGTGTTATTAGAACAACAAAAAATTTACGTACATACTTTAAAATTCACTGTGCTATACATATATATATATAGGGTGTCTCAGTCCTGTGTCTATTTCTCACCGGTGACGCGTAGTATATCGGATTTAAGCTCAGGAACTGTTTCTAGTTTTTCGCATAAACGCGACATTTCACCAAACCCCACAAAAAATAGCATGGCGTAAAATCGCCTAATCTTGGTGGCCAGTCGACATCAGAGTTTCTTGAGATATTTGTTTTGGAAATCGTTTATCGCAATAAATCGATTCCTTCATCTCCGGTGTGGCAGGAGACACCGTTTTGCTGAAACCGCATGTCGTCCAGATCTAGCGGAACAGTTAAGGCCACAGTCACTGCAATTTCGGGCTCATGTTCAAAAAAGTAAGACCCAACCACGCCACTTGACCATCGGTAAAACCGACTTTTTTCGAGCGGTCTCAGCATAACTTTCTAAATTTTTTAAATAAATTTTCATAATTATTATTAATAATCTGAATAAACATATGTGAAAAGCTACCAAATTTCAGAGCTTCCACTTGCGCAAAAAAATTACACAAAATTAAAAATGTGCACTCTTATTGAGACATCCTTTATGTGAAATAATAAGGAATTCAGATAGATTTTTAGCTTGTTTTGATGGAATTGGTAGAGGAAAAGAATAAAAATGCATTTAACTAAGGATGTAACAAGTCCAAAAATTTCTTAAAAAGTATATTTATATGTATATAACGCCCTCATAATTAAAATCAAGTATTAAGTCTTCGCCTAAATCCCATATAAGAGCATGTACTTATAAAGTTCATACTATGCATTTACATTAGGGCTGCCAGAAGTTTGAACCTATCAACCAGGACACATGGAAAAAATGGAAAAAAAAATTACACAAACAGAAAAGTTTTTTAATACATATGTATGTAGTATATCGCACCCAAAATACTAAAGGGTCACAACTCAAAATGACTTTTTTCATAAATTAATTCTCATTTCACATCTCTAGCTACTTACAAAATTTAAAAAGGCATAGCAAAACTTTCTTGAAATTGGACTTTTTCCATAAGGGAACAAATTTTTTTTTTAAATATTAACACCATTTTTACATAAACAGTTTTTTTGGCTCTCCTGAAATTTTAAGAATTTTTATTTTTAAATCCAACAATATACATATTAGAGTTGTCAACCGATTAAGAATAATTCGATTAATCGATCAAACAAAAACAAACTCTTGTTCGAATAATTTTAAAATGGCGATTTTCGAATAACGAATAAATTGATTAAATTATGTCGATTAATCGAACAATTTTTTTTTTAGTAAAAAATAAATTAATAAAAGACTAATAAGAAATAAAAGCTTAGAATTTGATTTATTCTCATACGTTTTAAGTGATTTTATACAAATTGTAGAAAAAGTAAAAAATGTTGTTGTATTGTTGTATCATTGTAATTAATCTCAATGTTTAGTAGGCAAAAACCGTGTTAAGTATTCATTGTATTCCAAAAATGTGTCTTATGTTCGTATTAAACAAATCTTTGACAAACAATTGTAACAGCTGTTTTCTTTTTAAATCAAACGTTAAACAATTTTCATGAAATGTTGATTAAGTTAATCAGAGCCGTTCACATTACATTTGAGATGATTTAGATGACAGATGATAAAGAAAAAAAAATGCAACAAACAAATTTAAATTTCTTTAAATTATTAAAAACGGATAAAAATACTTTAATAAAGTGATCAGAACATCATTTTAAACATATTAATTAAAGAATTGTGAAAACTTACGAGTTATTTAAAGTCAAATAAAAACATTAAGAAGAAATCATGGTCGGTTGTACACGAGGCGGGTACTTACATGGTGACCGATTCTATATTATACTCAGTTTGAGGTATGTTCAGAGGATTCGATGTGGTTAATGAACTGATTAAGTTTAATTAACAAATAACTTCAATATATGGTTAATCATCTTAATTTTCATGTGATTAGAGCTTAATCACGCTCGAGTTGCTTAAACGCGTTTAAAGTGTGAATATAGCATAAGTGTCACAACATTACAATTGAAAACGATGTAGTAGAAGATAATCCAACGACATCAAAATATGCCGAACCTCTTCCAATGAAAAAATACATACAGAGAGACAGCGGTTTTTTTTATAGAAGAAGTTGTACGCAGAAGTTTGGCTGAAGATGGAAGGTCTGCAAACGCCTTTCGAAAATCCAAAGTTGTATCGGATTATTTAAGAATTAAGGATTTTACGATTCCTTTAAGTAATACAACGATATGGACCTAAGATGAAAAGTTGTACGCATCAAAAAAAGAAGTCATAGTGGATTTGAGAAAAAATAAAGAAGAAAATGGAAGATTTTCCATAGTTGCAAATTAACGGACGGATGTATCTTATTTAAAATATGTAATTTTTTTTATTCGTTATTCTCATCGATTAATCGAATAATTTTTCAGATTTAATCGTTAGATCGAACGAACAAAAACAATTATTTGAATTATTCGAACAAAGCTAAAAGGCGAATAATTGACAACTCTAATACATATATTAAAAAAAATAAGCGTGTACTTCATGTACACAAAAACGATGAAAATTAATAAAAATTTGAGCTTAAAATGTTCTAAACTAAAATAATTTTCAGAAGATTGTACTTTTTCTAGAACTTCATTTTGGTCTTAGATATAGTTATAAAACAGGCAGCATGTCATATTAAAATAAAACTTACATTGAATAATACTCTCCAGTGTTTCAGTCTTTAACGAGTTTCTTTCTTTAGTCCATTGAGGAGACTAAGTACCAAGGCGAATTCACCCCAGGTAATTTCGGCACTACAACAAGTACAACTCGTACAAGAACCACAAGCAATTTGTTTTTGTAAAATCATTGTGCAATGGTAAAAACAGAAATAAAACAAAACAGAAACAAAGATAATAAAAGAGAATAAACAAAATTTTGACATCCAACAGTGATTTTAGCTAAAGAAAAAAGTTATCAGCAGGGCTTCTAAGACCACCTGTAATAAATTCGCCTTGCTAAGTACTCAACTTGAAAAAAAAAAACAAACTCTTTTGATTTTTCTTTAACCAACTCGACAACTGTCAAACTAATCAATTGACAAAGCCAGACACGCTTTGATTTGGACAACAACCGACTTAATTGACAATTGAATTGAAACGTGTATGGGCTGCCTTAGAAAAAGCTATTTGTTATAGGTTTTCGATTACTTATAAAAGTTGTTTACACGGTATAACTTTTTACAGCAACTAGTTGAAAGAAAATTTGAAAGTCTGAGTTCATACGGCTCATGTCTTATTGCTACTTTATAGGCGAGAGAGACGAGGTGAAAAGAAACGAGTACACAGATGCATGTACTGTCTTTACGTTTTGCTTTTTCATTCGTTGTTTAATTTTGTTATTGTTTTCAATATCAAAAAAGCACATGTCGTCAACATGACATGAATCATTTGAACGCTATTTCATGTTCAAAGCAGAAAAAGGAAGAATCTTGTCAATAAGACATGAGCCGTATGAACTCAGACAAAGAGGATTGACTATCATCTAATATTATTGAAAGCTTTTACCAGCTTTACACCAGATAACAGTTGAATTTAATTAAAGTTGTTTTTACAATTACCTTATGTTAGCAGTGTTATAACAGAAATCTTAACCTTTGCTAACAACTAAAACTAGCAAAAACTAATTTGGTTGTCTTGACCTGTACAAAAAACCAGGACAATTTAATATTGGACCAGGACAAGTAGTCTAAAACCAGGACAATCCTGGAAAACCAGGAAGTATGGCAGGCCTAATTTACATACATACTTATACATATATGCATAAAAATTTAACTTAAAACCTACAAAAAGAACTTAAGTAAGGAACATAACATAATTATTTTTTTGACATAAGATTTTTGTTAATTAAAAACTATAACAACAAGATTCATTAGACTGAAGAAAATCTTTTGTCTGAATTTAATTCGATACAAAATTTTTAAGTTTTACTAAACATATATTTTGAGTACTTTTGCAATACTAATAGTACCGAAAAAAGTACAATTGTACTGACTATATCATCCCTGCTGTGTTTAATAAAATAAAATAATGGTGGTTGTTTTTGGATTTTTTTTAGTAAGCAGCGTTGCCGTAGTGCTCCTAAAGTGGAAAATTTTACCGTCTTTGTGGGCTATGCCACTCTGATGACTCTTTTTTTTAAGTATACTCTTGTATCATTATAAAGCAATTCATGCTTTTAACCCTTATGTGTGTGGACAGGTACCTGTGTACCTATTGCGTTTTCAAATCGAAATTTTTTATATAAGATTTTAGTCTACAATTCTACAATTTCATGAGAATTTCTAACTTTTTGTTATTATTATATTTTCATAAGTGTTTATATACAATATGAGTTGGGGGGGGGGGGGGGGCGTGGCATACGGGGGGGGGGGCGTGGCATACCAATTTGCTTTTTGCACCCTTGATAGGGTGAATAGGTACCTGGGTACCTGTATACGTTTTATACTACAAATTTTTTTTTTTTTGGGTGTAGGATTTTAAAAAATTATATGAAAAGGAGAAAACCAGAGTAAAATTCTAATATTATATCATTAAACATCGATTGTTTGTACAATACAAGGCAAAAAATTAGATTTCTCATACAATTTCCATGAAGGTACCCAGGTACCTATCCACCCTATAGAAGGTGTTTTATATTACAAATTTTTTTTTTGGGTGTAGAATTTTAAAAAATATATGAAAAGGAGAAAACCAGAGTAAAATTCTAATATTATATCATTAACCATCGATTGTTGGTACAATACAAGACAAAAAATTAGATTTCTCATACAATTTGCATGAAGGTACCCAGGTACCTATCCACCCTATAGAAGGTGTTTTTTTTTCCACACACATAAGGGTTAAAAATGGCCTGTTGCAATTACCGAAAATTTGCAGTGACCGATGATTCTTTATAAAACTTAATGACATCCCAAATTTTAATAAAAAAAAACCTTATATTTTATCGTTTAAATAAATCTAAATTAAAATCGTGCAAAGTTTAATAAAACAATTGGAGTATGATATTATCCAATTATTTTAACCTATGTACGCTTCTGAATAAAGAACACATATAAGGTGTAAAATAGAAAAAACATGTATGTTTGTATGCTGATACTTAGTCAAACCTTATTGCAATAGCACTTGAGGTGGAAGTGCACGACACGCGGTTATTTGGAGACAAGTGTCGTGCGTTTAAAAACTAAAGCGCATGAACAATGGCAGGTTACACAACGCTCGTTATAAAAGCATTATCTGTCATCTATCTATTTATAATTACCATTTTGCTTATTACGGCTTAACTTTGCTCAACTTTTTAAAGTCATTGCGTTCTTTTGTATGGTTTTCGACTGCAAGTTTTTTAACTTTTCAATACGTTTTTTCTACATGACTCAAAATCGTTGTTTATTTTTCTATTCACAATTTCTTATATTTTCCAAGCCATTTTCTATTTTTGAAACAGTGTCTACATCTTTAAAACAATGTTTACCGCAACAAATACATCGTTTTATTACGATTTCTAAATATGTTGTCAACGCTAAAAAGTAAACGTTTTGTAAAATTTCCATATTGCCAGGAAGCAGGTAAAACGAATGCAACTTTCTTTTATCACTTTACAATTATATTGCAAGTGTATGGGCCGCTTAAAGCGGAAAAATTGTGGTTTAAGGTTATAAATTTAAAAATCATATTTAATATTAAGTCTGAATTCATACGGCTCATGTCTTATTCACAAAATTCTTCCTTTTTCTTCTTTAAACATGAATTGGCGTTAACATAGCGTCTTCACCTGACAATTTTTTGTCATACCAAACGTCAAACTTCATATTAAAAAAACGCTGACAAAAATTTTCGAGTTTTTTTATATAGACTTTGACGTTTGGTAAGACAAAAAATTGTCAGGTGAAGACGCTATGTAAAATGATTAATGTCATGTTGACGACATGTGCTTTTTCGATATTGAAAACAATAACAAAATTAAACAACGAAAGAAAAAGCAAAACGTAAAGACAGTACATGCATCTGTGTACTCGTTTATTTTCCCCTCGTCCCTCTCGCCTATAAAGTAGCAATCTTGTCAATAATACAAGAGCCGTATGAACTCAGTTATTTATTTTATTTAAGTTATTTGTGTCATTTTTTTCTTATAAATGCCCGTTTTTATATGCCTGAAACTTTTTACTTTGAAATTCCCATTTTTTGACTTTTTCCAACGGCAACGCTGCTTGCTAATAGCTTTTTAATGACACGATAGTTTTGCTTGTTGTTGTTAAGTGCTTACTCACAGTGTGCGTACTTTTACAATGGTAGCGATAGCAACAAATTCTGCTATAACTTTAAGTTTTAGATTTTTATGGACATTTTTAATTCAAGGTAAGAATTTTTTTTTAATTAAGATTAGAAAAAACGATTGTAATATGTATTTTCCATTTTTGTTGAATGCATTATTGGTATACATATAATTTTGGTTGCGTAAAATACATTTATTTTGCTTAAGGAGTTGTGGCTTGTAGTTTTCTGTTTAAATTGTGGTTTGTAAGTCATATGATGCAAAACATTTACAAGTCCATATCGAACTTGTTGAACAATACTGTATTTACTCAAACATTTTCAGTAGAAGCAAAACAATTTTTAATTTTACATTACAGCAGTGATGTTAACTTATATTTTTTCATTACCTTACGGCCCTCTAAAAATTACCGTTTTTGAGAAGAAATTACCGTACGCAAAGATTTTTAATCAAAACATTACTGTGCTGTTTTCAATTGACTGGCGATTGATTGTGTAGTAAAATTTTTATGAAAAGCACTCAGTCCATTGCCTGTCATTTGGAAATAGCACATAAGAGCAGTATTCATAAACCATTTACATATTTAAATTTAAAATGATAATTAGTATTGTGGTAATTTTGTTGAACTATTTATAGTTTTTAATCCATACAAATAACAATTTTAATTAATTTTCATGTTGTAAAATTCCTTTCTTCATAAAAATAATTTAATGAAAATTAAATTTTATTAACTTAAGCCTGATTAAAAATATTGAAAATTTTGATTAAATTTAAAATGTGTTTTATGAAAATTTTTGTCTTAAAATACATTTTTAACAAAAATTTTATGAATAAGGCAGTTAAATAATTTTCAATAAAATCAATCCATCTGTACTTAACTTTAGCCACATTTAAGCGCGGCTATTTTATGTTTAAGAAATGTTGATTTTAAAACAAACAAAAAGTTAAATATAAAATTAATAATGTACAAGAGTAATTTAATTTTTCGTATCTTGCACTTATAGGTTTTACGAAAACATTTGGAGAAACTTAATGTTCTTAAATTTTTGTATAACATTTATCCATTTTTTTAATCTAAAATGGTCGTTAAAATTATAAAACCTACAAAAATTCAAATTTCTTTAAATTACCGTGTTTTAAATAAAATTACCTTGCTACCTTTTGCGGCCCAAAATTACCCTAAAAAAGGGTAATTACCGTACGGTTAGCATCACTGCATTACAGGCATATGTAAAAGAATTTTAAAGCAAACCGTTTTATTATCAAAAAGTGGACAAAATAGCACGATATTTTTCAGAGGCTAGATATGAATATTAACCCAGTAAAAAATGTGCTCAAAAGGAGCAGGTATATTTTTATTTTTTTTTCGCTTTAAAACCTTCTTCGTTGTCAGCACTAACATATAAGCTTTTTGTATGTTTTATTCTTTATCATTTACTGCTTTATAAGAGCTCTATAATTAAAGCGCTTGATTATGCGCTTTTTCTCTGTAGTGCTTCAAAAAAACCCAAATATTTTTTTACTGGGACGTGTCGATTTTCTAATAAGGGTGTGTGTGAAACGGTAGCAAAGTGCTCATGGAAGTAAAATTTTGACACTATTGAGGTGAATAAAATTTCACTAGCCCTAGGGGCTAGTATAAATTTTGACATTAGTGTAGAAATTTTCGACAACCACAAAATTATTTTTTTTTCATCAAATTTGTTTAAACAAAATAAAAAATAATATGGAAGCAGGACCAGTGGCAAAAAAAAAATTAAATAGAATTATACAAGATGTAAATATTTAATATGTAGGTATAAGCTTTTTTGCCCACACCTTTTGTAAAATTTGTTAATATCTCAGAACGAATTCATCAAATAGTTGTGACGATCTCATGTCCAACATAATTGAAATGATTATTGGTAAACGTTTGTTTAATTTATTGATTTTTACAAAACTATTAGCAATTGTTTTTTTCTTTATGTCAAAATTTTACGTTGTCAAAAATGTTACAATTTCACACAGCACAAATATGAAAATTTTTTACCACAAACAAATTTCTATTCACCATAGAACTTTGCTACCGTTTCACACACACCCTAATAGCCTTTTCACACTTGTCAACATTTAACATCAATTTGCGAAAATGTTGGAATTTTCCCATAAGAAATACATAGGGCTAAAAATCTAAATTTTATTCCCTATTACATTCTTCGATTCTTTTAGTGTCATCACTAGAATAGTGGCAATAAATTCTGTTATTATTGTGGCATCACTGACAAAATGGAAGTTGCTTTGAAAGCAGCGTTACCATTTCTCAAGTTTTTCCTTTTTTGCAAGCCTTATTTTGCTAAATTTTGCTAAAATTATTAAACGAAATGAATTAGAAATACATTTTGGTGTTATCTTTTGAAATGTTGGCACTTTTGTAGAAAAAAAGTATTTTAAAAAAATAAAAGATTTTTTTCAGAAATGGTGACATTTTTACTGACAGTAGAAGTTAGATGTTTCAAGTGTGAACGCGTATTTCACATTTTCAATATTTTCCATGTGTTCCTCCGAAATGTATGCAAGTGTACAAAGGGTATAAGTGAAAAATTTTAAATTGTTCCTATACATCTGCACTATTGTTGAACAAGGACGTTATTTACAGATTTATTTTTATAGGCATAACCAGGCCTGCCAGATAAATTTGTGAGAAAATCGTCAGTTTCCTGAGAAAAAATAAAAAAAATCGTCTTTATCGTTTCGAAAAATCGTCAAAAAAAATCGGACAACTTAAAATTTAGTTTTTTGTAAACAATTTTTACTGAATTTTATAAAAAAAAAACGGAACAAGTCTAGTTTACCAACGCAGCTTTAAATAAAAAAAAAAGTACATAGGGTGATAAAAAATTTAAAAATAAGAAGAAAATATAAAAAATGGCAAAATTCTCGGAAACGCATAGTTTCCGAGTTATGGACCTCTGAAGTTTTTATATAAACTTGCGATTTCCCTCTACATTTCTGAACGTATATGGCCAATATTGGTATTATTTTAAAGCATTTGAACAGATCTTTCTGGAAATGCAAAATTTATTTAAAACTTTTTAAATCTTTAGCTCCTAATACTGTTTTTACAAAATTTATATCAAAATGTTACGAAAGTGCACTAGGTAATAAAATGTCATCAAATAAACCCCAGCTTCTCTAAATAAAGCTGCTCTATGTTATAACAAACACCGGCTTCGCTAAATTAAGCTTCTCTGCATAGGCGGCCTTCGGCCGGGCGCAAAGATTTTCTCCTCTATGGTATAACAAACACCGGCTTCGCTAACTAAAGCTTCTCTGCATAGACGGCCTTCGGCTTGGCGCAAGGATTTTCTCCTTTATGGTATAACAAACACCGGCTTCGCTAACTAAAGCTTCTCTGCATAGACGGCCTTCGGCCGGGCGCAAGGATTATCTCCTTTATGGTATAACAAACACCGGCTTCGCTAAATAAAGCTTCTCCGCATAGCCGGCTCCTTAATCCTTAATGGAATAATAATATTTAAATAAAATTTTTATATCTAGAAAAATGTATTCAAAAGCTTTTAAATGATACCAATATTAGCTATATTCGTTCAAAAATGTAGTGGGAAATCGCAAACTTATATGAAAACTTCAAAGGTAACTCTGAAGGTGCAGTGAAATAACGCCGGGAGAAATAACACCGGTGGGTGTAATTTCCCGATGAAAAGGAAATAACGCCGGCCGGCCTTATTTCCTATTGCGAAAAGAAAGACCCCCGGGGTGTTATTTCCTCTTTAAAGCAGACTTTATTTCTTTTTGCAAGAGGAAATAAAGCCGACCGGCGTTTTGGTCAATGAAGAATTAAAATCAATAATGACAATTAACAACAAATGTGCTCTAAGCAGAAATAAAATTTTAACTAAAGCTTCTCTGTATAGCCGGCCTTCGGCCGGGCGCAAGGATTTTCTCCTCTATGGTATAAAAAAGACCGGCTTCGCTAACTAAAGCAACTCTGTATAGCCGGCCTTCGGCCGGGCGCAAGGATTTTCTCCTCCATGGTATAACAAACGCTGAAGTGAAATAACGCCGGCTTTATTTCCTCTTGCAAAAGGAAGTAAGACCCCCGGGGTGTTATTTCCTCTTTGGAGCCGGCGTTATTTCTTTTTGCAATAGGAAATAAGGCCGGCCGGCGTTATTTCCTTTTCATCGGGAAATTACACCCACCGGTGTTATTTCTCCCGGCGTTATTTCACTGCAGTAACTCTGAAACTATGCGTTTCCGAGAATTTTGTTTTTTTTATTTATTCTTCTTATTTTTCAATTTTCTATAACCCTATGTACTTTTTTCTTTATTTGGAGCTGCGTTGGTAAACTAGACTTAAGCCAAAAAAAACATTCAAACAATAACATATTTACTTCATACGCAGCTAGCATTTTCAATCGTGTAAGGGCTAATGGGAGTCTCATGAAGAGCGTTGTTAATCGTCGATGACCGCATTTTTTAATCGTAGATTTCCTCACACGAGAAAAACTGTAACACGTATAAGATTCTTCCATAGCACAGCGAAAGACGCTTCTTCAATCGTTGTGGAAATCGCTTAAGACTTGGTTTAAGATAACCTTACGAGACTTTCATGTCAAGAATCGTATGAGACTCATGTAGATATTATCTTATAACTCGTGAAATGCTCGCCGTATAATTGTTGAAAATACGATTTATACAGAGAGTCGTAAAAGGTTCATTCGATGATGATTTGACGAAAGGAAAACAAAGTGCACCATTTTTATTTTTAAATTAAAATCGGGTTTCGGAAAACAGCTAAGTACTTCTAAAGCCGTAACAAATAATGCTATTGTAATAAAACTTGGCACTTTACACTCTCAGCTTTCGTGAAGATTGGACCATAATTTATCATAGGCCCCATAAAAAGCCCACTCTCGAAAAACACTTTAGTACGCCTAAATCGGTTAAAAATATTGCTATTATATATTGTAATCAATTTTGGTCTGTCACAATTTTATATGACAATAAATTACACTGTCAACTTTCGTGCCGATCGGTCTATAACTAACTATTGGCACTATATAAAGCCTTATCTTGGAAAAAAAAACTTTAGCATGCGTTATACCGATTGGGCACAGCCTTTATTTATTTATTTTTTTTTTGAATAAAATAGCTAGGGAAGGTTAAAACCTGAGTATGTCACGTAATTTAAGAGTCGTATAATTTTGAAAAAGAAACCTTTAATGATGAAACAGAACTGAGTCTTCAACTTCAAGCAAAAATTTTAAAGCCCATAATTAAAACGTCGGCAGTAACTTCAAATTCTCGGTATTTAAAAAAAATCCAGCTATTTTAAATATTTAACGGTTTTGAAGTCCGATTTGATTTGGCTAGAGAATTTTCAAAAAAGTTATCAACAGTGCTAAAAAGTTACAATTTTGTTCCGTCTTCAAAATAAGATTAAGAGAATGTTGAAAAAAGAGATATACGATTGAATGTCTACGAATCCAACAGAAAATAAATAAGACGATGAATCTGAAAGAAGACACGGACAACATCAACATTAATTACGGGTTGTTTTAAATTGATAAACAAATTTAAAAAATGTTTTCACTGTGATATGTACTAGAATATAGGGATGGGCAAATTGGAAAAATATATCGATATATATCGAATCGATATTTTTTAAGATTATCGATATTAATTATTTCAAAAATATCGATATATCGAACGTATTACCAAATGAAAAAATTTAATATATACATATATGTATGCACAAATCTAATTATTATTCCAACTATATATAGGCACATATATTGTTCCAAAACCGCATAAAATAAATCTTTTCAAGTTCGTTTGACTTTACTGTTTTAATTAGGAATCTGCAAGGTGAAAACCCCGCTTCTTTCTTAATTCTTCTTCTAATACATGCAGTATACAACTAACCTGAAATGCTTAACATTAACACTAATATGATGTTAGTGTTAAGTATAGACTCATCATGTTAGATGTCTCATGTTATAACACGGTTGTTATTGCAAATGTTTTAACAACGCTTTTATAACCATGTTATATAAATTGTAGACGGGGAGTTATATGCATGCAGTGATACCAATTTTGAAATACATATTGTTTGAAAAACGGCTAAAAAACTTTTTTCTTCATATTGGCTTTGGTTTTCGAGATATACCGTTATTTCGAAAATTAGGGAGTTTGCACAACATATGTTCGCGTAACTCAAAAACGCTTTAGTTTATTGAAAAACAAAAAAAAAAAAACCGAAATTCCGCAATAAAATTTACTTTAAGAAAGGTAAAACGTTTTTGTTATATGCGCAGTCGTTTTAGAAAAATAATTTTTTTTTCTGGAAAAAAAAATAATTTTTTTATTAAAATTTCGGAATTTTTGTTTTTAAAAATTCATAAAAAATTGAAAAATGGAGCTATGCTTCTAATTTTATAGAGTCATATAAAAAAGCAATATTGCAAACAAAACAATTTATAAACGATTAAAATCTGTTCACAACTTTTGATTTTATGTATTCACAAAAGACGAAAAATTTTAATTAATTTAAGAATTTTATTAAACCGCCATATTTGTATAATTGAAATTCTTATATTTGGCCCGTGTAGTGCCTAGGATGCCTCAAGAAGGGTCAAATGTATGACTGGAGTTGGTCGTTGGCCGAATATAGCACTCCTACTTGTTCTATGGTCAGTTTATTTATTAATAAGTTAAAAAAGCAAATATTTTTGTATTTTAAATAAGTTCGCTTTATATATTTACAAAACAATAAAATTACACAAATATAAACAACAAATGCAAGTTTTACAACGATGGCATTTATTTAATATGTATGTATGTACATTTGTATGTTTACTGTATATCCACTTTTTATTTTATTTTCTAAAATTTTCATTTATTAACAACACAAGTTTTAACAATATTTTAACGCAAAATTCATAATTTACAAAATTATTAAGCAAAAACTGCATTTAAAGCTGTAAACACATGAGCCAAATCATAAACCAGCTGATTCGATTATCGGTTTTATTATAAAATAAATATTTGCATACATTTTTGAGAATGCAAATAGAAAAAAACCGCGCATAGTTCCGAATATTTGCCGTAACCTAATATTTCTTTTGGTTACCATCTTTACAAAATTAAATTAAATATATGTACATATAATAAAAAATTATAAAACTTTTTTTTTAATTTTTACTTACACATATTTTTTATAGCAAGTTTTTTTTAAAGAGATATTAATAATGACTTAAAATATTTAAAGGTCCATAACTCCTAAACTAGATCGTCAGGCGCAATAAAAACTAGATACACGTTTTTAAACAAGAATGTTAGCAACAATTTTTGGAACAAGACTGTTAGCAAAATCAAGACAAATATATAAAAAAAATTTACTCACATACAATTAAACACCATATGACACGTTCACGTATTTTTAGTAACCACCAATATATCAAGTCGACCGCAACGTTTACGTAAGAGTAACGAGGCCTTTATTGTGTGCAATTACCATTTAAAGATGGTGGGGTAATACCTACCACATTGCACAGTTGCATTTTTGGTACTTTTTTGGTATAAATATTGTCGATAGTGCAGTATTTCGATAGTGCCGTGCATAAATTTTAACCCTGCGGCCACACGGTGAAGTTTTTCTTGATAGTCTTTTACATATCGTTAGCTAAAATGCAAAAAGACGTAACTAACATAAATATAATTTTCCAGGAGAAGCAAAAAACTTTGTAAAGTGAAAACTATAAACATGTCAGAAAAACATGCATTGATAAATCGTCCATGGAATTCTTCAACCAATTTTCAAAGAAAACCATTTCATTATATTTTCTTAGAAAAAGAATGTGTAATTACGTCGTTTTGCATACATCAAACAAAAAAACTGGTAGTTACGTCCCTTTGTTTTTTGTTAATAAAAGCGCAATTTTTAATCGCAGAAGTGTAAAATTTTGTCAAGACATGTAGTTTTATAGCATTCATAATAATAAATCAAAAACTCGATTTTGAATTTTTTGTTAGTTACGTCTTTTTGCATTTTAGCTAACGATATACTGTTTGTCAAAATTTACATAAATTGAAAGCTGTGACGTAGGCTGCACTCAATTTGAAGCAATTTCACAAAACAATTTATAAAGACAATCTTTTAATCAGCTGTTAAATTGAAAGTAAAATTGGCAAATATATGGAAAGCTGAAATTGAAACGTGTGAGTGTGCTAGTAAAAAATGATGGTGTATTGCAAATTGAATGTAATTGAAAAGTAACAATTTATCGTGTGGCCACCACGATACAATCTTGAAATTGAAAAGCAGTCAACCTGTTTGATGGAGCATGGTTGTAGAGGTAGAGTGTGTTGTTGACTGCTATCTGTGCTAGATATTTTTCGTTTTTCTTTTGCATTTTTCGCAATTTTCATGTTGTTGCTTTATATCATTTCTTCAAACCAATGTCATTTGCACTCAATTCACATGAGGGCTTTTATGACGTCTCTTTATGTTTGTTTGCAAACGGTGTTGAGAAAAAATAGGGGTAGATAAACAAACTCGATTGGTGTTTTTCATTCATTCTTTTTCTTGCTTTAAAGTGGCAGACAGTGATGCCATAAGGAAACAATATAAACATACATTTTTCGTATCTTTGGATGATTTCAGGTACCATGTAGAATTCTGAAATTTTTCGTATCTTTTGAATCTGTAAGCAAAATGTAAAGAAATAAAATATTAAACTTTCTGTCTCTGACAAAGTTTTTTAAAGTTATCATTTCGTTATGAATACTAAAATAACAGTGACAACTAAATACAATAATAACAAGTATTTTGTATTTGAATTTTTTTTGATAACATCCAAAAATTGTGCATGTTCATCTATTTCCCAACGATGATTTCGTTCGCTTAACTTACATTTAAAACAAAGACATATTATAAAATATTGTTTTTGTTTTACATGCAAGTTAAGCAAACAAAGTCTTCTTTCGAAATCGTTAAACAAGCCATTAATTTTAAAGTTGGCTTACGGTATTTTGAAAAATTGCATACCTAATATTTATGACGTAAATAAATATAAAAATTAATTTATTGATATCATTTTCCTTACAAATTTCATTTAATATGAAATACAAATGATGTGTTAATAAATGGTAAATGTTGAAAATAGATTTTAAAATTTTTTTCAATATGTATCTTTTTGGGGAAAAGTGTATCTTTTTGAAAACTAAAATGTATCTTTCTCGAAATTTCACTGGCAGCACTGGTGTGTGGTTGAAAATACAGTGAGACCTCGATTATCGATAACAGACGGGATCGGCAGCGTTCTTGATTATAATTTTTTTGTGTGTGTCTTATTTTGTGTAAATATATAATGTATTATTATGTAAATACATATTTATATATGAGGAAAAAAGTAATTTTTGCAGAACATTCTTCCAGTACGTTGGGAAATTCTCTTTCTTCGTTAATAAATTTTTTTTTGGATTGTTCAAAAGTAAACAACAAAAGTGTAATTTGTTCGTATAACAGAGGAAATTTAAATCAATGCAAATTGATCCGGTTAACTGATGCTGCCATTTAATTGAATTAGGAATAATCAAGGCCCTACTTAAAATAATCAAAAGACATGCAACCAAAAATCCTCGTATTATCGCAAATTAATTTTGGAAGTTGCTTAAAAAGGGAATCACGAAAAACGAAGTTGTAAAAGGCCTCATGTGAATTGAGTGTTAGTTACAAAGCCTGTTATTTTAATCTTCGATAACAGCAAAAAATAACGAAAAAGGGAAACGAATAATTTTTGTCTGTCTTTTAATTTTGCAATTTTGAAAAGATACCAACAAAAACCCGAAGACCGGACAGTGTTGAAAAAGTTCGATATTTGTTTAAACATTTTAAATACCAACAAACGAGAATAACATTTTGCTTGTGAGATAAGAATACGTATTAACGTGAATTTTACAATCCTATTAACAAGTTACATATATCTGTATGTTCATAATATTAATTGCCTTTATTCATATACGCACCACTGTTAGCTACTCCACAAAATTGCAACCCTGTTGAAAAAAAGAAATTTATATACAAACAAACACATATGTTCAGCAAACAGATAACAAAAGTTTGTCCAACTAGACGGATGTGTGAACAAAATTAACGGTATCTTAGCGAAAAGTGGTTTCAAGATAAGAAATTTAATTTAACTAGGTATTTAATGAGTGTTTGAAAAATTTTTAAGAACATTTTAAATAAAAAATTTATAGAAAAAAGTTTTTAAAAGAAAAGTGGATAGGTATAACGCATGAAAATTATTTAAAGCAAAAAATAGCTTAATTTTGATAAAAATTCAAGTACCTATGTAGGTACGTACCTACCTACCAATGTAAAAAAATATTCACAGTGCACAGGTATTATTGTTATGACTGGATGCAAAAACCAGTTTAAAAGTCTTAATACAAATTTATAATTGTTTACAAAATTTTTTATGATAACAAAAATAAGAAGAAAAGGTTAACAAAGAAAATATTAAAACAAAATAAACAAGTTGCTGCATAAACACGCACGTATAAAAGCTAAAATAATAAAAAAAATTTAATAAATTGCAAAATAACAACAGCAAAGTAAAATAAAACAATAATTATACCTAAATTACACTCAACTTTAAGAAAAAAACAATAGTAAGCCTGTTTGTCAAATAGTTCCTCTACAAAAAGGGGCGGCGGAAAAAGGTAAGAAAGAATAGTTTTTTCTATGCAATTATTTCTATAGTTTGTTGTTTTTCTTCAATAATTGTTAATTTATTAATATTGTTGTTATTGCTTTTATTGTTGTTTCTTTAAATCGGTTATTTTACGGATACTTATTCATTCACCTTTGGGGGTTATGCTTAAAATACTACCGTAGTTTACTCATTACTTTAAATGTGTGAGTCAAAACAACAATAACTACCTACAACAAAAAATATCGATTTTTATGTTGAAATGTTAAAGGCCAAAAAAAAAACGACAACAACATCAATCTTTAACAACACACGACGTTATGTTGTATCTTTTATACATATGAAGGTACATGTGTTTTTTTGTCGGTATTTGTTGTTGTTATTGCTGCTTTTGGGGTATATGTATGTATGTATTAGCATTTCTCTTCAATTTAAATTCTTTTATTTCACGTGTGTGGATTTGCTTCTTTAAAATTTCATAGCTATTTAATTTTTGTACTTGTGTTTTGTTTTATTCATTTTCCCGCTTTTGTTTTGATTATTTGTTTTTTTTTTTAAATTCCACTTTAAATAAGTAAAAGTGCTATAGGTACATATGTAGGTATTCGGTTTATATGTAACCCCTTCACCATGGTGATGAAAATTGGAATAGTGAAATCCTTCTTTGTCACTCATCCTGACCATATTGAATATATTCCCACACTATCCTTCTATGGTGACAATCTGCCTGAATTGTATTTCTGATTTTTTTAAAAAAGTTTTACAAATTCAACTTTGAAATATGTCATACTAGCATATAACCGCTACTTCGTTAGCGGCTCCTTTTTCTTCATGGACATATTTGAATGCCAAAGTTTATATTTCTAGGTTTAAACTTGTTTAAATTCTAGCTAAAGAAAAATAAAATTTCCCATATTTCCTCTTTTGGGTACTATATTTTTCCCCCATTAAAGTATCGAAAATTTCAGTATTGTAGTGGCAGCCCATCATTTAGTAAGAATATGTCAATGAATGGAGGAACATGTTTTGTAAAAAAAGTACCAAAAATAGTGACGATTTTCACCCCTTAGATGCTCGAATTTTGACCAAATTTGTAATCGTATTTTTTTGATAAGTTTTGAATGTGGCATTAACTTTATTTCTATGTTTATTGGTTCAAAAGATAGATGGGGTGACAAAAAAGTACTAAAATTCAGATTTTACCCGTTTACTCCCTATTAGGGCCGAATTTCAAAAAAGTACCAGACACCTGTCCGCTTATTTTTCTAAAGAACAACAATAAGTATTACATTTATTTTGCATCTCTTTTAGTTTTGCAGATATTAGGTTGCCGAATTTTCCCGTTTTTAGCTCTTTTTACCCCCTAAACATTCGAATTTCGAAAAATCCCGTCTTATTGGATCGATTTAGGGAGTGACCAATCGCTAGTCCAAATTTCAAGTTTCTAGGGTCAGCGGCTTGGACTCTTTTATATATATAGATAGCAGTGTTGACAGTAAAATTTCGAGAAAGATACATTTTAGTTTCCAAAAAGATAAATTTCAAGTCCATTTTCAACGTTTAACATTTATTAACATTACATTTTTATTTCATATTTTTAATTAATTAATTAATAAAATTAATTAATTTTTATATTAATTTAAGTCATAAATATTAGGTAAGTAATTTTTAAAAATACAATAAGCAAACATTAAAATTAATTATATGTTACTATCTTTGGATGTTGTCGAAACAAATTCGTAAAAATTAATATATGAGTTAAGGCGTTATAATACAAAGGCGATTATGTCAAAATGTTCATATAAATTTCCTGACAAAAAAAGATGTTCATATTACCTCCGAACAACTTCGCACTACTTGTATTCCTCGATTTAGGTGAATCGTATGTTGAAACTTCCTTAATATTTTCTTTCACCATTATGAAAGCTGCTATTGTATAAGTATTGAGTCGGTTACGACGATCAGTCTTAATAGGTTTTAGTACATTTTGCATACAGATTCAAAAGATACGAAAAATGTCAGGATTATACATGGTACGTGAACCCCATCAAAAGATACGAAAAATGTATCTTTCGTATCCTAATGGCAACACTGATAGATAGATTTAAATATTTCATATCATCCAGAGTTAAATATGAAGCAACGTAAGCTGAAACATTAAACTCGGCAATCTATTTATCTTTACACCTTAAATATGTCTGTATTTGCTTTTGATGAAACTACTATTTTTTAAACAAAAGCAGGGCTGTCAGATATGGCGATTTCTCGCCAAACGTGGCGATTTTGAAACGTGTTTGGCGATGGGATTTCCCATTTGGCGACTGGCGACTTTTATGGCGATTTCTGATATAACTGGCGATTAACTTGGCTATTTTTACCATTTATATTATTTCGGCGATTTTGTTTAACAACTTTTCATTTTTTGTTATCATTACTAATATGAAAAAACCTATTAAGTAAATTTTATATTCAGTCACTATTTAATTCTAATAGTATGTATGTAATTATAATAGTATGTAGGTCAAAACTCCAGTAATGAAATCGGTGAGGCTGAAGTGTACGATTTTGTAGATTCGTGTACTTAATTTAAGTTTTTAACTGAATACATATATGATCTCCATTTTATGTTATTTAAAAAAAAATTACAGAAACAAAACAAAATTTGCTTCGGCGACTTTTTTGTATTTTTTCTCATTTTTTGGCGATTTTTGACTGAAAAATTATACTAGCGTTTTTTGTACGCAAAATTTAATTTAAAAAAAAGAAAATTTTACAAAAACTGAACAAAATCGACGTTTGGCGATTTTTGGCGATTTCTCACACCCGGTTTGGCGATGGAGCTCAAAAAAATCTGACAACCCTGAACAAAAGAAACATTTAGCCAATACCAATTAGAATGTATCGAATCAAAAGTGTAAAGGAGCACTCTAAACGGTTTTAGTCAAATGGAAAATCTTTAAATTATCGTGGGTACCTGCTTTTACGGTCTAAACCCACATCGCGCTGAATGAATTTAATTCATCTTTTATGCTTCGTGACTGCTTGCATCATGATATTTTATGAGTTTAAGTAATAGACGTCCCCCCAACAACCATCTAAATGCCCCTAAAATTACGGGGTTATTAAGCGAATTGGAGTTCTGTTTTTGCAAGCTGTTCTTATTCCCAGTTTGTTAAGAATTTTATACTTATTTTAAGAAATTCCGGGAATGATTTTCGAAAGTAGTCCCATTTAAGATTGTTTTAAGCAGTGTTCGAAAATAAACACTAAATATCGCTCCTAAGTATTCAGTTCGGTAGATTTGTAGAAAACACAAACGCTAATAGTGTTTGTGTAGAAAATCATTAAACAAATAACGTTTCCCTGTTTGTCATCTTTCGAACACAAAAATAATATTGTTTTTATCCAACTCAACAAAAGATGAGATTATTTAACTCCGTTCGGTTTTTATAAAAAAACACCAAACATTTTTTACAAAAACAAAATACACTTACAAACAAAAACAAAAAGCCAGCAAAATAATTTTACACAAACAAAACATATACACAATACACAAACAAGCTGTTCGTGCTGTGGTCGTAGCTAAAATTTTTCGTTTGTTCCTTTCTTGATCAATGTAAAAAATGAAACTGTTGAAATATATTATTTTATTTCCAACTTAAATAATTTACTTTGCATATTTGTACTTTGAATTTTATAATCAAGTTATTCTTTGTGAAATATGTATTTAGAATTAAATAATTTTTCATTCTGTTTTTCACCTTTGTTCAATAAACTATTATATCAAATATATCCAGATTTTAATTTTAACAGGTTATGGGCCACACATGTAACCATTGTTAAAAAGAATTTTAGTTGCAAAAACTAAAAAATTGTAAAGAAAAACAAAAAGAGTTGGACATTAAATACATATTTGTCAAAAATGTCTACATTAAGCGGTAGGATTCAACTATTAAATGGTGCAAACTATGGAACTTGGAAACCCCAAATGGAAGCAATTCTTCAAAAGGCAAGATTGTTGCAGTTTGTATTGGGCAATTTAAGAAGACCTGTAGTTTGTGAAATATCTCACTCAGCTACTGAAGAACAAAGGCGTGCGAATCAAAAAGCAATAGAAGACCAATGTACATTTGATGATTTGGAATTGGATGCTCGTTCAGAGCTAATAATAGCAATGGAACCAAACATTATAAGAATGGTAAAAAACTTTAAAACAGCTCGTGAAATATGGAATTATCTTCAAGAAACGTATGACCGCAAATCAACTAGGCGCAAAGCCGAAAATTTTCGTAAGTTACTTAGTTTAAAAATGGAATCTGTAGAAACGATAACGGATTACTTAATCAAATTTGATATTTGTGTTTCATGTTTATCTGAAATGGATATAAATCTGGATGAGAGTTTGTTAGTGGTAATTCTACTTGATGGTTTAAGTGATCAGTATAAAGAAGTACGTGCTGCATTCGATACTTCCAATGAATTTCCTTCATTAAATATCTTGAGATCAAGATTAATAGAAATTGGAGACAAGTCTGAGACTGAAGAATATAAGCAAAGTGCATTGAAGGTAAAGAAGTGGAAGCCGAGACAGATTAAGAATCAATTAAAAGAAACAGGTATGTCTGATGTTCAATTTCCATATAAGTGCTATAAATGTGGCCGAAAGGGGCATAAAGCAAAAGATTGTCGAACTAAAATGGAACAGAATCAAGTTGCAAAAGAATTAGGTGTCATAATTGATTGTGCTCAAGGTTGCAATGAGCTAAACGTTAAAAATACGGAAAGTCATAAATTTGATATATGGTGTATTGATAGTGGGGCTACATCACACATGTCCTTTGATAACTCATTATTTGTAGAAATAAATTACGATTACAAAGGAAAAGTTAAGTTAGCCGATAACAAAGAGCTTGATGTAAAAGGAATTGGTACAGTCCAGTTAAATTTGATTTATAAAAATAGAAAGACTTATTTCAAGTTATATAATACTTTATATATTCCCGAAATCAAGAGTAATTTAATATCAACAACGAAGTTAACGGATAGTGGCTTTCAAATTTTAATGTTAGGTAATCTGGCTCAAATTTTAAAGCATAAGAATATATATGTCGAAGCTAAGAAAGAGAATAATCTGTATTTAATAAAATCACTGAGATCGTTGAACACTGTTTGCAGAAAAACTGAAGAATCCAATTTAGAAATATGGCATAAGAGATTAGGACATCTTAATGCGGGTGACTTAGCATTTTTGAAACAACACGAAATGGTACACGGCTTACCAAAATTGACAACACAATTTAGTGTAAAATGTCCTATATGCATACAGGCGAAACAAACTAGAGAACCCTTCCCTAAAAAGAAAGAAAAGTCCACTACAGATGTTTTACAGTTGATCCATACAGATTTATGTGGACCGATGAAAGTAGAATCTGCCAGGAAAAAGCTTTATTTTGCTACTTTTATTGATGACTATTCAAGAAAGGTTTGGGTATATTTTATTCGAAAGAAAAGTGAGTACCTAGATGCATTTAAAGAGTTTAAAGCAAATGTTGAATTGGCTAAAGACAAGAAAATCAAATGCATACGTAGTGATAATGCACCAGAATTAGTTGGGAAAGAATTTTCAAAATACCTTAACGACTGTGGAATACAGCGTCAATTAACGGTAGAGTACACCCCTCAGCAGAACGGAGTAGCTGAGAGAATTAATAGGACCCTTGTTGAAATGGTTAGATGTTTTATGATAGAGGCAAACTTGCCAGAAGTTTTGTGGGCGGAGTTAATTCGTACAGCAGCATATATAAGGAATCGTTGCCCCGATACATTGTGTGCCTCCGCCCCAACCGCTCTTGTGTAGACTAAATAAACAGCCAACGCCTCATAATTGAACAATGTAGCGAGTAAAATAAAACGCTATGCTTATCGTTTTTTCATTTTGAAAAGGCCTTTGATGCGATAAACAAAGAATAAATATTGGGAGCTTTAGAAAAAAAGGCGTTCCGGAGAAATTAATTAACCTAATCAAAGCCCAATACACCTATGCGAAAATAAGCGTACTACACCTTGGAAAAAGTAGTAAATATTTTAAAACATTAAGCGGTTTAAAACAAGGATGTCTACTCTCTCCGCTCCTTGTTATCCCTTTTCTTGACGTTATTTTTGCATATACCAAGGATCAGAACATGAGTATCCAATGTGAATAAGATAACAACTCGAAGGCCTAGAATATGCTGATGATATCATCATATCGACCCCTTTGCGCGAAATTATCGTATATGCCAATTTTTTGAAAATGAGTTTTTGATGCAATCTTGTTCTACATTCAAAGAGACGTCACCCGACAAACTATTTTAGTTGAATTCCACTTCGTTTCTCCAAAAATTTAATGTATATTTTCATTTTGATATTGCAAGCGAAAGCAGAGAAAAGAAGAAAAATGGATTTACTGTAAAAGGGGTCGAAATATGCCTCCACGATAAATTGATGACCTGCCCATAAGACCAGAACATTTTTGTTTAGGAATAAACGCAGCAAAAAAGTGCATCGCAGTAAAAAGCAATCAACCAACAACATTCACTCGAAATAACAACCCAATTCTACATGTCAGTAACTTCTACTATCTTGCAAGCAACATCACTCTCGACAGCGGCGTAATTGACGACATAGAAATGCGAATACATAATGCAAGAGCATCTTTACAATCTGATAAACGTCTGGAGATTTAACGCCCTTTCGCAACTTCTGTATTAAGGAAGACAGACTTTTTACGCTTACGAGGAGGACCGAAGACTACGAGACGCACTATTTTCCTTGAGACATGGAAATCTTTCAACGAACTTAAATACATTGCAACAGACAGAAACGAATGCAGATTCTATGAATATGTTCCTAATTAAATACGCTAATAAATTTAAAATATATCTCTCTAAGTTGACTTATTGTTGCATACACGATAGTTTTCCCTTCTAATTTGAATATTTTTAACAAATTTAAACTGTAGCGTATCTTCAATTCAGTGTCGTTGATGCTGTTTTTTTTTAATTCTCTATGTTAGCCAATAAATTGTTTTAAGTTTTGTTTATTTTTAATTTTTGTATTTCGCATCTTGTTTCATAATTTGTTTTCCTACTTTACGAATAAGCACTATAAACTGTTGCGGCCTTTGACTTGACCATCATGGTTGCTTATTGCCGTTGGTATTTTAACGTACATATTCGTATTATGGCAAAGTTTTGCCCTTATTTGCAAGACACAGAATATGCATGCAGATGTTTTCTTTCCGGTTTTTTAATAACGTTATGTTTATTAGTTTATGGTCAATAACAAGGAAAGTTGATTAACTTTTATGATTCATAAATAATAGTTTATAAAATAAAGAAGGAACAAATAAATGTTTATTAACGTTTATTAATTTAGGCCAGGAATTAAGTGGAATTATAATGTAGAGTGATTTTACTTTCACAGGATAATGCAAAAGAGGTCATGCCTTAAACAGTACGGCGGAGCGTCAGTGTAAAAGTCTTTAAATTTATATTTCGAATACCTCCAAATTTTTTAAAAATTTCCGACACAACGTACAGCCCTCTACCAGGGCTGGAAGTTGAAGTAATTATATGATTTTTTTTTAATTTTGTGCTGAACAAAAGAAACTTAAAATCAAGATCAGACAAAAAACACGAAAGCTTTACGCAAATAATGGAAAATTCCGATTTCATTTCCCATAAAAAATTTATTTACATCATAAAAATAAAGAAATATTCCTATCGAAATTGTGAAAATTTATAGCAAAATGTTAACCTAGTAAACCAAAGAATAGTGCCTTGGCAAAAAGGTATCGTTATCCAGTTCATTAGATTTCCTGAGTTTAAGGCCTTAATACAAGATACCCAAATTTAAGGCATACAAATCAAGTTTCTCTATTCCGTTCTGTAAGCGCCCAAAAACAAAAGTATTATATGGTCTGGAGGATCCTTACATCTAGGTATAACCTGGCATACGAAAATCAATATTGAGCTTCCGATAACCGAATTTGTTTCAGTTTCTATTATTTTCTGGTGAACCAGAACGTTGAAATTTTAATTTTCAATTGGTCCTTAATAATATAACGGATAAAAATTTGCCGTAGAAAGCCGTCGTGAAATACACTGAGAGAATTTTCTTCGCAATACCAATGAATTTGACATTAATCCCATGAAAAATTGCATTAAAAAGGGACCTATGCAGCCCTTCGTTGGATCAATAAAACCTGTTTCATTAAAATGTATTAATTAAAACATTACATTAGATCTGTGAATATTATTCATGGGATAAATACTTTCAATAAATTAAAAAATTGTTTTTTTTTTAATTTTTATTTTTATTATTTTATTTTTTTTGCCTCTGGCGGGAATCGATCGCGCAACCCCGGTGCTGATAGACTAGCTCACTACCAGCTAGTCTACCGGGGCAGTGTAGTTTTTGGATAAAAAAACTATGTTTTTTACTCAATTAATAGCGTAAATATGAGATTAAATTGTCCATAACAACAATAACAACGTTGATTGAAAGTTTTTGGTTCATTACTACATATAATGACATTTTTCATTGTCATAATGAAAATTTAAATTTATGAAAGCATTATTGAAATATGTTGCTTTTATAAAAAGATTTTCGATTTCATACATTTAATGGCATATTACATTAGATGTATGAAATAATTAAATCTTACATTTTTTGATTAACAATTAAACATTTTTTTAAGGAAACTATAATTTTGTATTAATTTATGAATATAGTTATGTTTGTATATTGTTTTTTTTATGTTCCCAATTAAAATTTTTTGTTTAACTTGGATAAACTTAAGTTTTCATACATCCAATGAAAATTTTTAACGTAATTACTGAAGCGATTTTAACGAAAATACTACATTATAACTATGAAATTCCATTTAGACAATGAAAATTTTCATTTACCTAAGGAAAATTTTTTTATAAAAATGATTCATTAAATATAGAAGCATTTTTCTTTCAGTGTAGTATCTATTTTAGTTTTAGATTTTTTATTATGCTCAGGTGGCGTTGAAAACACAGCTAAGCGACTTTTTTTTCTTACATAGAGAGAGAAATGTCAAAAGTTGCTTGTGTTTTTGACAATTCGACCAACGAAAGCAACAAAAAACAAGTAAGAAAGTATATTCGGTCAAGCCCGACCATATGATACCCTACACCACAGTGTTAAAAAACACATCATGCTTATATGTCCATATAAATATGGAATTTATCTATGTTTATAAACTTCATTTAAATCATTTGAGAGTTTGTGAGAGGCAGAAATTGCCCCCTTCCTCCCCTTGTGGTCCTATTTTTGAAAAACTGTATAGCTTATGTGTCCATATAGATATGGTCCTATTTATGGTTTAAATTTCATTAAAATCGGTTTGAGAGGCCGAAATTGCTCCTATCTCCCCTCGTGGTCCTATTTTTTAAAAATGCATCCCTTTTGTGGCCATAAAGATATGGTTCTATCTATGTTTTCAATTTCATTAAAATCGGTTTATTAGTTTCTGAGAGGAAGAAATTTCCCCCTATCATCCCTCGTGGTCCTACGATTTGGACCATTTTCAATAGGCTTGGTCCTTTTGCCAATAAGAACCCATGTCCCAAATTTTATCAAATTATCTCCAAAATTGCGACCTGTACTTTGCGTGCAAGGTTACATGGACAGCCAGCCAGCCAGCCGGACGGACATCGTTAGTTCGACTCAGATTCTTCTCAGTGATTCAGAGTCGACCGGTATACTTTAAGGTGGGTCAAGGACCAATATTTTAAGGCGTTACACACATCAGCACAAATGCATAATACCCTCTCCTCTATTGTGGTGTGGGTATAACTACAATGTTGTATTTTTGGTATTGTATTTGTAGTACATGCCATCACCATGCATTTATGTACATGAATTCGTCTTGCTCGAAGATATCTCTAATTATCTTAACAATGCTACCTAACATACTTCAATTAAATATCATAGAAAGAAAAATAAGAACAAAAGAAAGAAATGATAGAGAATTTGGAGTTATTGCCGACGAGTAATTTATGGGCTCTAGGATTTTGACTGAAGTTAAAGACTCAATTCTGTTTGAATACTTAGCCTTCCTTATATCTTGAGTTTAAGGTTTAATAAAGTTTAAATATCTATGATAAATATAAAAATTTAGCTCTAAGACATCAGTAAAGACCAAGTTCACTCGAGTTTTCAGTATATTTGCCGCTATTTTCTGTTTTCCAAAGTTAGAAATTGATTGAAAATTTGGAAGATAATTTATTATTCGCACGGCAGGCGTAATTCATTTTTTGTCTATCAGACTCCCTGAGCTTTAAGTATTACATAGTTTACAAATCTTTTCTGTCAGACTGGACTTAATTAAAGAAATTTTGTGAATTTTAATTTGGGCTTTGTAAACAGTTAATGGACAACTTCTCTAAGCAGACACCGGCTTCTGTCGGACAGAGCGTTTCTGACGGCTAAAGCGTTTCACTAGTCCCTGCGGCATCCGCCGAAAACAGATTCGTCTGTATTCTATATATGTATATTTAATTTGTGATGCTTTGTTGTTTTTATTAAGTTTCTAAAATTTCAAAACTAACAACTTAAATTTGCATCATTCTTATATGTATTTAAACTAATATTAGTTATTTAATTGCTTATGCAAATATTGGTTTGTAAACTGTTGCCATTTTTGACACTTTAATTATAAGTTAGCATGCTCGTGCCACATACGCCATACGAAATACATATTTATATTCACATTATGAAAAGTTTGCTCCAGCCATAATATAATAATAACTACTGCGTCTTAAGTTTGTCCAAAAACTCACCTGTTCACCCAAAAACATTTGTACGTTTTATAGCTGTGTAGCTGTGTAGGAAGTAAGTAGCGTTAAAAAATATTTTAAATCTTTTTAAACACGTTTTTTATAAAATTTTGTATATGTTGTTAAAAAAATGAGTTTGAATTCTCATTAGCGTTAAATATGACTTACGAAAAGTAAGTTTTGTGTAAAATATATGAATCATTAAAAACTCGTTAAAAAACAAATGAATTGTTTATTTCTTAAGGGTTTCGAAAAGGCAAATTATATTGCAAATTAAAAAGATAAGAACAATTTGTATTAGAATTTGAAACAGATTTTTATTGAAATTGTTGACCTACATATGTACGTACTTGTGTAGTATATTTCGTCATCGTTTGACGAATTTATAAATAAATGAATAAATATATTTGGTGCCAACATTCTTTGAAATATTAAATTATACATTCTTATTAAAATGTGGCTATAGAGAAAATACTTGCTTTAAAACTGGATTTTAAGAAGTAATTCTGCGCAATGATGCTATAAAATCTAAATTCTAACCAGGGTTTAAAATGCTATCGCCATATTAGCAAAAGCAGCCAAATTTGGCCTTTTTCCTATTTAAAAAAAAATCAAAAATAAAAAGCCGACAAGTTCCACTGCTAAAAAAGCCCACACTTTTCAAAAGCAGCAGCAAAATAAACACACTGTTTTTGAAAAGTAACCTTTTAATGGACACTGCTTTTTGCAACTATTGCTTTTTTAACAATAGCAAAAATTTCTTATTTGATGGAACTCAAAAAGCAACGGCAATAACTTTTCTGTTGTAGGAGAAAATATGTAGGAAAGAGAATGAAACAAAAAGATTCTGTCAAACAGCCGCCAAATCAAAAACCACTGCATGCTAATAGCCGCAAAATAGGAGATAAAAGCAGCGCAAAGGTAGCTGAAAGGCACATGATCGACGAAGACAAGTGATATTTTTCATGCAAAACAAATACAACAAGAATTTGTTTTTGTTTCTATACAATAAAAAATCCAACAGACACTTTGGCTGGTTGCCTTTATTAAAAATATTAAAAAAAAACAAAATACACACACACACATTTCGCGCTATAGTCATGCAAACTGTCGAGCAACAACAACATTACTATAACATTACTGAAGAAAGGCAAAAATTTATTTTTCCTCACCACCATGAAAAAAAAACCATGTTGCTTGTACACTGATCAGTATTTTTTCGTTGTAATCTGCCTTTTTCGTTGTAATCTGCCTTTTTGCAGAGCTAATAGCTCTGCTCAGACTGCTTTTAGCACACACTTCAGCGGCTTTTTGTTATTACCAGCCAGAGAAGAATTTTTGTTCTTTGAATTTTAGATTTTTTTTTTTGGTTTGTCTTTTTTAACTAGCTCTTCTTTCAGGAAAAAGTAAAAAAGCAAAAGGCGAAATAATTTTTTTTAGCTTTTGCTTTTTATGTGGTTGTCCATTTTTGTCGCTGGCTGGTAAAAAAGCAGTTGTCAGAAAATAAAAATATTCAAAACAGGAGATTTGCTTTTTTGCACAAGCGAAAAACAAAACATTGGCTATTGGAAAAAAATTAAAAATTTCAAAAGCAGTGGCAAAAGCAAAAATAAAAAGCAGCCAGCTGATGGATGCTTTTAAACCCTGATTCTAACTAGATTCGAACTAAGACCGAAAATGCCAAACGGATTTTCAAAATGTTGCCTGTGTCAGTTAATAAAATATTATTAAAAACTTAAAACTAATTAATAAAAAATAAAATTAAAAAACTACAAACAAAGAGCTCTACTAATACAAGTTGTTGCACATCTATCTAGGGATAGGGGTACCAACGGATTCCTTGAATTGTGTGAAGGAGAGGACATGGTCGAACACAAAAAGACTCAATGGTTAAGTTGGGCTGGGCATGTTGCGCGACCGCACAAGGCGCTGCTCAACTACGATATAATTTTCTAGACGAAGAGGACGCCCGTTGCTTGCGCAAAAAAAAAACATCCAACAAAATGTAACTCCGTCTCTACTCCCTTCTCATAGAAGCGAATGTGGAATGTGTATACAAAAGAGCCGAGGCCTTCTATGAGACAATTAATTCAATTACAAGACAGTTAGTAATTGAATTAAAAACTATTTTAAGTAGGACTTAAAAAAGGCCTGAAGTAAGAATTTTCCGCTGGGTAAATACGGAAATATGTGCGCTTTTGCATAAGTAATTATGAGATACTGCACAGGATTACTTTCTAGATTCATCTTCCTCTTATAGTTTTAAACAATATTCCGCATATCAGTTAAATACAAAATTATCTACATTTTGTATCACAATATGATAATTATTGTCTACATTTGTACACAATTTTTTTTTTAAACCTTTATGAAGATTTTAAAATACTGCCAAGAACTTTAAAACAAAATGAAATCACATTCTGTTGAATGCTAAACAGATTTTTAGCAATGCAAAAAATTTTGCTTTTTTCTTTTTATGGAGATTTTATCACTTAAAATTACAATTAATTCTAACTTATTTTGCACATTACTGCTTCCAAAAAAGTCCCGGGAATTCTCGGGAATGAAATAATATTTATTTAAGACGTTTTTGAGAATAAACAAAAATCCAAAATCTTAGAAACGCTACTTGCCATCATATGTCCTAAGATTTTTCCTCGAGGTGGTTGGAATTTCTAAACTTGCGTACATATTTTTTGATTTGATTCCTGAACTTGAAGGATTGAAGATAGAAAGCAGAACTAAACCTTTAAAAATTTGTTTCTTTCTTTAAGTTTTTCTCTCAAACTATATTCGTTGATGTTTCTTAAGTTCCTATCCATATAAATAAAAATATCTTCTAATCTTAACAATAATAAAAATCATAATTTAGACAAAAATTTATTAGAGTAACTTCCTCAGCTATAAA
Source organism: Pollenia angustigena (assembly GCA_930367215.1). Taxonomy (NCBI): domain Eukaryota; kingdom Metazoa; phylum Arthropoda; class Insecta; order Diptera; family Polleniidae; genus Pollenia; species Pollenia angustigena. The sequence continues at coordinate 51,392,150 of OV884056.1, read as the reverse complement.
TTTTATAATAAATTCGATTTTTATTTCAATTTCCTTTTCCGGCCTTTGTAGAAAGTTTTCACATTGTTTTATTGCAATTCACTTTTTATTTATTGATTTTTTTTATTTTGTTTTTTGATGTGAGTGTTTGTTCTTTTACTTCGTGTTTATTCAGCAAAGAAATTGTAAACTTTGTTTTGCATTATCCTTGAATTATGTTGTTAGTTATTCTATGCGAACAACAACAACAAAAGAAACAGAAACATCAACAGCTACAGAGGCAGTAGCAGCAGCAGCAACAATGCAGCAGGAGTAACAACCATTTCCTTAACCATGCGAATAGAAACGCATGTCAGGCATTAAAATATTTATAAGTAAAGAATTTTAATGGTGGTTGTTTTGGTTTCATTTCATTTCGTTCTGTTCTGTTAAGTTCAATTCAATTCAGTCAGTCAGTTGCAAAGAAAAACCCCAACAACAGCAAACTCCTAGTGGTTGTGTTTATTGGGGAGTGAGTGGCAGACTGTCTGACGGACAGACCAAAAGGCTGAAGCTTAGTCGGGCTAAGTGAGTAGGCGGGGGAGTAAGGGTGAGTAAACGAACAGCTTATGTCTGCATCAACATTTTAACATCTATATTCGTAGATATTTGGCGCTACCGCTGGCGTCAGTATGGTGTCATTTAGTTTTTTTTTTTTTTTAATAAAGTCTTTATATTTTTATTAAAAAAAAAAAATGCATTTATATGATATTTTATACTTGTGGATGAATGGCATGACTAAATTGAATTGCAGGAATACCTATTTGTTATACAATTTTTTCATTTTTTTTTCATACATATGTATATATTTATGTATCTATGTTGAATGTATTAAAGTACACTTAGAGAAAAAGTGATTTAATAAAGTTTTGACTTTTTCACTTTTAGGGTTAAGGTGCCATAAATAAAAATAAAATGAATTAAATAAATCCCTGAATTTCCTCCTAAAATTTATTTTTCAAAGCAAAATTTTAATTTTACTATACAATTTTTTAAGGTAAACATAACGTAGTCTGAGGAAAGTTAAAAATAACAAGTGAACTTTTTTCAACTTAATACTTATTATTCAAACAAAAAAAAAAAAATGTTCCTGGAACTATTAAATTTGCTTAGAATCTCTAGATTACGAATTAGCTTATTAAGTAATAATAGTACTACTAAATATTAATTCTATTCAAATGTTAAAGTTAAAGGTCCCTTAAAAACCTGACTGTGATCAAACGAGAAAGACGACAACAATAATTATGGTGTTATCTTAGGGGCGCACAGTGGTATTTCTTCATACATCTAACTGCAAAAAATAGAAGGAGTGATCCTACAACTATGAAATTGCGCACGCATGTTTAAATTTAAGTAGAAAAGAAAAATACACAAAAATTTTTAAAATCCGTCGACTCCTTGGGGTACCTCCCTTGGAACGCCATTCTTCACGAAATTCTTAATAGAATTTTACGAAATTTGACAAACATCTATAAGTTGATCCAAGAAAGAGTACTACAAATTTTGGTTGAAATCCGTGGACTCCTAGGGGTACCTCCCTTAGACCCCCATTTTTTGCTTTTTTTTTTCTTCTCAACGTATGGGCCGCAATTCGCAACGGAATTTGATAAAATTTACCAGATGTCCATAAGTTAATCTAAAAAAGAGCACTACAAATTTTGGTTGAAATCCGTCGACTGCTAGTGGTACATCCCTTGGACCCCCATTTTTTTTGCTTTTTTTTTCTTCTCAACGTATTGGCCGCAATTTGCAACGGAATTTGATAAAATTTAGCAGATGTCCATAAGTTGATCTAAGAAAGAGCACTACAAGTTTTGGTTGAAATCCGTCGACTCCTAGGGTATCTCCCATGGACCCCCATTATTCCATGTAATTTTTTTTTCAATGTATAGGGCGCAATTGTCAATAGAATTTGATTAAATTTGGCACACGCGTATTAATTGATAAAAGAAAAAACTAAAAATTTTGGTTGAAATGCGTCGTCTTTTATGTAACCTGAATGAAAAAATTTCGTATAAATATAATTCTCATTGAAAATACTTGTAATATTTAATTAAAGAAATGCATTTTATTCATCAACTATCATATCTTTAACTACATCATCCAATTCTAAAATATTCTTATGAGGTTGACGTCTTAAGCTACTAATATATGGATCGGACGACTCAAGCAAACGATGAAACACGATGAAAAAAAAATTTCATAATATTCAAAATGAATTATTTTTAATTAATTTATTTTTTTTAGATGTATTTACTTTCTAACCAAGTCGCGCTTCTCCCCAACGATTTAAAAAATTACCAAAAACCTCTTTTGAACTGCTTTTATCACTATTTAAATTTCATCAATAGTAAGCACCGAATTTTCCTGTTTTATAAAATTTGTTAACAAATTGACATTGCACACAATAAATTCCGGGCACAATTCACTATATGACACAGAAAATAAAATCATTTTTAGAATTATATTTTAAATTTTATTACAATATTTATTATTATTTATTTATTAACGTTAACTATTTACTGGTTGCAAATTTTGTTTTCAATTTAAGCGGTTTTCTTCTATACAATTTCTTTTAATAAAACATATGATTTTGTTTATTTTTTTTTAATCTTATTCACTTTTTAGAACAGCAGTCAACAATTTATTAAGAAATTTTTGTTATAATTAATAACTCAAATTTCTTTAAACCATTAATACTAAAGGTATGCAAAACTTTTTTATTACAAATATTAGGGTGCAATATTCGTGACTTTTTTTACTAAATTTGGATTTTTTTAAAAGATTGACAAAAGTTGGTGAATTTTTTTTGACTATTTAGAAAGAAGAGCCTTTTACCTTTCATTTCGTTATACTGAGAGCACGGAGGTAAACCGAGCTAACTGACTTTTTCTCCAACGAAAACAGCCAATGCTGAATTTTTAAGGACAATTTTGATGCACTCATATCTCCCAAGCTATGTATGCAATAACTTTTTCTTTTCCTTTAAATTAAAAACAAGGCTTTGGACTTAAATAAAGTCGACACTCAGATTTTTCCGCTCGAAACATCTTCGATATATAAATCTCTGAATTTGAACAAAATTACCATATATTTCCCTTTCACAACATTAACCTGATTTCAGACGATCTTTTTTAAATACATATATCTTAAAAGAAATGCAGTTTTTGGATTGCCAGACTCTTCTCTATAAAATAGCATCATTAGATTTTTTAAAAGTAATAGTCAAAAAATGCCTTTTTTGCAGCAGAAATCCCATAGTGGGGCGTGAGAACTTAAAATGATAATACAAGACAGACTTATTGTTGGCAGTCAATTTCTTGGCTTTTATTTTTTTAAATATGATTGTCGTCATATGTCCGCTGCGCCTACGAGTTGAATGGTCTATTTTGTCAGTAAAATTTTTTACTACTTTTTCCAATAAATCTGGCCGCATAACGTCAATCGTGGCTTTAATATTGGCTTTCAGTGCTTTAAAAGCTGCTAGTCTGTTGGCATAAACCAATGACTTAAAAAAGCCCCATAAAATCCATCCAGAAGCGTCAAATCGCACGAACGAGCGGGCCAGTGAGCAGGACCACTCAGAAACAAAGTTGTCACAAAATCGATGTAGCAAAAAATCGATTGTCAAGCGTGCTGCACGACAAGTTGCTCCGTCTTGTTTGAACCTAATGTCGTTGATGTTTAGCTGATTAATTTTAAAAAACAAAAATTCGGTCAACATGGCTCGATAGCACTCTCCATTCACCGTATCGACAGCTTTTTGTTCATTTCGAAACTGCGTGTAAACCGCACCAAACAGTCAATTTTAATAAATGTAATGGTGATTCGTTAAGTCTGAGTTCATACGGCTTATGTCTTATTGACAAGATTCTTCCTTTTTCTTCTTTGAACATGAATTGGCGTTCAAATGATTCATGTCATGTTGACGACATGTTTTTTATTTTGTATAGTCGTGCGTTTGCATGTGTGCTTTATTGATATTGAAAACAATAACAAAATTAAACAACGAATGAAAAAGCAAAACGTAAAGACCCTACACGTAGAGAAAAAACATGTTTAAATATGGTCACCTCCAACAAAACTATTTTTAAAGAAAATTTTAAACATATTATGGTTAAAACAACCATATAATTGTTGGCAACAACCATATTATGGTTAAATTAGTCCTCCATCAAGAACCCACAACCATATTATGGTTGCCTCTTAAAATGTTATGGTTAAATATGACAATAATGTGTTTTTAAATTTACAATAGTATTTTCCTCTTTCCCAAGAGCAACATACTATGGTTGAAAACAAACCATGCTATTGTAAGTGTTTAACAAAGTTTAGTTATTATTGATCATATCATGCTTAGAGGCAACAAAAATATGATTACGGCTGCTTGATGGAAGCCTAATTTAACCACAATATGGTTATCCCTGACAACAATATGGTTAAAATAAACATAATATGTTTAAAAATTTCCTTCAAAATAGTTTGGTTGGAGGTGACCATATTTAAACATGTTTTTTTTCTGGGTGTACAAGAAATGAATGAGCGAGTAGTCACATTTTTCATTTTGGTGTTAAGAAAATTATAGAAATAAATGACCGAATGTGACCGAAAACTTTATTTCGGTAATTTCTTTCTATCATTTTCTTAACACCAAAATGAAATATGTGACTACTCGCTCATTAATTTCTTGTAGGGGACAGTACATGCATCTGTGTACTCGTTTCTTTTTCCCTCGTCCCTCTCGCCTATAAAGTAGCAATCATTTCAATAAGACATTAGCCGTATGAACACATACTAACGGCTTAAGATTTATTTTTTAAGGTCTTCGCTCTAAATATCGAAATTTTGCTTATTGGCGACGCCATTTAATCAAAAATTAGCTCTATGAACTAAGCGAACAGATTTATTTTTTAAGGTAAATTTTCTTAATTTGGAAGCGTTATTCTAGTGTTAAACGATTTATGATACCTTCCCAAACCTAAGTGAACATAAGTGTCAAAGCAGTTTGCCGTTCTCAGCTGTCAAACCATAGTTATCGATATGGAAAGTTCTCATGCAGCCTAAAAAAATCCATTACTAGAAAAGACAAGAATTAGAAATTAAACATTATAGAGTAATAAAGTCTTAAGCAAAAACTCGTTTAAAAAGCTCCATTTAAAAATATTAAACAAATACGTACAGCACACTCTTATACACATTTACGGACTTATGTGACAAATTTGTATTATAAAAATTCGATATAAAATTCTGCTGAAAAAGAAACGAAATCTGGATCAACGCCAAAAGATATGCCTGTTATAAAAAAAACGAAAGGTTTAGAATTTCAAAGTAACATCTCAAGTAAAATGCCAGTTGTTCCATTACAAACAACTAACAAATATTTACACTAGAGTTTCTATTCTGGAAAAAAATTCTAAAAAAATTCCCGGGAAAAATAATTTTGAAATTTAAAAAGAAAAATTTAAAATTTAAGTTTTTAACATAAAAAAAGAATTCTTTACCAGATGAAATGATATTGTGTTTTTTTAACTTATAGAACTGACAAAAGGGCTAGACTGTTTAATGAACTGTCATACTCCACTCACTTTTTGACATTTATAATTAGCAAGGCCGGGATTTTTATGCAAATGCATATTTGTTCTCGTCAGTCGGAGATTACCATATACAAAATATCTTTGCGAATCAAGAAATTTGCAGTAAAATGGCATCGATTTGTTAGTGCATATTTTTGCATATTTTGCTTTGAATGCATATTTTTGCATATATTGCTGATATTGCATATTTTTGTTACATATTTAAAAAAAAAACATGTTTTAATTGCTTTATTTTGCCATGCACCCTTCCACAGAAGAGATAAAAGACAACTTCGATGATATTTATTTATTAATTTCTAAAGGGAAATATATTTTGGAAAGCACCTTCGCGTGTTGCAGCATCTAAAAAGAATTATCCGGATTAATGTCTTCCTCTACAGCCTATAACAACCAGATGGGAGACATGGTTGAAAGCAATTTTGTATTAAGGGTCCCATAGACACATACTGCCTATGCTCATGCAATAAACATGTGTTTGTAAATTTGAAATTTTTATTTATGTATGCGTCACACCGACAATGCAGTATGAAAAATCAAAATAGGTTTGATTTTGAAATGAACTCATACTGCTGACAGTTGTAAAAATGAACAATAAAATAAATAAATAAATTTTTTGTTATAATTTTCTTTTCAATTTAAATTAAAACAAATTTAAAATAATTTTTGAGAAATAAAAGTGGGAAGAAAATAGGGTTTTTCTTGAATTTCACGTAATAAAATTTATTTTAAAATGATGATTGATAAGTGTGTAGTAAAATATCAATCACACACGTATACGAAGGGTTCATCGGCAGTAGCTGTCAGCAGTATGTGTCTATGGGCCCCTTTATACTGAAAACTTTTGCCAATTCAAAGATGTTGTAAAAGGATTCAACAATGGTGTATTTAAGTTTACTGATATCGCCATATATAAGATGTATTGTGTGGGTCTAAAGGCATTTTAAAAAACAAAATCAATAAACATTTGATTCGTATGTAATTGCGATCAGTTTCGCAATTTGCTAAAGTAAATGACAGTTTCAAAAAATTTAACAAAAAGTTTTCTTTAGTTCAATATGGTTTGCCCCTTATGCTGGTTTGCCCCTTATGCTGTTTCAATGCAACCTCAAAATATCAAAGCGTTTTGATGTTGATGCAATCTGGAATGAATGAAAATGAATTTAATTCACTAGATTGCGTAAATGCGTTGCATAGTGTGTACCCAGCATTATGATTAACATGTATTCGCACAGTTGCTCAAGCCAGCTTATGCATATTATAGTTGGGCCTTACAAGTGACCTTATTTACATGATTGTCTTACTGTTTCTTTATATATTTATGTTTTACTTTATTTAAACTTCTACTTATGTATGTGGTTATTGCGCCTTACTTACGTTTATGAGACTGAATTTAAACGTTCTTCATGCTATTTTTGTTTTTTCTTGTTATTTTTATGTTTTTTTTTATCACTAATAAAAAAATTTAAGATTATTTAAACTGCAAATTTTTAAAATTTTAAGCGCATATATTTTCAATTGGAATGCATTTTTATGCGCATAAAACGCGATTTTAACTGCATAAAAGTCCGGGCCCTGATAATTATCATATTCAGTATACACTGTACAAATCATCATGAAGAGATTCACACTTGAACAACGCTATCAAATTATCCAAATTTTCTTTAATTATTAGTCAGCGATGTTTTATTCAAAATGATTAGCGATGAGGCTTAGTTTTAGCATAACGGGTTTGATAATAAACAAAATTAATTTCGTCCAAAAATAATGACCCATTTGGTGAGATTTACACGCTAAGGAATAACTGGACCTTATTTTAGTAAGAGATGAACCCAGAGCTTGCGTTACGGTCAACGCAGATCATTTCTGCACTATGATTAATGGTTTTTTTTAATGAATGACATCGATCTACGCGGGAACAGGATGGCGCTACGGGCTATATGTCGACCGCAACCATCGCCTTTTTTAAATAAAAAAATTGCGATAAGTTAATTTCGAGAAATAGATCTATTAATTGAAACCCAGCCGCGAATAACGTTGTAATTTGCAAAAACTGTTTTTTAGCAGATAACCGTTAACTTTACTCTCTTACACAGATTAAACATCAAATCAACCAAAACTATGCACCTTAACGCCTTCAAATTGGCATACAAAGTGTCAGCCAGTGCAAGAACATTGCATGTTACTAACAAAATAATGAAACCGGAATGGGTTTGCAGTGCGGAATAATGTTTTAAAAGCCTTTTGCATAAAATTTTTTATTATCATTATTTTTATTACTAGAAAAAAATTTTTTAAAACAGATAATGCTGCCTGTCAAAAATAGGTTTTTTTTGCTCTCCTGGAAAATTATTATTTTGTAACTTAAAACGTTATTCGCGGCTGTGCTTCAATTGTCTTTTAAGATCTCCCCCTGGTGGTTTGTAGGGATCATCTTTAGGATAGTTCACCATTTGGTATTACATCCTCGAAAATTCGAGAGAAATTCTTAAGAGATCTCCATGGCCTCTTGCGATCGCAGCTGACCAAAGATCCTATCTGGTACCATGGGAGTCAGCAGCCCCTGCAGGCACGGCACCGGACTGTCTATTGGTTAAGGCCTTCGTTAGTATGCTTCCTGCGGAAAATGCTTACTGTCTTTCAGAAAGATTGTCTTTGCGGAAGTTTCGCTATTCTCTTTAAAAAAAAACTTTCGGGGATCTCGTAGTGGTTGTGTTTAACTACCCAAAGTCGTGGACAGGGATATCCTGAAAATCTCACTAAAGGGTTGGTTATTCACCATTTGTGAAAGAGTCGGCCTGAAAGAAAATTATCCCTAGTTAGCTTGGCTATTTAACGGACGCTGCTGGCAGTATTCCAAAAGCAGCTGAAGTAAGCTAGATCCAGCTGTTACCTGTGTATGTTGATTGCGCCCACACTCTGCCGGGTTGGTAAACGCATTTAAGGTATTTAAGATTTGTAGGACCTAGGGCAGGAATCTATCTAAACATTTTCCACGGCTGTCTTTCAAGATCATCTAATTTGACACCTTCCGATTATTTCCAGTGGGACTCCGTTATGTCAATGGTTTATACTGATAATCCAGCAACAATTAACGCATTGGAGACAACATCGTTTCTTTTTTTTGTAACATAAAGTCACCAATGCTCCAAAAAGTTGCTAAAAACAGTCGCTGTGCCCGAAATTATTTTTAAATGTGAATGCCATTGTATTGTATTGAAGTATTGATTGATCTTACGAACAAAAACAAATTGTTTTGCTAATAATTAAAGTTTTTGTGTTATTTTTTACAATTTGAAGTTCTATCGGACTTAAAAAAAACAAACAATCTTCCAACCAAGTCGAATTCATTTTCCAGGTGGCCTTGAAAGAACAACAGACCTATTTTTTTCTTAAGAGCAAAATAAACAACACAAAATGCTTGGCAAACACATCCTTTGTTTTCGTTCTGTTTTGAACAACACAAATATATTACGTACAAACATTAATTTTTCATTCTTGTTTTGTTTTCATTGAACGCAGCCGCCAATAGTGCTGCGGAAATTTAGTTCCTTTTTGCTTAAAACGGAGAAGAACTATAAAATAAAGTCAAAGATTTTTTTTAGTTAAAGATGATTTTAACAGCGATTTGTTTTATGGAAAACAAAAATGCTAAAAAAATTTCAATTTACTATTGAAAATTATTTTAATGCTTCTTTTTCAACATCTCCACTCTGCAATGTTTTCGGTTAAATGAATACATTAAGCATTAGACGCCACAGATATTTTTATTACATAAAATGGCTATTGATTGCCAGTAATTGATTACATCTCTTATACTTTTTTCAATTATTTTCTTTGATTAAAAATTCCCGCAAGTAAAGGACAAAGTTTATACGCTCCCGGGAATGTTAAAAGTCCGGTAAGTTAGGAACCCTAAGGAAAACACATGTAAATGGTGTAAATAATACAAAAGGAAACCTTTTGTTCTATGAATGAACTATTTTAGTAAACTAATATTTTTTCATGTGAATTTTGTGTAACAAGGTTTTAAGGCATGTTTAAACAATGTTTTGCCCTCAATCTTAATAATAGACAATTTAATTTTTTCCTTTTACAAATTAAAGAAGAAAAAATAAGAACAGCCATTAGTTTCGTGGTGGGTCGTTTAAAACCCAGATACAGAACATTTACACAAGCCATTGATTTTATGTGTGAACATTTGAAAATATATAATTCCAATTATTTTTTTTTTTTTTGCCTATCATACTATATGTTTGTATGTTTGTTAGATTAAATTTCTGCACACAGGATATGAAAATATATTATAATTCGCCCCCCATTTCTTAAACTTTTGCATGCTCTCTAGAGAGTTGTTGTGTTTTAGTTCTTTGTTCTTTGTTTGGTTTCATTTTTTATTATCCTTTGTGTGTGTATAGTTTTTTTGTTTGTTTCATTTTTGTCCTTAATGTGCCGGCAAAGTATAAAGTTCTCCTATAACGTCGAAAACAATTTTTGTTGTTGTTTTTTAGAAAGTTCTCAATTTCTTAAATTCTGTCCTTACGACCACAACAAAATTGATGGAATGATTTGATTGCCATGTTTTCTTTATTTATTAGTTTTCCAAATTTGTGACCAATATTCTTTTACTTTGTGAGCCGTTATCCTTTTGGAGCGACTGAAGTCATTGTCCTTTACAGTGTTGGGGCGAAATATGATACATTTGCTACCAAAGTTATTAAACTAAAACTTGCTAAATAAATACAAAATGGTTGATCAATTCATTCGTATTCGTTTTTTAAACGCAATGTCAAGTTTTGTTCTAAATAAAGAGTTATTGAAAAGAATTTTAACTATTAATAAGAAATCTGCAACTTAAAGACTACGAATTTTTTGTGTCCAACAAGAATTGTGTTTTTTATTCAAACCACTATGTATGGATGGGCTTATTACATATTTACCGGTTATATGCACGTCGGTTATAAGCATTCTCAGCTTTTTTGCATGTAAGTTAGTGCAATTACAGGTCGCAATTTAAAGTATACATGTTTTTATATTTGCATTTCCCGCTTATATGCACTGAAAATAATGAAAATTTTCAGGAATGTTTATAACCGATACTGTAATACTTTAAACGCTGTGACTTTTTGATTTAAAGAACGTTTAAAGGTGTTTTGCTTACGCGTTAAACTGCAACTTTACCGATAAAAATTAAATTTATGTATGTGGTAAGATATCTATCTCTACATTTTACAGTTAACGGCTTATCGAGCAAATCATTGATACAAAGATAGATTACAAAAGTTAGATATGTCAAATTTAGTTTATAAAATACCTTGTGGTGGCAACAATAATGAACAATGTGCAAAAATATGTGTGGGAACAACTGGGACGAAACTGAAAACTAGAATAGCAGGACATAAACATGACCAAAAAAAAAAAAAAAATTATAATTCAGCACATGGTACAGCTTTATCGACTCATTGCAGGGATTTAAATCTTTATCCAGATTTTGAGAACACATCCGTTTTAAACGTGGAAGGTTTTAAGAAAAGATGATATATGTTAGAAATGTTACAAATAAATAATGTTCCATTTGAAGAAAGTATTAATTTTAAAAAAGATACTGAAGGCTTAGCTCAGATTTATAGATATTTATTGAATAAGAATAAATAGGTTGACGAAAAGGGAAATAGGTTTAAATCTTTGGTTGTTTTCTAAAATAAAGTTTAGATGGCTTAAGTTAGATTTGTAGAAATACATTTTTTAATTTTTTAATATTTTGATTTTATGAAATGTTAATAGGTCTGTCTGGGTACTTTTCCAGTAGCAAATACTCAGTAAATTTTTTTGGGAGAGTAAGACCAATATTACTCTATCGGCTGAAAAAATCTCAAAAAGTACGCAGACAGCATCCAGTGAAATTTTGCAAGAAAACAGCTGATCGGTGTGTAAACAATTGAAATAACAAAGCAAAAGAATTTTAGCATTTGTGTAAGCAAAATTGAATTCTCGAGGTAAATTAAAAAATTATTAATTAAAGTGAATCTTAAAAAGTGTTGTGAATTAAAAAACTTGTTTATTACACTGTTATTAATTCGGTAAATTAAATTTCTTCTTAGTTTTTAGTTTTATTTGTCGGGTTTTTTATAAAACTTCTTTTGCTTACATTGCCCAACATAGTGCCGGCTTACAATGGAAAAAAAAGAATGAAATGCCCAATACGGTGCCCTCCAACAGCTTGACAATGGAGAAAAATAATTTGGATGTGAAGTGCTCGCCAGGAACACAATTCCAAATACTCGCCTCTTCAATTGCAAAGTTTGTCCCACAAAGTTCTGCTGGTTCTATCGGTTCTGCCATCTCCACTCCACTTACGCCACGGTCGCACTGTATATTTGGACGTTTCTAGCATGAAGTAAAATGTTTTGTTTATTATAATTTATTATAAACGTTAAAAATCAACACAATTCTAACTACTTACCTCTGCCATTGTTAAATTTAAATTTTTATTTTCATTTCACAAAAAATATTTCATTCAAACAGCTGTTCAAACTATTTGCAAAATCTTGCAAGCGGAAATTTCTCCAGTAACATTTTGCAAGTTCTCTAACTTCCAACTGTCAAAAAATTCTCTTTTTGGCTCTCTCGCTGCAAGAGATTTGGAGTACGCAGACAACATTTTGCAACATTTTGCAACATTTGTCGCAAAATATGTGTACGCAGACAGACCTATTGTTGAATCTTTAAAAAAATTTTAAATTTAATTTTAATTTTTATTAATTGTCAAATACAATTTTTTGTTAATTTTTATTAAATTTTATAAATATAATATCCTGAAGAAGATTTCCAAAGGAAATCGTAATATCGATATAAAAAATAAACGAACTATTTGAAATAAAGTGACCTTAAGCTCAAGTGCAAGGCGAATTCATACAAGGTGACCTTGGCTTGCTAAGTAAGCAACAGCTGATAACTAACTATATGTCAAAAGGGTATGCCGTTACTTTTTTTTGACATTTCTATTTAAATATTTATTTAAATTCAAAATAAATTTCAAGATTTTTTTTTATAAATTATAAATTCAAAATGAATCACACACATGCACGCAAAACATAAAACCTAAAAAGAAGGAAGTGGAGTACTTCCAGCTTGACGAACATCATTATATCGGCTCAGATAGTGATTCTGAGAGTATACTTAAGGATTGTCTAGGAACAATATTTGAAAGTGTTACAAACATCTGCACAAACGAACCCCAGCTAGCATTGGCTGTTTAGTATGAGATAATATTTAAAATAAAACTCCTAAAATAATCTTCTGATGATTATTTGACGAGCAATCTTGCAATGGTAACCATGCAAGTCCTTACTATCATTTAATTATTATTTCACGAGTACAAAAACTACAATGTTACACTTAGTTCATCCTCCGTTAAAACATCATCGAATTAATCTTTTGCGACTCCCTGTATGAGTCATATAACAATCACTGTTCTTCCTAAATAAGAGCGTTTTATTTAAACATGCAAATTCCATTGTCAAAACAATTTCAATAAAAAAAACCGACTTAAGGATCTTTCAAATAAGATTTTCTGACATGAAAAAACGCCTGAAGCTCTTACTTAGGTAGTTCATTTGTACGGCTGAGCATTTCACGAGTTGTAAAATAATTCCTGCATGAAACTCATGCGCATATTGACATGCTTTCTGAAAGGCTCGTGAGATAATCTTTACACACATCTTAAACGGCTAATATAAGCGTCTTTCTCTGTGTTGTAGAAGTATCTCACAGAGGAATCAGCTTGTGCAACAGTTTCTACCGTGCGAGGAATCTTTTACGATTTAAAAATGAGCTCTTCGACGATGAAAAACGCTCTTCATGAGATTCCTAGTAGACTCTTACACAATTAAAAATACTGGCTGGGATAATACTAACTCCACTATTGTGATGATGGTATAAACATAACTCTGTTTCCATTGAGTTCTTAAAACTATGTAGGCTTAAAACTTTTACTCGTGAATACAATGAAACCTTATCAGAAAAAGATTCCATGAGCAATCGGTCTGCTTCATCAAAACTTCTTGCAAATAAGGTTTTCTAAGCACACATATTTAAATTATTGCTTTCCATAAAACACGATTTAAAATTAAAACTAAAAACAAAATGAAATATGACAGCATATATTTTTGACACACAGCTAATTTGTTTGCCACAGTGTTGTATAATTTTGACACAACGTTAAAGTAATTTACAGTGTTGTATCCATTTTCAAAATAAGACCACCTTGTATGAATTCGCCTTGCTCAAGTGTAAATAAAGAAGAATATTATTTACTTACAATACGTAAACTTGTCATGTGGTGTTGGAATTCATTAAAAAAAAATTGTAACGATGATTACAAAAAAAGACTTCTCATAAATTTTATAATTTGTTATTTGTACATTTTGTATTAAAATATAAAAAGACAACGTTGTGTGCATCCAATGTAACGGAGAACAATTTTAATTTTATTAAGATCTTTCGCATATTTATACATAAGCTTGGTAAGCAAAATGGGACAGTTGATCCACAACGTAAACGTTTACGTATGAGTTTCGAGACTTTTACCCTGTTATACCGGAAATATTATCGCCTTTGATTGTAGTGTTCACGATGACATCAGCCCTAATATAAACTTGCAGAACCACTATTACTACTGTAATATGACAAAGCTAATCTGAAAGACCAATTTAATCCAAGTGGGAAAGTTTAAATGCGATGTTCCTTTACACCCTCTGTCATATTTGCCTCTTATTATCACTCATCCCTTTCGACAGTATATGTTTGGTATGTTCAGTTACTGAGCAAAATTTTAATTATAACTAATATCTGCGGAAAAAAATTGTTTCTCAAGGGTTTCATTAAGCAACAATCTGTGAGAGCTTGGCATTTATCTGATCTCGGAATTAACCTAGCATTGATTTAACATGTCCCGCAAGTCAAAATATTCATTGTTCGTGGCTACTTCATTGTATTTACGATGATATTCAATCTAACCTATAAGGGGAGATGAAGTACCAAGCCAAATCTTAAATGCAATCCATTCCTTTTCATTTTATATGATTATAGCCCGAAATTAAAGGATTTTTAATCGCTGCATAGATTGCATTTTAGCCGAGTACTGTTGGATTATTGATCGTTATTCGAACTGAGATGCTACAAGATGACTTTATATAAAGACAACGGTTGCATGTCCATTGAAAAACTATTTAATAACAAGAAGTGCTTTATCACACGCCGCACAGTGCTTTGTCCCCATATAACGAAGGGACATAAATAGAAGGAGTTGTCAGAAATTTTTGAAATTTGGTACACAAGCATAGAATAGCTTAGTTAAGAAAAATGTGAATTTTTGGACAAATCGGTCCAAGGACACGCCTACCTCCCATGTGTCCTGAAATGGAAAAATGTAATTTTAGCTTCAATAAAGCCCACAAAACTACAAAAAATGGTCATACTAATACACACACAACTAGCAACGTATGTGCAAATTTTCACTTAAATCTGAACAAGGACTCAAGGTCCTGCCATATATCCTTTTTCTTAAAAATGTTATAACACTTCCAAAAATTATCCGATCGTAATAAAATTTGGTATGAAAATTGATATTTGTTAGATATATATGTGTGCCAAATTTTGGTAGAATCGGATTATAAATGTGAAAAATACAAAAACATCATTTAATGAAAAATGAGTGAAAAACGCTTAAAATGCTCGTGCAAAAATAACAAGTAAGAAAGTATAATCGGTCAAGCCCGACCATGTGATATCCTATAGCATAGTATTTAAAAACAAAGTTCCTAGATTGTAATCTATTTGGGACCCATGGGCAATCATGGACCCACCAGAACAAAATTATGTTATGAGGTTAAGATTCGTTTCAAAGTTCTTTCTGCCGAATATTATTTAGATATCTTCATCTTCATATATGGGTTTTTTGGATGAGGGTTTATATGTAACCTATGGCTTATATTGGTATGTTACTACATATATTTTTAAGGAAGCTGGCATTAAAAGCTATTTTCGGGAGAATGATTTGTATGGGAGCTATGTTCAAAAATAGAAAGATTCCAATAAAATTTGATAAGCTGATTTTGATTGCAATAAAATTGATTAGAGATGTGCACGTTCATTTTTTGAACCACGCGCCCTCACTTTTACTCGTTTGTAAAAGTAAGTATTTATTAAATATATAAATTGATTTAACATTTTAATAGAAAATTTTTATTTTCTTTTAAATTGAAAACCCTGTATGCAATATTTTCGAACACTCCACAATAGAATTGCTCTTACTACAAACAAAGGCTGTTACCAAAAAAAAACTTCTGTCACGTAACCATCTTCAATTTAAATAAAAAATAACGGCACTAAGTCACATTTTGAAAATATTCTTTATACGATGAAAAACCAACGTCATCTGGGAATTTAGCGCCATCTTGTGTCGACAAAAAAAAGAAACAGACACAAAAGAAACAGACACAACTGTTATACTAATTTTTTTTAATTTATCTTGTCAATTTTTCTAATTCAATAGTATATATATTTGGATTTTTTTCTTATTATGTTCCTAGTTTATTTTTTTTTTAACTAATTCAATCTATGAAAGTTTGAGCAAAAATCACGAAAATAGCATTTTTTTTAAATAAATTTTTTTTTAAGTTGTGGTAAAATTTTTTCAATTTTTTTTTTTGTAGTTATTAGAAAACAGTCTAAATATTCGAAATCAGAAAAAAACCCATAGACCATATTTTTCTTTTTTTTTTAATATTCCATCAAAGTTAAGAAATTTTTAGAGCTTAACTAAATAATAAGCATTTTTCAAACCAATAAAAAATATGTATAGAAGCATAATTCCAGTAAAATTTTTTTATAGATGGTTTAGAATATAGTTAGCTGTTACAGAAAAAAATTTGAATCTCGTAATCCAAAAAATTAATTTTTTACAATTATTTTCTTGAAACAATAAAATTCCAAGGGCATTTGTGATTTCAGCGCCCTCTTATGCTGTAAAATGCAGACAAACACAAACAATTTTTTATACATATTTTGATTTTTGTTGTTTTTTATTGAATGGTATAAGTTTGAATTAATATTTCACAGTATTTGTAGTTTATTGTCTTTTAAACTCCTGAAAACTATCAAAATTTGATCAAAAATCATGAAAATAGCCATTTAAAAAAAGTTTTTTTTTCAAGTTGTGGTAAAATTTTTTCAATTTTTTTTTTGTAGTTATTAGAAAACAGTCTAAATATTCGAAATCAGAAAAAAACCCATAGACCATATTTTTCTTTTTTTTTTAATATTCCATCAAAGTTAGAAAATTTTTAGAGCTTAAGTAAATAATAAGCATTTTTCAAACCAATAAAAAAACACTTATGAGAAAATAAATCAATAAAAATTTTTTACAGTTAGTTCTAAATATAGTAAACTACTACAGAAAAAAATTTCAATCTCGTGCTTTAAAAAACAACAGTTTTACAACAGTTTTCCTAAAGCATGTAAAACTCAAGTAGTTGTTTGGCCATTTTTACTATAAATTCTCAAACTTTGGCGCCCTCTAGCGCCGCCAAAAAGAGTTAAATCTTAAAAATTCTTCAAAATTCATTTTAATTATTTTGTTATCTATCGATCTGTACATTTTTAAGCACAATATAAGACTTGTTTTTTTTTTGATTTATGTCTATGGGCCAAAGCACTGTGCGCCGTATTCACTGATTATAAACTCTTCAAAAAATCACTGATTCCATTTGATTGTACATGATGGCTAGTTGCTCTATAGATACCAAATAAGAAAGGTTAATTTGAAGTCGATGAACATATAAGTTCGTGTGATAAACCTTAGCTTAAAAGGATTTATTAATTCTAGATGAGCAAATACATATAAGAAGAAACTTGTGATGACATGTATGCAGGACCTTTTAAAAACTCATAAATGGATCGTACTGTCTTAATCTTTCCTTGAATTGATTTATAGCGTATGAAATATTAATAATGAAATAGTTCTTAAATAGACGCTGTTTTACACGATGTTTATTGGTAGAGTCATTCTTATTAGCACAGCAAAAAAATAAAGGTTAGGATAATAATTGGAGCAAACGGGAGAAAAATAAGAACTAATAGATGGAGCCCTCTAGTGCACTGAGACTTCGTAGCCTGACTCGAAGATTACAATTACAGATTTTTCATCTGTTCTCGTATTCAAGATTTGTTTACAAATTCGTAAGTAAAACGCAAAATAAAAGGAAATACTTTGCTTATATAATTGTATTATTCGTGGATAATTTTACTTAAGAAAATCCACCACTTCCAAATAATCTTCCGTAAACCGGGTAGGATGCTTTGCAAAAATAATTTTTGAATAAAAAATTTCACTATCGTTACACTATCTAAAGTTCAATTTTCCAATTAAACTCTTAAATATTATCTAATGTTTTTCCGTTTGACTTACAAGAACAACAATCTAAACTATCCAAAAGAAAATAATGTAGAAAGTTATTCCCACAAATGCTTCAACATCACATTAATTGAAGCATTAATGTATAATAAAAAAGTTCATTGATACTGTCTGTGCGCCAGACTAAATGGCTGATTGTTTTTTTTTTTTTTTTTTTTTTTTGTTTTTTTTTATTCTTGCATGTTGTTTTCTTGTAGTAATTCCCATTCCAGAGTCTTTTAATTTTTTTGTTTCAGAAACATGTCTGATTAGTCATTTCAATAGAATTCTCTTACCATCAACAACTGGCTGTAAAATCTATCCACTACAAGGTGGTGACTAATTTTAACACCCAACCATTCGGTACACCATCACCCACAACTATTGATGCAGAGAAATATTCAAAACTTGTGGCTCAACAAAAGGTAGTGGGAAACCATCAACAGCAAAAAAGGGAAGAACAGCCACAGGTAATTTGCTTCTGCGAGTGATGAGAGCGTGAATCAGTTATTATAGTGACGTCAAGTGATTGAACTGATTGTCTGAAGATATTAGAGGACAGCACCTTCTTTGGAAAATAAAAGTACTTCAGATTTAACGATTTTAAGACGAGTACAAGGTATATTTATAGCAGGTAGCCGCGAGATTACAACAATTGTACAATAAAACAAACAAACAACAGGGCTTTTTATTGTTGTTATGTGATACGAACTGTCAAACAGCAAAGGGGTTGATAAGAGCCAAAAAAGACAAAAGATAAAGACAAAAAACTTGTTTATTATACAACATTTGACAGTTCGTATCACAAAACAAGCAAATAAAAAATAAACAGCTGGCTTTCCGAGAATACCTGCTATAAATATACCTTGGATGAGTGGGTGGCAAGTTGCAATAAAAAGCATAAAACGAGTGAATTGGAACAAAAACAGTGTAAAACGAAGCAAAAAATGTTTTTTTTACACAAGGCATGGTGGAAAAAGCAGGTGGCATCGTTACGGCAACAAGTACAACATTACAACAAAAACGGAAATTATATCACCGTTTACGTCAAAAAATACTTTAAACAAAAATCAAAGCGTGCCGCTAAACGTGATAAAATAAATGAATTTTTAGCAATTTTTATTTAATTATGGTCAATATCTTATTAATTTTAATTTAAAATTATCAAAAACTTTAATAAAAAACAATAATCACAGCACAAAACGTGGACTTTTTGTAAACATAAACAAAACTTTGACATAAACCTAGACAAACAATGCAAGAGCATAAAATCGTCATCTGGCGTAGTGCTGCCACCTGTTTATTTCACCATGAGTCAAGAGAACATGATGTTCCTTTTTCCCCTCTCACCCATAAACTCAGACTTTCTGAAAGAAAACTTTCATAGTGTGATCCCAGACTAAGAAAGACAAAAAGAAGCTAAGCTGTGCTTTCAACGCCACCTGAGAGATTTATCTGTCATTTAAATATTTTTCCAGCAATTATTGGAAGTATGTAATAAGAAATGTTTCTGTAACAATATTTTGCGAAAAGTTGTTCACCATACACTAAGACACATTTCAAATTGTTGCAAGAAGAACCAAATTTCAAAAAATATACGTACACAGATATTTTTAAATTTTATTGTATGTATAAATTAAATATGGAGCCCAAATTATCCGAACAAAATAAGAATTTGTTTGCACAATATTTTTTAATTTGCATAGAAAATAGATAGAATTTAAATGGTGAATGAAAAAATTAAATGATAAAAATAAAAAAAAACACAATTGTTATATTTTCAGCCAAGTCACAGAGTACAATTCCGTTCGGAAACGGAATTCATTCCTTATTTTGGTGCTTCAGAAAATGACGAAAAAATGTTTCGGAATGAAAGCATTTTTGTTTTCATGAACGGTATGGGAGTTGTCTGTATCTGAAAGGCCATAAAACTATCAAAATACACTTTCCATCAACAAACAAATATGTTTTCTTCAATTCCGAACGGAATCATTCCGAACGGAATTGTACTCTATGACATGGCCATTTGTTCTTTTAAATATTTTAGCCTTTCATTGTTTTGGTTTTATGTATTATAATTCATTCGTTTCGTTGACGTTTCGCTTGCATTTGGCACTTGTGGTTTCTGTTTTCGCATTAAATTTTTTTGTTTCTCATTACACATGAGACATTTTACCATGCGAGAAACAGAGTTGCCAGAACTTTTTTAGGTAAAATCAGCAAAAAACCATAATTTTTCATCAAAAAATCTGCGCCAAGATTTGAAAAATCTTTAATAAATCTTCAACACACATTTTTTAATTTTTATTAAGTTTATTTAGAAAAAGTTATATCAATTTATTTCAAAATATACGGCCAATGATCTGGAATTTGAAATCGATGGTAAGAATTTTTTTTTTTTTTTGAACTTTCAACACAGAAAAGTTTGAAAAATTTGTTCGATTTTAATTTCACTCGAATTCTATATTTAATAATTAAAAAAAAAAAAAAAATTATTTTATAATATTATAAAATAATTTTATAAATAATTAATATTAGTATTAATGATATTAAAATATTGTTACATTAAAAATATCTATCCAGATTTTATTACTCAAGCTGGGTTAGGATTAATCACATCTTTGTTATTTTGAACAACAAATTAAAAGTTAATTGCTTGACATGTTGTTTAAATTTCAAGGGTCTTATAGAAAAATTACAAGAGATCAAATATTGAAACTATTAAGATATTTATAAGAACATATGATTAATGTGCATTTTGTAGACATATTCATATTACTTCGTGTAAAATCAGATGACATAAGTCCGGCGATATTAATGTGTCTAGACAATGGGAATTTTGAATTTTTAAGTAATCTATGTTGAATTAAATTGCTACTAATGAATATATTTCCACACGGTTCCTCCATGATTGGTTGATATATTTTGTTTATCAATACAAGAAGTGGAAACAGTACAAACATAAGAGACAATGTAAAGAAGATTCCACCGGGCTAAAAAAATCTTTATAAAAAATCTTTAAATCTGCATATTGGCAATTTTGCGGTATAAAATCTGCAAAATGCAGATAAAACTGCACTTCTGGCATCACTGGCGAGAAATACAAAAACGACCTACTGGTTCCAATTTGAGATGTAACCCTGTGGCCACACGGTCAAGTTTTTCTTGATAGTCTTTTACGTATACTGCTTGTCAAAATTTACATAAACTGAAAGCTGTGACGTAGGCTGCATTTAATTTTTGAGCAATTTACTTTCAAGAAGTCATCAAGAAAACAATTTATAAAGGCAAACGAAAAATTTGCTAACCCTGCGGCCACACGATCAAGTTGTTCTTGATAGTATTTTACATAAACTGCTTGTCAAAACTTACATAAATTGAAAGCTGTGACGTAGGCTGCACTCAATTTGTAAGCAATTTACTTTCAAGATGTCATCAAGAAAACAATTTATAAAGATGAACATGTTATCAGCTGTTAAATTGAAAGTAAAATTGCCAATCGAATGGAAAGGTGAAATTGAAAGCCATCTCGTGGTCAATTTAAAAAGTGTGAGTGTGTTAGTAAAAAAGTGAGAGTGTATTGCAAATTGAATGGAATTGAAAGGCAAAACTTAATCGTGTGGCCACCAAGTAACTAACCTTGAAATCAGCTGTTTTCTTGAACGTAAATTGAAACACTCACTGGAAAGTGAATTTTAAAGTCAAGGTCGTAACAATTTTTAAAAGTATGAGTGTATTGGTAAAAAAGTGTGAGTGTATTAAAACTTGATAAGCAAAACTTGATCGTGTAACCCTCAAGTTATCACGTGTTTTCAAAATTGGCTGTCATGCTTCCACCTCTTTTCGCTTCGGACTTTGGTTACCTAGAGCCATTTGGCTTTTTTGTTTACATAAATGACTCTTTGTCGTCTTGCAAACCATGTATAGGCATGGGTAAATAAATATAAACGATATTTTTTTCCACACAAATATTTCAATGTTTTCATTTGTTTTTTTCCCTCTTCTTATTTTTTATGTTTGTTTGTAAAACATTTAATTTAAGGAAATTGAAACGAACAAAAAAAAAAACAGTTCTTTTGTTTCAACTCTAACAAGTCGTATTTCGTTGCAGTTTGAGTCAGTTCGATAGAGGGGACTATAAATGTTCTGATGAATATTTTGTATGCTAAACACACGTCGTAAGATTTATTATTCCTATAAAAAGCTCTTAAATTTTAATTAATTCATTCATACTGGTATATAAAGTTAAATATTTATTTAAGCAGCTGTTATTTGCATTTACGTTAATTCATTATTTATTAAGAATTTGTATTTGTCGTAAAGAAAGATTAAAAAAGTTTTATTTTATTATTTAATTATGCAAATGGAAACGAAGCACTTGTAGATACATATGTAATCTGTTGTTGCAGGGTGTTATGTTATTTACAAGAGATCAAATATTGAAACTATTAAGATATTTACAAGAACATATGTATGTAGGGAAGTTTTGAACAATATTTATATTAAATAAAAATTAAATGTTTTAACATTAAATCAATTGTAACGTAGCAAATATAGGTAGTAATTGCTAATTTTTAATGTATTTGCGCAATTGTCTTTCGCATAGGTACGTTTTTTTCGCAAATCATCACTATTTTTTTTTTTTTAATTTCCAAACAAAAATACGTTAAGCGTCTTAATTTTCCATTGTTATTTTTTTTACATACTTTAACATTTTATTACTGCCAATCTTCGCCATCTTTAATTTTTGGTGCCATTTTAGCTTCGTTTTCAGACAATTTTGCGAATGGGTTTGCGAAAGAGGGGGAGAGTACCAAATTGGCCTCTTATCGCATTTTGCTTTCGTCTCGAAATTGTATTCGCTTCAAAATAGATAGTAGCCCCCTATTTCTAGTTCAGTTCTAGTTAAGATCAGTTCAAGCTTAGTTCAGTTCTAGTTCGAATCCAGTTCAGTCTTAGTTCAGTTTAGTTCAGTTCTAAAGGGTGGTTAAGGGCCGATGTTGATTTTAAATAAAACACAAATTATTTAAGAAATTATTGTCATTTTTTTTATTATGATAATATTGGTATGGTTCAATTATGTATGGAACAAAATATCGGCCAAATGGCCGCCGCGACCTCGGCGGCACACCTCCATCCGATGGTCCAAATTTTCAATGAGGCATAATTGAGGTTCTATGCCGTTAATGTGCCGAATTATCTCATCCTTTAGCTCTTGAATTGTTGCTGGCTTATCGACGCACACTTTTTCTTTCAAATAAGCCCAAAGAAAGAAGTCCAACGGTGTCAAATACCATGCATGATCCTGGCAGCCAATTGACATCGCCACCACGTGAGATAACTCGGCCATTGAATTGGTCGCGCAAAAGAGCTATTGTTTCGTAAGCTGTGTGGCACCGTCCTGTTGAAACCACATATCGTCCACATCCATATCTTCCAATTCGGGCCATAAAAAGTTCGGTATCATCTCACGATAGCGAACAACATTTACAGTAACTGCCTGACCGGCTTCATTTTGGAAAAATACGACCCGATGATGCCGCCAGCCAATAAACCTCACCAAACAGTCTTTGTGCACTCTTTGTGTGCACTGAGTTAAAAATGTGCCCCATCGCTGAAGATGATTTTCTTCGAAAATTGATCATCCACTGTTGCCATTTCTTGCCACCATTCTGACCATTGACGACGTTTGGAATGGTCAAGAGGCTTTAGTTCTTGAGTCAATTGCACCTTGTAAGCGTGTAAATGCTAGTCTTTATGCATACTGCTTATCAACGACGAGTGTAAGAGGTGCAATTGTTGGGCACGACGACGAGTTTAGGTGGACGGCTCTTCAGCCACACTATCTGCTGTACCAGCATGCACTGGTGTTTACACATCTCCTACAGAACCGGTGTGCTCAAATGTTTGCAAAATTTTTCTAATTATACGCACATTTGGACGACTAAATTGACCGAAAAAATCACGAACTGCACGATATGTATTTAGATTTGAACGCCCATTTTCATAATCAGCCTGAATAATTTTGACGCGTTGCTCGATTGTGTATCTTTCCATGGTTCAAATTGAGTTAGTCTGAAATCGAGAAATGTCAAATGAAATGCAGGAAAAAACTTGACGTTTAGTAAATTTTTAGTTCATTTTGGGTTCTATGTTATTTTAGTTCATGTTCGGTTAATTTTTATCTCAGTTCAAGATATACATACATAAGTCAGGCATGTATTTTTGTTCTAGTTCAAGTTACAGTCAAGCTTCTAGTCCAGGCTCAAGATATGTAAGTATTAATGCAATTCTATTTAGTTTTACTTACAGATCGGTGTCCTTATTGTCCTTATTATCTGCATGACATGGAATTATTTATTTTTCCTTTTGTCTCCATTGTAATCTTTTTAAATATTATATACATACACACATTTACATATGCATAGCTTATTTGATGTAAAAATTTTTTGCACTCAGCTACAATTTAAAGCATACAAATCCTCTAACTTAAGCATTTAAGCTGCTTGTATTACAAATTTTCAAATAACTTCAAAAGAAAAACAGTTTCCATTTCACTTGTAATATTTTTAAAAATTAAGAAGATTTTCATTATTTCCACGAGAAAATCCTTTACTACTTAACACATTTATGTTTTATATGTATATTGTATGTATAAAAAGGAATATTTTCTACATGACAAACAATTTTCACTTTTTGACATGTTAATACCATGAATGTCTTTTAAAATAAGAAGAAACTAGGCCAATGATAAAAATGTATCACATGCTCACAGATACGGGTATTAGATTTTTTTTTTTATCGATTGCAAACATCGGTTGTATTACTGACCCACATCCTTCGATCGCACACAAGTACAAACCGTATATTAAGGAAATAAAGTGCAAAAAAATTGTCAAACAAACTTTTCATATAGTCATGTTACATACACGTTTTACATTTATATTTTCTAGTACATCGATGATTTTATAGCATTAAGGACTTTCTCATGTAGTCATGTTATTGTGTGGCATTTGATAAAAATTTGTGTTTTTCTTAATAAGAATTAACATTAAAGAGCATGCAATATAAAAATAATTCAATTTTAAGTGTTTTTATAGAGTTGACAATATCTAACACGCATACTTTTATAATTACGTTGCTTTAAACACAAATGGAAACTGAATTGTGCACGTCTTTAAGAAATTTAATTGAGGGTGATGTAAGAAAATGATACTGAAGTAAATTTCTGGAAACAATGTAACTTTTAAAAACCGGTTTTTAAAATTTTATCTCCGAACAGTAAAATGTTAAATTATCTATATATAAATCGGCTAAGGCAAAACAGTTAAGAACACTTTCCTCCTCTGTATGTCAACCGATTTGAACAAAATATACACAATTTGAAAGGTATTTACGCAAAGAAGTGCACAATGTTTATTTTATTAAAATCTGTTCAATAATTTCAGAGTTATAAGCGTTCAAAATTGCTACTAACACAGATGCAAAATAAATAAATCAAAATTTATTTTCAATTATCAAATAATAAAAAATTAGGGTGATCGATTATTCGATATTTTTCAGAACCCGGTTTTCGGTATTTTGACTATATAAATCTTATGTAAAAATCGGACCAGGCAAAACAATTAAGAACGCTTTCTTCCTTTGTTTGTCAACCGAACCTCTAGGAGGAGAAGAAAGGGGATATACGGGAAACTAAATTTCTTTTTTTTACTTTTCTATGCTTCATGTGAAATTTTTTAAATTTTCTATAATATTGAACTTAGAAACATAATATTATAGGTGTAGGGTCCTGAGTGAGTGATCACTTATAAAATAAAAAATGCTGGTATTTTTGTTCTTCATCTGGAACTGTTTGAATTTTCGTTAATATTCGACCTATAAAGATAAAATTATACATTAAACTGGGTGCATAAGAACATGTAAGGGGAGATTTTTGGTACTTTTTCGTTCAATAGCTGGTACTTTGATTAATTTTCGATAATATTAGACATAGAAACATAAAATCAAACGGGCAACGTCCTGTGTGGATGACAATATATAAAGGAGACTTTTTGATACTTTTTTGTTTTTTAATTGGTATTTTTTATACCGAACTTACAAAATTAAATTAACTCACGTAGAAGATAAAATATAAACCGGAGGTTGGTCCCTCGCGAAATCGATCCACTCTGAAGGAAAAAATAAATGCTCGAAAAATAAATTCATATCGTTACTTTAATATAGAAAAGCCCTAACTAACGTTTTCCTTACTTTACAAGAGAAAGAAAAAACTTAATAAAAATTATAGTCTTGTAGTCGCGATTTTTTTTAAACGCAGTTTTTTATTAAGTTCTCTAAGCAATTTACTAAAAAACTGCGTTAAAAAAAATCGCAACTACAATACTAGAATTTTTATTAAGTTTTTTCCTTCTCCTGTAAAGTAAGGAAAATGTCAGTTAGGGCTTTTCTATATTAAAGTAACGATATATACTTAGATGATGATGTTTTCTTCATATTTCCAAAAAAAATGTATGGTCGAATTTTGACCATTAGGCGAACACTAGTTTATTGAAAATGACAAAGAGTATGATAGAGAAATTACAAATAATCAGAAATCACACAGATTGAATCTAACCCGTTTTTGCTTTTTGCTAGTTCATATTGTATTCTAGTTCTAGCTCAGCTACAATTTCCTTATAGCGAAATTTTAGTTCAGTCGTAGCTTAGTTCTTATTCAATTTATGTTTTATTTTAGTAGACTAGGCAAAAGAATGTTGAAAGAAACAATTTTTTCATCAAGTACCAATATTTGAAAGATCCTTTTTTGTTATACACTTTACCACAGGTGTTACTTTTACAATATTGATTTTAGCCCCGATTCTTATGACTGTATGGGTGTTGAAATGGGATTTTGAAGAACCCTATATAAGCTGGAGACTAGGAGGTTTTATATTTTTACTACAAATAGTTAAAAAAATTTTTTTTTTTTTTTTATTGATTCATTCTTGTCGAAAATTACAATATGTATTCAAAGCTTAATCCTAATTCTTGTTTGTATTGTTATAAAGTGTCGGATCTTTTCAGCCTCCGGTGACCTTCGAACTTTATTAGATCCCGAACGAGGTAGTTGGGATGGACCATTAGTTTATCTATGTATTTGACTGAATTCTTTTTAATTTCTTCCTGGATGGTAGCGATGTTAAGATCTCTGTGGATAATGTCATTGCGTAAATAACATGGGGCACAGATAGGCTTGCCATTTCTATTTTGAGAAAAAGAGGACGCCAGCATAAAAAATGTAGGACATTTGCTTGAAAAACGAGGACACTTTCTAAACAACCTAATTTTAATCAAATTAACGACGGCATAAAAAACACTTAATTTGGGTAATTCCATGTCAAATCGGCCTAGAGTGGGACTTGACCCCTTTCGATTTGAATGAAATTTGGCGAGAGGGTTTCTTTCATCACATAAAGAACATATATCAACGAAAAACAATTTTTTAATTTTTTTCAAAAGTTATGTCATATTAAAAATGTCATAACTTCGCCGAATAAGCAGAATGTGTTGAATTTATTTTTTTTTTATATCTCGAAAACTACTTTACATACGAAAAAAATGTTTGTCAGTTTAAAGAGAATACTTGAGGCTATAATAAATATATTGAAAAAATGTCTTTGCAAAATGTTAAATTTTAAAAATGGACAAAACCCTATTTTTTTGCTGATTTTATTTTATATAATACTTCAAGACTGTTCTTTCAAAATCCTGAAACTTTGAAGGATGTACTTTTTTTAAGATATGATTTTTTATTTCTTTCCAAAAATAATCTTAAAATAAAATTTTAATATGGTCATTTGAGCAATAAGTATTTATTTGAACAAAAGTAACGACATTGATAAGGTTGCTTTTGCTTATTTGTTGCATTTTTTTTTTTGGGAGCTCCATTTTCAAAGAAAAGTACACTTTTTGTCACGTTACGTCCCCAAAAATTAAATCATACCTATCCTAAAAAAAACCAGAGCACCTAAATCTTTTCTTAATGAATTTTGTGACCTGTGATTTAAAGTTTAAATGCAGGAACACATTTTCAATGAAGGTGTAAAAAGCCGGACAATCCCGGACACTTGATGAAAAAGAAGTAGGACTGCCCCGGATACCCAAAAAAAGAGCACGGTGTCCGGGGAAAAGGGGACGGATGGCAATCCTAGTCGCAGACAATTTGCCGTAATATCCTAGACTGTCTTTTTTGTAGCTTCTGGATGTTTGATGCGCATGCAGAAACCCCATAATTTGATGCCATATGTCCATATTGATTGAGCTGCTTTAACAGCCAATCCCACGATGTCACACGTTAACGTTCGCATAGAAAATTACATTTACATTTTCTATGCGAACGTTAACGTGTGACATCGTGGGACTGGCTGTTTGTTTCATATCCGTTATTTTCGCTTCAATATGACGAGACCAGGTCAGGCGTCTATCTATATGAAAGTATTAAACAAGGCTTTTTACCGGAACAGTGATGTTATTTATTATTTTAGAGCAGGGCACGTTTGTCTTCTGAGCGTGAAAGTTAAGTGAGCACATGTAGCCGGGTTAACCTTTATTTTCCATTTTTCTAGCCAGGCTTCTAGTTCATTGATGTGGGACTGTAAATGCTGCGATGCAACTTTTGGGTCCTGATTAACACTAATAAATGCTGTGTCGTCTGCAAACGTAGAAGAAAGCGTGCTCGGGCTTATTGGCATATCAGCTGTATATATTTTATACAGTAACGGCCCTAATATGCTGCCTTGAGGGACACCAGCAGATATTTTCTTGGTGGGGGAGTATTGGTTTTTTGATCTAACCATTAATGTTCTGCCAGTAAAATAGCTCTCAAGCAGTTTTGTAGAAGCATTCGTGTTATTTTAATGATCAGCCCATCATACCAAACTTTGTCGAATTCAAAAATGTTGCTATTGCAATTCACTTATATTATAAATGGCTTAGATATAAGTAATATAACACGATTGCCTCAAGTTTTTACGCACACAACTTAATTTTCTAAAGTTCTTCATTGTTTGACTTTTAAAATAGCCAAAGAAGAATATTGGCATTGAAAATTACCGATAACGGTTTTATAAATCAGAGAGATTGGAAAAATAATGCTCTCTTTTCCTCAAGAAATAATAGCTTTAGAGTAATACGGTTTACGCAATGTGAGTAAAATATGTAAGAGAAGACAATTATTGATTAAATAGATTTTGTGCGTAAGGTATTTACAGTACTGAAAATTAACATCAATCCATCGTTTTACAGGCTACCATACAAATGTCCTTTCAAAATTACGATTTTGACATTCATACACTCAATTTACATGAGGGCTTTTACGACGTCTCTTTTTGTTTGTGGGCAAACGGTGTAAAGAAGAAATAGGGGTAAACAAAACGACTCGGCTTGTGTTTTACATGTCGTTTTTTATATTTTTCTTTAAACTTTTTTTCGTTACGTTTTATTTTTTCCTACTTTGAAGTGTGAGGTTGAAAATACAGTGAGACTTAGATTATCGATAACAGACGGGACCGGGAGCATTCTTAATAGTAAATTTTTTTGTGTGTTTCTTATTTTATGTAAATGTAAAATGTATTTAAATAGAATCTGGGAATTTATTTCTCATGGTAAGTAACATTTATTATATATATTTTCATATTTCAATGTTCCTGGAAAATATTGAAGGAATAAGACTATTAATGTAAGAAAGCTTTATAAATTGTGGTTTGACAGAGTACACATTCGATTAATATGAAAATTTATATTATAAAATAAATTATTAATTAATTATTTAAATATGAGGAAAAAAGTAATTTTGGCAGAACATGTTTCTTGTACGTTGAGAAATTCTCTTTCCTTGTTTACTTAATTTTTTTTTGATTGTTCAAAAGTTAACGAAGAAAAGGATAATTTGTTTATATTTTCGAATAAAAGAGGTAATGGGCCATGTCACAGAGTAGAATTCCGTTCGGAATGATTCCGTTCGGAATTGAAGAAAACATATTTGTTTGTTGATGGAAAGTGTATTTTGATAGTTTTCTGGCCTTTCAGATACAGACAACTCCCATACCGTTCATGAAAACAAAAATGGTTTCATTCCGAAAAATTTTTTCGTCATTTTCTGAAGCACCAAAATACGGAATGAATTCCGTTTCCGAACGGAATTGTACTCTGTGACATGGCTGAATGCCAGTTAATTGATGCGGCCGTTTAATCTAATTACGGATAACCAAGGCCCAACTGTAAATAAAAAAAGACATGCAACCCAAAATCATCGTATAAACGCAAAGGGAATTTGGAAGTTGCTTCAAAAGAGAATCAAGAAAAAACGACGTCGTAAAAGCCCTCATGTTAATTGAGAGATAATAGCGTCCGTATGAAACATTCGGTTAAAAATTATATTTTATATGTAAAGTTTGTGTGTTATTACAACTAACCTAAATCGACCGATGAGTTTACATAGAAATAATTGTCTAAAAAAAATCATTCAGGTGTTCCTATAAAACTCGTTTTGTATTTGATTTTACAAATTATTTTAGAAAAATTAAAAAAATAAGTTACAAAATTTCTTAGTTATGACGAAGAAAAATTTTGAGGCTTTTGACAGCAATATTGTTCTTTTTGAGTCGTTCGGAAGTGAGCGTCATTTCAACAGACGGACAGACGGACGTGGCTGATTTGTCTTAAAATCACTCTAGGACCCAGAATATATATGTATATATATATATATGTATATATAAGAATATGTATATACTTTATAGGGCCTGAGATGAATAATAAAAAAGTTTCAAACGGAATGACAAACTTCCCAGTAAAAAAAGGAGCTTACTGGTAAGCAGTTTGGAGGGGAGAGATGCACAATACCCCTTACAAACCTGCTTACAAGAGGCATGATTTTTATATGCCGAATTCCCACATAAAAGCACGACTTTTTTCCTCTCTGTTAAAAAACAATTTATTGACTGATTGAGTTGCAGATAAATATAACTTCTAGGTTCGGTAATTTTTCGGGAATGATCGTAAACACATTTTAAAATCACTGCAATACAACCTGTTTCCATGTAAGGGAATAACAGAAGCACTTAGAACATTGTTCGTGAATTTTTTTCTTTAAAATAATGATTTTAATAAGAGATAATGCGAAGTCATTTAATCATTTTTATTAACTCAAATTAAAAATTCACATAAATGGTATTTTTTTTATGCAATGCTTAAGGGTATATAAGATTCGCCAAAACCAAATATGTATAGCATTCTTACTTTACACTACGTGCATATTGTTTGTTGTAATACTGCGATGTAGGAGAAGTTGTTTTCTCCTTTTTTAATTAACCGGTTACTTATTTAATGTGCATGTATAAATAACCTGCTTCGTAGGCATTTTTAAAAAAATTGTGTTTTGCAGCATCACTTAACGTATCATTGCACAATAAATTCGTTCATGCAACAACAAAAAAAAAGCCCTTATTATGACCCAGATTTTTATCGCAATGAGTAATGTAAAAAATAACAAAGCTATAAACCTTTTTAAGCATGCATTTTAAAAGCAAAACTTAAGAATAAGCATTTTTTGACAAAGCCATTAGTACAAACTTTGACATTTAATGCTGTAAGACGTTGCTAGTAGGGGTATTCAATTTAAGTTGCGATTAATTTTTGTCCAAAATGATTGTGCTCTTATGGATTATTTTAAAAATATATTTTATTTATTTATTTTTCTTTATTCATTAATAATCAAAAAGCCAACATAGGCCAAAAGCGATTACATTTTAAAATTTGGAGTAACAAAATTACACCTTAAAATAGAATACTTAGGTCTTATATTACATTATACATTCTTTATCTTAACTTTACCTTACTTCTTAAAGTTCATCATTAATAATATTAGAAAATAGTCAGTTACAATTATAGCGCATTATCTTAAATATTCTTCAAAATAATATTCCTAAATCTTGCCAAACTTACTGAGAAATTTCTGCCATCATATGGTTTTATGGTGTTCAACAACCTACATATTCCGACAACAAATGATCTGTGCATAAACAGCGTATTCATTCTTGGACTTATTAACGCTGTAGTTCTGAAAGAATGGGAAAACGTGAAAAGTCTCGTAAGGTATTCAGGCTCACCAAATTTTATTATTTTAAAGAACAACAAGTGTAACCGCATTTTAACAAAGCTGTCAAAATTCATGCCTAAAAAAACAACTACAACTGAAGTAATGGGAGTTCTCACATTAACACCGTAAACAAACCTTATTATACGATGAAATCATTTCCTTATTTTCTCAACATTTCCAGAATTTCCACTCGAATAAATCTCTAGTCCATACAGAAAGTTCGGCATCAATATTGATTTCGCTATCAATTTTCTTATTTTTAACGGAAAACGAAAACCTTCACTTTCTTAATTAATTTACTTTATTAGAATTTTTAAAACATTTTACTCAAATTATTTAATATTTAACCTAATTTACCTGGTTTTTTTTGAGTGCATGCATTTAAAATTATGATAATTGTCCATAAAATTCACTTTTCACTTTTCAAATCTCAAATGACGTTAAATGACAAATACTATAATTTGCATATGAATTTTTAATAGTGCTCGAATTCATTTTATGTAAATAAAAATTCTACAATGAAAACAAAAACAACACAATTTAAATTTTACATATTTTAAATGAAATTGTATGTTGCCGCAAAAGTGTGTTTATGAATGCCTTCAATAATAATTCATAAAAAACACGAAATACAATTTAAATAATGTTTTTTCCATCAGCAACGTTTTTACACGCGACAATTGTTGTCATCAGGCGAAAGGTTGAAAAACTTTTTTTTGTTTCTTTTGTGTTAATGTCAACCGTTTTTAGTTTTAATTGAAATTTTGTTGTTTTAATAATTACTTTCTTAAAACGGCAAATACCAGGAATATTTACATCGTGGTTTAAGGATATTTTTTGGAAATGTCAAACATAAATTATTTTTACAACAGCTTTCTGTGTCAATAACAAGCACTGGTAAAATTAAAAATATTTAGCTATACTTTTAAAACTAAAAAATTTTAATTATTACATTTAATTTTCTCATTTGGAAAAGCGTATAATAAGCTGAAGAAGAACTGAGTGAGAGCTGAATTAGAGCTGAACTAGCACTGAACTAGAACTAAGCTAGAACTGTTCTAGAACTGTCCTAGAACTTAACTGAAACTGACCTAAAACTGAACTGAAACTGAAACAGAATTAAACTAAAACCGAACAAGAATTAAACAAAAAAATGCACTAGAACTGAATAAGATTCACGTTTTACTTGCCTTAAGCTCAAATTAGACGTGACATACCCATAACCTTGCAAAACAGCTGTTCGAACCAATCTTCTGAACAACACTGTATTTGATTATAGGTGACTAACCACAACAACATAATCATAACCATACAAACCAATTCAAATTTAGTTTCTACGGCCATCGTTATGACTAGGGATGCGATTTCCATGCAAATTCATGTTTTTTGTCGATAGTCTAAGATTGATATCGACCAATTATCTTTTCGAATCATTAAAATTGCGTTAAAATGGCATCGATTTGTTTTTGCATATTGTTGCATATTTTAGTTAAAAAGCATATTTTTGCATATTTTGGTTTTAAAAGCATAGTTTTGCATATTTTAACATTTTTGAGTGATAATGTTAATTTTACATAAAAATCGTTTTCTAAGAAGTTGTTGTTAGTAAAGTTTCCAACAACTTTTGCCTTAACAAGTTTTCTCTAAAACTCATATTGAACAAAACCTAATTAAAATAAAAAGTAAACAGCAGCATTGATGCGAATTTTTTCTTTAGAACTGTTTTTTCTTACACACGTGAATTTAGCTTTAATATTTGTGTTTGTCTGCGTTTGCTTAAAAAAAATAGTCAAACCCATATCCTTTGTTTCTAACGTACCACGGTTGATAAAGTTGGTGCAATTGTACTTTTTTGCTACAATTCAAAGCCAAAAAGTACGGTGGTACCACCGTGACTCATTTGGTACTATTTCCAAATTTTTCAAACCTAAGTACTTATAATTGATATAAAATGGCAACTCGTATTTACTGTCCAATGAATATAAACTGATTTCAGTCTTTGGTGCAAATGGTTTTGCCAAAGTGCAAATGCAAAATTTCGTAGCGTTTTTATGAAATCTGAAATAAACTCTGTGTATGTTGTTGTTGGATTTAACAAAACAGCTATGATATTTTGCATTTGCTCTTTGCAAGACCATTTGCACCAAACACTAAACTTCGCTATTGTGAATAGATTTTTGCACTTAATCATTGGACGATTGCATATGCCACATTCTAAATCAAGTATCAGCGGCAGCATATAAGCCTTCATGCCAAAATATTATAAAAACAAAGGAACGAAATAGACCGTATGTACCAATGGTTTCAAGTGTAACCGAAACAAAAGTCTTTTTCTTTTATAAAAAAAAATATTTATTACTATTGGGGTCGAAAAAGTACGATTGTAGAAGTTCGTAAGTACGATATTGGTTTTCTCATTTATCACACCTGTAACATACCTGCATGCTTTCTTTATTCTTTAAGGGGGCTCTCAAATAAAATTGTCAACACAGACTAGAAATATATTGAAGAAAAAGCCCCAGAACTGCCAAGGAATCGCCCCAAGGGGGATTAAATATATGACGGACCTTCATTAGTTTTTTGTGCTTAACATTTTCTTAAAACATAATTGCCTTGCATTCCACCCTTTAGGGGGGCTCCCATACAAATATGCCGGTTTAATATAATTCTTAAATTTGGCCACTACAGCGTCAAGATTGCCCTCAGTTGGGTCAAAAGTATGACCAACCTCACATAATTTGTTTTATCCCCATTGCCAAAAAAAATTTGGTTTCTAAAACGACTACGCATGTTAGAAAAACCTATAACAATGGTTAAAGGTAATATTATTGTGGAATTTCGTTTTTTTAGGTTATTTTATAAACTAAACCGTTTTTGAGTAACGCTGTGCAACCTCCTCCGTTTTCGAAATTTTGAAAACAAAAGCTAACCTAAAAAACGGTTAGCACCACTGAATTCAGCGTACCCGAATTTGGGTAAAACGCCAGGTGCCCGGCTGGCCGGTTTTTTTTTTAAATAAATAATAAAAATGTTTTTCAACAAAACTAATTCATAGAAAATGCGTTTCTTTAATGAATTAAAAATTAGATTTTTAGTGGCTTTTTCGATATTTTAAGTTTATTTTGTTTAATATGAGATAAAGAAAAACTTGTGAACAAATTTTCTACAAAATTTATATTTTCTAAGTTATTAACCATAAAAGTCAGATTTCATGTAAAATTATAATTTTTCTCAAACTTTGGTGGGCCGTCCCCTTAGCCTTCGCCGATCGTTGTTTTTTTATTAATACCCACCAAATTGGCTAGTGAGACCTAAATAAATCCAACTTTTGACTTTAACGGTCACCCTAGGGTACCACCGTACTTTTTGGCTTTAAATTGTATCAAAAATGTACAATTGCACCAACTTTATCAACCGTTGTACGTTAGAAACAAATGATATGCGTTGACTATTTTTTTTTTTAAGCAAACGCGCACAAACACAAATATTAAAGCTGAATTGACGTGTGTAATAAAAAACCGTTCTAAAGAAACAATTCGCATCAATGCTGCTGTTTACTTTTTATTTTAATTAGGTTTTGTTCAATATGAGTTTTAGAGAAAACTTGTTAAGGCAAAAGTTGTTGGAAACTTTACTAACAACAACTTCTTAGAAAACGGTGTTTATGTAAAACTAATATTTTCCTAAATATAAGCCATACAAGTCGGACTTTACGATTTTTCTCAAACTTTGGCGGGCTTGAGGGACGGCTTAGCCTTCGCCGATCGTCCTAAAAGTTTTTTGGAGTTGTTTTTTTTTATCAATACCCACCGAATTGGGGGGTTAGGGCATGGAAAAATAGAACAAAATTTGATCCATACAGTTAACGACCACCCTAATGTACATATTTGCCTTGTAAGTATGTACCATGACAAAATAAAATTTTTATGGCCAAATGTTTGGTATAAGAAAAAATGCATAATTTATCATACAAAATACCTATCGTGTTGTAATGCATATAAAATTCCTTACATATTTACAAAATCCTCAGGCATACTAATCAAATGTTAACAAATTTTTTTTGAATACCGATTTAATGCTCATTTTACAAAACAAAAATAGTACTTCCACTCCTGTAGCTCATAGAACTTATTTATACAGAATGTTTACATTTTCTTAAGTTATACACAGCCTGCATTGATACTGTCACCAATATTGTAATGGGACTGAAGATGATGACGATGGCGCTAAGCTGAAATTTTAATGGCTACCGTGATAATAATGGCGAAACCTACAAAATTGTTCCTACCCTTAAGCATGTTTACACATCCTTTAAAAAAATTCTTTTTAATGTCAATATCAGGTCAGGTTTTCAATGAACAAAAAAAAGAGTGGCAAAAGAAATTTGAACAGGGCAAAGAAATGAAGTTATAATATTAAGTTTAAAATATTGCTTGTAACATAAAGATGTCAATTTCAAAAGAAAAAAATTCTGAAAGAATGGTTGATATCCGATTTCTACGCGTACTCCGCCGAAGGGGCTGGTAAATCGATTTTGTGTTAAAAAGACCGAATACTGCGGTAACGGTTTTATGGTTTGATCATATTAAAAAATGCGTTAAATAACCACGCCTATCGTGAATAACAAGGGGACTCCCCGTAATTTTTTTAGAAAAAAGAAAACATAAAAATTTAAATAAAATCTAAACATATTCTAATATTTAAAGTTTTTTAGAGACTGAATAGCGCATATTCCTAAATTATCACTAATGGCGTTTTCTTTTCTGAGTAAAATTCTGCATTCATTCTGCCTTTTACATTTTTTTATGTTCTTTTCTGAAAAACATGTGTTATTTTAAAAGTGTAAAGCGTTGTTTTCTGATGATGTTCCCTTTAACATTAAAAAAAATGATACATGTTCAACACTCATTTTACATAAAGGGGCATGAGTACAGCACTAGATCAAGGCGAATTCAGTACAAGGTGGTGGCAAGTTTCGAACCGTAAGCACAAACAATGCACTACAAAAACATCTGTTGCTTCTGTTGGCTTGGGATTGTTGTATACAACTATAGTCTTGCCACCACCTGTAATTGAATTGTACTTTATTGTTTAATGCCGAATTTTGTGTTCTTTTGTAAACGTAAAATATGAAGCACTTCTTTAAATTTAAGGGAGCATTTAAAAATGTTGCCAAATCACATGTAACACTTATGCAACACTTTTTTTAGAAAAGAAAACGCCATAAGTCTTAACTTTTTTAAGTATGTACCTATTTAAGTTATTCACATTTGGTTACTTTTAGCAGGAAAAGTTTACACTTAATTATGGGCAAAGCTGTAACTAAATGATAACTAACTAATACATACAAAGAACAGTTGATTAATGTTATCTTATAATTTATTTGAAAAGCAAAACAATTTTGGCGACCAATTTTTGTCACTCTAAAATACAGAAAACAATAAATAAAATACTCTTACAATTTCATAAATAATAAACTTGCCTTACTTGAGTGTTACACGATCAAGTTTTGCCTATCAAGTTTTAATACACTCACACTTTTTTACCAATACATACTTTTCAAAATTGAAACGAACTTGCCTTTAAAATTCTCTTTCCAGTGAGTGTTTCAATATACGTTCAAGAAAACAGCTGATTTCAAGGTTAAGGGCATAATAAACCACACAAATGGCTTGGCAAGCATGTAAAAATTTTACGTTTGTACAAATATTTTGTGTTGTAAATTGGGGTGTTTGATGTTTGTACAAACATTTGAAGCAATGTTTGCGGCAATATAAAAACTTTTTAATATTTGGCAGACATGTTGGATATTTGTCAAACTTTTTGTGGCGTCTAATGCTAAATGTATTCGTTTCAGCGAAAACTTTGCAGAGTGAGGACGTTTAGAAATAAGCATTAAAATAGTTTTAAATAGTAAACAAAATTTTTTAGCAGTATTGCTTGCCACAAAACAGTTCTTTGTTTAAATTGCTTTTTACTTTTAATTCTTAGCCTTTATTTTATATTTTTTCTCCTTTTAAAGCAAAAAAGCAACAACATTGCCGCAGCACTATCGGCGTCTGCATTCATTGAAAACAAAACAAAAATAAAAAATTTATGTTTGTACGGAGTAAATTTGTGTTGTTTGTTGGCAAACACCAAACGGAAACAATGTGTGGGTTTGCCAAGCATTTTGTGTGGTTTATTATGCCCTTTAGTGAGTAAATTTTTCGTTTGTCTTTATAAATTGTTTCCTTGATCACATCTTGAAAGTAAATTGCTGAAAAATTGAATGCAGCCTGGGTCACAACTTTAAATTTTTGGAAATTTTGACTATCAAGAAAAACTTGAGCGTGTAACTGCAGTGTATTACATTTGCAACTTGCATCCATTTACACTGCGTCCAAAAACATCCATACAACAAATAAAATCTAGAGATATGTTTTTAGTCACCAAATTTTATTTTTTCAGGCCCCTATTTTAATTGATTTATGTATATAAAAACTATAACCAAAAAAAAATAACTTTTTTAGAATTTGTATGCATTTTTTAAGAACATGGTTGCATTTCTTCAATCAGGTGAAAGTAAGTAGTTGCTAAGCTAGTTATGAATTATGAATAAGATCTATGAACTATTTTTTAGTTTCTGTTTTATTAGTTGCGACTTTAGTTATGATTTCTGAATATGCGCCAATGAAGTCGTCACTTTTTCGAAAAAAATCAGCAAATCGGCTCTTTGCTAATTTCGGAACAAAAAATCGTCAAAATGACAATAAATTGTCAAATCTGGCAGCCCTGAATGGAACCAATCTAAATCAGTGTTGCCAGTGAAATTTCGGGAAAGATACTTTTTAGTTTCCAAAAAGATACACTTTTTCCCAAAAAGATAAATTTAAAAAAAAAATTTTAAGTTAATTTTTAACGTTTAACATTTATTACCATTACATTTTTATTTCATATTAAATGAATATTGTAAAGAAAATTATATTATATATTTAAATTAATTTTTATATATATTTAAGTCAACTTTCCTTTGACCCCCATATTAATCTCCTTAATGGTAAAATCTTTGGTATTCTTCGTAAAATGTATTCATCTAATTTGTATTTCCCATTACGTGTTAGGTATAATATGGCTCATGCAATGTTGATGTCATCGGTATTATATGGTCTCGAAGTTCATTCCGGTACATGTTCCACTCGCTTAAGCAGAGTTAAGCGTATAGTTAATAGTATTGTAAGATTTGTCTACAACATTAAGCGTCGTGAGCATATATGTATCTATTTCGGTCTGGCGTTTTCTTGGGTGTACGTTTGAAAATTATGTGAAATATCGATTGGGTATTTTGTTCTATGGAGTAATTCGACATCGCAGACCCATTGACCTGTCTAGTTCGTTTGTATTTACAAGATCTGTTAGAAACCCCTAGATTATGATTCCCAGAACTTCCTCATCTTTTTTTAGTAGGTCTTTTATAGTTAGGATTGCTAGGGTTTGGCATTTTTTACCATATTCATTACGGATATTTTCGCATTCAAATAATGTACTTCGTTTAAAACTACTGGAATTCTTCGCTAATTCTACTTTTTAATGATTTTCTATATTTCAACTAAATACATTTTAGCACTTTGTAAATTGTATTTCCATTTTAGCTTATTTGGTTGTGCTATTTCCCTCTTAGTTTGTTACTGTCTGGACTTTGTTTAGGATATGTTTCTTTTCTTTTTTTCTCTTTGTTATTTTTTTTGCGGCTGGGGAGCCATTAACCATAAACTATGATATGTTGTTTTTTGTTAATAGCTTAATTATTTTTTATTAATTTTATTATTATTAGATTATTAGTGTACAAATATATATTTTGTTGTTAATTTCTCAGGATATATGAACATGTAATATTGTTATTTAGGCTTGATATTGCATAAATGAATGAAATAAATAAATAAAATATGAGGTATGCAATTTTTAAAAATACAATAAGCAAACCTTAAAATTAATTATATGAACCTATCTTTGGATGTTATATTGAACAAATTCATTTTGTAAAAATTAATATACGAGTTAAGGCGTTAATACAAAGATTATATCAAAAAGTTCATAAAAATTTCCTGAAAATTAAATATGTTCATATTTCCTCCGAAAAACTTCGCACTACTTGAATTCCTCGATTTAGGTGAATCGTATGATGAAACTTCCTTAATGTTTTTTTCACCATTATGAAAGCTGCTATTGTATAAGCATTGAGTCGGTTACGATGATCAGTCTTAATAAATTTTATTACATTTTGCATACAGATTCAAAAGATACGAAAAATGTCAGGATTATACATGGTACGTGAAGCCATTAAAAGATACGAAAAATGTATCTTTCTAATCCTAATGGCAACACTGATCTAAATGTTTTGCCGCTCTCAAAAAAATTAAGAAAGCCTTGATCTGTTTTATTTTGGCAAGTCATTCAGTTGTAAACAATTCGATAGCTGTGTGATCGACTGTTTTTTTGAGTGCTGTTAAAAAATAAGTTTTTGTTTTTAAGGTGCATTTTAAAGTTCTTAGGAATAATATTTAAGTACATAATTGGTAAATACTAAATTAATGAATAATATATATATATATATATATATATATATATATATATTGAAAATAAATAAATATCTGCTAAAGCCCAAGTGCAGCTATTGTGGTATAGTGTACCACCATATTACCTTCCAAATAAAACATTAATGAAATTGTGATTTTTTTTACATGAACAAAATTTATTTTCTCAATTACAATAAAGTAAAAAGTTATGTATATAAAACACATCTACAGTACTTTTCATTTATAGTCACATTAGCGATATACCTAGTCCTTTTTTATTTGTTTATTTTACCGCTTTAAGTTAATTAAATATAAAATATTAACTTTGTAGTCCATTTAGCGATATAAGCACATTTGCCATATATGCCATTTATCAATAGTCATCAAAGGGAAAAGTAAAGCAAATTAATTGCGTTATAGTCACATTAGCAAAAATTTACTAAGTTCTTTTTAGTTTTTGAATCAAAAATCCACCCAAAGAAAGAATGAATTTAATCATTTTATTTTTGTCATCAACTCTCTACTCGTAAAAAATAAATTTTTGCCGTTGGTATCAGCTATGAAATATCTTGTTATTATTTTAACTATTTTTTGTACAGTATGCAACTCTGTTGTAAAACCATAAGCCTAATGTCGGTGTAATTTACATGCATTTTTTATTTCCTTTATTCACATTACTTGATTATATTCGAATTCGGTTATATGCGTCATAGTGGCATATATGTGAATTAGCCTTATAGTCACATAAGCGATTTAGTCCACGTTATGATTGCAACTAAAGGATGTGACTATAAGCGAAAAGTACTGTACTTTTAAAGAAAATACTCAGCCTTATTACCATTCTCGTTGTCAAAAACGACTCTGCAGTAGATTAAAGTAACACACAATAAACATCTGCATGAAACTTAATAATGATGTTCATGAAACCTTCATTATAATTTTGTATTCACTTCGTTTGTATTCAGTAAGATAAATAATTATGACATGAAAGCAGGGTTGTTAGATGTTACGATTTTTCGTCATTTTGACGATTTTTTGAGAAAATACAGTAAAATGATGATTGACGATTTGTTAAATAAAATTAATAGTGTATGACGATTATCTGGCATCAATGTGCGTGCCTTAACACAAGAAATATTTATAATTATATTGGCAACAGTCTAAAACGTAACAATCAAATTTTCGGAATACAGAAATTATTGGAAATTAAATTAAAAAAAATTCTCACAAGTCAGTTGGATTTCATTAGAAGCATAAGTAACTAATTCGAATTTTTTAATTATTAATTTAAAAATAAATAAAATAAATAAGACTTTTTAACGAAATAACAGATGGTTGTTCAAAAGAAAGCTTTAACTTTATTTGAAGTTCTAAAAGAAAATTATCCGCTATCAAGTCAAAATTTTATTTTTCAATACAAATGTATGAAAATCGTACTTCGGCTTGCGTTGCGTTTTCTCGGTCCCAATTAGCGACGCACACTGGGGAATTGGTCTATATATGTATGTATGTAGTATGTATGTTCATTGTATATATTTTTCAAAAACCTATAAATTATACTTGCTTGTAATTCAAAGTTTAATTTGAATTGCTTTGTTTGAATACAAACGTTTGAACTGCTATTTTTGTACAATACAAAATTTAATTTTAAAACAATAAATTAAA
This sequence comes from Pollenia angustigena, assembly GCA_930367215.1. Classification (NCBI taxonomy): domain Eukaryota; kingdom Metazoa; phylum Arthropoda; class Insecta; order Diptera; family Polleniidae; genus Pollenia; species Pollenia angustigena. The sequence continues at coordinate 51,349,730 of OV884056.1, read as the reverse complement.
TTGCCTCTGGTAGATATTTAACCTTTAAATATTTAACGATTTTTTGACGATTTTGTTTAATGCTCGGGACGATTTTGACGAATTTTGTTAAAACTTTTGACATTTTTTTAAGAAAAAATCATAGCAACCCTGCATAAAAGTAACAAACACACGATATTTAACCCCTAAGCATAAACCAGTGACTTCACAACCCTATTAAAAATAATCAAGAGGTGTCATATCGCACGGACTTCAAGTCTAATTGACAGTTTATTTTCTCTAAATCAACACATTTGTGAAAAAATAAGTTGCGTCCGTTTACTCATGAAGTTGCCTATAAGTGGCGAAAATCGATAGCTGATTTTCAAAGTAAATTTGGAGAATTTGGTGGCGTTGTTCAAGCATGAATCTTTTCATGGTGATGTGCCTGAGCAAAAAGTGAAAGCAGTATGACAGTTCGTTTGACAGCGAACCTTTCGTAATCTCTAAGGGGCTAAAAAAAACACCCACTATAAAGGAATGTCAATAAGCATTTTGAACCTTCCCTTAATATATGCAGCCAAATGTGGAAGTAAAACTTATTAGTTTAGGAGTTTTATTTTATATTTAATTAATTGTTTTAAGGTCTTTAATGTGTTTTTTTTTAATTTATTTAAAACTACAATAAGAATCTTAACAGTTTAAATAATATTGATCTTCTTTCAATGAGTTTTTTTGTGTTTTTGCTTCTTTGTATATGTCCTTTTAATAAAAAAAAACTTCAGTTTTATATCAGGTGTATTTTCATTTAAATCGGGTTATTTTGGTTCATCTCAAGTGTAGTTTTGAATTTTTCTGGTGGTAACACTGTCGACGACTGAATTGTGTACTCTCGTGGACTAAATGAAAGAGCGTAAGAATGCGTGTGAAGAATGTGTGTGAATTAATTTCCACAATTGTGGTATGGGCTGGACACTAATGCCGTATACGTAAAAAATTATTTTAAACTAAAATCAAATTTTGCTGCTGAACGTGAAGAAATAAATAAATTTCTAGCCAATTTTTATTTGATTTTAATCCGAATAATAAAAAACTTAAATGCAATACAGTATTCACAGCACAAAACGTGGACTTTTTGAAAACATAAACAAAACTGTGACATAAGACTAGACAAATATAACATGGGGTCTTCACCTGACAATTTTTTGTCATGCCAAACGTCAAAGTCCATATAAAAAAAACTTTAAAATTTTTGTCAGCGTTTTTTTTATTTGAAGTTTGACGTTTATTATGACAAAAAATTGTCAGGTAATACTAGAGCAAAAATCGCCAACTGGAGTAGTAATGCCATCTGTTTATTTCACCACGCTTAACATTAACAACTCTGAAACAAAACAACCTTTGAATAAATGTCGAATAAGTTCATGGAAAAACACACATTAATGGCTAATAAATCACAGATGGCTTAAACGCTGGTTTAGTTGAACTAAACTTGAACTTATATGTAGTTTAAACTCAACAACTATAAATCAGTGTCCCATGTATTATACGTTGTTAAAAAAATAACATGTGGCAGCACTACGATAAATCTTATCAAATTTATATGGTCTGTATTGGCAGTTTAACGTCCAATTTTTTGCGTTTGAAGATGGTTTATATTTTTAGTGATTTAAGCTGGAGGTCCATACCACGCGTTTTCGCCTCCACGCAGCGCATACTTTTCTAACCTTAATTGCGTTCTTCGTTTCAAGTTACATGCAACGCTTTTTGTGCAGCAGCACAAGTAAAAATAAAAATTTGATTGGTCAAAATCAGCTGATTTGTTCGAACACTGCTTGTGACGCCTACAAAAGTAGAAAGTAAACCTACCCAGCAAAAACTTACATTGCAAAGTAATGAGTTAAAAAGCTAATATAACGACTCTTCACTACTTATACATTGGCATTTTAACTCATTATTTTAACACGGTGATGTCATTGGAGGCAAGTACTTACCACCCTCGCTTACAAATAGGGAGTTAAATAAGTCATTACCACATTCGCTTACAAATAGGGACTTAAATAAGTTATTACTCCGATGTCACCAAAATTACAACTAACATGTCATGACTTTAAAACAAATTTTTTTTTTTATTATTTTTTTTAAATTATTTTTTTTTTCTATTTTTTCTTATTTTATTTTACTTTACTTTATGTTTTTTTTTTCTATTTTTTCTTATTTTATTTTACTTTGTTTTATTTTTTATTTTTTTTTCTGTCTCTGGCGGGATTCGATCGCGCAACCTCGGTGCTGATAGACTAGCTCACTAACAGCTAGTCTACCGGGGCAGTGTAGTTTTTATAAAAAACGATGTTTTTACTCAATTAAGAGCGTAAATATGAGATTAAATTATTGGAGGCAACTACTTACCACCCTCGCTTACAAATAGGGAGTTAAATAAGTCATTACCACATTCGCTTACAAATAGGGAGTTAAATAAGTCTTTACCACATTCGCTTACAAATAGGGACTTAAATAACTTATTACTCCGATGTCACCAAAATTACAACTAACATGTCATGACTATAAAATTTCAGTACAGCATAATTTTTCATATTCAAAATTATTACAAATTGTTTTTTATTTATAATAAAAAAAAAACAAATTGTAAGAACAAATATTTTAAATCAATTTGTATTAGATTTGAAAAAACTTCAACCGTAGATGCATTTTATTACGAATGAATTATAAATTTCGTTAATCAACTCATACACAAGTACTTAGGTATCAGATTATATGTCAGCCATTGCCAAACTACTTCTATGTAATGCAGATGGTATGAAGTAGTCATTGAAAAGTAAGTTGTTCTTATTTTTTAGCCCTAAGAGTCCGTGTTGCCAGTTGAAAAAAAGAAAAACATTTAGGAAAGATAAAAAAACAAAAATAACCATGAAAAAAACAAATAGGGTTTGGTTTCAATGTAAATTAATTGTTTTCAATGTAATTTTTAAAATTTCAAAAAAACCACATTACAAGCGCTTACTCTACCATTCCCTACTGATGACTTGGTACTCCTTTTTACATTCAAGTCAAAAGCCAAAACTTCAATTAAACTAGGTTTGAGCTCAAACTAAACTATATAGAACTGAACTGTACTAGAAATGAACTAAACTGGAACTTACTTAAACCAAACTAGAAGTGATCTAGAACTGAACTAAAATTTAACTAGAACTGAGCTTAAGCTGAGCAGATCTGAAATAGAAGTGTAATATAAAATAACTTTAACTCAACTAGACCTTAATTTAAACTGAAATTTAACTGATCTGGAACTGAACATCTATTAAAAATATTGAAAAATTTATTTAGTTTTGAAACCATTTTGCCTTTTTAAATAATAGTTTTTCGTTTTAAAGCAGGGTACCTAAAGCATTAACCACGATCTTTTTTTTATATTCTCCTTTAACAATTTTTCAATAGAAACCAAAATAATAAAGATATTTTAATATTCATGAATGCCTCATCACACCACAAGAAAAACGAAGTTTAAGCACCAGACTGAATGACAAACAGAACAAAAGACAGATTTTTGTATAGACAAACAATCAACCGTACATGGGGATTGATGTGAACATGAATATTTATGGTTAAATAGACATGAATGGAGACGGATTTATGGTCGTAGAACAAAATTACTTATGATTTTTATAACCCTTCAGCTAGAAAACCTTGAAACATATTCTTTATTTTCTTCAAAGATTTAAAGTTTTCAAAGTGGTATTTGTTAGTCTGTCATTCAATTTAATAGTAGATCTCTTGATTAATTACATTCGATAAAATTTAAAATCGTTTATATTAAGTTTTTATAAATAATTATACTATAAATACTTTGAAGTGCTATACATTTTCTAAATAAAATGTTTAATATAAAAATGGATTGTGTAAATAGTAACAGTTTGCTATTTAATTGACTATCCACAGATCACCCCAAAATATTTATGGTTTCCGCGGTTTTTTTTTTTTGAGGAGTGTGTTTATTTGTTTAATTTCTTGATGATTGGTTTCGGGCGTTGAAATGTTCAATAAAATTTCAAATTTTAATTCGACGTACAAATGAGTTCAAAAACAATCATATGATGAAAACTACTTAAATAGAGTATAATTTTATTTGGTATTTTTATATTATTTTGATAATAAAAAAATATTTTTTATATATTTTTTTTTCAAATTTCCAATAAAATATTTTTTCGTATAAGTAAAGGCTGCACGATGTTTATTGTGAGTCACACATTAAGGTTAAGAGTTTTGTCCAACTTAATTTGACATTTCTTTGTTTCGCTGTTTGACAAACTCAACAATGGAGAGATAAACAATTGAGCAGCACGTTAAGATTGCTGAAGCCTTTTACGAAATTGGGCGTTCAAATCAAAATGCATTTTGTGCACTTCGGGATTTTGTTGGTCAGCATAATCGACCAAATGTGTGCGTGAATGTCAGCAAACCGGGTCTGTAGAAAATGCGAAAACACCTGTGCATGCTCGTCCAGTTCGTTCTTCGTACTTACTTCATATTTCTTCGAAAATGAGGTCGGCCAAGCAGTTACCGTGAGTGGTGTTTGCTATCGCGAGACAATAACGGACTTCTTGTGGCCAGAGAAACTAGACAAGTTAACCATTCCGACGGTATGTAACATACCTGACTAAAATTTCATACACTCGATAGTGTAATACCCACAATATGTTAACCTCAGGAATAAAATGACTTTTTTTATAGAAATGCTGAAAAATAAACTTTTTTATTTATAAAATAAAAAGATAAATAATTTAAAAAAATTTAATCTTAATCACATTTGATATACATACATATTTATATCCTAACTAATTTTACACTTAATTTATTGTAGCTGAAGAATACATAATTAATCTTCACAATGTCTACGGCTCCTAAAAAGGCTAAGCTTGGAAATGAAATTTTTGCTTCTTATTGCTTTAATCCCTTTAACAAAAAGCATCACAGACCATCAGATATGAGAAATATTTCCGACGGCTTATTAAAAAAATTCCCTACGCTGTCAAAACGGTTGAAAATTTGTGGATCGTGCAGGAAAAAGCTCGGAAAGTTGAAAGAATTACCGAATTTGAAAAGTAATGAGCCTTGCGTTGAAAATTTTTCAGATGAAGACAAAAGTAATTCTGGGAGGAATGATGACAGAACTGATGATGATGATGATGCTCATTCTAATTTTTCAGAAGAAGGTATAATTTCAAAGGATGAGTGTCAAACGCAATATCATAAGGATGCAGTAAAAGTTCTCGAACAAATAAAAGAGAAATACAAAACGTCGCAGAGTAGAGCTGAAAGAATTCAACTTCTCACGCTTGCTCCATCGTCTTGGAGTTGTGCAAAAGTAATGACTGAGTTTGGAACGTCTCAACGCCAAGCAAGACTTGCTAAAAAATTGGTTGCTGAGCATGGGATTCTAGCACTCCCAAACGAAAACAATGGAAAAACTTTAAACAGCGAGTCCGAAAGTGATTAAACAGGTGGTCGGGTTGTAGAAAAAAATTTAAATTTCATTATTAAAATTTTTTGAATAAAATAAATTGAAAATAAAAAGTGCTTTTATATGTTTCATTTAAAACTTATAGTGGAAAAATACTGAATGTAGGGTAATGTTTCAAGTTCTCATATATTTAGCAATAGCAATAGAGAGATAACACTAGCCTACAAGGTTTTGGACTGGAGCAACCAAATATCTTTCCCAGGGTAATTTGATGGGCTGAATTTGGATCTGTAATTGGTTTTTCTCTATTACGTCAGGTTTTCGAGATACAAAAAAATCACTAGTCTATTTCAAAATCAATGAATTTTCAAAAGTGAATGACGTTATTTGAATGTCGTTTGTATTTTGTCGGTTCAGTTTCACGTATTAGAGTCCAGCAATAGTCTTCCAGCATGCTTTTGTCTCAAAATCCTTGATAAATTCTTTAAATTTTCATTAAATCTTGGTTAGCACGCTTCCCTTGTTCGCGCACAATGCACCTAGTTTTTTTTTTGGAAAAAAATCTAAATGCGAATGAAGAATATGCAAAACATTGTCGGTGTCCACGGTTTGTCCAAGTTTTTGAATGAAAAACCAAAATAATGTAAATATGCATATTGCATATCCTTTTTTCCAACCAAATATTCGCCACACACAAAGCACAAATAGCTTGAATCAGTAACACACGATCTCCCTGACATGCTTAAGGCCAGTTTACACGGTAATACAATGTATTACGACATTATCATGTAAAAGCAAAATGGATTGAGTAAGAGAGAATACGGATACAAAATCTGACAAGCGATCGGCAAATGCTTTTTTTTCTAAACCATTTTAAAAACTTATGTATTCTCATCACACCAGAGGTGTATTTTAACAGAGTATATTAAAGGTGATAGAATTTTTAAACAATTACAAAAACAACTAAAATCAACTCAGGAAATTTTCATGTTACTGTTTTACAGTATTGCCAGCATACGATAAAAAAATTAACAAGATTATATAGTCTAATTATTATGCCAGATTCGAATTTAGATTAGTTCAAAACATGCATCGTTTCTGCAGTCAATTTTTTCCCAAATTTGTAGACCAGTGTAATCAATGAAATAAATATAGTTGTCGCCTAAAAAATTTGATTGTCTAAAGAGTTATAGCGTACATCAATCACTAATTTATCTAGATATAAATTTTTTGGAAGATTTGAGTTAAAATCGGTCTTATATAACAACATATAGTGCCCACTTTATTAAAAATATCTGCCTTATTTATTATGTATAGATCTTATAGGCTGCATACTTGCCTTCAATTAATTCGCCGCTATATTGACCTTATTTTTCTGTACATATAATTAGGAAATTCTATAGAAAATTCTTTTTTTTTTTATAGAAAATTCTTAAATATCGTTTAGATATTTTAAGGAAAATGTTAAAATAGAATATTTTCAGTTTGGTTTTTAGATTTTCTATAGATATTACAATATATCGTTGGCTTAATATAGAAAAGGCGTATCTGCATTTTTTACGAAATCGCGTTTTTAATGTATTCTGGTAGATCACTGTCAAATACACCTCCCCTAAAAAATTATTGGGCTATGATCGCAAATAACGGACTTGTAGTCATATAAAAAACAGCCCTAACTCATTCGAAGTTTTTTTGAAAGAAAATAGCCCTAAGTCATTTAAAGTTGAAGTAGACACACAAATAGAATTGATTGTGTGTCTATTGTTATTTTTTTGGTTTTGCATCAGAGAACTGCAAAAATCACTATTTTTCTTGATTTACTCATACGCTTAAATTTACATTAACTCTATGCCTGCAAAACAAAGTTTAACGTTGGTAATTTTGACATTGTTTCGTAAACATTTGATTTGTGCATGTGTGAGTTTTTTTTTGCAATCATTGTTGCGCACGCAATAACACAATTGATCAAAATCAAAAGGCAAACATTTTTATGCTTTTGCATTCCAGTAGTCATTGTATTTTGTGTGTCAGTTCAATTGACGTTTTTGTGTTGGAAATAGTTTTACTATTTAATGTTTTAAAAACATGAATTGTGCAAAAGAAAATTCTGATTCAGATGATGTTCCAAAGAGGAAAAATACTGCAAACAAATCCTAATGGAAACAAAATGTAAATAAAAAAAATAATGGTGAGCAATATTTGGGTATATCAAAAAAATAATTTTGTCAAAAACCTTCTAGGCATTTGGAAGAGCCATGTTCATTACGATTTTGTATAAAAAGAGCAATGAGAAAGTGTTCGATGTTTAATGAGTCCACGCGAAAGGATATTTTTAGTTTGTTTTGGGAGATGTCCTAGGAGCAAAAGTGGCAGTATGTTGCAGGTCTTACAAGCTTTTCTGAGACAAAAAGGAAAACCTGTGAAAATGCGATCAATTTATTTTAAAACAAATATAACAGATGAATATCAGTTACTCCCACATCAGTTACTGCCAAAGAGAAAATAGCCATATCTAAAAAAAAGTAGAACCATTTGCAAGATCTAAAAAAATTTGTACCAGTAGATTGCCACCATTTTTATGTCAATTTACCTTATAAAACCTAATTTTTTTCAGTATAATAACATCTGCCTTGAAATATCTATTTTAATTTTCATTATTTATTTATTTTACTTCAAACATGAACTATTATATCAGTTTATCCTATTTTAAACTTACAACAAAAAGCCCTAACTTACATTTATTTTCAAGAAAAGTAATAACAAAAAGCCCTATGTAAAACAACTTCAAAGAATTTAGAAATAATAAAAAAATGTTACCAGAATTGAATTTTTTGCTTGTTTTGAATAAAAACTGCAATAGAAATGTTTTTTGTATCTTAAATTTTTAAGGTTCTATTCAGTTTTTTCCTTCTCCTGAAAAGTAACGAAAAGTGTAGATACGCCTTTTCTATATTAAGCCAACGATATATAATATTTTCAATATAGGCAATTTATATTTTTCGAAATAAAAACAATTTCTCAAGATAATTTTACGATTTTTTCTACTAAAAACAATTTTGTTTAAAAATTAATAGTTTTGCTACTCAAACTTATTTCCAGTTGATCTTTTCAGACACATTTTACCAAACACCCAATTTTTATTTTCCTACTTGAAATTATTTTTAGCATATTTATGTTTTATTTACTCGTCTACACAAAGAAATGTGAAAAAATGTATGCACCCAGGGAGTGGCGCTTAAAATATCACCACATTTTCTAAATTTATTCAAAAATAAACTGACACAAATTATTATTTTTTACTCTGTGCATTTCACAACAGAATTTACAAAGAAGGTGTAAAAATATGACAGGCAGAAATTATAAAGTAAATAATTTTCTTAAATATAAGTATGTATTAGTTTCATATTTCGCGGTATTCATTTCAAATGTTTGTTTTTAAAACTTAATAATACGGGCATGTTCTGAAAATCACTTTTTCGTAAAGTGATTTGAAATCACTAACAAGGTGTTCTGCACCCAAAAATTTTTGAAATCTCGTGATTTAAAACCGGTTAGCTTACAGCATGACGATTTCAAATCACTTGAAGTTTTTTTAAGCATTTTTCTTTAAGACCTATAACAAAATTATCACATGCACTTTAAATTATTTGTTCTTTATTTGTTTATGAAATAAAATAATTTATTTTACACGGAAAAACCTTAACATTTGTAAATTAAGGAAGACGCTGTATTTTTTGCAGACGCTGTTTTAGTTTTGTTTACATTTTTCGTGATTTACTTTTACTTTTCAGTAGTCAGCTGATATCGTTGATCAAAAAGACGTTTACAGTTGCCAGAGTAACAAAGTTTTAAAGTCGTTTGGAATATGACTGATTAATTTAATAAAACTTATCATTAAAATTGAAAATTTATTAAATATGTTAAAAAAAATAAAAGTAGTAAATAAATATGAAGTTTAATAAGTTAAATTTTAATATACAAATGTAAAAAACAAGTGAAAATGGCAACAATTAGTACTAAATAAACGTGGCATCACTGCAAAAAAAGAGCAAAAACCCAAGTTTTTTTTATTTCAAATTTTGAAATTTGCGCCCCATTAAAATATTCTACATTAAAATTAATAAAAATGTATGTATTGTTTAATCAAGTTAAAATTAGATTTGTAAAGTTCTATTTCTTAGGGGTCTACATAAAAATAATGCCCAAATTGAGATTTTTGTGAAGTTTATGGAGCAGCACACCGATATGGCTAAAGGATTTGTTAAGGGTGACCGAGTACACTTTGAACAGTTGTGGGTAGAGCTAGCAACTGAGTTGAATGCGTCGGGACCACCCACTAAGGAAGTCCCAGGATGGAAAAAGGTAGGTAACAAAAAAAATGTACTAAGAATTATTATTAACTAAATTTTTTAGGTATGGACCGATATGAAACTAGGCATCAAGCAACGGTTAGCCCATAACAAAGTAGAGGTTGGTAAAACTGGCGGTGGGCGTTTTAACAAATATGTCATATCTCCAATTGACGAACAGATTGCTGTTATATGTGGGTTGTATGCATCAGTGGACGGTGTTGAAAAAGCCAAAAGTTATGGCGTGCCGAACAAGCTCTTACCTACCACATTAAACGCTTCGCAACCTTCTACCTCGTCCAAATCATAGTCACAAACTGTAAAGGCATCAATATCAGCTCCGCAATGTACAAGCACATCTATATTACAAGATGAGATGCAAACAGATTCTCCATTAGAATCTAGCCTAGTGGAAAATCCGGTTAATTTATCTCCAACGCCAACAACAAGCAATCGGAAAAGAAAGAAACAGGTTCCGGATATTCAGGACGTTTTGGAAATGGAAGACGAGCATTTCACTGAAATATCTGGTAGCTTAAAGAAAATGAAAGCAGAAATGAAAGAAAGCAGCAAATATTTGAAGGAGTTATCTAAAAACATAAGAGAGATAAGATTATTAAAAGAAAAGGAACTAAAAGAAAATACTAGGCACAACTATGTGATAGAAAAAAGTATGAAGACAAGAAATGAAATAAAATTGAAATTTTTAGAGCTGGAGGAAATGAAGTTGGGTATAAAACCGCAATAAAATAAATGCTGATCTCACGTACATATTTCCATACAAATATGTATGCATTTAACTACTTTAAGTTGTACCTGAATTGTTAATTTTTTTTTTTACTTTTTTTCAAGAACTGAAATTTTATTTAATAAAACATTTTTATTTAAAAACTTTTAATTTAATTTAATGAACTCGCAATAGTATCCCTAACAGATGCTGATGTACTATCATCTTCTATAGCCGTTTCGATGTTGTCATCGTCCATGCCTATAAAAACTTCTTCGTCAAGTGATATGCCGTAGTGTTTGCATATGTTATAAAGTGCACAACAAACATTAATAATAGTAGCAGCTTTAGAAGGAACATAAGGAAGAATAGTTTGAAGACATCTGAAACGACTTTTTAAAAAAAGTAAAAGATGTGTTAAGGAATGAATAAATAAATGTATACTTAGGTTTGCAACATACCATCATAGCATTAAAGCTATAAAATCCCTTTCTGCTAAAATATGCACAATGATCGGATGGTGGTTTCGTTAATCGTATAAGGGTCCCGTCAACACATCCAATTACTCCGGGAATACCATAGTGTTGGTAAAAATGAGATTTTGATTGCCTATGTGCTTGTGGATTCCATTCGATTTGAATCCAAGCTGGGCACAACGTTTCCTCTAGCAAGTTCATTACGTTCCATAAGATTTTGCAAAACGTTGACCGTCCTACACTAACGTTCATGTCATTAGCTATAACACCTTGGTACGACCCAACTGCTAAATATCTCAAAACAGCAGTTAGTTGTATATTTTCCGGAATGGAACATTTTGGCAAGTATGCTGCTATATCACCCAGTACTAATTGGAAAGCACTCTTGTTAAGGCGGTAAAGCGAAATGAATCTGGAATGTTACTTACATATGTGAAATCACTTTAAAAAAATTATGTTTACTTACAACTTCTCCTCCATTTCCATGGGATTGGATAAGTCTCTCAAGTAGCGTTTTTTTAGACGCTCATTATTTAACTGTTTTTTTTTTAGTTCAATTATTGCTAACGAACTTGCTCCAGGCATTTTGACGCTTCCAGTTAGACACTAACTTGAACTTGTAAATTTATTTTATTTTTCTGATCGATTACTATTGTAAACAAAAAAAATCAGCTGTTAGCTCGTGATTTAGAACAATTAAAATCACTACTAAAAACTAAAAATCTCGTGATTTGCAGAACACCAAGATTTTACTCCCGTGATTTTAAAATCGTTCGTGATTTGAAATCACCGTGATTTCAGAACATGCCTGATACTCATAATTTTACTCTTGTGTGATTCGATTGAATACATATTAAAAAAAGAAAATAATTGGGAGATATGCAAGATAGTCATATGGCTTAAAAACAATATGGCTGCTGTGAACAACCCCTAATAATTTAGTTTGCTATATCGAGTTTGAGTCAGCTGATAAAAATATAAATAATTATAAATATTTCATGCCAGAAGGCCAAGAAATAATAAAATAATAGACGGTTTGTGCGAAAATTACATATTGAACGTTGTAATGGCTGACTCAAGCAAGTATGAACAAAAAAGAGCAGAGAATATAGAAAACCTAAGACTTAAGGTAGAATTAAGGCTCAGTTAGCCGGGAGTAACAGTCACGTTGAAAATCAGCTGATTCATTTTGTTGTTTGTAAAGCAATTAGAACGATTACAGTTAGCAGTACGATGTTACGTCTCAATCTGTAAGAAAAAGATTAATCTTACTTTTTTACGGTAAGGTTGCATTGGAAATCCGTTGCTTTGAAACCGGCGTGCAGGAAACTCGTGTTTTCGTTTCATCTGTTCTCAAAGAAAATCGAAATGATTGTGATAATTTCATTACATTCTGGTACAATTTAGGTTGCAGGGTGTGTGGAAAACGATTTAAACTGGTTTCAAAACAATAATTTCTAAAGGGTTTAGTTGCGTTTTACCGTCTGTTCTGAGCCATACGCAAATAGGGTACATGAAGTAAATGTCAGTAGCTCCCTTTCTACATGCAGTGATTTAATTATCGTTTTTGTCGAAAGAAATCATAAATAATAAAAATATGAAAAACAAAAATACCTATCAAGAATTTTTATTTTATTTATTTACGTGGACCTGCAGCCAAACAAAAACAACAAATAATTTATATATATATCAGAAAAAGGTCAACTATAAAAACATACATAGAAATCATTAAATTCAACCGAATGTAGCTCCAATGGCAACTTTGGAGCATTCACTTCAAGCCTGTCAAAATGGAAAAGTTTAATGTTTTAACATTGCAAATATTGTACAATTTTTTCCAGTGTATGCACAAATATCGTTTAAGCATCACTTATAATTTCGACACCCAGAATTCTACTGAAGTGTCAAGGCTCAAAGATAAATTTTTTTTTTAACTTCTTGCAGGTTATTTCAACTACTAAAATGTATTTTTTTCATATTTTATTCTTTCGTTTATTTTTGTTAGAGAATAATAGAACAAGGCTATTGCCTAAAAACAACTTATCTTTCTGGTTAAATAAATTTAATGCCCTACCTGTAAAAAAAATTCAATTGAAAAGATGTTTTTTTCCGATGTCGACAACAATGGTGATGATAATGATCGTGTCAACGAAAATAAAAAGATTTCAATTGAAATTATTTTGCTGATAAACTGTGTGGAATAGAACTTATTTACTTCCACAGAAAACTTAGTTTTGAGTGACTGAATACGGTGTCTGTTGTACGAACGTAGTTCTTTGTGTTGTGTTAATAATTGGGGCGTAAAGTACAAAAAAACTTATTTATAGTAGTGAGGATGGATGATGATGTTATCGATGTTGGAGACATTCATCGACTAGTTGCACTACCGTCTGTTTGTGACGCATGTTGATTGGAACGAATGAATGGAATTGTTATTGTGGTTTCTTTTTCTTGTGTAGTTTGCAGAAGGGCAGTACAAAAAGTTCTTTAAAAAGAAAAAACAAATTTATATTCTTATCCATTTATATCGATAAATTTCTTACAGTTCTCTTTCCCATGAGTAGACACTAAATATATCGTCACCTAAAACGCAAAAGACCCTATCTAACATTTTGAAAATTTTACAGGAGAAGAGAAAAATATTAAATAGGATAAATTGAAAATTGCATTAAACATTTTACGATCTTTATTTTCATTTCGGTATCCCATTCGGCCTGGTAGCCAATTTAGCCATTTAGTGTCTGGATTTAGCCATTTTTCACCTTGTTTAGCCATTAAAATATGAGCTTAGCCATTAGCCATTTTTCAACTTGTCAAACCATTTTTTGCTGTTTTTCTTTTTAAATAATAATTTTTATTATCTTATAAAGACTTATAATATTTTAATTAATAGGATTTTTGTTTATCGCGCCTAATTCCCAAGTTCTTGATAAAAACACTGCAAATCTCATTCACTCTGCAGTTCTGTTTTCTTACATCTTTGGCTTTTCTAAATATTTTTGGGAGAATGTTTCCTGATGATCTGGCCTAAGCAACCAGTGAAATGCGCATGGAAACTACACCCAGAGAAAAAACATGTTTAAATATGGTCACCTCCAACAAAACTATTTTTAAAGAAAATTTTAAACATATTATGATTCATTTAACAATATTATTGTCACCTACAACCATATTATGGTTTAATTAGTCCTCCATCAAGAAGCCACAACCATATTATGGTTGCCTCTGAACATGTTATGGTCAAAAATAGCTAAAACATGTTTAACACTTATAATAGCATGGTTAGTTTTCAATCATAGCATGTTGCTCTTGGAAAAGAGGAAAATACTATTGGTTATTTTAAAACAAATTATTGTCATATTTAACCATAACATGTTTAGAGGCAACTATAATATGGTTGTGGCTTCTTGATGGAGGACCAATTCAACCATAATATAGTTGTAGTTGACAATAATATGGTTATATTATCCATAATATATTTAAAATTTTCTTTAAAAATAGTTTTGTGAGAGGTGGCCATATTTAAACATGTTTTTTCTCTGCGTGTAGCTTATACCCCAACAATAAATTTCAGTGATTTAATCAAGAATGTAAAATTAAGCACGACAGACAAAATCTTATTAATTACAAATTTTGTATTCCCAAAAATTACTTTGATAATGATTTTTAAAATTGCTAGAAGTAAAGTAAAGATTTTTAACAATAAATAAGTTTAATAAGTCAAGCTCCAAAAAAAAAGGAATTTTTATTTACAAAAAAACACTGGCCTTAATTATCTTATCTAATATATACTTTATTAAAACAAATATAGACAGGAAAATAGAGGAAAATTTATTAGAAATCAATTTCTATATATAGTGAGAACAAATTTTTCGGTTATTAGTAATTTTTTTAAATCATTTAATCAATTTCCATGACATACCTGATAGTGCCGGAATCACATCTTTATTCTTAAGGGGACCCCTAACCTTTACTTAATTATATTAACAGTCGCGAACAGGCTATGCCGTGTTAGCGGAGCCGATTAAATATAACTAATAGAAATAGCGGGATTTGGGTAGTGCTCGTATTACAACCTCTAAGGAACCTTTGCAGGAAATGCGTTTTCCAAAATTTTGAAGAACTTTTAAGATCTCGGTTCATATGCATACATATATTTTATTTTTTATCGCATTTACGACTACTATAAACAATTATTACAAAAGAATAATAAAGAAAAGTGTTTTAAACTAAATCGAAATAACAACTTCACTTGTAACGTGTGTAGTTGTCATTCGATCCAATTTAATTAATTTGAGTATGATGACATTTTGCAAACAAGTTTTTTCTGTGGTTGTCGCCATTCGTTAGTGTTTGTACATTCGTAAATTTTTTTGTTCGACTTGAAAATATTAAAAATCAAACAATTTAATCTACATACACATTTTTTGCAGTAATTATTAAATCGAGTTGGCTTTAGCAGATTAAAAACGATTTAATTTTGTGGGCTATGTAGGACTTTGGTATTTTTAAACGACCTACATCAACATTTGTGCTTTTCCTCCATATTTATAAAAAAAAAGTTGAATTTTATTTATTGAAATTTGCATATTGCATGTAGCAGCAGGTGTGTCAAAACTTTGGTACTTACACAAAGTTTTTTTTTAATTAATAAAATTATAAATATTGTTGATTTTAATATGTACTTAATCTAAGCTGAATCCAACAAAACATTTTTTTTTAGATTGTTATGATCAATACTTATTTGTGGATAATTCCAAGTTCGGCTATGCAGAGCAGCTTTACTCAGCGTAGCCAGTGTTTGGTGTACTATAGAGGAGAATAACCTTGCGGCCGGTCGAAGGCGGGCTATGCAGAAAAGCTTTAGTATTTGTTATTTGGGTAGTGCTATCTATGCGTGATTCTGAAAACCAAAACTTTACATAATGGGGTCTTATTTAATTGGGGTCTTATTTCTTATAAAATAAGTTCTCAACAATTTGGGTATTATTTTATTTTTTGTTTGGGTCGTTATTTCTTTCGTTGGCGGTTAATTTCATTTTTAAAGTTGGTGACTTATTTCATATGTAAAAAAACCCGAAAATTAAAGACTTAATTCATTGTTCTTGGGACATTAATTTTTAATTTCATTAAGTTCTATTAAATCATCCTTTTAATGCAACATCTTTTGGAACTTAATAAGCGAAACCGTTCTGGCAATGATCGTATGATTGAAAGTCCTAGAACTTGAACCTTCGAATTGTTATTTATAGCCCTATGACCCAAACAATGGCATTACTGTCATTCTATATTTATACAGATTGTTCAAGCCCATCATGGCTACACGCAGAGAAAAAATATGGTTGGGCATGGTTACGGCAACAACACTATGTTTAATGTAACAATATATTGTTGTCGTACACAAATAATTGTTATTTTTATTTAATATCAACAATATTATAGTTACTGTGAACATATCAATGTTTATCGCAATTATGAATTTGAGTATTGTTGACCGAAAAATAATTATTTTTCTAACAACTTAATTATGATAACTTTCTAAACATATTATATTTCTCACAATATTTAATAGCCATAACATGATAACTTTCTATACATTTATCATATTATGTTGAAGATGCAATCAAACTATTTTTACTCTAATCATATTATGTTAGCGCCATTTGTAAAATAATTTTGAAGCCGTTGTGTCGTTTTTTTTATTTGTGAGCGGTTAAACAATTAAAGGATAAAATTCCATAAAAAAATAAGTTTAAAGAAATTAAAAAATTAAAATATTAGCGGAGTTCATTCAAGTATTAGTGATGTAATAGTGCAAATGCAAAATATTGTAGTTTTTTGTAAAATCCAACAACAAAACACACAGAGATTTCGTTATATTTTATAAAAGTGCTACGATATTTCATCAACATCTTAAAATCGAAAAAATGGACACACGCGGTTGCCCATAAAAACCAGAGATTTTTCATTTGCTCTTTTGCAAGCCTTATATTGAACTCCGCTATCTGATTAACATTGACAAAAATTGTAAAAAGCTACAAAATAAAAAATCGATTCAAAAATATTTAAATTTATTTTGTATTTTTATGACAGCTATGAAAGGTGCTGTATCATAATATGATTGCTTCTTAATTTATTATGATTAACATGATGATAATATGATTACTTCTTAGCTTATTATGTTTAACATGACAATAATATGATTAATTTCTTAGCTTATTATGATTAACATGACAATAATTTGATTACTTCTTAACTTAGTATGATTAACCGAATAATAATATGATTAAGGGAAAAATATTATGATGTAATATTACGAATATATTTAGCCATTATATGATTAAATAATAATCTTAATATGGTGACTACAATCATAATTCTTATCATAATATGTTGCTCTTAGAATATCGAGGCATAACCGCAAAAAAAACTTAAGTAACACCATTTTCCATTTTCGTTTTTTTTAATAAACGACTTTATTGGCAACACTTGCATCATCTCCTAAAATGTCATGGTCACATAAGGATCCGTTACGATTTTATAGCAAAAACAATTTTATCTCAAGCGACAATATTCATACAAAATTTTTATGAAATAAAATAAAAAAACCCTCTCCTGTAAAATTTTGTTTTTGTCACTTAAGCTTTTTTTGCGGTTATGACTCGATATGTTTACCACAACCATGTTTTTTCTTTGCGTGTAGTAACCCATTAGGATCTAACCTCAAGACCCTCTTAACGTCTTGTAAAAACAAAGTACATACAAAAATCTGCACATACATTCATTTAAAATCTACTTCAAAAATTCCATTTGTCATATTGCAATCTCGCCATTGGCAATAGGCAAATTATCCCCTTATCCGGTATTTTAAAGATTTCGATTTCCTCAACTTGGACATAAATTAAAACCACCAATATTTTGTCGCTTTCAACAAATACCAAGAAGAAGAAACTGCAAAATAAAACGTATGAATCTGTTCTTAATTAACTAAGCCAAGTTAGGAAAATTTAAGGAAATCATATACTGTTTAAAAAAGATAAGACTGTAACTACCCTAACTATTCCGATATACACGCAGAAAAAAAAATCATTAAAGGTAACCACCCAATAAAAATTTTTCTTGTTTTGCAAAGCACTAAAAGTAAATTTTAAAACAAGTATGCGCAATGCAATAAGACATACAGACCCAACAGCAATTTTTCCATTTGACTCGTACTAAAACTACGTAACATTATGTATGTATTTAAAGCAATAATAAAAAGAAAAAGAATTTGGCGATTTTATGAAATTAAACATACAGTGTCTTAAAATATGTAAATTTCATATACACTCGTCCAAGGCGAATTTATAAAGGTGACCGTATCATGAGATAGAGTTATGCTACCTATCCCTTTCTATTGAAAAATACTATGTATTTTGTTTTTGTAAAAAGTTAGAGTAAATGTCAAAAATATTTGTTGAAAATATAAAAAAGGAAATTGTTTTGTTAATAAAATATACACAATTGCTTTAGAAAGTCCTCAATTGCAAATTAATTATGGCTCCTCTTATTCCTTATGCATTGTAAATTTCTTGAGTTTATATTTTATATTCATTTTTTTTATTTCATAAAATTTAAATAAGTTTTATTTTCAACTATTTAAATTTTTATTGAATTTTAAATTTGAATTAATTTTTCACAAAATGTAAACAAAGCTTGACATTCACTATACACACAAAAAAATAAACAATAAACAGATGACTCGAAAATGTCACCTTTATGAATTCGCCTTGCGCTCGTCGGCGCAATTATTTTGACAATTAAAAAAAAAAACACTTATTTCTTTTATTATTTTGTCTTTGAAATTGTGAAAGTCTTACATAAATCTTCTTTTCCGATGAATTGTATTCGAATACGCTTTTATCAGTCCAAAGACTCTTCTGGCTTTTAGACATGTGCGTAGCAAAAGCTGAACGCTTGAGTTTGTTTTGTTTTGATATGTATGGAATATCTCTTGCTATGTAAGTCTTAAAACATATTTCTCTCAAGCAACGCCGAATCGTCTGCTTACTAATTGAAGTACTGGATAACTTTTTCCATTCATCTGCGGTTTTGACTGAACGTCTGTTTTAAATTTTCGCAAGATGACCGGATCGCGGTAAATTTTTTTTATAATAAACAGTTTGTCGCGACAAATTGAACGCGCTAGCTTTGTCTTTTACCTTGAAGCCGGCATTGAACTTTGCTACTATTGAGGCTCTTACAATATTAGTTAACTCAGCCGTATTCCCCATATTTTCAAATCACTGATGAATCAAAATTATAAGCAAAGGCACAAAAATTAATTTGAACAATTTTAGTTGACCTTCAATTGCAAAGAACACGCAAGATAACTGATATGAAGTGCATGTAAAAATACTTATGCCGAAGCGAAAGCCACTGCCTACCTATGATTCTTATCAGCAGTTTGAGAGTGCACAAAACAATGGACAGAATATTTTACATAAGTGTTGTTGCTGATGTGCACTTTGTTTTGAGCAAAGCTGAGGTTACGATATCTTAGGCACTTGAACGAAAAAAAAAACGCCAATAGACAAGAGAACTATTTGTCAAGATAATTGTGCCGGCGACTGTATATTGTTTTTATTATTAACAAAAACGAGTTCGCATACAACAAAGATATGTTTGGGGCTTTTAGATAGACTAATTTAACAATAATATGGTCGCCGGTAACAACTATACGTTTAAAGTAACCATAATCTATTTAAGTGTAAGGTTGTAGCTAATTTTTTTTTAAACATAATATTGTTAAACTCAACCATGTTTGAAGTTTTAAGGTATACATTTTATTGTTAAAAAGAAAAAAATGTTATTAATCGTGAAAAAGTAATGTTAAAACCAACAATAGTTTGTTTGTCGTCATGGCGGAAACCATAATATGTTTTTTTTCTCTGCGTGTAGAGATCAGAATAAAATTAAGAATGAATCTATGCTCAGCATAATAATTTTACTTATTTCTCTTTCTTCTATTAGTAACTTTACAGTAGACGTTCTAAGTATTCAAATGAATCCAAATCTGTACAGCATCTTTGAATAAAACAAAAAGATGTAGGAATCCAGATCAATTTTTATTGTGGCCAACAAATGCCGGGATGATTTTTTATAATTAGGAGCTTAATTTATAGTTTATTAAGATCAGTTAATAATTTCTGATAGGAAAATAAAAAGAAGCATTTCATTCTCTTTAATTTACATTTATTTACATTTGAATCAGAACATTGTTTATTGCTCCAAACTTAAAGTTTGGACATTCCTTAATTATAATTAAATACTATATGTATATGTATACAGTTTCTGACCAATTGACAAAACCAAAACAAATAATATTACATACCAAAGCGTGCCTGAGATTTAATAAAAATAAAGTACATTTTTAAAACTGTCAGTCTAATATTTAGCGCAACCTCAACCCATGCATTTGTACTACAAGTATTTAAAAAAAAAATAAAAAAAAACTTTGAAAAATGTCTTTACTAAATACGCGTTTGGTAGACAGACATAGAGCACTTGTCGCATACTTTAGCTACTTGTACCTACAGCGTGTGATCAGTTTTAGTAATTTGAAAAACATAAATGTATCTTATTCTTATGTATCTAGAACTTTTAGATGCCCACATACCTATCATGTTTTCAATTTTCTATGTATTTGCATAAAAATAGATCAATTGTATTGTTGTATGTATCTAAAAAATATTTGTATCAATGTTTTTATAAAAAAAAACTACTTTCAAATACAATACTGGCAATTATGTATCTATTGAGTTTTAAAGTAGGTGGCGCTGCTTTACAAATTTGAAAACATTTTTTATTTGATTTTGTTTAATTAAAAATGCTTTAGTTTGTAGGTTATGAACTAATAAGTTCAAGGTTTTCAATTGAAGTTCTATTTAAATTGATTTGCTTGCAATGATTGTGTTAATATGTATGTATATTAAGTGCTTTCTAATTGAAATTGACGTTTCTAAGAATCTCTAAAGTTTTAATTAGCTCGATATAATTACGATCTATTTGATCTTTTTTCGCATGTTATTAGAAAATTTTGGATTGTGATATAAGGAAGTCATGATTTATCCTTCTATGCCATCTCGGTGAAGGCGATTGTGTTATTATTTTTTAAGAAAATAATATTTGATTCCTAGAGTTAACTTTGTGATTGCAAGATTGATAATGTTGTTTAAAGCTTTGATATTTAAAGTCGTATTAAAAGCATGCAGAAAAGAAGGTTTGCAATAGCATGATCTTACATGCCTTTGATGGGACGAATCTTAATTTTCTAATATTAGTAGTGATCAGTGTTGCCAAAACGTGGTGACCAATAATAGCCAAATTTACGGAAAAAAAATGGCTAAAAAAATTTTTTTTTAATCAAAACACATAAAAATTCAATAACAAAACATAAATAATTAATTTAAAGTTGTTTACGATGAAATTGTGAGTTACGATCAATTTGTTAAATAAGAATAAACGTAAATTAATATTAAATTAAATTAATATTAAAAAATTAAATCATCGAAAAATTCGATGTCGTTATTGTTCATCTCATAGGAATCACTCATTAGTTTTAAATAATTAAAAGCTTTAAATAATTTGAAGGTAAATCCTAATCACGACAACATTTACCCAACCTTTTGAGTCCAGTACCCATGTTCTGTAACTTTAGTGAGAACTTCTTGCATCGAAAAGATGTGAAACAAAATATTCCATCATTTCTCGAAAAGTGAGAAAAATGTGTGTCTGTAACTCTTGTCGAAAACTATAAAAAGAGATTACGTCGTTACGTTATAAATGTCATAATATTGCACTCGAAGCCGATGTGACATTGCAGTCGTTCAGAACGCCAGTAACACATATCGTTGACGGCGACCAAAATGTACTAAAATTGAAAATTTTTCAACGACGGCGGCGAAAACACAACCGTCGGCTATGCCAAATTGTGTAAAGAGCGACTTTAATGTTTGTTGTTTGCAAACGAGCTTTGAAGACATTCGTATATTTTATGAAAATGTTAAAAGCAAAATAATAAAACAATGAAAAATGTGCCAAGAATAAAATATTATTATTATTATTCTTTGCATTTTGCATTTTTAATTGTTTTTTAGTGCTAAAATTTTTTCTCGCCCCATTTTTATTCGTGAGTTTATTTGACAGTTCAAAGCGGGAACTTTTCTCACCAAAATGTTACTGACACACTTTTTTTGTAAATTGGCGAGTAATTTCCTTACGTGATAGCTTGTACTCGCCAAAAAATGTTACAGACACAGTTAAGTGAGAAAAACAGCTGTTTGTTTTAATTTATGGCATTTTTGTTTCATTTCACACATTTCAATCGAAAACTTTCTCGACGCGAGAGTTACAGAACATGGGCACAGATCTACAATAAAAAACAAGTAAGAAAGAGTAGTCGGTTAAACCCGACTTTATGATACCCTACACCACATTAGAACCTTTGTACGAAATTTTTTCAAATAATCTCTAAATTGCGACCTGTACTTTGCGCACAAGGTTTACATGGACAGCCAGCCAGCCAGACAAACATCGTTAATTCGACTCAGAAAGTGATTCTAAGTCAATCGGAATACGTAAAGGAGGGCTAAGGACCAATATTTTAAGGTGTTACAGACATCAGCACAAACGCATAGTACCCGCTCCACTATTGTGGTGGTGGTATAAATATTGTATTGTTATGGTAAAAATATTTACCTAATTGATAAAATCGAATTAACGGTTGCTTAATGTAACCTATTTCTCAAATTACTTTTAACGATGTTTACTTGGCTAAACACCCTCTCTACTTCAGCATTAGACCATGGAAGTGAGAGCAACTTTATAGTCAATTCTGAAATATCTAAAAAAAATTTGTTACCGCCTTCATCCCTTTATTGAAATACTTGCAACCAGAAAGAAACAGCGATGTTTGTTTTGAACGATTTAATAAATTTAATAGTGGAATACTGTTCCTTTATTTTGAAAGATGTTTCAGCGTCATAGTTTATAGCGATTTTCAACATTTGTGAAAGTTGTGATTTAAATTAAAGGCGTTTTAGTTGTTCAAAATGTTTATTTTACTTTTATAAATTTTATAACAAAATAAAAATTATTCTTTTAAAAGAAAAACGGCAAAAAAATTTTATGGCTAAACAAGTTAAAAAATGGCTAAAAAAAAATGGCTAATGGCTAAACTCATTTTTTAATGGCTAAACAGGGTGAAAAAAGGCTAAATCTAGCCACTAAATGGCTAAATTGGCAACACTGGTAGTGATGTAAAATTAATTTGTAGAAATGCTGGATTCTGACGTCTTTAAACGGGTTTCTACTGCTAAAATTTGTTATACGTTATTCCTATGTACACAGAAAAAATTATCAGTAGCTTTTTATCAATTAAAAATATTGTTTAAAAAGTATTTTGGTTTACATAATTAAGTTACATTTGAATCAATTATTTTTTTTTTTGTTGAAAGAAAATTAATATGTATATAATTTGGATTAAGTTAATATTTTAGTTGTTTTGAAATAAATTTTTAATTAAAATATTAATTAAATAACAAAAAATCCTAGTTTATTTTTTCGTTTTAAATAAAATAATCTAAATATGTAGAATTGTTGTTAGGAATTCGTAACACATGAGCTATATTTAATTAAATCAATTTATTTTGATTTTTTAGATTTTATTTAAAATTGAAAATATCATGTTGTTTTATTAATTTGGCTTGAGGTCAAAAAACTTTTAATTTTAATTTTATTTTTATTTATTTTTATTTTTATTTATTTTAATATTTCTAATAAAGCTTTCTTCAGTGAAGTGTTAAATTTGTCCGAGTTTTTAAACTTTTATTGTTTATTTATTTAAATATCTCCTGATGATGGTCAGAGATTTTGACCGAAATATTGGAAAAATATAAAAATAAAATTAAAAGTTTTTTGAATTTTATTTATTATTTTTTTGTATACGACCTCAAGCCAAAATAATAAAACAACATAGACAACAGGGTAACTATACACAAGAATAAATTGAAAATATCATTTATTAAAAAATATTCCCAATTTGAAATTTTTACAATTTTCCGTAATCTGTATAATCATTTCAAATCAACAAATTGTTTGCTTGATTCTATCAATTAAGTGATTATAGACAATTTTTAATTTTTCCGTGTACTTTAAGATTTTTTGCTCGTTATATGCTAAATAAGTTAAAAAAGGTAGCAGAATCGAATATTAAAATTTAAATGTGGCTTTTAGTCAAAACTCCCCCTTCTCCAAATACAACACCGATATATGTACTTATATGCTGAAAAAGGTTTAAAGAAACCCCTAAAATTGTTGATGTAGTTTGCTTCATAAAAAACTTAGTTTTCATAAATTAAACTATTTACGACGCACAGTTGCTTAGAAATTAATTTTATTAGCCAAAAGTAAAATTTTTGTTTTAACCCATTTTTAAAGTTTTAATGCCATTCAATTAGTGCTGGGAAACTCCCGATAGTACTATCGATAGTCTTAAACTATCGAAAATATGGATAGGAAAAATATTAATATCGATATTATTATTATTAAAAATACAGCTATAAAGACATGTTACAGCAGCTATACACACACACAGTTTTTTGCCGCAAGTTTTTACTTGCTATTATAACCCTGCAAATAATATTGGACCTCCTGATCCATTTTGATCAAATGGACTACTCCCTGGAATGGTCAAATGTAAGTAAGTTTGTAGTGAAACGCCATGTTTTCGTTTTTAAACGATTTCAAATCCTCTGGAGTAAACCATGGAGTAGTTTTAAGACTACTCCTTTGTAATGCAAAGCTGGATTATATGGTCCTGCCCTAGGACATCGTTATGTTAAAAAGACCATGTTTTTCCATATATTGGGGCTAGCTTTGGACCAGTCCTATATTTTACATGCATGTATGGACTAGTCACCTTATTACATTGGACGAGTCCAGGAAGTAGTCCATTTGATTTAAATGCAACAGGTAGTCCAATATTATTTGCAGGGTTTCTTTGGTACACACTATATTTTAGTCAAATTTGAATTTTAGAGGAATAGAACTTTTGGGGATCAAAATTTCCTCTTTAACCCCATTATTCTTTTGTGCCTGCCTGTCGAAAACTTTTTTCATTCGAATAAAACTACACAAAAACAACTTTTTGCTCTCCTGAAATGTGGAGCGAAAAAGGCTATAACGCTTTTGTGCTGATAAAAATACCCAATTTTGAGTAAACCGATCGATTAAGAATAAATTTCTAACTGTATCCGTCCATCCCGCTGGCTGGTTGTCTATTCGTAAACGATTAATCGATATTTGGCCTTTTTTAACTTATTCGATTAAACGAATAAAATTTTAAAATTAATCGATTAATCGAATAATTCTAAATCTAGAAATTTTATACTCTACGAGATTTTTACGATAATATTAGAAAAAATTATTACTTGAGTAAAAAAACATTCTTTTTTAAATAAAACTTGTCAATGTAGCTCCAAATTGTTGCTTCACTTTCGGGCACTTAGATTTTAAAAGAGCTAATATTACTTTGGATTTTTTAAACTATGCTTCTGCAAATAATTTATTCTCGAGAATCGATCGATGTATCTTGTTTAAAATATTTATTTATTGTACAACTTATAGTCCCTTTGATGTTGATGGTGGAGCTTCTTCTTCAAGTACTATGTTATAGTCAATGTGTTAGTGGTGAATTAGTGAAGCTGTTGAAGAACATTTACGTTAATACATTTTTGGACACTTGTTTCATTTAGCATTATTAGATTTATCCTTCGTACAATATTTTTAAGCCAAACTCAGTTTAATGAGAGAAACGCATGAGCTATTTTGTTAAAAAAAACGGACATGTTCTAGAAATCGAAATAAAATGGATCGAGCAAATTTTCAAAACGACCCTGTAATAAAAGTTCATAAAAATATTTCATTTTATCTACTTTATTCTTTAAGTATCTATTATTTTTGCAAGAACAATACTTAAAACCTCGAAAAACTACGGTCATTTTGTAAATCGATTAATCGAACAAAACTTAATCGACTGAACACCCTACCATGCATATAACCTTGTTTAACCTTGAAAATAATTTGATGACATTCTGTACATATGTTTCAAAAAGGACGAATCATATTGAAAAGGATGAAATTCGGATCATAATTTCACAAGGCCGCCATATAAACTTCTATCCTGAATATTAATTGTGATCATAAACTATCTTATTATGTTAAGCTTCGTACAGGCCATTGTCAGATCTTACAATGTTGTCATTTTTCTGACAATGGTGCCATTGTCAGATGCATTAATTTTACACATCTTCCAAATGAAAATGAGCTTACAATGTTCACACAGTTGCAAGCCATTTTTAGGCAATTTTAATGACAACATTGTAAGATCTGACCATCGTCTGTACGAAGCTTAAGTATTTAGATTAAATTTGGTCCAAAACTATCTTATTGCGACTTAAATCGGTTTAGAAAATTTTTTAAAATCGGTCCATATTTGAAAATAGCTTCCATAGAAATGCCACTCGCGAAAATAGCTTTAAGTGTCATAACTTCCTTATAATGCAATATGGCAACGATAACTGAATAATAGCCACTGTGTCATTGTACTAGTAGGTCCGAAATTTTCCATGTCTTCGCGTTTTGTGGCTGATATCTCATTATCTTTGTTTTGTTTATCTTGTGTATGATGATATTGATGATGATTAGGTTGACAATAAATTTAACAAAAAGTTTTATTTTCTCCGCTTGCAAAATTTTTTAAGCATCATCGTGAATATATCGCCGTTTATAGACCTTGATGTGAACTCTCCAACCTTATTTAATGTAAATCTATTTAGCGGATCCACCGTTGTTAACATCTCTTCTTGTTACGTACTAATGGATTATTTAAGTTTTTATGTAAGAAATGACATCTTCCGTCGCTTAAAGTGATGAATCTGTACATTATGTACTTGAAGTATTATTAAATTTTCACAGCTAAAGTTTAAAAAAAAATAAACTGCAATTTTTTAATTTATTATATTTTAAAGCGATATTGCAAAGATAATTATCAAATTTTCCGTTTACAATTTAAATAAATTGCTTATTTCATTTAAGACTTTACTGGTATATTATTATGACTAAATTTTTTTTTAGATTGTTTTTTACAACAATTTGTATTTATCTATTGTCGTACATTTGTAAACCTTAGACAACACATGCTAACATATGCAGATACTAATTAAAATGTAATTATTAAATTTTGCCAACAGTTTAAAATTTCCATTTAAATCTACCCGTTGTACACTTTAAATTTTATAAATTTTACAAATAACTTGTCTCAAAAATAAAACACAAAAACCACAATAGCGACCACCAACCGCCATATGGGTAGACAGACAGCAAATACTTGTACCATAATAGTCATTAGTGGAAATATGAGCTCATCATCACCATCATCATTATCTTTTCTATATCGTGTGTATGATGAGCATTTACGATTGCAAAAGAAAAAAAAATTGAAACAAAACGGCGTAATTACGGTATCATTAGAAGATTTTTTTGCATATTCAAATAATGTAATGAGGTACTTTTTTCGTTTTTGCAACATGCAACAGAGTTACAACAGAAAACACACGTTATACCCCTTAAGTAAACTCTTATTGTGCAACGAACAAACATTTTTGCAATCACAATTTAAGAATATTATGAATTTTTTTTTATCTGAAATATTGAAATGAAGCAAGGGGGATGCTAGAGGAGAGATAAAGAAGCGGACATAATGACATCCTGTCACAGAAAATTGTTATGGCAGAAGCAACAGTGGTACAAAAAGGAAAAAAATGTTGTATTCGTCTATTACGAATTTAAGTAATTTACAGCCAGTATTTGAGCTTTATTGAATTAATACTTTTAGGAAATTTTTAAGTATTTTGATACTGGCTTCAAAAGAAAAATTACGTTTAGCTCTAAGGGAGGGTAAAAAGCAGTAGAAAGTCAATTAAGAGGATCCAAAGTCTGTAATAGCCTTTTAACACTTGCCAACATCTACCATCAATTGGCGAAGATGTTGAAAATGTCCTATAAGAAATGAATTAAGAATTTAAATAATGAAAATAAAATAAAAACACAATTGTTTTATTTGATTTTTGAAATTTTTTTAGCCTTTCATTGTTATGGTTTTATTATAATTTGTTCCTTTCATTGACGTTTCGCTTGCATTTGACACTTAATTTCTGGAAATATTAATTTAATTGTATTCATTCTTTTTCCTTTTTAATTTTTTTATCCTTAAAATTTTAAAATTTTTCATACTTCTTTTTGAATTAAATTATATTAAGTTGTATTACCATAACTTCTTCTAGTTCCATACTATAATTATAAGATGTATGTCTTGTTGTATGGAAATACAGTTAAATAAATAAATAATTATTCCAGTTAGAACTATGACATCTTGCAATCCGGTCTGTATATACATATGTATATCCATAGATATACCTTTATACGAATAAATAGATTAAAATAAAAAAAATTAAGTCGCTTACGGGTCCACTAACGTTATCGGATTCGCTTCCAATTTTAATTCTTTACTTTTTTAACATAATTATATAGAAAATGCGTCATAACGCTGATGTATTTTAACATCAGTACTATGACAAATGTCTTCGCTCTTGATCCCATTACACTTTTTATCATTGTGGTGTCAGCCTGTCATCAGAGTCAAAAATTTATATTATGTCATCAATGAAATGGCGAATAGGAGTCAGTTTAATAAGCCATGTCATCAATGCAATGACTCACTAACATAAGAGAAAGGACTCATTAGACAGTTAGTCATTGGGATTGACTTAAGTCAAAGTGAGAGAATATTATTATTAACTTACTCGTTAGACATCAAGGCGAATTCACTAGAAGGTGGAGTCAAGTCAACATATGGTGATCAAAGTTTGTATACAAACTGGTTTTTTATGTAAACAACCCATTTTTTTACTAGCAATATTTTTGACATTCCGACCACAGAAGCAGTGTTGTTGTAGACCTCATCTTCTAGTCAATTCCCTTTGTTAGACATGTTTGTTTCACTTATGCTGTATTCCGCCCTTTGTTTACAGAAGAACCCTCACTTATAAGACACCAAATCATTCTGCTCGTTCTACTTTAAAGCGTTTTTCATTAAATAATTTTAAAAATAGAATATGGGAATTTTTGCTTCTTATTTTACTTTTAAAACATGAAAATAATTTAATTAAAATATCAAAAAGTTAAATGGAGTTCCAAAGTCTTATTTGACAATGCAGCTTCAAAATCTTTTAAAAGGAAACAAAAACTTATGTAGTAAAAAATACAACTTTTTTTTAAACAAAAAATAAGTTTTTAACGATTTGTGAGCCCACTGTTTTTAAAGGAATAGTATTAAATAAAAAATATCTTAATTTAATACAAAATAAAAAATGTCTTTAAAATTATGAATTGTTGCTTTAGAAACGGAAACTCATTTATAATTAAAATTATTCAAATAAAATATCATCATTAAATTAATTTTCCTTCTTCAATTTCTTACAGTTAATTTTCTACAAATTTAACAAAATTATCCGAGTGGAACTTTTTGTTGGCATTTGGACCCACATGATTTTTATTAATAATAAATTGATTTAATCCAATTTAAAAAAAAATAAAACTGCTTAAAAATAAAATACAACCCACATCATCAGCCTTAGCAACGTTCTCAGCATCTCAACAATATCTGTGGCAGAGGCACCATCAATTGCAACAAAAACAACAGGAACAACAAAAAAAGAGTAACAACTGAAATACGAGATAAATTCAATAATTATTTCGATAATGTGAATGAACTTTATGTATGTTTGTAATAAAACACACCCAGGCAAACCCATAGACAAACAAACGTCATAGTC
The DNA here is from genome assembly GCA_930367215.1 of Pollenia angustigena. Lineage (NCBI taxonomy): Eukaryota > Metazoa > Arthropoda > Insecta > Diptera > Polleniidae > Pollenia > Pollenia angustigena. Next base: position 51,319,806 of record OV884056.1, on the reverse strand, counting down.
AATAGCAGCATCATTATCATCATCATAGTCCAAGCATGGTCGTCTGTTTATACGGGCAGTGACTATAAAAGTTTGTGCAATCCCCCCAAAAAATAACAAGAAAAGCCAACTAAAATTAAACAACCCCCTTTAGAACACGAACAAACGATACCGGGGAAAAAACTTAAACAATAAAAAAAAACTCAACATTACTAAAGAGTTATTGTTCTTTTTAAATTACTATTGTGGCACTAATTCATATTTTACTCTTTCTTGTCTTGCGCCCCTCTCAACTTATGTTAATCACTGAAATAGCCCCTTCTGCACTTAATAAAGATGAAATATGTTTCAATGGTCATTCGTTGATAGATAACAATTGAATGTATGCCATATTAAAAACTTAAAACAATAATTAAAAAAAAACTTCATCATCATTGTAATAAAAAGCAACAACTTTTGACAAGTGCTCTACATCGTTGTCTTAATTAAAACAACTTCATAGCAATAGAGTTGCAAACATCAAGTTTCTTTATACCTACTCTCATTGCAGAGGAGGTGAGAAGTGTGTTTTTGAGGGGTAGAGAGCAGGAGCATCATCGAAATGCCATCACTAAGACAAAAGGTCACCACCTATTTCCGTCAATTGAGTTTTATAGCTGAACCTCGAGATGGTCCCAAGAGTCCGCGTAAAACAGACGAAGATGGAAATTTTATAATCAAATATTTAGAGGGGTGAGTAGCAATTGATTCGTTATATAAAATTTTTTGATTGTAAATGATATTTTACGAGGATTGTGTCATAAGTTTTTGTTAAAAAATATTGTAGTACAAAAATGTTCGTTTACCCCAACCTTGGAAACGATTTAACCGATTTAAGGAAAATTTTGTGAAATTGTATGATTCGTTCTAGCATTATTCTACTATCCCAGTAAAAACTTCGCTTACTTTTTCAAAATGAATAGCTTCTTTCACTCATTATTTGGTAGTTTTCTTCTATAACTACTACTACTACAACTTCTATAACTCCTTTTTTCTGGATGCATATAGGTAAAAAAAAAATAATGACTTGCTTTTGAATGCGTTCATTTTGGGACACCCTTGTAAAATTCGTTGGTTCTCTCAGTAGAATTGTAAGTAGTGCTTTTATGTTTTTCTGATTACTCAACACATTATTTTGTAGGCGAAGTTTTTATTGGGAAATAGTATTTTAAGAGGATTGTTTTTTGTTAAACAATATTGTAGTACAAAAATGTTCGTTTACTCAAATCTTAGAAACGATTTAACCGATTTAAGGAAAATTCTGTGAAATTGTATGATTCGTTCTTGCATTAGAGGTAAAATTCTTTTAAGAAGAATTTGGGCGGAATTGGGATGCCCCGATAGGCTAGCTGAGAGAAGATACAGGAATATATTGTTGTAGGCTTAAAACGGAAAAATTGTGACTTTCACACTAGTACCATTTTTGAGCCAAGATTGTTAATGTTTGCTTTTTAATGGAAATTATATTAATTCTGGGAGGACACTAGTATGAAAACAAGCCGAAAAATCTAGCGATTTAGCTTATTTCTATCGGGTGATTTTTAGCTATTATCTTTTTGGCAACACTGGTTTAAACAGCTGACGCACGTTTCGTGTTTTGTTTCACTGTCAAACATCTTCAGTTTGGTCTATAATTTAACCATGAATCGTCTTACAAACGAACAACGCTTGCAAATTATTGAATTTTATTATCAAAATGCGTGCTCTGTTAAGAAAGTTCATCGCGCGCTTCTGAAGCGGCTATTCGGTACGATAATAAGCAGAATTGTCGATTTTGGAGTGAAGATCAGCCAGAAGCATTGCAAGAGCTACCAATGCATCCAGAAAAAGTCACAGTTTGGTGCGTTTTATGGGCTGGTGGCATCATTGGACCGTACTTCTTCAAAGATGATGCGAATCGTAAGGTAACTGTAAATGGTGAGCGCTACCGTGAGATGATATTCAACTTTTTTTTGCCCAAAATGCAAGAGCTTGACTTGCATGACATGTGGTTTCAACGAGACGGTGCCACATGCCACACAGCACGCTTAACAATGGACTTATTGAGAGGCGAGTTCGGTGAACATTTTATTTCACGTTCGGGACCGGTCAATTGTCCGCCTAGATCGTGCGATTTAACACCTTTATGGCCATTTTCTTATTAGGCGATTATCTTTTTCCCCAACGAAAAACTGCACATTAAAGAAATTTGGTTTTCCCAATGTCTCATTTGCTTCGATTTTATCGCAAAGCTAACCGGCACTCATCTGCCAATTATTTATTTTCCTTTTATTTGCCGTACAGATAAATTCAATCAGCTGACTCCCAACTTTTACATGTATTTTGAGTGGCGTTGCCAGCTGAAAACAATATTTTTGTCGGTATATTGAGAAACCCAAAATCGTTAACGGACAGTTTATCGGTCCAATAAATTTATGTTGACATTAAGTAACAGACAGTTTGTCGATACATTGAGAAAATGGCCATTAGACTATTTTTTGTAGGGCTATGTTAAAGCTCATGTCTATACACACATGCGCGCTTCAATTGACGCATTGGAAGACAACATTGAAGCTTTTATTCATGAGATACCGGCCGAAATGTTGGAAAGAGTATGCCAAAATTGGACTAAGTGGATGGAGCATTTGAGGCGCAGTCACGGTCAACATTTGCATGAAATAATCTTCAAATATTAAATTATATGGACCGTACTATCGATTTAAATAAAGATTTCATGCATTTTTCTGAATTTAATGTGTTTTTTTTAACTTTCCTATAGCTCTTAAAAAATCAACCGATAATACTATTTACACTTTGTATTTGAGTGATATTTGTCATTTCGTTCGGCCGCTGCCGGAGCAAAATTTTTATTCCTGAAGGACACTTGTATATTGAACTAAAAACTGAAAACTGAAAACTGCCATTTATTTTACTTCTTCATTTATCATTGGGCAGAAAAAACTGTTGCTTTTACTTCTGATTCATTAAACGTAAACAGATCGCTGTCGAACCAACTTAAAAAGTGAAAAGTTGTACACAAATTTTCGTTTTTTGTTGGACAGTTTTTGGCTTCGACTGCAGTTTTTTAAACCCTGTAAAAAACAAAATGTGCACTAACAAAAAAACAATTGTTGCATAAGATGCCAATTTGGGACAGATTCAATACTTAACTGATGTGCAAATGGAAGGACATAGTTAAATCGATTGTATTAGAATTGCAACTAAGAAAGTTTTATTTTCTGTGCGGGCTTTTTTATACAAGCTTTTTTTTAACGAGACATACTGTTTAGAGGCTGGAAATTTATGCTTGGCTGACCAAACCCCAATCGGATCGGTTACTGAAAGACAACCGAGAAAAAATATATTTCCTTCTTCTAACTTGGATCTGTCTTCACTTATGGCCGCACTGAAGTCAAAACCATTTAGACCTCGTAGCTACAGACCTGTTAAAGGCCAATGACTTATTTTCTATTTTAATATCCCACCAATAAATACATAATTATAGGATATATTTCTTTAGCATTTTGAAATAAAAAGACAATCCGAATATAGATTTCAAAATCTAATACATGTCTAATAGGTATATATAACCTTGTATATGTAAACTTTCTAAAAATGTTATCTTTATCCAAAATTTTTCAGAAAGTAATAGCGATTTTTGTGCCCATTTTATCCAGATTCTAATGCACACGAAATAAGCCAATGTAACATTCAGAATATTTTGACCCTAATATTTAAAACGTTTTGCTTATTATTTACACTGAATTCAGGACAACCGTCCCACCGAAGTCATATATGTACCAAAATGTCTAACTATCATAATATTTAATCCTTTACTTTCAGTCGCATGGATCGTATTTTCACCGTCGGCCCTGAAGTTTATAATGGTCAAAATCCTACCGATTTACCGGACTACAAAATTGCCACCTACCCAACAGGACCAAATACAATAACGGCAGCATGTACGGGACCAGATGATGGCTTGACCGGCATAAAACGATCCAAACTGCATTTAAGTGCAAGTTATGCCGATGATATTGATTTTATTGATACGATACAAGAATCTGATTGTTTTGAGGTGCGCAAAAGTATAAATCCCACCAACAATCGAAATCACAATAGATTTCAACGCTTTGGAAGTGGTCGTCGTCTGAGTAATGGAGCAAGTACCAGCACAAATGATCAGAATGCAAATAAAATGAATGGTAGTGGAGGAATGCGTTCGCGTAAAAACTCCAAAACAGGTATAGCAAATCTTACCAAAGAGGTGTCTTTAGGGGTTGGAGGACAAGCAGTAAAAACGCAACAGAAAAATGAGGAAAATTTAAATAAATCTACCACAATAGTGGTGAGTATGGTGGCTACAAGAAACACTTTAGCCAATTCAGCCGCTGCCTCCGATATAAAAACAAATGCTGCCAATGATCAGAATAATAAAAATCTTTTGAATACAAAGACTGAAAGTAATACGACAAATTCTAAACTAAAGGAAAATGGTGAAACAAATGGTGATATTGGAACAGTTAAAATATTGGAGGGTACTACAGAACGTTTGTTAAGGGAAGCTGTTTCTAATCAATCCTCTATAGTGGAAGTGGATGATACTATAGCAGGTGTTAGCAATTGGAAAATGGAATGTGAATCCGCCTATGGCATTTCGGTGTCTCTTTATGAGAATAATATGTTAACCAAAGAACCAATGGGCAATCCCATAGCTGATTGCTATGGTATGGTGGTAAGAGGAAATGCAGCAGCAATGGCTCTAGCCGATGGTGTTAACTGGGGTGATGGTGCTCGTTTGGCGGCCAGATCCGCGGTACATGGTTGTTTGGACTATTTAGATCGTGCCATATTTGGTTTGGCTCATGAATGCATGGCCACGTCTACACAGGAAGTATTCATTAGTATATTGCGTAGTCTGTGGGAAGGTCATGGTTGTATATTGGAAGTTGGTGGTGCTCTTAGTACGTTAACAATAGCTGTAGTCTTACCTTTAGCCAAAGCCAACGGTGCGGAAGAGAATGGTGTTGTAGAGGGAGAGGAGAGTGAAAAATATGTGGTATGTGCCTGTAATGTTGGAGATTCCTTAGGTTATGTGTACTCTAAGAAACATGGCGTCAGAGAGTTCACTTTGGGTAAATATTTTTTTTTATATTTTATTTATAAAATAGATTTAAATCATTGTTTTTCTAAATTCTTCATTTAGCTTCCCATGATATTACTTCTATGAGGGATATGCGCGATGCCTTAGGCGCTTTAGGGCCAGCTGATGGCAATAAACCTGAATTGAGCAATCTTACTTTGTCTATGACAATTATTGATCGTGGTGATATAGTTTTCTTAACTTCAGATGGTGTTAGTGATAATTTTGATCCTGTCGTGGGTAAATTTGCCGAAGCCTGGACACCAGATGTAAAGCTCATGCCTACCACTACCTCGCCACCTCAACGCAGTGGCAGTGTTTTGGCCCCAAAGAGACAAAATAAAAGCGCCTCTGCCATTTATGCACGTTTACATGGTTCTTCTAATCCTACCAGTCCCGTACCACCCGTGAGGCCACCCCGTTCTAAAAAATCTTCCTCGCCAGAAAGTGCACCAGCTCCTAGTCGACCTAAATACATGAGATCACACACTGTCATAGAACCAAGAAGACTATCCTCAGGTGCTACACATGTAGGTCATACGGCCTACAATTACAAACCGAAAATACCAAAATCTCTAACAGGTTTACCTTTAGTAACCGGTCCTCAAAGACATGCTCTTACTTTACATCGTTTGGAAGACCTCCTTAGTTATGGCATAAATGGCACCTTTTCACCCTGTTCTTCAGCCCGACGCTTGTGCCATTTATTGATTGACTTTGTGCGCATGATGACATCAGCCAGACGCAAGACTCTTGAGCAGAGAGAGTTATTTTATAAATTATCAACTGGACCTGATGGCATTAAACGTGAGGTAGAACTAAATCGCATGCAACATAGAGTTGCACGTAAACGTGTTATAGATAGTGCTGCTTTTGGAGCTTTACCAGGCAAATTGGATCATGCCACTGTCGCGGCCTATACAGTGGGTAGTGGTGGTAGTACAAGATGTAAGAATAGCGAACATACGCCCCAAATTTCCTTAACAACCGAAAGACAATTATCAAATGATGATGCCACTTTACAATCAAAAGAATTTCAGGAAACAAATTTTTAAACTTAAATCCCTGCTGATGTAAAACCTGAAAAACCTAAAGACAACTGAATCGACTGGATTTGAAATCTTTTAACAAAGTTAAACTTAAAAAACAACCCCGACTATAACATCTTGTAAAAGGAGATTCTAAAATGTTTTTATTATTCATCTCCTACATTTGTTATGGAATTTATTTGATAGGTTTTTAAAACAATTTTGTGCTTTATTTTAAAGTTTTACATAAACTTAAGGTGTTAAAAGGTACTTTTTTTATAATGAAAAAACACTAGAGCTACATAAGTATATTTTTTCAGTTAATTAAAAATCTTATATAGAATTTGCAAGTAACAAAGCAGAACTAATTTTAAATATTCCTCAATTAAAAAAAAAAAAAAACTAAGAAAAGACAAGAAATCAACCTAAAATTATATACCAAATATTTTACATGAAAATACTAAATAATAATTATATAAATTCATAAAATACGTAAAATTAGATTGTATTACTAAAATATTTAGAATGCTAAAGGAAAATAATCTTATGGTCTGAAATCTGGAGCTGTAGAAATCTAATATGGATTATGTGCAAATGCAAATTTATTATTTTTAAGCATAAAATATTACAATACAAAAAAAAACAAATACATTTATAAATGGAAAAAATATATGTATATTGGAATATTTGAATAAATACAAAGTCATTTTATAAATGCTTTTAAAATTTAGAGGTGGGTTTTTATTTTGCAAAATTATTTAGATTTTTTTTTTTTTTTTTTTTTGATTTTCCTTAAAACTAAAAATTTTTTGGCGAACTAATTATTATTATAATGCCAGGGTATCACACACATTTTTGGAGCCTCAACCGCAAAGTCCTCGTTCGACCTAAACCTTCGTATAGGAAGGCGAGAGCTTCCAGAATCCGCTCCAGAGTATTTTGATCTCCACTAGTAAACTTCTGAGTTATTTCCTTGGTACTCCACCAGTAAAACGTCTGAGTTTTATACGGTTATCCACCAGTCACATTATTTATTTAAGGTTAAAAACGATTGCATATGGTTAGTGTTGAAACCGCAAAAACTGCAACTCGGTACAGTTATACGACACCGAACCATTAACCAAACGCAACAAAAGCAGACAAACAAAAACGACCTGTTTGTCCTTAAGAAATAATGACAAAAAGCGCGAGCTGCTTCTCCACTCAGAGCAGTTTTACGAGTGTGTATTTAGATTTACATAAATATATTTAGGACGTAGCAGATTTAAATATGGTTCCAAAACCAGTAAAATTTGGAAACAAATATTTTGCAACATCTTAACACTAATTGGTGAATATTAAGTCGTAGCAAGATAAAGTTATAAGACACATTTAAATTCAAATTTTGCATGAACCTTATAGCCTTTTTACACTGATCCACATCTAACATCTACCATCAATTTGCCACCATTTGCGAAGATGTTAACATCTTTCCATAAGAAAAACATAGGGCTAAAAACCAACATCTTTAAAAGATGTCCCTATCTCATTTTATTCCATTCTACATCTTTCGATTATTTTAGTCTCATCACTAGAAAAGTGACAATAAGTTCTATTATTACTGTGGCATCACTGACAAAAAGAAGTTTGTTTTGAAAGCAGCGTTATCATTTGTCAAGTTTTATCTTTTATTGCAATGTTTTTTTGTTAAGTATTTTTTATATTTTTAAACAAATTGAACTTTAAATACATTTTTGAGTTTTCTTTTTAAATTTGGGCACTTTTGTGAGAAAAAAACATTTTTAATTAAAAAATGTTTTTTTCAAAAATGGTGACATTTTTGTTAGATGTGAGCAATGTAAATGAGCGTTTCGCATTTTCTACATCATTGATGGTAGATGTTAGATGTTGATCAGTGTAAAAAGCCTATTATCGTACAAAAACAGTAAATTTAGGAAATCACTTGTAAGTGAGCCATGTTAAAAACTGAACCTACTTGGCTTATTTTTAATATTTAATACTCGTTTTACAAAAATTAAAATATCTGGCGCTGTGCGCCAAAACAAATTTATCGGAAAGCAATATATATATATCCGATATTGTTAATTTTTACTTCTAGTATTCTTCTAGGAGTGTTTTCGTTTAAAATATAGAAATAAAGTTATACCCCCATATTCATAAAAAATATTTTTTATTTTATTGGAGGTTTATTGAACACATTTTCATAGGAAATTCGTTCAATAAACCTTCAATAAAATATAAATATTTTTTATGAATATGGGGGATAGATTATATAAGTAGATAGAGAGAGGACTACAAAAAGTAAAGGCTAATGGGTAATTTAAATGTATTAATAACTTATTCATTATGTTTCATTTAGAGGGAGGGCATTATATTAAAACATGTTAGAGTGCTATGTTCGGCTGTGCCGAATCTTTGATACCCTCCATCGATAGTTCGAATATTTCAGTATTCTATCATCAGCATTAAAATTGGTTGCGGTTTAAACCTATATTAAATTATTGACCGACAATCTTGAGTAAAATATCGTGATTCGTAACAATAAATTTCAATACAGTGGTGAATTTAGTTTTAGCGTTTAGGGTGAAGAGTCAGTAGGCTGCTAAATAAATATGAGGTAAATTATTGACCGTAAACCACAAAATTGCATGATACCAGCCAAAAGGGACGAACATTAATGAGCCAAACCGAACACAATGAAGTTTGTGGATAAAAAAAAAAAAACAAACCGAACGGAAATAAATGTTCTCATTTTTTGTTGAATTTGATAAAAACAGTATTACTTTTGTGTGCGAAAGATGTCTAACAGGTAAACGTTATTTTTTTAATGATATTCCCCACAAACACTATTAGCGTTTGTGTTTTCCACAAATCTACCGAACCGAACCCTAAAGAACGATATTTAGTGTTTATTTCCGAACACTGGTCTTAAGTAAAACTGAATAACTAACGTGTAGTGTGCACAATACGAACAAGTGATTGAAGCTGTTAGTTAATATGAAAATAACTTAAAAACTCAGCGATTTTCATATAATGTATATTTGGCGCCCTATGCTCCAGTGGGAGTTAAAGGAACATATATATATATATATATATATATATATATATATATATATATATGTATATATATATTTGTTTGACCAATGTACATGTGGAGCAAAATAAAAACAATATGTACATATGCACATATATATGTATGTATGTATTGTACATATATGTATGTATGTCTAAGATATTACCCAGATGGCATAGGATGTTTGTTAGACGATTGTGTTTAATATTCAACTCGCTAAAGATTCTTCTGATGATTATCTGACGAGTAACAATAATAAAAACATCTAAATTTTTTATTTATTAGTTTTTTATGCACCGAACCGAACACTTAGGTGCGATACTTAGTGTTTATTTTCGAACACTGCTTTAAATGATATTAAACTTAATTTAAATCAGTTCGAACAAAATTTTACCGTCATATCTATATCTGCTACGGTTTAAGGCGTTTTTAATTAATTTACCAGAGTGGGCTTAATATGGGGCATATGGGCATTTCCGTCAAAAGGTCCACCGTGACCTAAAATTTAAAAGTTATTAAAAGCTGATTATTTTGCGATATTGTTATAGAGAAATATTAAGATTTAAATTTGTTCACTAGATGAGCAATCAGACTGCAAAGTTGTGCAAACGTAATTTCTTATATGTGAGAATGTTTTATTGCATGTTTTCTTTAATATTTATCTTTCTTAAAAGAGGTGATATTTGGTAAATATCATATAGATAACAGTGCTTTCTTAGTGCTATAATTTAACCCTTAAAGAAAACGTAAAAATATTTTTTGCTTAAAATGTAATTGCATTTTTGATGCATATGACTGTCACGTTCAACACTTTGGAATTACCCATATAATAAATTATGGACCGCTCATCGCGAAATTTATTGGTGTGATTTCTAGTCATATAAAACTGTGAAGCATTTAATTTTTTTCTGATAGCATTATTTATTATGGTTTAAGGCGTAATAAACTGTTTTCCGGTAGTAGGGTATATATAGGGCCTAAGGTAAACAATGGACCGATCTTCACGAAATTTCACAGTGCTATTTTAGTCCTATAAAACTGTGACGTGCCAAATTTTGTTATGATAGCATTCTTTGGCGTCTTAAACTGTTTTCCGGGAGTAGGGTTTATATGGGGCCTTAGGTAAACTATGGTCATTTTAGTCCTATAAAACCAAATTTTGTTATGATAGCATTCTTTGTAACGGTTTTAGGCGTACTATACTGTTTTCCGGGTGTAGTGTTTATATGGGGCCTAGGGTAAATTATGGACGGATCTTTATGAAATTTTTGCAAAATCTTATATCATTCCGTGCATTTTTCTACCATTTATGTTGGTTTTTGTTAAAAAAAAACTATCAATTTTTTAAGGTGGTGGTTCCACATTTTAATTCATAGCTCTCATCATACTAAATCGATTAGCTGGATTTCAAGCCCAAACTGCTTAGGATAACTGCAAGCAATTTGACACCCAGTTTGTTCATTTCTTTTGAGTTTGTCGAAAGTGAGCGTATTTTCAACAGAAGAACAGACAGACGGACATGGCTAAATCGACTTAGAATTGCTCAAGGAGCCAGAATATGTATAAACTTTATGGGGTCTGAGATGAATAATAAAAAGTTTCATGACAACTAATTGTGGTGGAGGGTATAACAAATATCACATTCCGGAACCTTGTTGTCCAAAATATGGAGCAAAATAGGTGCATATCGTACGTGATATAAATCGGAAAATCTGCGAATTTCAGGAGGAGATTTTTTTTTAATTTCATACATTTAAACGAACATTTTTCCTTAATCCGTAATTAAAAAAAACTTTTGGATGGTTTTAGAATAAAAAAATTGAATATCGTTCGCGACATACCTTACGTGACTGATTTTTCAATTATAGTATTTATGAAATTTAAAATATGTGTTTTGTAAATATATGTATACAAAACTTAAGATAAACACATAAGAAAATGTAGTAGGTCAAACCCGATCATATAATGCCCAACACCACAGTATTAAAAACGAATTTTCGACAGTGCACACTTTTTGCAGTAAGACTCATATTTGTGCCGAATTTTATTCAGATGTCTTCATCTATAAGAGATTTGCTTGCGTTTAGCCGATTTAAAGAAGGGGATAACAAGGGCGCTCGCCGTCCAGCTATACGCCCTGGGCCTTTCTTCGACATCCCTACCGGTCACATTAAGGGGACTGTACGATCATGGTCCGAACGTGAATTCTTTACCACATGGACGTCGAAAGTAGATGGTTAAGACAGTCCAAGAGATTTGTGACCCTGTCCCGTGGCAAAACAGGGAAGTTACTTCAGCTTAAGAAGAGAGAGCTAAGGCTACTTGCTGGCCTATTTACGGGGCACTGTGGCTTGAGATACCAACAGTTTATAATATGTAATGTAATACAAGGTTGTGCAGATATTTTGCTTATTTTTTAATTGTATTCAAAATCGAAAAATTGACTGCATAATATTAATTTGAAATCAATAAGATAAAAAAGATTGAATCGATTTCTTTAAATCAAATCTTATATTAATTGATTGCAAAACAATTAAATTTTAATCGATCTTATTGTAATACTTTAATTGCAATCATATCAAGTAATTTTAATCAAAATTAATTTTAAAAAATGTATTGCAATGGAATTGATTGTTATTAAATTAATTGGACTAAATGATTTCTAAAAATAATGCTTGCATTTGCAAAATATTGCCATTTTGACAAGATCTCATTTTGAAATCTGAAATAAAGGAGTGAAATCAGTTTGGTTAAAAATATTTTGACTTCAATCGCAATTGATTGCAGTTTCGTACAACTCTGCTCCCAACCTATGGCGGTGTATGGTATAAAAAGAAGTTAAATTGCGGAAAATTTTGAATTTCTGAAAAGTAAAAAAACGATTTTGATTTAAACTATATATTTAATATTAACTTTAGTATCCACATTTAAACTTTATTAAGTACTTAATACTTCTAAGCCCCAATTTCATCAAGTTCAGTTATAATTAACTATCAGTTATAGATGTCAAAACATATTGTTAACTGAAAGTTAAAGTAATAGTTAGTTTTAACTGAACTTGGTGAAATTGGGGGTAAATGATACACATTTTACAAATTATTTTTATTTGATTTTTTTAAACCTGTTTTAGGATTGTATGCATAATATTCACGTTAAAAGTTGGAATCTTAACGAAAAGCAAAATTATGAATTAACAAATAATTGTCATTGTGGCTTTTGTTATGTTTTCCAATTTTTATTTTTCACAAGAGTGCAACTTTTAACATGAATACCTTTATTGTATTTATCTTAAATATTTATCTTAATATGTACATATTTTCCATTTTAATTACATTAATATTTTGTACAACCATTTTTCCTTAAGTCCCTAATATATTTTATTCATCATTAAATTCTATTAAACGTTTTTGTATCAAACGTTTAAATAAATTTAAAGCCGAATATCCACTTGCAGTTGGACACAAGTTAAAATCGGAACAATTTTCGGGGCTATCGCATTTTTGACAAATTCCACACACTGTACAAATCCCGTTATCAGCACATTTATCGCCAAGACGACAGGTCTCATTCAAGCCCACATAGCAGACATAACGGTCTTCACAATTTTTCGGATCGGGATTTTCAATATAACCGCCATGTTTACAAAAGCGCCAAATGTTTTCTTCGTTCTTGCCAGGACATCGTATATTGGGATTTATGTGTATGGCATTAGGCGACAATGAGGCCAATTTATACGCTCTGGAACACTGCCACCAAATGAAAATTATTGACAGGATTAAATGCTGCTTATGGATTCCGGTAAACATTTTAAAAATTTCAGAAGATGTTGGATGTAAATTAATAACCTACAAACTGCGGTGTTTTGGATAAAAACAAAGTCCTTTTATATGAAATATTTTCCCTTAACAATACCATTTTTCTGATAAGTAGTTCTTTTAATTGCATTCATAATTTTATTAATATTCAATTAATTGTCCACTGAAGTGTGAAAGGATTTTCTCTTAAGCGGACACTTAAAGGTCAGTTTTTTTTTGTAGGAGGCACGTTGCTTATTCCACAAAGTCATGGTTATTTTAAATTCAATATTTTAATTAGATTAAAAATATAAAACTTTTCCTTAAGTTTGAGTATTAAATACCTACGCAATATTTAAAAGTTAAGAATTTTGTTTACTCATTTCTTTGTAATTCATTAGAATATGGGCAAATCCCAGAAACAGCCCAGCCCACCCACCAAAAATTTTTCAAATTAATTTTTTTTAATGGAATATAAGACTATATGTATAATTTAATTTTTATATTAAAAAATTTGAAAAGAATCTGGGAATTTATTTCTCATGGTGAGTAACATTTATCATATAAATTTTCATATTATTCGAATGTGTATTCTAAGTCAAATTACAATTTTAAGAAAAAATAAATATTACTGGAAAATATTGAAGGAATAAGACTATTAAAGTATAAAAGCTTTTACAATTGTAATTTGACTTAGAATACACATTCGAATAATATGAAAATGTATATGAAAAAATATGTATTTTAGATGATCATTAATACAATAATTTTTACCAAATCCTACCCCTGATCTCTTAATGTTATACATGAATTTAACATTAGTTTAGGTGCTTTATGTGCTTAAAATTAGTTTAAAAAATGCTATTCATAAAAATATAATTTGTTTTCTTAAAATAAATAAAATTGGCTTTATTATAGACTACTGGAAAAACTGTATCGTGCGTTGTGAGTAGGGTTTTTTCCCGGGATTTCCCGTCCCGGGAATTCCCGGGAATTTCACTTATTATATTTCCCGTTTTCCCGGGATTTTTGTTGCGGGATCCCGGGAAATAAAAAGTTCTTCATAGTTTCAGAAAACAGCTATTTTTACTCTGAAATTTAGTTTTCTTTTCTCTAAAAATTAGCATGGATGGGTTGTCGATTAGATCAATTATAAGAAATGTGTACAAACGTAAATCAATGTCTCCTGCGGCAATAAATCTATTAAAAGCAGAATGGGCAGTGCAACAGTTGATAATTAATAAATTTAGTGAAGTGATGAATTGATAAAGAACATAAATTCAAAATAAGATGCAGGCAGTAAATTCTCATTGACCATGGACAAGTCTTAAAAATAGGATATACATAAACATATCGCTCCGTTATTGCAACATAGTCGTATCTACAAAAAAAAAAATCGAGCTTGGTAATATATCCGGGAAGTGCGGGGAAACCGAAATAAAAAAATAATGAAACTCGTGTAAGTTACTAAAACATACAATTTGAAAAACACATTGTCCTAAAGATTACAGATGGACCTAATGAAAAGAAATAGTTTGTAAGAAGTAGTCCCGATGATGCTATTTTTTGCATCAACCTTGACATCAGAAGCATGCAACAACGGTGCACTTTTAATTATTTGTCCAACCTCGGTAAAAAAGTAAACGAAATTTTTCGGAAACATGGTAATCAGTAAAGAAATATACTCTTTGGCGACTCACTAAACGCTTTGAGTGTGTCAGAAAGTAATTTCCTACGCCGTTAAAAAATGTTAATATATTTATTAAAATATTTTATATATTTTATGATTTTACTTTTTGATCTCATATCTTGAGTACCTCAATTGTTATGTTTATTTTATCTTAAACTAGATCATCATAATACGGAATTTACTTATAATAGCCAAAGGTAATAATAATTCAAGTTCCGCTTTCAATCTTCAATTAATTTTTGTAGTATTTAAGCATTTATTTTACTTACTTTGTAAACAAGTTCCCTCACGTTTGTTTATAAAAGTTTTTTTCATTAATAAAACCAAGTGTACTTTGTATTATTTGTATGGAGCGGGATCCCGGGATCCCGGGAAATTTAAAAATGTTTCCCGCTTTCCCGGGAATCGAAAAACTCCGGGGAAAAAAAACTCTAGTTGTGAGGCGTGCGTCACAAAGCGTTCACGTCTTTTGTCAAAAAATCACAACATTCTTTGGAATTAGATTTGGTATACTTTATGATGCAAAATTCGCTAAAAATTAGAAAACGCACTTTTAAAGATACTTCCACTTTTTTTGGAGTGTGTCACAAAACTTCGTGATCAATTATTTCGCAACAAATACCTGCTAAGAAATTAAGATGTATGTCATTCGTAAGTACATATATTGGCACTTAATACTATATATAAGTTGAAGCTATCTCTTTTGATATCAAGCAGAAAACGCGTGCGAATGTAGCGTCCGTTACGCAGGACTATATATAAGTTGATGCTATCTCTTTTAATATCAAGCAGAAAACGCGTGCGAATGTAGCGTCCGTTACGCAGGACTTGCCCATATATCACTTACTGGGCGGCATGAAATAACCCCCCAAAATATAACCCCCAAAAAAATAATGAAATAACCCCCCAAAGCGTGGCGCCTTATTTCATTTGCAATAAAGCCCCAATTTTGAAAATGAAATTAGCCCCCAACGAAATGAAATAACGCCCAAAACATAAATAAAATAATTCCCTAATTTTTGGGGGCTTATTTCATATGAAATAAAACCCCAATTTATAAAATGAAATAAGAGCCCAATATATGTAGTACAATTAATTATACAGTTTTGCTTTAAAGAATCACGCGATAGATATCATGATATGATATACCAAACACAAGCTACGCCAACTAAAGCTCTTCTGCGTAGCCGGCCTTCGGCCGGGCGCAATGACTTTTTCCTCTATGGTATAACAAACACCGGCTTCGCTAACTAAAGCTTCTCTGCATAGCGCCAGGATTTTCTCCTCTATAGTATTAAAATACAGACACGACCCGGCTACGCAGAGAAGCTTTAGTTAGCGAAGCCGGTGTTTAGTATACCATATAGAAAAATGAAATAGCACCCCAAACAAAATTAAATAACCCCCCAAAAATCGTTTTTGTTGTTCTCTGTACTAACTTTTGGGGGTTATTTCATGCCGCCCACTTACTTATTTGGCTTTCAGAAATTTTGATTAAAAAATGTGTATGAGTTCTAAAAATGTAAAAAGTATATACATTAGAGCGACTCACCAAAAAAAGTGCTCGATGTACCCCCCTTAAAATGAACCTTGGACTTTTTTTAAGATGCCATTTTAAATATTTCGGCTCCAGCATTGACCTCTCGTGAGCTGGACCAGTTTGAAAAAGGGTCTATTTTTGCATGTTTTGTTAATTTGAGAATCTGTTTTCTTATACCAATTGCGTATCATAAGAAAGGCTTTTTTAAGGCGTGTCCAACTGGACTACATCGTATTGAAATAATACTACATTTTAGTAACTGTCACTAAACACGTCTATTGAGAATAGATTTGTGACTGGTCAAATGGTGTCAATTGGCCTCCTCCAGTGACAACCCCATGCAAAAGTGATAGGTCTTATTCATAGAAACTGTAAAAACTAAACCCGGTCTCTACCACCAAAGACCTATCACGGGACTACTTTGGTGTCAGTTCGCTTCCCTCTAGGGGTGTCTCAGCTTTTTTTGAAATTCGTGCTAGTTCGCGTTTTGACAAAAATGCAATGGGGTGGTAACCATTCGTTTAAAATAAGGCAATATGGGTATCAAACTTTTTCTTTTGCCAAGTACATCATCTTTGTATGTAAATAATATGGATTTATAATATGGATAGCGGATTTAGTTTCTAGATCATGTATGGATGAAAATAGGACTAAAGAAAGAAAAAAAGAAATTACCCATTTATGCCCGTAATTTCTACAAACAGATATCTGGTCAGTTTCGTACCTAAAAGTTATCTTTGCCTATCCGGTAAAACTATTTTAGTAATTTCAACGTCTTTTTTGCCTACGTGTTTTTTCCTTTAAGTTTTCTTTTAAAATATGGCAACATTTGTATTTATATATATATATATATATATATATTGAATGAACTGTCAAGAATCGATGGTGTAAAATACACTACAGTTTCAACAGTAGGTAAAAAATACGTGTTAAAATTATGAAAAATTCGTTACACCATAGATATCTATACACAGCTAGATATCTATGTGTAGAAATTACGGGTATTATACTCACTAAAATTAACAAGTTAGAGTGCTATATTCGGCTGTGCCGAATCTTTGATACCCTCCACCGACAGTTCGAAGGTTTAAGGAGTAATATCTGTATGATGTTATTATTATCTTAAACTGTGACGATTTGTTATTAATTATGGATTTAGGCGACTAAACTGTTTTCCGGTAGTAGGGTTTATATGGGGCCTGGGGTAAATTATGGACCGATCTTCACGAAATTTCACAGTCTTTTTCCCAGTTCTATAAAACTTTGATGTACCAAATTTTGTTATGATAGCATTATTTTTTACGGATTTAGGCGTACTAAACTGTTTTCCGGGAGTAAGGTTTATATGGGGCCCAGGGTAAGTTATGGACCGATCTTCACGAAATAACACAATTTTATTTCTTGTCCAATAAAACTTTGATGTACCAAATTTTGTTATGATAGCATTATTTTTTACGTTTTTAGGCGTACTAAGTTGTTTTCCGGGAGTAAAGTTTATATGGGGCCTATGGTAAATTATGAACCGATCTTCACGAAATTTCAAAGATTTATTTTTAGTTCTATAAAACTTTGATGTACAAAATTTTGTTATGATAGCAATATTTTTTACGTTTTTAGGCGTACTAAGTTGTTTTCCGGAAGTAGGTTTTATATGGGGCCTATGGTAAATTATGGACCGATCTTCACGAAACTTAACAGTTTAATTTCTAGTCCTATGTAACTGTGACGTGCCAAAATGTAATGTAATGTAAAATGTAATGATAGCATTGTTAGTTAGGGTTTTAGGCTTAATATACTGTTTTCCGGGAGTAGGGCTTATATGGGGCCTAGGGTAAATTATTGACGGATCTTCACGAAATTTCACAGCGTGATTTCCAGTTGAATAAAACGAATTGTTGCGAAATCTTATATCATTCTGTGCATTTTTCCACCATTTATGTTAGTTTTTGTAACAAAATTATCAATTTTTTTTAGGTGGTGGTTCCACATTTTGATTCATAGCTCAGATCCTATTGAACCGATTTTGCTGAATTTCAATCCCAAACTGCTTAGGATAACTACAAGCAATTTGACACCAAGTTTGTTGATTTCTTTTGAGTTTTTCGAAAGTGAGCGTGTTTTCAACAGACGGACAGACGGACAGACGGACAGGCAGACGGACAGACAGACGGACATGGCTAAATCGTCTTAAAATTACTCAAGGACCCAGAATATATATACTTTATAGGGTCTGAGATGAATAGTAAAAAAGTTTCACACGGAATGACAAACTGAATATACCCTCTTCACAACTAATTGTGGTGGAGGGTATAATAATAAAAGTACTTAGTCTATAGGACTAAAGAAAGAAAAAAAGAAATGATCCACGACTTTTTGGCGGCATATTTTTTTCGCCTATTAACAAAAATTTAAGTTGTTGATCATTTCTTTTTTCTTTCTTTAGTCCTATTTTCATCCATACATGATCTAGAAACAATCTGCTATCATATTAGAGTTACAAAAAATTGCATTTATATTTATTCCAGAGCACGGTGTAAAATGCATCTAATTTGCAAAAATCCATATTATTTACATACAAAGATGATGTACTTGGCAAAAGAAAAAGTTTGATACCCATATTGCCTTATTTTAAACGAAGGGTTACCATCCCATTTCATTTTTGTCAAAACGCGAACTAGCACGAATTTCAAAAAATACTGAGACACGTATTTAATTAAATCGACTAAAGATTAAAATATGTTAATTTGGGATTTTTATTACAAACAACCCCTAACAAAAAATTCAAAAACCGTTTGTTTTTACAGAAAATCCTTAAAAAAAGACATGGATGATCGTTCTTGGACAAATTGTATATACAGTTGGACACGCCTTAAAAAACCCTTGATACCCAATTGGTATATGTTGGTAAGGAAATAGATTCTGAAATTAACAAAACATGCAAAAATATACCCTTTTTCAAACTTTTCCAGATCACTAGAGGTCAAAGCTGGAGCCGAAATATTTAAAATTTTATCTTAAAAAAAGTCCAAGGTTAATTTTAACCCATTTAAGCCCAAACAAAAAATAAATTATTGTTTATTTTATGATAAAATTCATTACATATAAACAAAAAATCAAAAAATTTTTTTTTTGTAAATTAAAGAGGTGTACCCAAATTGGCACTACGTCACTATAAAAAAAAAATTAAAATTTTTTTTTTTTTTTTTATGTTGTAGAATTTTCAGAAATTTTAGTTTATCAATAAGGAAAACATAAATTAAATAATGTCAAAAACTTTGCCGTAAGCCGCAAAAAATAAAGTGTTCCCAAATTGGCACAGCGGGCGTAAATTGGTTAAGGGGGGTACATCGAGCACTTATTTTGTTTCATACAACTTGAGTCACTCTAATATACATACATATTATAAAAACAAGATACATTAAAAGCAAAAAAAAGAGCACCCTTTGATAGAAATGATATTTTGCCGAACGTAAGGGTCGCCTTTTAACATTTTTCCTTATATCTTTAGCATTTACAGTCGGATCTTAAAGTATGATATATCAAAGTTTTTGTATAGGGGATACCAATGTGTTGATTTAGGGGCCAATGTCTTCAAGTATCCCGTTCTAATATTTAACCACCTCTATCTACCTCTGTCCATCTCTAGTTTTGCTGTATTTTTTGTTGAAATCGGCTGACGAACAGATGAAAAAAGTGTTCTTAACTGTATTCCCTTTGCCGTTTTAAATAAAAGAAGATACGGCCTCTTATTAAAGATAGGCTCCATATAAAGCTGACTCTCGTCGTAGAGCTAAATAGGCCTAAAAATGCGACTAATTATAATACTGTGAGGTCAAGTTTTATAAAGATAAGTTCATAATTTTTCATTTATTCCATATAAAGTTCACTTCTGAAATATTCTTACTCCGGCTGGAGAGTATCAACGATTCGGCACCCCCGTTAATATTTAAATCAGGACCGAAATAAAGTCTTAACAGTAGTTTTATAACATATAGGCATTTCTAAACACACTTTTCTTTTCTGATCCCAGGACGCAGCTGATCTTTTAGGCAAAATAACAAGAAAAATTTATATATGTATAATATACATTGTATATCCAATTTTTAATTTTAAAAGTTATTATTTTAAGCCTCAAAACAGCTATTGGTCTGGACATTACATAGTGTCTTCACCTGACAATTTTTTGTCATACCAAACGTCAAAGTCTATATAAAAAAAAACTCGAAAATTTTTGCCAGCGTTTTTTTAATATGAAGTTTGACGTTTGGTATGACAAAAAATTGTCAGGTGAAGACGCTATGTTATAAAATATGATTTACAGTTAAATTTTTTTAGGCCAGATTCACAAGGGCAGAAATATTTTCACTTGGTGTTCACAATAGTTGCGTTCGAGAACACAAAAGTTTTTACTATTTTTTAATAAACTTTACTGCATTTTACGAAATTGCGTTCGAGTACACAAAATGCAGTACATGAGAACATAAATTGAGAGCAAAAAGTGACAGTTTTTGTATTTACAAATTTTTACTGCAGAAATTTTTGCAGTAAAATTTAGTAAATCAAAAAAACATATGTTTTAAAAGGTAAACAAACAAAAGTAACAAATAATAAAAAGCATAGATACAAATTGTGAAAAAATTGTTAAAAAAAAAAGAAAAGTTGAATAAAAATTAAACCAAAACAAAAAGTTAATAAATATTAATTAATTAAACTTGTTTGTGAAGCATTTATTTGGCTAAATACAAACTTTTGAAATTTTTTTTGTTATGATAATTTTTTAGAGTTGTAAATGTGTGAAGTATTTGGGTACTTAAGTAAAAATTTATTCATGTTCTTTTAAATAATTATTAAATAACTTAAATAATTATTAATTAATAATTTAACCCGCTACAAATAAGTAAAATCAAATAAAATAAAAAAACAAACAAATATGAAAGACTACATAAAATAGTTTGTTTGTATTTTCCAAAAATGTTCGTGTTATAAAAAGTATTTAATCGAGTACCGATAAGAAAACGAGTTAGGTAGTCAAACGTGTCAACATTTTTCAACACTTCAATTATTTGCTATCAGCTGTTGCCTTTATTTTACGAATTTTTACAAATTTTGCGTTCGCGTGCTTTTTTGGACAACAGGTTTTTGTGTGAGCAAATTTTTCTGTTTACTCATTTACTGCATTTTACTGTAAAAGTACTCAAAAGCAACAATTTTTTTTACAAGCAAACACATTTCCAATTAAGAAGACGTTTGGGAAAAAATAATTGAAGAAATGAATTCGAATGAAATCCTTTAAAAAATGTTCGATATTAAAAAAATCGGGCAAAGATAGGAATGATTATTAATTTAAAATTTTTAACCAAATACAAGCACGTTTTAAAGTTTTATTGAGGGCTTGGACCACTTGGACCACTAAATATCAAATAGTAAGTAGATAAATAGCGAGAATTAAAAATTTGACATGTCTTTAAAGTCCCCATAGTGCGTCTCCAAAGGGGTCTGTTGAATCTATTAAAACATAAGCCTTTTATGTTCATATGTAAACTTTTTGTCAATCGGTGCAGCCGTTTAGATGTGTCAGATATATTTTGCCAAGATTTTATTTCTGCCCCACTGTCGAACAATCACAACAATGTCGTAGTTAACAATAATATTTTCCATTTGCTGTTTTTTTTTTTAAATTTTAACTAGTTTCTATTTTTTATATTATTCTTTTATACCGAAACTGTTACACCAAAACGGAATGCTTATACTGGTATCGGTTGCCAGCCTTGTTTTTATACCCTTCACCACTAGTGTTAAATGTAAGTTTGTCCTTCCGTGTGAAATCCAGCAAAATCAGTATAAATTCGAATGTGGAACAACAACCCTAAAAAATTCAACATTTTGTTACAAAAACTAGCATAAATTATGGCGGAAGGCACATATTGATATAAGATTTTGTACAACATCGTTCTATATGACTAGAAATCAAACCAAAAAATGACTAGAAATCAAACCAAAAAATGACTAGAAATCAAACCAAAAAATGTTGGGAAGATCGGCACATAATTAATCAAATTCCCCATATAAAACCCACTTTCTCCCAAAACTGCCATTTCTTCCACTTCTTTATTTGTCTTTGGCCAAAAAAAGCTGTTGCTTTTATTTTTGATTCATTAAATGTAAACAGTCACATTCATTCCAACTCAAAAAACGAAAAGTTGTACTGGAGAACACGTGGAATTGCTTTGCCATAAACAAACGTAAAGAGAAATGAAATGTCAGATAAATGACACCTCATTTTACGGCAGATTGCTAAAGGCTAGATCACACTATTATACTTTGTATTAATACATGTCAAAAACTCAAGTAATATGACAAAAGCTTCGTACAGACGATGGTCAGATCTTACAATGTTGTCATTAAAATTGCCTAAAAACGTCTTGCAACTGTGTGAACATTGTAAGCTCTTTTTCATTTGCTAGATGTGTAAAATTAATGCATCTGACAATGGCACGGAAGAAACGGATAACCGGATTTGAACTTCGCTTTTCATAAGGACCCAGAATATATATACTTTATAGGGTGTAGGATCAATATTGTAGAAATTACAAACGGAATGACAAACTTATATATACCCTTTTCCACCTGGGATTTCAGTATTTTGATCATAGCTAAGTTAATTTTTAAACCGATTTGAAAGATTTAAATACCGACGTGCTTAGGAAGAAATTTACCATTTACTTGGGTTATAATTATATGTATAAAATAAATATATAATTGTATCTGAACCGATTTTCCCGAGTTTTTTACAAAATATGCTCTACTAAAAATTTCCGATATTTTGGTATATAAGTCATATCCATAGGGCATATGGCAGCCCTAAAATTTAATTTTTTATACAATTTTTATTTATTTTTGTACGGGAGGTACCACGCCCACTTCTTCAATCCCGCCCACATTTTGTAGGATGGTGTGTATTGGCAACTTTAATGTGTGTACCTAATTTGGAAATTTTGGCTTTTGCCGTTCTCCAGATATACAGCAAAAAGTAATAAAAATACAACAACCACAAGAGATTTTTCGAAAAAATTAGAGGTAGTCGTGGTTTTTTGCTCATTGGATCCCGAAAGTGGGTATTTAAAAAAAATTATTAAAATTATTTTGGTCATAACTTTTTTGTATCGGAACCGATTTTCCCGAGTTTTTTATAAAATATGCTCTACTTAAAATTTCCGATATTTTGGTATATTAGTCATATCCATAGGACATATGGCAACCCTAAAATTTAGGTTTTTATACAATTTTTATTTTTTTTTTTGTACGGGAGGTACCACGCCCACTTCTTCAATCCCGCCCACATTCTGTAGGATGGTGTGTATTCGCAACCTAAATGTGTGTACCTAATTTTGAAACTTTGGCTTTTGCCGTTCCTCAGATATACAGCAAAAAGTAATAAAAATACAACAACCACAAGGGATTTTTGGGAAAAATTAGAGGTAGTCGTGGTTTTTTGCTCATATCTCAGCCATTTGTGGAGCGATCTTTCTGAATTTCAATAGCAAACAATTCCGACCATATGTGACATAAATGTGTAAAAACCTGGCCCCATCATATATGGGGTCTTCGGAAAATCCATTTCAACGGACAGACGGACATGGTTAAATCAACTTCGCTTTTCATAAGGACCCAGAATATATATACTTTATAGGGTGTAGGATCAATATTGTAGAAATTACAAACGGGATGACAAACTTATATATACCCTTTTCCGCCAGAGGTGAAGGGTATAAAAATATAAATGTTTATATATAAATATAACTTAAGTAAATGGTAAAATTCTTCCTTAACACGTCGGTATATACAACTATCAAATCGGTTAGACAATGGGTAATTTATGAGCAAAATACTCCAAAAATGGGCTAAAAAACATAAATTTTTTTATAAAAACCTAAATTTTAGGGCTGTCATACGTCCTATGGATATGACTTATATACCAAAATATCGGAAATTTTTATGAGTTATAACCGAAATACTGGGGTCTAATCACCGCATACGATATCGGGCAAAATTGATCGAAATTATTTATTTTGGTATCTTGAAACTCGATATCGAATGAAATGTATTGAATTTGAAATAATAGCATTCGACATCGAGTAACTCGACATTACATTTATCGAGTTTTCATTCGATACGCCAGTGTCTATCGTATGCAAAAAAATTCAATAAAAAAGAAAAGATTTATATAACTGTAATTTCTACAATATTGATCCTACACCCTATAAAGTATATGTATATATTCTGGGCCCTTATGAAAACCGAAGTTCAAAACCAGTTGTCTCTTATTTTAAAAAATATTTACCAGTTTTATTTAGTTTTTGTCTAGTTGCTCTGTATTCTGCTCGCACAATGGTGAAGGGTATATAAGATTCGGCACAGCCGAATATAGCACTCTTACTTGTTATTTGTTACTTTTGTTTATTTACCTTTTGAAACATACATATGTTTTTTTGATTTATTAAATTTTACTGCAAAATTTTCTGCAGTAAAAATTTGTAAATACTCAGACAAGAACTGTCGCTTTTCGCTCTCAATTTATGTTCTCATTTACTGCATTTTGGGTACTCGAACGCAATTTCGTAAAATGCAGTAAAGTTTAGTAAAAAATAGTAAAAAGTTTTGTGTTCTCGAACGCAACTAGTGTAAATGCAATGTGTCACGAAAATGACAATTATTATGAAAAAAATTTGACAAATTTCTAAACAATACCTGAAAATCATTTTAGTACAGCTAAAACTTTTATGTATGTATGTATATTTTAATCAAATAAGTTTGAATTAAGTTTTATATGACTAAAAATTAAAGCATACAATTTTCTGATGGTTGGTCAGTAAACCGCAAATTATAATACTGACGTCAGTTTTTATAAAAATTGATTAATAATTTATAAGTTCCATATAAATCCCACTCCTGAAATATTCTAAATGTCTGTAAAGGATATCAAAGCCAAATATAGCGCTCCCATTTGTTTCCTTTTCTTTTAAATAAAATTGCTTAATTAAGTGTTAATGGATGTTTTAAAAATGCTTGCGAGCTATTATTTTAAACTGGTTAATCTAAAAATGTTACACTTCTTTACGAAAATTGTCCATAAATATTTTTTAATATTAGTTTAAATTAATTCCTAAAGTAATAATTTAACTTGACCTTTAGTACAAAATCCTTTACCCTTAATTATGGTCCTTTACTTCAAGCCACAAGCTAAATAAAATTAGCATCTAATTTAAATATCTAATTTAAAAAACGCCAATGACTTTGTGTCCTAGCAACCGCTCTTAAACATACATATGTATTAACAAGGAAACCTTCAAGTGACCATTTAAGATTAATTCTTCTACATTTGAATAAATAATGAATTATAAATTATTTAAAAGAAATAAAGAAAATTTATAAATAAATTTCTTACAAAATGGTAAACATTTTTCTATAAAAGCTATTATTCCAAGCTCCAAAATACATTCCTTATTTTAACTGTAACCGTTAAAGTAACATAAATTTTATTAAAAAAAAAGAATTTTTAAAAAAGCATGTCTTCAAGATCAGAATACCGTTTTACCTTATTAATGGTGATTATTTGTTCCATTGCCTGCAAGAATTGCTGGTCCTATAAACTGAACTCTTTATCAGGCAATTTCGAGTACATAAATCCCAATATGAGATGTCTGCGTAAAAATGAAAACTACATTTGGCCATCTTGTATGTATGGTAATTATACAGAAAATCCTGATCCAAACAATTGTGCCAATCGTTATGTGTGTTATAAGGGTGTTAACGAAGCATGTCATAGTGGAGACAAATGCGAAAAAGATGCGATCTGTACCGCATGTGGAATATGCCAGAAATGCGATAGTTCCGAGAATTGCTCGGACTTTGAGTTGTGTCCCAATTATAATGGATTTAATGTTTTCAACTTATATAAACGCTTTGTACTAAACCGGTTTTATGCGTCAAACATTCAATAAATTTGAAAACAAATTTGAAGGAATTTAAATAATTGTTAAAAAGGCGATGATTTCAGGTTTATTATTAATTAATTTAATGTAAATATTCTTAATTTTATGCTTTTCTGTAACTATGTATAATTTTTACTACATATTTTATTGAATCATGTATGCATTTACATATGTACATATGTATGTGTTATAGCAAAAAAAAAATTTATATATAAAAAAAAATTTTTAATACATACATATTTTTTTTATTTAATTATTTTGACAATTTTAAGCCGACCTCACAATGTAAAATTTTGCTTGAAAACTGGGGAAGCCAACCCCAAAAAGTGTTCTATTATTATAATCCAAAGTGACATAACTTAAAATAATTCGGCAACTTATGCAAATAATGCACCATAAAAAATGACACAACTAAAAATTTTTCATTATCTACTGTTTAAATATTAAAAAAAAAAACTTTTTTGATCATAATCTGTTTTTAATTATTTTTTTTTAGGTCAAAACCCGTTTTTTTTCGATTTCTGAAAAATTAAGTTTTTTGAGTTGAGTCACTTTGGAACTATCTGTGCGATATATGGCACTATTCTTGAAGCGGACATACCAAAAAAAAAAAATATATATATCCCAAATATCTTCATAGTTGGCATAACCAAATATTTTTTATGCTGTTTATTTGTCGAGTTATGAGGCGCTAAATTGTTGCCGTTTTTGAAAAATGTTTTGTGAAATTATCATTTCGAATAAAAAAAAATAAGATAAGTAATTCGTATGGGAAATCATTTGGTATTTAAAAAAAATTGCAAAACCGGAAATGACTAATTAAATTACAAAAAAATTCGAACTTGGTGTCCTAATTATACTGTAAATGTTTGCGAATGGGATATCCCCAAGTTTATGAGATATGCAAATTTCTTTACCGGAGCAAAGCACTTCTAAACCGGAAGTGATCATTTTGAATTCCAATTTTTCTGACTTGAAGTTGGATATGCATTTGTTTTAAAGAAAATGCCGGAAGTGAATTTGAATTGAAATTTTTCTCAATTGGATACCTCTTTTTGCTTTTATTTTTTTAACAAAATTAGCTTTCGGTGTCCTTAATATGTATATTGTAAGAGTTTTGAGTCTCCATAAGTTTTTTTCTTGGCTTTACCTAAAACTAAAAAGTATTTTGGTCAACTATGAAAGTGTTATTGCCAGGATATCACACGAATAAAATCTTTTAGGTTATAATGCCAGGGTATCACACAATTTCCAGAGCGTCAACCACAAGACCTCGCTCGACCCAAACCCACGTCTAGGTAGGCGAGATCTTCCAGAATCCGTTCCGGAGCATCCTCTAAAAAACGTCTGAGTTTTATTTGGTTCTCCACCAGACAAAACCTTAAATTGAGGTTAAAAACGATTGCACAAAATCAATGGTGACAGCCGCAAAAACCGTAACTCGGTACAGTTATACGACGCCAAGCCATTAACCAATGCGGGGTGACACCGCAAAACGCACGAAAAGCAGACAAACAAGAACGACCTGATTGTCCTTAAAAAAAAAAATGACAACGAGCGCGACCTGCTTCTTCACTCAGAGCAGTTTTACGAGTGCTCAATAAGTTTAAAAATAAAGCAAACTTATATACTTAGCCAATTAATTAACTAATATTCAAAAAAAACTTACGTATGTATATCTAAATATACAAAAAATGCACAACCCCAATAAACCATAGAAAGATATGATAGCGAAAACGATATTATATTTTACGGCGTTAATAATATTATGTACTATTATTCAAAACAATATCGTTACGACATCACTTTTCAAAATATTTTTCTTCAATTTAAAAACAAACATTTGAAAAAATCATCAAAATTTTTTAAACATAGAAAATTATTTAAACAAAACATACAAAAATTAAAAAATTTTTTTTATTAAAATATTTGAATATTTCTTATTTACTGCAAGAGGATAAATCGCTAATAATAATCGCTATAAAAATAAATTAGGTGCATATGTTTGTCCTTCCGAAATTCAGCTAAAGTGGCCAGGAATGGGTATTTAAATCAAGGCACTTCAACATGTTTTTGACAAATTCCTTGTTTCCTTCGAATGAAATCACTAAAGTAGATGTTGTTACTGCCACAAAATGCTTATGTATTATTTTTAACAGTAAATTTGTTTTTATCCCTTTTATCCATTAAGATAATGAAGCGCGTAAATTCAAAAGACTATAATATTTTTATGGAAAGCGATGAAGAAGTCTTAAGTGAAAACCGAAATAAGAGAGGTAAGATATTATGCCTAAATTATAAAGAATAAAAATGTTTAGTTCAACTTCTTAATTGCAGTTAAATTAGACCTTATTTTAGATAAAATTTCAAACATGGATAATTGAAAGTAACAAAAATTTATTATCACGGTTAACGGAGGAAATTGTCATTACAAAAAATGGAATAAAGAATTGTTATCCAAACTGAAAAAGAAAAATTTTAATATTTTGCCATTTACGCCTTTTAAAAATATAGAAGAATTTTTAAAATACGATTCGGAAACAAAAGAACCATCAAAATATTGTATATTGGTACGCTTTTTTTAAATCTTATCTTATCTTACGTTCTTCTTTATTTCTAGACAAATAATTTAAGGAAAATAACAGCGACTTCTAGTAGGGAATACGTTTTTAAATGTTGGAAGACCATTATGGAGGATAGCGCGGCAAAAAATTTGTGCTGGGCAGGAACAAAGCAAAAAAATCTGTACAAGAATTATCTTGTACTGCCGCCATTAAAGGTTAGATTATAGAAATAATTCAAATGGTTTAAAACAAACATACATATGTGTCTACAAACATTTTTTTAGATGCATTCCTAAAAAAATATCCACATGAAATTATTGATATTTTTGCTGAAAAGAGTAAAAAATTCTTTTTGTATGCGAGCGACAGAATTAGCAAGCAAGAAAAATATAAATCAAAATTAAATTAAATTATGTTTTTATTATTTTAAAAAATGTTTCACATTGGCTGAAATAAATAATAACTTTATTTCACATATAAAAATAAAAACTGTTTTTATTTTTAAGATACAAATTTTCAACTTTTCATTATCTATATATCATTATCAGTATAATAAAACTATAGTTTTTCAACAAATTTAAAAACGCGATTTCACTATCGTTATTATTGGAAATTATGATATCGAAAACGATATCATAATTTAATGGAAAAACGATATTATAAGGAAAGGTACAATTTAGTCCGTAAAAACTATCGTTTTCGATTCGAAAACGATTATCACTTGTGATACTTTCTATCACCTATATGATATCGTTTCGATATCGTTACAATATCGCTTGGTTTACTGGGACTAATAAAGTTAAATCAAGTTGAATTTCCCATCCAAATTTCGTTTAAAAATAATGGGCGGTGCGCAAATAGACCCCAGGAAATATGGCCCCAAAAAGTAAATGATGAAATAAAATGGACCTAACATTTTACATGAGACACAACAACACGCAATTTTGGGGCAGTTTTTTTGTTTGGGGTTTTTTAATTTTTTTCGTTGGGTTAAGTTTAAGTGAAATGAAAAATTCCCCAATATCGAGGAATGATTATAAAATGTAAATTTTTACTTTGAAGCTATTTTTCATTTACTAATACAAAACGAAAATTTTATGAATTGAATAATAATAACATTTAAAAAAAATTTTTTAAGAAACGCTTTTCTTAAAAAAGAACATTTAAAAAAATTTTTGCCCGCCCCCCCTGTCATCGGAAATATGTATGCCTGCAAAGTTTCATCCATTTGCATTGAGTAAAAGGCGGTCAAAAAAGCATTTTACCAAAAAAAAAAAAAACATTTTTGCCCCCCCCCCTAGATTTTATCCTGGCTACGCCCATGTATTCGTGTATTGTCATCGGGAATATGTATGTCTGCAAAGTTTCATCCATTTGCATTGAGTATAAGGCGGTTAAATTAACGTTACAAGATTTGATTTTCCGAAGTGAAGCTAAAGAAAAAGGTTTTAAAAAATAGGAAGTGATTTCATACCTTGCTTTACATTAATCGAAATTACTTTCGATCGTAATTGATTTCTGTGGCAGACCTGTATATAAAAATTTTTGAGGATAATATAAAAATACCGAATTCTTATACTACTAAAGTAGAGAAAATTCTTTCTGGCTATGCAAGACGCTTTAGTTAGCGAAGCCGGTGTTTGTTATACCATAGAGCAGATATGCCAACTGTTCAATGGCAAAACGTCGGCACGTCAAAAAACGGAATGGGATTTTTCTGTATCTGAAAGGCCAAAAAACTATTAAAATAAACTAACATCGCTCATTTGCTGCAAGACCGGCATAACTCAAAAAAATCCATTTCGAGATAAACGCTTTTAAAGTTTTTGCTTTGCTCAAACTGCTTAGAAAAAAAAGACACATTCCCATCAAACTGGGAAAGTATAAAAGATATAAAGATGAATTTAATATAAAGAAAAACAAAGGGAACAATTCTGCACCTCTAACTCCAACATTTCGTTTTTTGAGTTATGCCGGTCTTGCAGCAAATGAGCGATGTTTTATTCTATTCCGTGCGGAATTTTTCCGAACGGAATTGTACTCTGTGACATGGCTGATAGTTCGGTTTTAAATCCATTTATTTATTTGTACTTCAAACTCATTTATATTAAACCCTATGTTACTCTCCAAAAAAGTACAGTAAACAGTAATAGTAAAGTGAGAAAAACATATTTGTTTCAATTTATGGTATTTTTGTTTCATTTCTCACATTTCAATCGAAAAGTTTCTCAACGCGGGAGTTACAGAACATGGGCACAAAATACCAAAGTTGAATAGGGGTGATTATGTTTCAATTGAATTTATTTTTACAAACATGCTTGCTTGGCAAAGGTTTTCATTGCTAGCGAAGCCAGGGGCCAAATTACGGCATTCGATATCGAACGAAATTCCCATTTAAATTGTATTGTAATTTCGATCGATATCGAATGCGGTAATTTGGCCCCAGTGTTCGTTATACCATAGAGTAGAAAATCCTAGCGGAAAAAACGTCATAGAAGAAACAGGAGTAAGCTATCCAAATCTCCACAGAGATATGCAATAAAAAAAAAACACATTTTCTTGTTAACTTGTCCATTTTCTATTATAAGTCTTTCTTTTAACAAGCTATTTCTCATTTGGATTTATTAAATGCACGCAGTTTATTGAAAAACAGCAAAAAAAAAAAAAGAAAAGCTTTTTTAAAGCACACACTCCACTTTCATAATTTTAATCTTCAATTTATAATTGAATTTGTTCAATAAATAAACAAAAAAAAAAAAAAAATTTATAAATATAACAAATTTTAAAACAGTTTAAGGACATTAATCTTTTTAATGAATTTGAGGTTGTAATAGAAAAAGAAAAATTAAACAATAAATTATATTAATTTAAAGTGGAAGAAAGATTAAAATCTAAACTTTGTTTCCTAATTTTTTTTTAAAGTAGAGCAAAATACATTTGGGAGGTGTTTAAATAATGAATGTGTTTTGGTTGTTATTGTTCAGCACAGCCATTACGAAGATGAGGAGGCTCCAGAGGCGGTTTTAGCAGCGGCTTGACGCTTTTTAACACCCCAATTATAAACACGTGCCATATTAACTTCGGTGGTAGTGATTTGATCTCTAAAATAATAAAACACTTAATGAAGTCAAAGTTTTTTTCCTCAAAAAAAATTTACCTTAAAAAGTCTTGATCGTGCTCCACAGTTTTTAAATTTGAAATAGCTGAAGTCATATTTTGTTTTAACAATACCTCAGCTTCATCCAGGGGATATTCCAACATAACACTGGCACCCAACCACAGACACACAGTTTTTGTGGGTGGCACCATGGTTTTAATAAACACCTGGTCACTGAGCAAGAATTGTGTTTCACGTTCCTCAGTTTCTTTGCGTAAAACATCAATCATTTCAAGTGATCTTTGTAAATCGGGTATTTGCGATTTTAATTTGCGTTTGCGGGCCTCTAAGTTATAGGCCATAAATCTGTATTTACTGTGTTGTTCATCTAAACGTTGTAAAACTTTTTCACAATTTTCCTCATTATCTGGCTGGGCCATATATTTATCGATTTCCTCCTGCAAATAAAAAGAAAATTAATATAAACTCTTACATGATTTATTCAATGTTTAAAAGAATGATTAATTTTTTGAATGGTTGCAGTCAACACCCTGTTTTTCTATTAGTTCTTATATGTAGCTCTATTTGTTGTTGCTTCAACTGGCATCGTTTGTTAGGTTATGAGTGCAGATGTCTTGCAAACTTTTCTTTCTCTGCAGTATTTAAGATTTAACTTACCAGAAATACTGCCTCTGGTATGCCGGCAAAAGATTTTTGATTTTCTGGTAATTTAGGCATTTCTACAGTATCCATGATTCCAGTCATTATGCTTAACTTATAATTTAATATGAAATTTATCAAAATTATTCACAGCAGTGGTCGTTGAATTGATATCGAACACAAAAATTAGATGAATCTTCTTTTTGTTCACTGTTGACATTCACTGGGTTCTGGTTCTGTTGCCACAAGCAGTGCTGCCATATTTTTTACAAGAACTAACAATTAAAAAAAAAACTGTCTTTAGAAAAAAAATGCTTTTTAAAAAATTATTTATTTATTTATAAAACAAAACCATATTTGTGTACATGTTTTAAATTAATTTTATTGCAATACAACAAAAGTTGTTTCTATTAAATAATATATAAAAATATACATACATATGTTTATAAAATTAAAAGTTAAAACATTTCATATAATATTTCATTTAAGGCTAGTTTACACGGTAAAACAATGTTTTACGACCAATACCCATTGAACAGGTCTGCGCAAGAAGCCTGATGATCATTGTTTATTTTCTTTTGAGCTGTTAAAAGTTGTTTATATTTTGCTTACATGTGCATGTATATGTTTGTTTACGTTTATTGTTTTTTCCCACACATACGCTTATGGTATGCCACACATACACGTTTTTTCCTTTTGCTTTGTATATGTGCCCTGCAGATAACGCCCTGCAGATAACGAGACTAGTCCATACATGCATGTAAAGAGTAGTCCATAAAGGAGTAGGAGTACTCCAAAACTACTCCAAATATATGGGTAAAAGGTGGTCCATTTAACATTACGATGTCCTAGGAGGGGACCATATAACCCCCCGAAGTAGTCCCTAAACTACTCCAAGGAGTACTAAAGTGGGTTAGTTTTAAAAGTACTCCATGTTACTACAGTATGGAGTAGTTGAAGCATTTTTCTTTTTAATTTTTTACTAATCGCCTTTTATGATGTGTACTGTAGTCTATTATTGTTATTATTAGATATATTTACTTGGTATTTTTAATTTGTTTACCTTTTTTCCACAAATTTCACAAACTTTCACTTTTAAATAAACAATTAATAATGGACAACATCAGGGCTACCAATGTGTAATACTGTAAACTATAGAAAATTATACATCATGCAGTTGTTGGCAGCACTTCGTGTTTATTTCTTATAACATGGTCCATACTACAGTACATTGGACCATGTTGTAAGTAGTCCATTTGAGCCACAATGGACCACGTAGTCCAATATTATCTGTAGGGCGAGACTAGTCCATACATGCATGTAAAGAGTAGTCCATAAAGGAGTAGGAGTACTCCAAAACTACTCCAAATATATGGGTAAAAGGTGGTCCATTTAACATTACGATGTCCTAGGAGGGGACCATATAACCCACCGAAGTAGTCCCTAAACTACTCCATGGAGTACTAAAGTGGGTTAGTTTTAAAAGTACTCCATGTTACTAAAGTATGGAGTACACTTAAGGGGTAGTTTAAGCTTTTTTCTTCTTAATTTTTTACTAATCGCCTTTTGTTGTGAGTACTGTAGTCTATTATTGCTATTATTAAATATATTTACTTGGTATTTTAATTTTTTTTTACCTTTTCTCCATAAATTTCACAAACTTTCACTTTTAAATAAACAACTAATAATGGACACCATCAGAGCTAGCAATGTGTAATACTGTAAACTATAGAAAAGTATACATCATTCAGTTGTTGGCAGCACTGCATGTTAATTTCTTATAACATGGTCCATTCTACAGTACATTGGGCCATGTTGTAAGTAGTCCATTTAAGCCATAATGGACCACGTAGTCCAATATTATCCGTAGGGTGGTGGTAAGTTTTTGACAGCTTAAAAGAAATTTTACACAAACAAAACACAAGTAGTTTTTTGTTTTTGTACCAGTAAGCAGACCTGATAAATAAGCCTTGATTACGACATTGCAAAAAATTATGTAGAATGAGAAAAATCTTATCATGTAAATGCAAAACGTATTGAGTTAGAGAGAATATAAACCGAATTCATGTATGCGGTGGTGGCGATACTACAACAAGTAACAACACCAAAAACACTACATTGTATTTTATTTGTTGCTTTCGTTGGTCAATATGTCAAACACACAAGTAACTTTTGGCATTCCTCTCTTTAATTTAGAAAAAAAGTAGCACACGTTGAAAGCACAGTCAACGCCAAAAAAATGGATTCGCCTTGAAAGAATACGAATACAAAATTTGACAAGCGGCCGGTAATTGTTTTTTTTTTTTTTTCTAAACCGTTATGAATTTTCATCACACCAGATGGGCATATATTTTAAAAGAATATATTGAAGGTGGTAAAATGTTTATACAATTACAAAAGCCCATCTATAACATGCCGTCTTGACTTGCCATCGATTTGTTAAAACAATAAACGACTCAAAGAGCATTACGGATAAGGGGATATAACAGCAGGGTTCCACGGAAAAACAACTCATAAGTGAGAAAAGTAGAAGGCTTAAGATGGAGTTTGCCAATAAGTATAAAACCAAAGACGTGGAGTTTAGGCAAACTATTTATTTTTCCTATGGATGAAAATTTAATTTGTTTGGAAGAGATAGGCGATCAAAAGTCTGGTGAAACCTAATACTGGCCACTAAAATAAAAGAAATAGCTAACTCCATCTTAAGCCTTCTACTTTTCTCACTTATGAGTTGTTTTTTCGTGGAACCCTGCTGTTATATCCCCTTATTCGTAATGCTCTTTGAACTGTTTTTGGATGAGCACGTTTATTTAAAGAATTAGCGATATCATCCGCTATTTTGGTTGCGCCTTCTCTGGGATTTTTCTTCACTTCTCAGGGTCATGGCTAGGATCTAGAATAGAAAATGTTTTTTTGTCGGCCGCTTCTAACCATATTTTCAATTGAAGCTGTTTGCTTATTATTTCTAACGATGTTTTGTACGCTGAAAAATAGTTAATTCAACAATTTTTCTATTTCTAGATAGAATTTTCCCTCTTAAAAATTTTTAATTCTGAAAGATCTTACGCCGAAATCTGTCTCTTTTCCTTTACCGATAGTCTGCGTTAAATTTCACAATTATGCATCAAAAAAAATAACTAACAGCAACAATTGGAAGATAAACAATAAATTTTACATCAAAAAAGTAATAATAACGGGAACATAAAAGGAAGAAATGGTAATTAATTCGGTAAAATTCAATGTGTATTTAAACTTTTGTTCTCGTTATTTTTTTGTTTTTTAAAAATTACCGTTATGTATTTTATTAAGTCAATAATTTTTTTTCTTAATTTTATATCATCAACGAAGGGAAACAAAACTGCATACTACAAATTGTCAGGAAAACTTTACTTTTCCAAAAACTTCAAATTTTAAGTGTGTATTTAAACTTTATTCTCTGACTGTATATAGCAGTAAATGCCAAAGTTATGGTTTTTTTAATGTAGACATGCAATATCGTGTTTCGCTCTCCCGTTCCTGTTTCGCGCCCTAAACATGATCGAAACCATGGTGGAATAAGCAGGTGGCATCGTTACAGCAACAAATACAACATTACAACAAAAGTGGAAATTATATCACCGTTTACGTCAAAAAATACTTAAAACAAAAATCAAAGCGTGCCGCTAAACGTGATGAAATAAATAAATTTTTAGCCAATTTTTATTTAATTATGGTCAATTATCAAAAATACAATGCAATTATCGCAGCACAAAACGTGAACTTTTTGTAAACATAAACTAAACTGTGACATAAACCTAGTCAAACAATGCCCTGCAGATAACGAGACTAGTCCATACATGCATGTAAAGAGTAGTCCATAAAGGAGTAGGAGTACTCCAAATATATGGGTAAAAGGTGGTCCATTTAACATTACGATGTCCTAGGAGGGGACCATATAACCCAACGAAGAAGTCCCTAAACTACTCCATTCAGTACTAAAGTGGGTTAGTTTTAAAAGTACTCCATGTTACTACAGTATGTAGTACACTTAAGGGGTAGTTTAAACATTTTTCTTTTTCAATTTTTACTAATCGCCTTTTATGGTGTGTACTGTAGTCTATTATTGTTATTATTAAATATATTTACTTGGTATTTCGACAAATTTCACAAACATTCACTTTTAAATAAACAATTTACAATGGACACCATCAGGGCTACCAATGTCTAATACTGGTAACTATAGAAAAGTATACATCATACAGTTGTTGGCAGCACTGCATGTTAATTTCTTATAACATGGTCCATACTACAGTACATTGGACCATGTTCTTAGTATCTGTAGGGTGCAAGAGCAAAAACCGTCATCTGGCTTAGTGCTGACACCTGTTTATTTCACCATGAATGCAAGAGCCAAAAATCGTCATCTGGCGAGGTGCTGCCACCTGTTTATTTCACCACGGTATCGACACAGAGCAGGTAGCCGCGAGATTACAACAATTGTACAATAAAACAAACAACAGGGCTTTTATTGCTGTTTTGTGATACGAACTGTCAAACAGCAAAGAGGTTGAAAAGAGACAAAAAAGACAAAAGATAAGGATAAAAAACCTTGTTTACATGTTTACTATACAGTATTTTTCGTTTAGCTGCACATTCAAGTTTGCACGAAAATTCGTGCAGGTATGCAAAATATTCTCTTACGCAGTATTCACTTAGCAGCATAAATAATGCTTTTAAAAGAATTAACTTACCTGCATAAATGTGCACTTATGTAAAATTTTTTTCTTATTACAAAAATAGATTTAGTCATTTTCAACAAATTTTTTTAATACAGTTTTTAATTTAATATTAATATATGTTTATAAAACAATTTATTTAAAACAAGTTAAAGTGTATATTCGGCTGTGCCGAATCATTTCGCTCTATATGATATCTAGATATTATACATTAAAAAATCAATTTAATTAAAAAACAAGTAAGAGTGCTATATTCCGCTGTGCCGAATCTTATATACCCTTCACCATTGTGCGAGTAGAATAGAGAGCAACTAAATAATTTTTACATATACATACATATTTACAATACTTACAACTTCATTATAAATGAAATTTAAAAAGCGATAACTAGTAAATATTTTTTTAAAATCGTTTTTAGTTTCTATTTGTTAAAATTATTTCGTTAAATATATGAAATAATAAAGAAGGGTGATAACGAAAATCATATTTGACAGATTTATATACCGACGTCTTAAAGAAGAAATTTGCCAGTTATTTTGGCTATAAAACGTGGACTCGGGAAGATCTATGGTTCCTGAAAATGGGTATTTTTAAAAAAAAAATTAATATTTTGGTCATAACTTTTTCGTATCCGAACCGATTTTCCCGAGTTTTTCAGAAAATATTTTCTATTAAAAATTTCCGATCTTCTGATAAATAAGACGTAACCATAGGTTATATTACAGTCAAAAAATTCAATACTTTTTGTATGAGAGGTACCACGCCTTCTTCTCCAATACCGCCCATATTTTGTAGGATGGTGTATATTTATAACCTAAATGTTTGTACCTAATTTTAAAACTTTGGCTCTTGCCGTTCTCCAGATATACAGAAAAAAGTTATAAAAATACAACAACCACAAGGGATCGGTATACTTTAAGGTGGGTGTAGGGCCACTATTTTAAGGCGTTACACACATCAGCACAAATGCATAATACCCTCTCCACTATTGTGGTGTGGGTATAAAAATGATTTACTGAAAAAAAATTCACAATTTTAAATTTTTAGTAATCTATATATGTAATCATTTTGGTAATAGGTACAAACTCAACAAATTGTGTGCTTGATTTTTTCTGTATAGGATAACTTCAAGCAATTTGACACCAAATTTGTTCTTTTCTATTGAGTTTTTCGAAAGTGACCGTGTTTTCAACAGACGAACAGACGGACGGACATGGCTTAATCGACTCAGAATTTCTCAAGGAGCCAGAATATATATTCTTTATGGGGTCTGAGATGGCTAATAAAAAGGTTTCACACGGAATTACAAAGTAAGTACACGCTCATTCACCACTTTTGGTGATGGAGGGTGCACACACAAACACATTTGCAAGATCAAATGTATTTTCAATTTAAATTTTTATTTCAAAATTAAATATTTTGCCTATCTTTTTCATAAAATAGCGATATGATAAATTTTTTTTTTTGAGGCACTTAAAAATAATATTTTTCATGTTGTAAAATTCCTTTCTTCATAAAAATAATTTAATGAAAAATTAAATTTCATGAACTTAAGCCTAATTAAAAATATTAAAAATTTGGATTAAAAACCATAAATAGTTCGACAAAATAACCACAACACTAATTATTGTTAAAGCAAAGGCACGAGCTCTATGTGTACATTTGTCCTTCAAGTTGTGCTGAAAAAGGTCAACAGAAAAGAGAAAGACAAAATGAAAAAACAAAAAATGTACTTGGACTTCAAGAAAAATTCTTGACAAAAGTACGAAAAAACAGAAGTAAGGAAAAAACATGTAAAATCAATTAAAATTGATAATCAATCAGGAAAGCAAATTTCGATCTACCAAATGTTAGAATACAATTTGGTTTAAGGATTGATGTTTTACTATTGACGTCAGCAGTCGTCGATGGCTGCGAGTGTAAGACGGCAAATCCATCTGAGGAGATCGAGTGGTTGCGATCGAAACATGTCATGGTAACCTGCCGGCCGGGGTTCGAGCCCCAGCCACGTCAAGAATGAAATATTATCAATAACAATTTTAATTAATTTTCATGTTGTAAAATTCCTTTCTTCATAAAAATAATTTAATGAAAAATTAAATTTCATGAACTTAAGCCTAATTAAAAATATTAAAAATTTGGATTAAAAACCATAAATAGTTCAACAAAATAACCACAATACTAATTATTTTGTATTAAAAATAAACATTGTTGACCAAAAATCGAATGCTGTTATCCAAAATATGCACTTAAGCAAAATGCACGTACACGAAATTTTTTCTAACAAAATTGCCACTTCACTACCAAAAAACGTTTTCTTTCTCTTTCTTCGAAAGCTGCCCTCGCAAATTATTTAGGCATTTTTCACACGTCACATTTTTCATCTGGATGCTTTGTGGTATCGACTAGAGGTCTGCAAGAATAAATAAAAACCAATTTCAACACACTCATTTGTTTTTCAACTACAATGTGTCGAACACCCAATAATAAAGAAACAAATGAAAGAATAACCAAAGACAAAACGAATAAAAACTCATTTAATTCAAGTCAAATGAGTGAAATATTCATATATAATTTGAATGTAAAATTTCTGTACCTACACATTACGTATGTATGTGTAAGCTTAACTCTTACAAATAAAAGAAGCCACAAGCTTACACACGTATTATGTCGAATGTATTCAAATAAATGTATGGACATTCAATAATTCAAAAATTATTCGAATATTTTTTGTAAACTTGCTCTCTCTAACGGGTAATTCCACTGTTTTGTTATTTATGAATGACTCTCAAATTCATTTACAGTAAATAACCCAGCGGGAAAATGGAATTAATAGGAATCGAGAAAGTAATACATATCTTGTATAATATTTGATTCCAGAATTCATTATTCTTAACACAGACCATGTCCTAGGATTGTAATAAATTATTTTAATGTATACTTGGAATGACTTAAATAATTCTAAAAAAAAAGATAATTGTCACGAAGAGAAGAAAAAGCACGAAACATTTTTACGAACAGAAACAATACATTCCTTGTTCTGCAAATGTGAGAATATACGTGGTAATCAAATCATAATTATTGTGTCAATAAAATTAGCTTCTCGATTCCCATGAATGCATTATTATTCTTTCGAAAAAAATACATTATTTTTTTAATTATTTATGTAATCAATTCCTTATTTTCCCGCTGGGTTGTATCTGATGAAATTACCTTCTCGATTCCAATGAATGCATTATTATTCTTTCGAAAATAATGCATTATTTTTTTAATTATTTATGTAATCAATTCCTCATTTTCCCGCTGGGAAGTATTTTATTCAATTCATTCTCTCTTATTTTTGTATATGGTTTACTCTTTTCTTACATTTTTGAATGTTTAATATTTGAGCAAATGTTACGCACTTTGAATAAAGGCAAACAAGTGCATTATTCAAAGCAGACCTCAAGTATCGACCAAGGGAATTTAAAAAGTAAGTGCAACTCTACAACTGCAAAAAGCCCCATGTATTTTGTTTTGCAATTTAATAGATAGCTGTCAAAAATTTTTTATTGCAAATTAATATTATAACTTTTTTATTATAGCATGTTCAGATATACCTTTTTTATTGAGTCAATATTTGGTTTGTTGACATAATTATCTTTCTGTTCACACATACACAATTTAGCTTAAGGGCATAATAAACCACACAAAATGCTTGGCAAACACACACATTATTTCCGTTTGGGGTTTACCAATAAACAACACAAATATTCTCCGTTCAAACATTAATTTTCATTTTTGTTTTGTTTTCAATGAATGCGGATGCCAATAGTGCTGCGGTAATTTTGTTGCTTTTAGCTTAAAACGGAGAAGAAATTATAAAATAAAGGCAAACAATTTAAAGTAAACAGTTTTTAAACAACGAGCTGTTTTGTGGCAAGCACTACTACTAAAAAAATTTAATTTAATATTAAAAATTAATTGAATTGAATACATTTAGCATTAGACGCCACAAAAAGTTTGACAAATATCCAACATGTCTGCCAAATATTAAAAATTTTTAATATTTCTGCAAACATTGCTTCAAATGTTTGTCCAAACAGCAAAAACACCAATTAACAACACAAAATGTTTGTACAAACGTAAAATTTTGACATGTTTGCCAAGCCATTTGTGAGGTTTATTATGCCCTTTACTCAATTAGCAATTGGCAATTAACATAGCAAAATGTAAACAACATTTGACATCTTTAAAGAAAAAACAAAATAAACATCAGGCTTTTGTACAGACCTAATGAATGGACCTTTGTTTTTGTTGTTTTTTTGTTAGCAAAAATGTCAAAACACTTTGTTTATTGAGTTGGGTTTTACTCACTAAACATACTTGTGACAGTGCATTGCAGTGTTGCATTTTAATTTTACTCAATATTTATAACAATTTCGTATTAATGCCCGTTATTTCAACAAACAGATATCTAGTCGTGTTCGTACCTAACAGTTATCTTTACCTATGCGGTAAAACTAGTTTGGTAATTTCAACGTTAAATATTTTTTTCCTTTACGCTGGGTCTCCACGTAGCAATTTTTATTGCTAAGTACAAGCAATAACGTCGGCAGAACAATGACAGAACAATGGTGCAATGATTGCTGATTATATTGCTGGAGAACACTTGTTATTGCTTTGCCATAAATTTGCAATTTTCACCTCGAGTAGTTGTATAAAGTTTTGTGGCTGTATTTATAACAAATGTTTTATGTTGTGTTTTAAAGTGATTGTTAAATTTTCTTTTTTAAATTAATTAATTAAATCAATAAAATAATTAATTGTAATTGTCGTAGCTGTGTTTTGTATGGTTTTTTTGTTTATTTGCGTATGAAAAAAACCTAAAACTTGTATTGTTCTATTCAGCAAATAAAAATATACAAAAAAAAAACAAATTCGTCGTTTGCTTTTGTTGATATTGACGTTTATTTAAAAATATAATATATAAAATCTTTTTCTGCATTTTGTTGAAATATGTTTTCACTTGCTTTTTTAATAAATAAACACACTAATAAATAACCAACCGTACAGAGAAATGAAATGTCAGATAAATTACAACTGATTTGACAGCAGATTGCTAAGCAATAATTGCTCAAGCAATAAGAAGAGCAATCATTGCGCAATGGATTGCCACTCATGGCAATATGCGGTCTATACGTCGAAAATTTTATGGAGCAATCAAATTGGACGTTTGCCGCAATAAATATTGCTACGTGGAGACCCGGGGTTAAATTTTCTTTAAAAATATGGCAACATTTGTGTTTTTATTAATTTTTTGAATTAACTGTCAAAAATGGATGGTGTAAAATACACTACAGTTTAATCAGTAGATAAGATATACGTATTAAAATTATGAAAAATTCTTTACACCATAGATATCTATACACAGCTAGATATCTTTTTGTAGAAATTACGGGCATAATTGAGCAATAACCAAGGCGAATTTATAACAGGTAAGTGCAACTCTACAACTACAAAACAAGGCGAAAAAGCCCCATGTATTTTGTTTTTGCAATTTTCTGACTTGTTGTCAAATTTCAGTATGTGCTGGTTCACACAGGTCAAGTTTGACGCTTCAAGTCTTGAGCTTTTAGGAGAGAGGTGTAAAGAGAATGGAAAGGGGTACATACTTGACCGTACCAGTCAGTTTTGTATTTTTCTTTTCTTTTTCCATCCGTAATATAATAAAAAGCTACAAAGTTGAAGGAAAAGAAAACAAAAATTAATTTTGTGCATGAACGTGAACGCAAGTTCAAAATATAATTTAAATAAAACTGTTGAAGTAAACTTGACCTGTGTGAACCAGCACTATAGAAACAAAACAATATTTTGACGTTTCACCATTTTTTTAATTCGCCGTGGATACAGCTGATGAACGGCTGACGAGTTGAGCTTACCTGGAGTTAATTCGCCATAGCGTTTACATTTGCCAGTACTGGCAAGACAGTAGCAATTCATTCAAACTTTTTCACTAATACATAAACACTTTTACAGCTATTTTGTTTTTGCATTGTTTTGCCAACTAATATGTATATGCTTACTGTCTTGCCAGTACTGGCAAATGTAAACGCTGTGTAAATTGCAATTTTGTTAATTAGCCTTGATCATGCGTTTACAAGACAGTAGCTTGCCAGTACTGGCAAATGTAAACGCTATGTTACCTTTTTAAATTCGCCTTGGTATCGACACCCCCTGAAAGTAAATTCGCCTTGAACATGGCATAACAATTGTCGATATATTTTGTTTAATTTTTCCATCCCCAATTGATAACAATAAAGGCAAATTCGCTTTGAAAACAATATTTTAGCGCATTTTAAAAGGAAAATCAACGGCAACTTAATCAGCAAAAAAAAAGAATTTAAATTGTTAATTAAAGAATCAAAGTTTAAACCGTAAAAACATCCCAAAAAATGTCGAGTTCTGATGAAATTGTTAGTAGTGATGAAGAAACGCAATCAGGTGAATATTATACAAGCGATGCTAATGAATCTGGCAATGAAGACATGAGTGGTCAACCTAGTCGCGATTTTACAGTAGAAGATTCCGATGATGGTGATACTTCTATTGCCAAACAAAAAAGTAAATTTGATAAAAGAAAGAAACGACTAGTTATATATTCCGAAGATGAAGAAGAGGATATGGAACTAGAAAATCGAGCTTTGTCACCACGCACTCGTATGAGTATTACGGGCATAAGGCCGGCAGATTTAACAGATGATTCTAGTGAAATTGAATACTCTGATGAAGAGGAAGCTCGTAATGAAAGTCTTAGAGATTGTAAAAACTCCAATTCCAAATTAAGTAACATATCTGAAGTATATGACTCAAGAGATGATAATAAAACACTAAATGAATCGATAACTGGAAATGACAATGAAGATGAAGAGGCATCGAATGTTAGGAAATCATTTTTAGAAGATTCTGCACAAGAAAAGTCGGAAACATATTCATCTGCCATGGCTTCGGCTCAGTCGGAAACTGAGGATACCTCTAACAGTTCTATTGCACAACTAAAAAGTCCATCTCCTAAAGCTGCTCCTAACAATGCAAGTATTTTTAATTCCCCCGCACTCACAGCAAGGTACAGTACACATTTCGAAACTGCCATTAAAAATAAACTATCTTCTACTCTGCATCGGGCACCAGAATTGGATTCCTCCGATTCCTCCAGCGGTAGTGATATACTAATTGTTGAAAGCAAGGAGAAACCTATAGAAGTATCTAGTTCAGACTCAGACGATGATAAAGAAAACAGACAGCAGGATTCTCTGCTTAACAAATCAAGAGCAAAATCAACCGTTTTATCAAGTACTAATTTAGTGCAACCCAAAATATCTGGAGCGCTTAGTAAAATTCCAAATTTAAAGAACTTTAGTAAATCATTAACTAAAAACAAAACTGAATTGAGATATGTTTCCCATGAGTATTACGATAAAGAAGTTAAGAAATTTGAGGAACTGAAAAGTGAACTATTAAATGCAGAAAAACTTTTAGAGAAAATATCAAAATCTCTACCAG
The DNA here is from genome assembly GCA_930367215.1 of Pollenia angustigena. Taxonomy (NCBI): domain Eukaryota; kingdom Metazoa; phylum Arthropoda; class Insecta; order Diptera; family Polleniidae; genus Pollenia; species Pollenia angustigena. Next base: position 51,274,971 of record OV884056.1, on the reverse strand, counting down.
ATGGTGGCCTCCAGTTATCACTGCGTATTGAACGTTTGCGTGCGGATTGTGTTATTAAGGCTAATTACATTGCATCTATGCAAGTTGAAGATGCTCCAGGTAGTAGTCCAGTTATTCTAGTAGACGATAAAGATTCTCCTTCACAAAAGTTAAAACAACTGCAGCAGCAACGTAAGGCTATCTTGAATAATCAAGCACCTGACTGGGATGAATTGTCGGCTGCTGTAAATCAAATTCAACCCAAACATACAGGCAAACAAGGTTTGGCTACCTTTAACAATCAAAAAGTCTTAACAGTAGATCGCTTAAAGGTAAGTTTGTTTAACAAAATAAAATTATTAACAAAAAAAAAATAAAAAAAAAAATAAAAAATAAAAAAAAGCAACAGTTCTCGATATTTTTAACGAAGTTAATAATCTTTTTCAACCAGCACCAGGTAAGCCTCAAATTTACGCAGTCTATTATGACCGATCAATGTACGTTTGACTCAAATTCGCGTAAAGCGCGTTTTATATGATCATATATAAGAATGGTATGCTTCCATACCATCATACACGTGTAATAGCAATTCTGACGTACTCAGTGCAAATTTTTGCAGGCAATTGGTAACGATGGCTTGAATAGAGCGCGCATTTTTAAAAGGTTTTAAAGAGGAATATGCAACTGCCAGAATTATCTTTGGGCGATTCTATTCTAGACAACTTTTAACATCAATTTTCAAATCACACTATTTGACACTTTTTGATGCCAATTTAAATCAAAATATCTATATTTTATAATTTTTCGAATTTATTCTATGAGTTAAATTTCAGTTATGTATTTTATAAAGCTTTTTTGTAATAGTTCTATTCCTACAATTTTTCAGAAATGACTTTATACACTACCAGACTATTATATTGTATTTTCTTTTTACATTTTACCTTAAAATAGTTGAGTTAAATACATATATTTTATAATAATACTAGCTGAGCCGGTCCGCGTTGCTAGCCCTAAGCAAACATTATTACCAGACGATTTAATTTTAGCTTTAAACGAAATTTACGGCCTTTAAAATTTTCCTTCCGTAAAAACCTAAGAGACGATTTTAAAGAAAAAATCATCCAAATCGGTCAAGCCGTTCTCAAGTTATGCGCTTAATAGAAAAAGTGGGCGTAAAAATAGGCGTGATACATTTTTCTTTCGATGAAAACGTAAAATGGAGTAATACGAACATTTAAAAGAAAAATTTGTCAAATCGATGGAGCCGGTTTTTGATTTCAGGTAAATCGAAAAAAGTGTGCGGGGCAAACTTTTCTTTCCGTAAAAACCTAAGTTGAACCATGGTAATCATTTTAAAGAAAAAATCGTTTAAATTGGTCAAGCCGTTCTCAACTTATGCGCCTAATAGAAAAAGTGGGCGTAAAAGAAGGCGTGATAAATTTTTCTTTCGATTAAAACTTAAATTTTCTGATTTAAGGTAATTCGAAAAAAGTGGGCGTAAAAGTGGGCGGGGCAACATTTTCTTTCCGCAAAACCTTAGTTAGACCATAGCGATAGTTTTAAAGAAAAAATAGTTCAAATCGGTCAAGCCGTTCGCCAGTAATGCGCTTAATAGAAAAAGTGGGCGTAAAAGTAGGCGTGGTAAATTTTTCTTTCGATGAAAAGTTAAAGTTGATTACTACGAACATTTGAAAGAAAAATTAGTCAACTCGATGGAGCCGTTTTCTGATTTTAGGTAAATTGAAAAAAGTGGGCGTAAAAGTAGGCGGGGCAAAATTTTCTTTCCGCAAAAACCTAAGTTGGACCATGGCGATCATTTTAAAGAAAAAATCGTTCAAATCGGTCAAGCCGTTCTCAAGTTATGGATTTTGCCACGCCCCTCCGCCCCCAGATAGACCGATTTTGGATTTCAAAATCAACTAACCATCATCACTCCTCCCTGTACCTTCCCTAAAAATTGTATGGCAATCGGTCGAGCCGTTCTCGAGTTATGGAGTGACAATCAAAATGTACACTTCTTTTTATATATATAGATAATTTTTTTTTGACGTAAGCTTAAATATAAATTTGTTGTTCGCTTCGAATCATTAAGATTCATAGAACAGAAAATTCATTGAATGTTGCACCCGTCATGGCTTAAAGAGAAAATTTCTTATTATTGGATTATATTTCTCTACGATGTTTGATTTGATAATCATCGTCTGATATCTCATCTTTGACAATAAAAAAGAATAAAACAATAAAAGTTTAAAAATTAACAGAGTTTTGTGTTTTTGTGGTATGATCTTATGAAAGTGGGCCGATTTGGTTGCACCCGTCATGCACTTAAAAGCTCTCTCGTGGCTATTTGATCGTTTCATATAAATTCCTGTAGATAGATAACAATAGTATATAAAAAATGTTACCCCTTCTAGAAATAACTTAATTGCAAATGTGCTTCTTTCTATTAGTAAAAGACGTTTATAGCGTCTAAATGTTGCAACCGTCAGAATAGAATCGCCCCTTTCTATCTATATAAATAAAAATTAATTGTTGTTCGTTGGTTATCGCATCGCAAGAGAACTGCTGGAACTATTTGGCAAATTTTTTTTTAAATTTTCGTAATAGTCAGAATAAGGTTTGAAGAGAAAGAAATGTTGTTCATGCCCACTTTTACCGATATATCTAAAATTCCTTTTTACCCTAATTAGCTCTATGCAAAACACAAAAAAATTTTATATCTTTAAAGATTCAGCTCAAAGTTGGTAAAAAATGATAACTAATCCTTATGTAATGACCGGTACAAGTATAACTGCCCATGCAACTTTTTACGCACACTTTTGTCAAAATATGTGAATACCGACAGCACTGATTTGGCGATAAAAAAAATATTTGTTTTATACTAATAAAAAAATACGAACTGTTTTCAACCAGATATCCGAGAGAAACGTCGACAAAAAAGTTTACGGATTCTGTCATATCGTGGGAAATTCTGGGTTTTTAGCCAGCATTGCCCAAGGCTGGTTTACACTACATAATACATGCCATTCATGTTAGAAATTTGTAAAAGTGTGATAGTGTAAATGCAATGTGTTATGAAAATGACAAGTATTACGAAAACAAATTTAAAATCCTATACGACTTCATCGTTTTTTCAAAATTTTCTAAACAAAAATACTTTTTTTTTTGATCAGGATTGCAATTAAACAAAAGCATTAAAATATGTGATAGCCTGAATATAAACTGTAATTTTAAACTAGACTTTTTTACAAAATGTTATGGAATACTTAAGACTTGTGTGATAGTGTAAGCTATCCCTAATAGATATCTGACAGAAATCTAATGAAAAAGGCATGGAAAATTCTGAAGTGTTAGCCGAGATTTTTTTTTCTTTTTGACAAATAGCTGAAAGAATTAATTTTAATTAATTTGATTGCAAAATAAAAGTATTTATGTATATCGAAATCGCTTAAATGAAGTTCCACGTAAATCGAGGCTTACCGTACATGGCTAATTCTTCGCTTTTTTTCCGTAAACGATTGAGATAAATTAGCAAAATTCCGATAGAATTTTAAATAATACTTTTTTATTAACTTATACCAATAATGCAGAACATTTTGCTTTATATTTCAAAAACTGATTTTGTTGAAAACTAAAGATGAATAATAAATATTAAAGTCATCCTTACACAAATTCCTTCGTGATGTTAAATATAGAACGGATATCTGAATAAAAGTTTACATTATCTTAAAACTGCTTAGGAAAAAGATTAGCAAGAGTTAATTTGCTTTTGTCTTTCAGTAGTTTAAGAAAATGTAAATTGATTGATTAAAACTCTGTCACACACAATGCTGAAGAAGGAACACTTTGTAAAGGATTCTTTAAAAAAAGAATTAGAAACAAAAAATCAGTATATGAAAATGTTTCTTTCCATCTAGGATTTACATGGTTCTTTAGAAAGTTGCCCTGCAGAAAATGTCTTGGCAGATGATCCAAAGGGTCTTAAAGTCACCTTAATGGATCATCAAAAACATGCTCTGGCCTGGATGAATTGGCGTGAGGAGCAAAAACCTAGAGGTGGTATTTTAGCAGATGATATGGGCTTGGGTAAAACTCTCACCATGATTTCTCTTGTATTATCCTGGAAAAATCGCGATGAAGAGGAAAAAGATGAGGAAAATAGTGGTAACGAAACAGAGGAAGAGGAGGAAAAGCCTGGTTGGTCTTCAAAAGGACGCAAGGACTGTAAGTTTTTAAATTACTTTTTCTTAAACATACTTTAACACTTTTTTAATTTAAACAAATTTAGTTTATCCCGGTGGCACTTTAGTAGTATGTCCTGCCAGTTTAATGCGTCAATGGGAATGTGAAGCTCAAACAAAAGTTTCACGCCATCGTTTAACTATATGCGTGCACCATGGCAATAATCGTGAAACAAAACCTAAACATTTACGTACTTATGATTTAGTAGTTACCACCTACAACATAGTGGCGAGAGAACAGAAAGTTCGTGGTGCTTTATTTGGCATTAAATGGAAGAGAATAATACTCGATGAAGCACATGTGGTGCGAAATCATAAGGCTCAATCTTCTATAGCTGTTTGTGAGCTAAGAGGTAAATATCGTTGGGCTCTAACTGGTACACCTATACAAAACAAAGAAATGGATATTTATGCTTTACTCAAATTTTTGCGTTGTTCTCCTTTTGATGATTTTTCACATTGGAAAAAGTGGATCGATAAAAGTGCTGGTGGTCAACAGCGTTTAAATACCATTATGAAAACTCTAATGCTAAGACGTACCAAGGCCCAGCTGCAAGATCGTGGTGAATTAAAATGTTTGCCTCAAAAGAAAATTGAATTAATAGAAGTGGAATTAGATAAAGATGAAATGAATGTTTATCAGAAAATTATGATCTATTCACGTACACTATTCGCCCAGTTTCTTTTTCAACGCGCCGAGCGCAATACCGATTTAATGTATTCAGAACAAAGTTCTAGGCCGACCTTTATGCAAACAAAAGATCCTAATGGTGCTTATTATAAAATGCATCAAAAATTTACGAAAATACATCACGGATCAAAAGAGGTTAAATCTCATGAAATTTTGGTGTTGCTTTTAAGATTAAGACAAATTTGCTGTCATCCAGGCTTAATTGATTCGGTGAGTAAAACCAAAAATCTTTGTTTTATTTAATGAAATCCTATATTGAGCATTAAAGAAAAGGGCAATAGCATACTGATATTATTAAACAAGCCTTACAATTTTTTAAAAGGTATTTCTTTATAGGTATAAGATCTAGTTAAATTTCTAGAAGAGATTACATGCACACCAAAATATCTTCCAATATTATTTGGTCATTTTTTTTGTATAAAATACTGAACTAATATCCTTTTAAGTACAAAAAAGTTGAAAAATGCCTTATTTACTTTTATTATGAGTTAAAGTATTAAAATATTGAACACAGGAAAGCGATTATGTAGTCCAAAGTTAAATAAATTTAAAAAAGTTAAATAACAAATTTAAAAAAGTGATTAATCAAAGTGTTAGCCCAAATTAAAATAAGTAATTATATTGATAGGTTCTTAAACCCCAAGTGATTCCATTATGCGAAATTATAGAAGTGCTTAAAGCTAGTTTACACTATCTCACAAGTTTTATATATTCGACTGTTGTATTGCGACTGTCAAAAAATCTAATTTAATGCGATAAAGTATAAACACTCACACATGAAATAAAATGCAATCCTGATCTAATCAAAAGTATTATTGTTTAGAAATTTTTCAAAAACGAGACAGTCGTATGGGATGTCAAACTTTTTTCGTAATACTTGTCATTTTCGTGACACAATATCAATATCATAGACATAAATAACCTCTCAGATTGTTATCAATAAAGTGTAGATGCCCAACCATAATATGCATATCATTGCTTAACCTACTGTTGAAAATTAGCAAAAAGTCTCCCAAATGTATTAAAAAAAAACAAAATCAAGAAATATTTGATTTCGTACGGAATATGCGATCAGTTTTGCACTTTGTTTAAACAAATGATAGTTTCATAAAACTTACCAAAAAGCTACCTTAAGTTCAATATGGTTTGCCTCATATTATTAACATGTATGTACATATTCGCGCATTTGCTTGAGCCAACTTAAGCACATTATGGTGGGTCCTTTGGTCAGTGCACTATTGGAGATTACAAACTTTTTTGTTTTAAACCGGATCAAAAGGCAGACAATCCTTTATACATTTCAAAACAAAAAGTTATATGCATTATTAACTATGCTTTTCACATAAAACTTTTTATTTTTCCAATTTGCTGCTTGAGAGGCAAACCAAAAATATTGTTGATTTGACTCACTTCAGGACTCAAATTAAAGAAAAACTACATGATGGTCGACGGGGCATATCTTTCTCGACCATACGGCATTAAAATCTCAATTTACTTAAAAAGTGGATTTAGCAGGTTAACACTCTAAGCCGACGATATGTATATTCTGGGTCCTTATGATGACCGAAGTTGATTTAACAATGTCTCTCTGAATGTTGAAAAGAGTTTTCCCAAGACCCCAGAAATGATGGGGACTAGTTTGTTATATTTATATGTCGCATATATTTTGTGAAAGTTTGCAACTGAATTTAGTCAGATCGGTTCATAAATGACTAAGATATGAGCAATAAACCACGACTACCGCACATTTACCCATAAATCCTTTGTTATTGTTGTTGTAGCAGCGAGACCTGAAGAACAGGTGTTGCTGAGTTGACAATCCTTGGTCGGTGTTCGTTGAACTCTGAGTCGTTCCGGTGCGTAGAACCGACTGTCGTGGGAACGTAAATCCTTTGTTGTTGTTGTTGCTGTTGTTTTTTATTTTTCTGTATATCTGAAGAACGGCAAGAGCCAAAGTTTCTAATTTAGGTACAAACATTTTGGTTATCAATACACAACATCCGACATAAGGAGGGTGGGATTGGAAAAGTGGGCGTGGCGTACAATATAATTATTTCTATCTAAATAACGGTATTTATATTGCTTTCTGTTCCTGTTGCACCATGGTGAAGGGTACCAGAGAACGGCTTTATGTTATTGCAAAAAATTCGCATTAAATCAACAACATCAAATACACTCATTTGTGTTAATACAATCAAACTTTCTCAGCCACACACATCTGTGTTGTTTTGAAATTCATTCAAGTGATGCACAGCGAATTGGCTTTGCCATTAATACCATGCTTATCTTCGTTCGTCAATTGTTGCTTTGGTAAAAAACATATACAAAGAAAAATACACAAAAATCATTGCTCTGATGCCTAGTCAGCAGTTGCTATGTTGTTGTTTTTTCATATGCTTTATATTCGAAAGAAGAAGAAAATTGAAATGAAACAAAACGCACATAGGTACAAACAATTTCCATAGAAACAAGAAGACTGTTTTTATTTTTTATCATTTCTTAAAAACTACGGGAGTTCTGTATGTACAATGTATTGTTGTTAATGTTGCTTTTTACGCTTTTAAAAAACTACCCAGCAAATAATAGGACTAGTCCAAACACGAGTTTAAAATGTAGCCCACAAAATACTAGGACTAGTCCAAAAGTAACCCAAACGTATGGAAAAAACATGGTCTATTTAACATTACGATGTCCTAGGGCAGGACCATATAACCCAGCTTTGGACTACAAAGAAGTAGTTTTAAAACTACTCCATGGTATACTCAAGAGGATTAGTTTTTGAAGTCGTTTAAAAACGAACACATGTCGTTAAAAACCGAAGACATGGCGTCTGACTACAAACACTTTTTAACAATTACATGGTCCATGCTTGCATTACATCGGACTAGTCCAATGAGTAGTTTTTTCTTAATTTCCTAAGCTAATGCCGCGAAGCTTTTCGCTTGTCTGCAGGAAAGAAACTAGAGTCTCTGGTGGGAATCGAACCCACAACCCCGTTGCTGATAGACTAGCTCACTACCAGCTAGCCTACCGGGGCACTCATTTGATCCATTTGATCAAAATCAGGTGGTCCAATATTATTTGCAGGGCAAACACAAACCAAATTGGACACAACAACTAGTTTATTTGAACTTATGCCTACAACAATCATACCAACAAAGCGACTCGTACTCATACCAATTTACATTCGTCTTTGTCTAATCGAGTGGGCAATGACTACTTGAATGCAAAAGCATAAGAATGTCTGTATTTTGACTTTGTGCAATTGTGTTACTCCGTGCCCAACAATAAATGCAAACGAAGCACTTTCAATAAAAAACTCACACATGCACAAATCAAATGTGTACAAAACGATGTCAAAATTACCAACGTTGAACTTTGTTTTGCAGGCATAGAGTTAATGTTAATTGTTTTGGCCTATGAGGCTTTTTGTGAATAAATAAATAAATAAATAATGTAAATTATAGCGTATGAATAAATCAAGAAAAATAGGGATTTTTGCAGCTCTCTGAAGGGTACATAAGGTTCAGCATATCCGAATATGGCGCTCTTACTTGTTTTAATACAATTGAACTTTGTCTTCTTTCACAATATTTCTCAATTGTATTTTTGTCAGAAATAAACCAATTAGTGTTGTAAAGAATATTATAAAATCTTTCAACTACATTTTTCATGAAAGCAATGAAGTAGCCCTTTGACCTAAACATATCAGTATTAAATGAAAGATGATGTATAGACTTTTCGTGCTTAATAACTTTTAAGGAAGTCAAGTGCACAATTCTTGCGTGACTTCAGTGGCCTTTGTAGACTCCATTCTAATCTTAAGCAGCTTAGCAAGTTTGCAATAGTTCTTTTGATATGAAGAAAACGTCATTATTTTAAAGCACCAAATTTGGTTAAGGATTATTTGTTTTCTGTCCCTTGTCTTTAAAATTAATCTAACGTTGACAGATTCGTTCTCTTTTTATATCTTAAGGCTCAGTTAGCCGGGAGTAATAGTAACAGTAACCTTACCGTAAAAAAGTAAGACGATCTATTTCTTACAGATTGAGGCGTAACATCTTACTGCTAACTGTAATCGTTCTAATTGCTTTATAGTATGTTCACATTTGGCTTCTTAAACGCGTTTAAGCAGTTCGAACGTGATTAAGCTCTAATCACTTCAAAATCGAGATGATTACCCATACATTGAAGTGATTTGTTAATCACTTCAAATCGACATGATTACAACTAAATCACTTCATAAACCACATAGAATCCACTGAACATACCCTAATAATGTAGAATCGCTCGATTGTGTACAACCGGCCAAGATGTCTGCTTAATGTTTTTATTGTTTTTTCCTTAAATAATTCATAAATTTTCACAATTTCATCATTAAATTGATTAAAATAATCTTCTGATAACTTTATAAAAGTGTTTTTATCCATTTTTAATACTTTAAAGAAATTAAAATGTGTTTGTTGTTTTTTTTGTGTGCTTGTGTGTGTTTTTTCTTAATCATCTGTCACCTTAATCATCTCAAATGTAATGTGAACGGCTTTGATTAGCTAAATCAACATTTTGCTTAAACGCGTTTAAAAACCCAAATGTGAACATACTATTACATACAACAAAATGAATCAGCTGATTTTCAACGTTACTGTTACTCCTGGCTAACTGAGCCTTTATACCTATGACAATCACGTTAGGACTATTAGCTGTCGCTGGTATATAGCCTTTTCAGATCTGAAGCTAAGCTACAGGGAATACTTTCATAATTTTTGGAATATATGGCCTCATGTTATTTTAATATTCATTGAATTGTACAACTTCAGAAAATTATTTTCTGTACTTTTAGTTAACACTTTAAATAATAACTATTTTTGGTGAATTAATTAACACAAAAGTTTAAAATTTTCAGTATAAGCAAAATATTAATATAAATTTATTTTTTAACTTATCCAAAAGTTTCAAGTTGTACGTATTACACATCACTTGTAATTCTAAATAAGATAAACCAAAAGGAATCATTTTTGTTACAATCTGATTTATGAATTATGCAGATTTTAAAATAAATTAGTTTTCAATTTGAGTCGAAACCTATGTAGAATACATAACTTAGCCTTCTTTTCATCAATTTATCGCACTAAAAATCCCCATTCGCAATTGTCGTCCACCTTTAAATTAAAAAACTCTGTCTAAGGCTCTTTTTGTCTCAATACTTAATTTATTTATCTGTTTGCCTACCCTTCTTGAAAGAAAATACATCTCATTTCATTACTCAGATGTTAGAAGATGAAGATGCCCATATAGACGATGCAAGTGATGTCTCTCAGCCAGAAATTAATCTGTTGGAACAGCTCAATAATCTCGCTATCACCGATAAAAACGACAGCAATCCCATGATGAGCCATAGTTTAAATAGTGATGAAGGTGATAGATCTATGAGACCGGAAGAACACATCATGGCCAAAGCCTCGTCTCGTGTTTTGCAACGTTCCAATCCAATATTTGATTATAAAAGACCCTCAACAAAAATGTTGAAAGTATTAGAAACCCTTAAAAAATGCGTTCTGACAGTTGGCGATAAAGCTATTGTCGTGTCTCAATGGACCAGCGTTCTTAATATACTCAAAACCCATATTGAAGAGCAGGGTGTGGCTACGCTCTCCCTTGATGGTAGTATACCGGTGAAAAACCGTCAGGATATTGTATCTGAATTTAATAGTGCAAAAAGTAGTAAACGTATACTTTTACTCTCACTTACGGCCGGTGGTGTGGGTCTAAATTTGGTGGGTGCTAATCATTTACTACTCATTGACTTGCATTGGAATCCCCAGTTGGAGGCTCAAGCGCAGGATCGCATTTATCGTGTGGGCCAGAAAAAGGATGTCATTATCTATAAATTTATGTGCAAAGATACAGTAGAGGAGCGTATTAAAGCTTTACAAGATCATAAATTGGAATTAGCGAATGGTGTTTTGACTGGTGCCCGTGCCTCGGAGGGTAGTAAACTAACTATGGAGGATTTAAAGGGTCTTTTTGGAATGTAACTAATTCCTACTGTTTTCCATCCTTTTTATACAAATAGTTTTATGTTTACTTTTTTTTTAAATAACTTTTAACTTTTAAACAAATTAAATAAACTTTTTTATACATACATATATTTTCTTAAATAAGTTTTGCTTTTTTTATTTTTTGTTGGCCATTTTTTACAAAAACCCTTTTGTTTGTATTCAAGCGCTCATTGTTACTAAAAACAATTTTAAGTTTAGAAAACTATTTGCTATAATCAAATCAACTGTATGGTTGAAATTATGTACGGACGAGGGTGGTTGTAACTAGAAGGTAAGAATTTCACATTTGTAAATATTTTTTTATAATGAAAACTTTTTCGTTTAGTGCTTTTAATTTCTAAGACCTTAAATTTTTCGATTTTTTTAAAGGAATGTTTTCTTGTTCTCAATAATTATAAAATGTAAAAATTTAAAAGTTAAGTAATTTGGGTCGAATAATCACGTTTAAATAATGTTGTTTTGGTAATAGTTTTCTTAAAAATTTCAGCTACATCCACAATAGCAAAACATTTTATTTTTCGACTTAAATTGTATTAGTGCAAAGAAGTGCGACTAAGAATTAGATACAACATGTTTGCAGCATGCTGATTGTCTCACGTAAAGTAGAGTCGGGTTTGCGTGCGAACGAAATGCTATTGCGTTTGTTTTTTATTAGAGAAATCTTAAGTTTCTGGCTATTCTACTTACTAATCCAAGTGACGTTGTTTAAATATAAAAACATCAGCAAAATATTGTTTAACAACGTTCGCACCTATCAAATATACGTAACCACTAGTTTTATAAAAAAATTATTGGCTCTTGCAAAACGTTTTGCTAGATTAAACATAATTTAACAGTTACTAAATAACCTACTACTTACAAATAAAGTTAAGTAAATCAATATATAGAATTGTTTTTTTTTTTATTCCCAAAGCTAATCCCGCGAAGTTGTACGCTTGTCTGCAGGAAAGAAACCCTTCACAAATTTTTCCTATCAAGTTGTCAGATTTGTGGTTCTTATAAACCAGTAAGACATTTGAAAGACCTCTAAAAAATATTCATTTATGCAGCCTTAAGACAGGGCGCGGGTGGGACGTTAAAGCCATTAAACAGGTGCAACTTCTTCTGGCAATATTCAATTTAGAAATCAGAGGACACTTGAGTGATGTCTGCTTTCGCTCTTACTTTTTAAGGAAATTTGATAACTAAATTAAGTGTATCTTTCCGATGAGAGCCTGATATTTCACTTTCATCAGCCATCTCGTTCCCATGAATATCTTGATGCCTTAAAGCTTCTTTAACAGGTACGTATTTTATGTAGACATCGACAGAATTTAACTCGAAAATTACCACCAACCTGGCTTGAGGTTTTTTAAATGAAGTTAAAAAAGTCCATGTACGCCGTATTCTTTGAAATGTTATATGGAACCCGAGAGGTCAAAAGAAGTGGTTTTAACAGTTTGAAAATTAAAATTCCTTTTGTTTAAAAAAAATAAATATTAGGCAAATAAAGAAAAAGCATAAAAAAGACATTCAAGCTCATCTTTTCTACAATACGGTTAAAAAAGAAAAGCATTTTTTTCAACTTTCTCACTTTTGGTCAAAAAAACTCTTAGAAATTTCAAAAGTTTTTTCCCAGAAAATAATTCCCGTATAGCAATCCAAAATAAATCGCTTAACTTCTCAATCAATAATTACCCTAAAGGTGGAAGTACATAACACGCGTTAGTTCGTCGACAAGTATCGTGCGTTTATAAACTTAAGCGCGTCAAAAACTGCAAGTTACACAACACGCGTTACAAAAGCCATTCCTGTCAGCTGTTTTTCATTTGTTTACTTTGTTGTTCATTAACAACGGGTTCGAAAGTATATCAAGATTTTGTTATTTTATTAAATTTATTCTTTTTATGCTCTTCAATAAGTTTTTCTTTTTGTTAAATTATTATTTTTATTGTCAGCTGATTACTTGTCAAAAACACACAACGCGTTAAAAAGTTCAAAGTTAATCAACTTTCTGGCGCAAACGCGTCAAAATGTTTTGCATGTAGCTTGTTCTATGAAAACACACTAGCTTAACTTTTTTTGACAGAAGACGACAGAGCGCGCGCGCACTAACGCGTGCTATGTACTTCTACTTTAATACACATCTGCAATATTAAATACAGCTTAATTGAAAGTTTATTGAATGCCAGTATTGCCCGGTTAGGGAATGGTATATGGATTCCAAAATCGATTTTCGATTTTTCGATCGACTTTTTTTATTTCGGTTTTTGAAATCTATTAATCGAACCTCGAAATAGATTTTAAAAATCGTTTAAGATTAATTAACAAACTTATTCCTTATATCACAAAGGGGGATACACCAGCATTTTTTTTGGCAAACTACTAGAGAAACTGAACTAAGATTATTACAGTGGGTAGATATGACTACTGTTTATAATTATCTTGCAAAAAGTGAAAATATGTAAATTTTGAGACGGCCTTTAGAGAAACAAGTGCGATATGTATGTACATTTCATATACATAAAATTGTGTTTTTGAATAGTCAATCAGGCCTGTCACATAAATCAATTCCGATCGTATTCCCACAGGAATGCCCTGGCTTAATTCACCTGTTGTGTTTCTATAATATCGAGCCCTTATAGCAAAAATGATGTAACCAACAAAAATAACATTTTACAGGAGAAGGTTTTTTTAAAATATTTTTGCTTCAAGTCTAGGGTTTCGTTTGAAATTGCTTTTGCTCTTATTTCGTAACAGCACTTCCCAGAGATATGAGATTTTCAGAGATGATGCAAATTATCAAAAATTATCGATTTTCATCAAAAATCTAAAATGTTGGTGGTTACATCATTTTTGCTATTAGGGCTCGATATGTTGATTTTCACAGCTGACTATCAGTGTATGGTTCGGTACGATATGTTTAGAACTGGGGGCAAATTATGGCAGTTGTGATCGAATACTTTTTCGATTCGAAAGCAATTTTATTTCTAATTCTCTCTGTCTATACTGAACGGATCGAAATTATTTTTTTAGTATTGTAAAGCATTTATTTTAGTTTTCACAACACTGAAAAAATAATAACGATTCGTTCAGTATCAACTGAAATAACATTGGCTTCGAATCTAAAAAGTATTCGATAACGACTGCCATAATTTGCCCCCTGGTTTGGTCACTGTGCATTGACGACTTTAATTTCTGAAAAACAAAAGCCCCTATATTAAAGTTGAAAGTATACCAAGGGTACTAATAGGTAAATACGTAAATTTAAAAATTTAAAGTTGGAAAACTGCATAAACGTAACTATACACGTATGTACGCACAAAGAAATTTCAAGTTTTATAGTGCATTCCCATAATTTATCGATTTAATTAAGATTAAAATTAAAAATTGCCAAATTGTGAAAAAATAAAAAATCGATTTTAAAAGCCCAATAATCGATTTCAGTATAAAATCGCATGCGTGAATTCGATTGCAAACAATCGAGTTTTTTTACCACAAAATCGATTTTTTTTTACCACAAAATCGATTTTCTATTGAAATCGAAATAATTTATAACTTCAACTACAAATTATTCTCAATAATAACCGGATATTAAATTAATATGGGTACTGGGCCATTGCTGCATAAAGAGAAATGAGCTCGCAGACCAATCTGCGAGGCTAGCAAATATTTCTCCTTTGATCATGATACCTAATTACAATCCCACTGACTGGAATAATTATATCGTGCATAAACTGACCGAACAATGCAGGGAAAGACATTTCAATGCCATCTTAATCTGGTATAGGGATTTGAATCACAAAATGATCGATATATGTGACTTTCCAAGAAACCTCTCAACTAGCCATAACATAACTGATATAAGTAAATTCGAACCACTTCGACTCGGACACACTAGATTAACACACGAACATTTAATGAACCTCCCGACTAACATTTGCAACTGTGCATCTCCCATCCGGGATCCCTCGCATATTCTTATACACCGCCCCAGATTCGCTACTGGGCTCTGACCCAGTTGAAATTTTGTCGATTCCTTCTCTCGAAAATATAAAAAAAATTATAAATTTAAATTTGCCATTGCCCTTATATTTATATTCGGGCATGTTCTGTAAAGTGAAATGAAGTAGATTTAAAATCACAAATTTCGAAAACGACTGTGTTAAAAAGGTTTATGAAAATATGCCGTTTTATATACCTAATACTTTGAGTACTAATTATCTTTACAAGAACCACTGTTGAAAACCGGATAAACAAACTACAGCCATTTTGTAAATAATTGAGATCGAAATCTCGTTCGATTTCAATTCCACTTCATTTCGATTTGTAGAGCATGCCCGATTATCTTGTGATTTGTAATTATAAGATAATAAAATAATACTACATAAATAATTCTTAACAATATTTGCTGTAAAAATATGTTAACCATAATTATTTATCCAACCCTCGTTTCATTATCAGTATCAATGAATTTGAAGCCAAATATTCATTTTTCACACGTTCAACTATAACACTATAATACTACGCATTGTTACTATATTTTTGTATCCTTTCCTGGTTGTGTATTCTTCTGCGTGTCTGTGTTTACATAGATTTTCTTTCGCCTTTCATAGTCTCAACCAGGAATAAGAACTTTTTAAGGTGCATGTAGATGTGTATGCTCTAGTGTGCCTGCAAATGTGGCAAGTGTTACGAATAATATTTTGACTCAAACTAATTTTGTATTCAATGCAGAGCAGCCACTTTTAATCAAATCAATTTTACAAAAGCATAGTTTTATGATATACAATTTTCCTCTTTTGTTCTTGTTGTTACTAGTACTTTTGTTGTAGAATTTTAGTTTTGTGTTACAATTTGCCATTATTCTTCATTTGCCCTATAAAGACAAAACAAAAAAAAAAAAAAAAGAATAAACAGACACACACAAAACTTAAGCAATTCAAGAAATATGTACTTGTGCAACGGAAACGGAAATGACGGAATGCAATGAAATGCTAGGTTAAATTTTCTTTATTACTGCAACAGGAATTTACTGAAGTGAGAGTATGGGTGAGCATGTTTAAGCATCAGTGTCATTTAACAAATACAATGGTGGCAAAGAAAACATTTGTCTTTTGTTTTGGGTAGGAGGGCAAGTAAAAAAGTGTCTTTAAAAAAATACAAGCTTAGTTTTTTCAAGATCTTTGGACTCAAAAAAGTTTATTAATACGACTATTCTTATGTGAAAAATAGATTAATTGTGAACTTTAATAACAAAAGGATGTACATAGTTTCATGTGAACAATTTTTTTTTAAATCAAAATAAATACATACATATCGCTCATTTGCTGCAAGACCGGCATAACTCAAAAAAATCCATTTCGAGATAAACGCATTTAAAGTTTTTGATTTGCTCTAACTACTTAGAAAAAAAGAAGACACATTCTCTTCAAACTGGGAAAGTATAAAAGATATAAAGATGAATTTAATACACAATATAAAGAAAAACAAAGCAAACAATTCTGCATCTTTAACTCCAAAATTTCATTTTTTGAGTTATGCCGGTCTTGCAGCAAATGAGCGATATTTGACGCGAAAAATAGAAAGGGACCTAAGGGTTTTGTTCAGGAGAGCCATTTTATCTTTGTATCTTTGGTGTACCATCACTGAGCGTGTTGGTATTGGTCGCATTTGAAAGCGACACATCTCAACCTTGTTGGTCAACCTTGAAAACGCGCGTAGTTCGTCCCTACCTCTTGTTTTGTGTAGTTGGTTTTTACTGTTCCCTTTACCTCTGGTCCCTTTCACTATGCGCTGTCACATGTGGGCATTTCCCCAGAATGGTCTACCAGGATGAAAAAATCAAATTTATGATTTTATAAAAGAATGGTTTCATAGCATATCTCAGCTGTTTAACTTGAGGTAATTGCGCAAAAAATATGTTATGTTTGCACTCTTTCTTCAAAATCTCTCCATTACAATCAATTGTAAAAGGACTATCAAGTTTTTTTGTTAAGGAAATTTTAAAATATTTATGGGAAAATACATGGTGATAATAACAAAAAAAAAAATAAAGAAAAATCGTACGTTCGCGACCGGTACATAAGCCAGTTAAACTAAAACCAAGAGAGCTATTTTATTTTGTAAATACTGGATGGAGACCTACATTAATACTCTTTTAAAATAAATTAATCACTTCTGAATATTCCGTTCCATTGCGCAGATTTTTACATTTCACTACTGTCAGCTAAAGTTGACTTCTATTTTGCGTACGTTCGTGACCACACGTTTATAACTCTTATTATGAAAACTTAAATTCGATGAAATCCATCTTTTGCACTAAACATAGAGCTACCCAAATACTATCGAATCGCAAAAAAAAAAATGCTAGGCAAAGTTTTCTTTTCTATATTATTTGTACATCAAAAGCGTACGAACGTACGTTCGAGACCCCAGGGAATGCCCATATACAGTAGTATTCCTGTTTAACGAACCTTCGATTCTGCGAACATCGCATTTAACGAACATACAAGGTTGCTCCTTATATAGCGAACAAAAAGTATTTTTTTGTGCTCAATTTAGCGAACAAATAGGATTTTAGTTTAAACAAGTTAGAGTGATATATTCGGCTGTGCCGAATCTTTGATACCCTCCACCGATAGTTTGAATGTTTAAGGAGTAATATATGTATGATGTTATTATTATATTAAACTGTGACGATTTTTTATTAATTATGGTTTTAGGCGAATAAACTGTTTTCCGGGAGTAGGGTTTCTATGGGACCTAGGGTAAATTATGTAACGATCTTCACGAAATTTCATAGTTTCATTTATAGTCCTATAAAACTGTGACGAGCCAAAATTTGTTATGATTGCATTATTTTTTGCGGTTTTAGGCGTACTAAACTGTTTTCCGGTAGTAGGGTTTATATGGGGCCTAAGGTAAATTATGGACCGCTCGTCACCAAATTTCACAATGTTATTTCTAGTCCTAAAAAACTGTGACGTACCAAATTTTGTTACGCTAGCGTCATTTTTTACGGTTTTAGGCGTACTAAACTGTTTTCCGGGAGTAGTGTTTATATGGCGCTTAGGGTAAATTATAGACGGATCTTCACGAAATTTAACAGCGTGATTTCCAGTCAAATAAAACAAATTTTTGCAAAATATTATCTCATTCCGTTCCTTGTTCCAGCATTTATGTTATTTTATGTTATAAAATTATCAATTTTTTTAGGTGGTGATTCCACATTTTGATTCATAGCTCTGGTCCTACTAAACCGATTTTGCTGGATTTCAATCCCAAACTGCTTAGGATAACTAAAAGCAATTTGGCACCAAGTTTGTTCATTTCTTTTGAGTTGTTCGAAAGTGAGCGTGTTTTCAACAGACGGACAGACGGACAGACAGACGGACATGGCTAAATCGACTTAGAATTACTCAAGGACCCAGAATATATATACTTTATGGGGTCTGAGATGAATAATAAAAAAGTTTCACACGGAATGACAAACTTAATATACCCTCTTCACAACTAATTGTGGTGGAGGGTATAAAAAGCATAATGTGAAGTAATTTCTAACTAAAAACAAAGTGAGTAGCAAAAAGTACCGCTGTTTTAGGTTTTGTTTATGTAGCATTTTTGTTTGATTATGCTGCAATGATCAGTAAAATGAGTAAGAAAGAGATTTTTTTTTTTACAAGAAAATCTAAAAATTGTGGATGGTTACCAAAATGGATTGCGAGTTGTGGATTTGTGCAAAAAGTAACAAGAAGTACAAACTTTGGATTTAAAAATAAGAAAGCCATGAAACCAGGTGAATTTCCAAGAATGAAGAAACAACTTTGTTCTTTGTTTTTACGAAAAAAACAAACAATACTCGACAAAGTTTTTATGTAAAATTTTCAAGGAAATTAAAAATGAATTTGAACTTATTTTTCATTAAAATTATTTTAGGTTTTACGCTACCAGAGTAATGAATTGTACCTTTTTAATTTTTTTTTATATTTGTATTACACAGATCTCAAAACATATTTCAAATCAAACCACAAATAAAACAGTTCTAGTTATTTTTTTTATTCATAACATGGGTACTAGACATAAGTATGGCATATAACGAACTTTTCAGTTTAACGAACAGGCCTGACAAAGTACTGGTTCGTTAAACCGGAAAACTACTGTATGTATAGTTGTTTATATGTATTCTGGGCCCTTATCAGTAGCGAAGTTGATTTAACGATTTAAAATTTTTTATCTTTTAGCATGAGCGGCGCTGCCTAATTTCGCTGCTAATCGACCCATAAGTTATTAGAAATTTCGCATAAGCAAATAAAGACGAGTTAGTCCACAATATGTGTTCTTGCATTACGGGTTATCTGATTCAACTGAAATTCCATCGTTATAATAGCTCAAAAGAACTTTGCGGTTTGTCCTCGTAGTTCAATTGTTTTTCTTTTATTTAACACTATTTCATTAATACAAGTTTAAAATTGCATTTATACAAGAGGATTTCTCTCTTTTATAGTTTCAGTTGTTTGTGTCTGTTTTGGTGCATCTTAAGGAAAACAGGACACTCGAAAAATGTTTTTTTTTTGTTCTGGTTTTGTATTGTTTAAATATTTTGTTTTAATTAAAATTTAAGTGTTTTTAATAGCACTTTTTATGTGGAGTTGTCTGTCTTAGAAGATTTTATAATTTATTTGTTTTAAATTGACTTTTGTTAAAGAATTCTTAGTTTTGTGAAAAAAAAAAAACATTAAACATTAAACATTAATATTAAATAAATGAGCAAAGGATAAGTATACATTTGCAATGAAATTAGCATTTTAAGATTTCTGTTTTTTTTTAATATGTATGCATAAAACTTAAGTTATTTGTAAACTTACTTTTGTTAGTTTAGGTTTTTGTTTGGGCTTTGTTTTACTCTACGAGACATCAAAGTTTAAGTCAAATCTATTTTATTAATAACTAGCATTTAACCCGCTACTTCGTTAGCGTCTCCTGCTCCTTCGCGGACAGACTTTTATGCCAAAGTTTAAGTTTCTAGGTTTTAACAAAAAAGTTCAAAAATTTTTCATCTCATAGTGTTTCTAAGTTCAATATTATAGAAAAATCAAAATGTGCCACTCGTAGAACACAAAAGCAAATGAAAGAAAGTTAATTTCCCGTATTATCCTTTTTGATACTTTGTCTTCCTATTTATGTATCAAAAATTTCAATGTTGTAGTGTTTGCCCATGATTTAGTACGTATGCATATGTACCCGTTTACTCCCTAATAAAGCTGGGATCACACGATTGCCGCAAATGCACCAATATGACACAATTTTGATTGTGCTTTATTGACGCACAAAAATGAAATTGCACCAACCAAATATTCTGAAATCACACGATTGCCCTGTTTTAAACAAATTTAATTGCCGCTAGTTGGTACAAAGCGAAATGGGTACAAAAGTTGCCGCAGCACAGTCACACGATTGTTCCTACTTGTGTAGACTGCGAAACAGCTGTAGTAGCTTTTTTATTCTAGTTGGTTTGTTCATTAAAAAAAAAAATTGTATCATAAGTATATTTAAACAAATTTTTGTTGAATACTTTTATTTGAAATATTTTAAGAAAAATATGTGAAATATTAAAGACAAATATCTGTAAAGGAAATAATGATTATTTGAATAACGATATTCACACTGAATAGCTATGCTTGTGAACATACATATTTCGTTAATAGCAATAATTAAAAATAAAATAATAAATAAATTCATATTTATCTCTATTAATTACAAAAAGAAACACTAAAAAGTAAATTTAATACAAAAATGGCAAATATTGGCGCGAATTGTGTTGTTTGATTGCCGCACAAGAAGACAATAAATATTGGTGCATTTTTGTTATTTTTATTGACGCGCGGTTGCATAGCAAACAGTCACACGATTGCCGCACCAGGGTTGCATTTGATTGGTAAAAGTAAGCACAATATTGTCCTCGATTGGTACATGAGCCATTTGATTGTGCAGTCACACGATTGGGGTATTAAAAAGTGTGAAAATTGGTGCACTGCGGCAATCGTGTGATCCCAGCTTAAAAGGGCTGAATTTAAAAAAAGGACCAGCCACCTGCCTGCTTATTTTTCTAAAGAACAACAATAAGTATTAAATTAGGAAGAGTACCAGCTTAATCAAAAAAAAAAGTACCAGTAAGGGAACAAAAAATACCAAAAAATCTCTCTTGCAGATATCCATTCACACAGGAACTTGCATGTTTCAATTTATGTTCATATGTCCAATATTAACGAAAATTAAAAAAATTCCAGTTACAGAACGAAAAAGTACGAAAAAAACCCTCTTACATATTCTCATTCACTAAGGGCATTGCATGTTAAATTTTGTATTTGTAGATCCAATAATAACGAAAATTCAAAAAGTACCTGTTGAAAGACCAAAAAAGTTCCTCTTATTGATTTCCATCTGCTCAGAACATTGTATGTTTCTGATAATTTAGTACGTATATGTCAATGAATGGAGAAACATATTTTGTAAAAAAGTATCAAAAATAGTTACGGTTTTCACCCCTTAAACGTCTAACTTCAAAAAAGTACCATATTAGTATTTGTATTTTTTAGATAAGTTTCGAATGTGATATAACATTTATTTCTATGTTTATTGGTTTAAAAGATTTTATATATTAATAATAACTTTTATGTTATTAAATTTTGTTGAATTCAGCCTATCATTGACAAAAGCCCCCACACAAAGGCAACTTCCGAAAATAAATTTGAATGTACTATAAGTACTCGTTCTTCATATATTGATAAAATGTATCAACACATATATTTTATGTTAGGCAATATGTAATTGTAGGTCTATAAATTATCTAGGATTTATAGAATTCCTAAAATTAAATTCCACCCTAAGCAATGTTTCGTAAAAAATGTTGCTATTTAGTTGTCGTCAGAAAAAAAATTCAAATACAAAAACAACCGCCTCATATAAAAATTCAGTAGCGGTATTTTGATGATTGCCTAAAGATTTCATAATTCTATAGATTTCATAAAGGGCCCACTTTTAACCGACTCTCAAGGAAGAGTTATTAAGATTCAAGGCTTTGATTTTTCCTAAAGGCCTTTATATACCCGTACGTAGAGTATAAAATCGTTGTACTTTCACTCCTATGTGATCTTACTTTATACCCTTTAATCAGGTTTATCTTACCGTATGTAAAACCAAATAAATTCCCAACAAACACGTTTTCTCAAACGACAAACGTTTGATAATTATTTGAAAATTATAGCATTCTCAACAAAAAGGGTAAATTATTTTCAAATTGAAAAGTGCCTTTATTTACAACTTTGTTTCAAACGTAATTATCAAATGTTTTTCAAATGTGGAACATAAAAAAAATATTCTATTTTTTAATATAAATTCATTATTTATTTATATAAACTGTGAGATAAACAGACATAGGTAAAAGATGATATCATGTTCTCTCCGTCCTCTAATTCTTGCAAAGGCGAAATAATTGGCTCTCTTTTATTTTGAGGATTGTAACATCGCGATAATACAATGAACTTCTTTCTCACTTTCCCGTTTTATTTTTTTTTAATTCTAATTCTTAATCATTGTAATTACTCCCAAATAATTTTTGTTTTTCACAAGAAATAAATCGTTCACTTGTAAAACACATTTAACCAAGAAGTAAAAATTTAACTTTAATCTCCATTTTTAAAGTAAACATATTGTTCGCTTTAGTATTGCCAAGTTAAGTTTTGATTTGAATTTAACATTTGCTGTCAACTGTTTATTTTAAACTCTTTATCAATTTGAATTTAAATATTAAAATCATTGAAAAACGTTTGAGAATTGTGTAATGAAGTTGTAAAACAATAATAATGCATTTCTTTACTAATGCAATTTTATTAATGTTTTAACCAAATTCGTCAGCTAACGTTGAAGAATTTTTAATTTAAATAAAACTAAAATCAGAAATTGGATTATTTGAAAATGAATTCTTCAGATTGCTCCAGTGCAAATATTACAAAACGTTTATTAAATAAATACCAAGCAGATAGCTTGTACGAATAGTTTAAAACTATGTTTATTAAACATAATTATATATTTTATCTATACACCAATACCCTGGTTTACGTCGTTTCGAAGCTGCGTCTTTTTAAAATGTCTGTGATTTTGAAGTTGCGTCGTTTCACTTTGCGTTGCATGGCTTCGAAGTTGCGTCGTTGGTACTTCGAATTGCTTCGTTAATGTAAAAACCTTTGTACAAAGCTAAAACAGTAAAAGGGGATTTCCGTTTAAGTCTATTATTTATGTAAGGGAAGGTTGCAAGTTGAAGATCGTTAGTAGTTTCAAATGACATTTGTTGAAGTGAAGTTAAATTCGAATATGTTGCACATATGAGTCAAAAAGAAAGTAAATAAGCTAAAAACAAAAACTAGACGTTTTATAACATTTTAAAATGGATCCACTTCATATCATTTGGGTTAAAGAATAAAATCAGCAAAGAATGCCCTTTAAACATTTACGGGCAGCAAGCCTGCCACTGCAGCTCTGGCTGGTGTCTTTACGACATCTATGTTAACGGTGGTATGTCGGATGTCTCTGAATGAGATCGCGAAACATTCCAGTGTAACGCTGACATGGGTGCCAGGGCACAGTGGGTGCCTGGGTAACCATACTGCGGACGGTCTGGCCAAACGGGGCTGTCTCTTGGACGACATGTTCGTCGCTGGCCTGATTGGCACTTCAATGGCCCACTGCAAGACTCTCATCAGACGGGAGTCGTACAGAAGGGCTCAGGGGAGATGGCAGGGGGAGCATACCTGCTTGATGGCCAGGACTCTACGGCCTGGCTATGATGCGGCGAGAACGCGTTTACTACTCGGTCTCGGCAGGGATCGTATGAGGACAGTGATATCGGTCATCACGGGTCACTGGGTGATAGGGACTCATGCTAGGAGGATGGGTCTTGCGTATAATGACTTCTGTAGGAGTTGTCATGATGAGGAGGGAAGGAGACGGTGTTTCACTTTCTCTGCCAATGCCCTGGTCTGGGGGGCATTAGGTTTAGGCATTTTGGGAGACCGGAATTGCCATGTCTGGACGATTTGTCTAATGCGGGACTGAAATCGATCTCCTTGTTCTGCAGGGAATCGGGGTGGTTCGAGACTGCAGTGACCTCTGGGGAATGGTCTGGTGGATACTGGCTGACTCTTGTCACTGGCTAGGGGTATCACAAAGGGACCGCTAGAAGGACCCAAGTGAGCCGTCGTCGTGACGGCTACCCATTTAACCTAACCTAACCTATGCCCTTTAAACAGATGGTTATTTATAACAAAGCCTTAACTTTATTTAAAGATCTAAAAGAAAATTATCCGTTATGAAGTCAAAATTTATTTTTTCAATTCAAATGTATGGAAAATCGTAGGTACTTCAGATTGCGCCGCATTTTCCCGTTCTCAATTAGCGACGCAAACTCGGGTATGTTTTGTTTGAATAAAAACTGTTTAACTGCTTTTTTTTTGTACAATACAACATTTTATTTTTAAACAAAAAATTAAATTGCCTCTGATTTGTAAAATTCAAATATTATATTTTTGTTAAAACTTTTGACGATTTTTTAAGAAAAAAGCATAACACCCTGCTTGCGAATCTTATTTTTCCATTAAAGCTGCCCATACACGATTCAGTTCAATTGTCAACTGAGTCGGTTGTTGTCTAAATCAAAGCGTGTATGGCTGTCAGTTGATTAGTTTGACGGTTGTCGAGTTGTTGAATAAAAATCAAAAGATTTTAATTTTTTCAAGTTGACTACTAAGTCCTTCAATTTGATTGTACTGTTGTGTGTGCTCGAGTCTCTTGATCAGCTGTCAAAATTAATGTTCGTAGTTTTCTTTTGTAAAAAAAAGTTAAGTATTTTAAAAGTTGTCTTTTATTTCATTAAATTTTAAAATTAATTTAAAGTCTTTCAATTCAGTTGATGAATTGCGTGGCCAAGCATCAATTCAGTTGAAAGACTCAGTTGAAAATTGAATTGAAAAGTTTATGGGGCGCATAACAATCAGACGAGCAGACGTACTGCCTGTTTTTAGAACGCGAGCTCAAAAAAGACTTGTTTAACTTACATTTATGTGCTGTTTTCACAACACAATTGATTGAACGTGTAGTAAAATTTATATGAAATGCACTCATTTCTTTGAGTGTTTTTTATTTAAATTTAACAACACGTTTAATCATTTGTGTTGTGAAAACAGCACATTAAAACAAAAACAAATTTTGAAATTTTGTTGTTGTTTCAAATGTTACTTAAACGAAAAACGCGTTCTTTAACGATTTTTTTTAAATGACAAAAACAAAATTTGCCATAATATTTTTGGGGCAAAGTTAGTTGGTTAAACTATGGTGAAGATTACGCCCTCTTTCAGATTTAGATATTAAAATTTCTAATTCATACCAATAAATTACCTTTATAATCATCTATTAGCTCAACAAATAAACAGCCTGCCCAACAGTAAATGTTCCCCAGAATAGAAACTTAATTGCTAAAAAGAGTTAACTCCTTTGATATCACATATTAGTTTCACATAAAAGTATTCGAGTACTTTCAAGTGTTATTTTCTTTGCGTTTTGCTGTAGTTTTGCCTATAAAATATGTTTTACAACTTGTAGACATTAATTCAACATATTTCCGTATAATTATTTATTTTTCTTTGTAATTTTAATTCTTTTTATGAGTTTAACACATTTTTTATTATTATTTTATATTTTCTATTATTGCATAAAATTATTCATAATATTGGGTGTTTTTCACATATGCAGACATTTTTTATTTGCCTTGGCTATTATGCATTTTCTGTTTTGCTTTTTCCACTTCTACTTGAGCGTTAAGTGACAATTTTTTGCTATAAAGTCGTAAAAAGAATTTTATATTTTTTATGATTATTTTTTTTTTTAACAATTTTACAACTTTTTTTTCTCTATCTCCATCATTTCCATAAAAAAGTGCATCAATAAAAAGAATGAGAATTTTTGCATGGTTGAATTTGTTTTAAAGCTAGAAATTGAAAGAACTTTTTTTTTATAGTTTTTATAAGAAATTTAAAGATTGTCTTTAATTTTAAGAAAGTGATTAAAATCATCTTTTTCTATAAATATTATAAGGATAAAATTAATAATTAAATCAGATAATTATACTGCAATTAAATTTTTTTATTAGCAGGAATTTTTCTAATTAATGACGATTTCTTTTCTGAAAAAATTATGTTACAGTTTATACATGTAACATTTTCTAATGTTACCTATAATCATTGGAAGTGTTACATGTTGTGCAATTTCAATAGAACACAATTAGCTGCTTTTATTTACAACTATTACACTTTCATCATTAATGTACTTCATGAGCGATTTTTAAAGCTATTTGAGCGGTTTCTGCACGCAATTATGGCTTGGAAACAAATATTGACATCACTAATGGCTTAGACAAATTTAAACGATTATAATATAAATAGACTTTTTTTGATTTTAATGTGTAAATATATTTATATTTTGTTTTAAAATAATTTTTTTACAAAATTATGAGGGGTATAAATTATGACAAACAAAATAAAACATTGGTTGTACAAACAAAGTAGTAAGTACCAAAGTTGTAAGACAGGGCAATATAAACACCTTAAGTAAAAGTAAGGGTAAAACATGCAACATGTTTTGTATGTTTTTTTATCAACATATTCACAAAAGAACTTGAAAATTTTTCCCACAGTTGTATTTTTTGTACAAACGAACACAAAAATGTAGATAATGTAACATTAATGCAACATATTTCTCAGAAAAGAAATCGCCATAAGCTATAGAAAGTTTTTCTAACCATCTCTCATTCTCGCTAGCCAAAGAAAATATTCTGAAAGATCGCATCTTTTTCTCTCGCTTGCAAGAGAAAGATTTCCTAAAGGTATGTTTTTTTTCTCTAGCTAGAAAAAGGTCAACAAATCTGTCTTCCTCGTTAATTAGAGAATGATTAGAAAATGATTTTCAAAAGAAATATTAATTTCTTGCTAGCTAGAGAAGGATTTCTTAAAGAAATTACAGCCTCTCGATAGCTACAAAAAGAGTTTCTGACGAAATCTGTGTATCTTACTTGCTAGAGAAATATAACCTAAGGATATCCCATCAAAAAACAAATTTTTTCAAATAAATTTTTATCTCTCGCTAGCTAAAGACAGATTATCTAAAGAACTATTAGTTTCAATATCAAGGATTTTATGAAAAAATTACAGTATTTTGCTAGTATAAAATAGATTTTATTATTAAATCTGTGTCTTTCGCTAGAAGAGTGACAATTTTAAATAAAATGTCTTTCTCTCGCTAGCCTAAGGAAATTCTTTCTTTCTTCAAAAGAAATTTCAGTCTTTTGAAAACTAGAGAACGATCTTCTAAAATATCTTTCATTCGCTTGCTAAAGAAAAAATTTTTAAAACAAAACTGAAGGCCCAGCTCTAACACCCATGATCAAGCTTAAGCTACTGTCAAAAATACTTAAACTAAAAGCCTCTCAAATACATTAAAAAAAAAATCTGATTGCGATCTGTGCGACCATTTTCTCACTTTGCTTAAGAAATATCTCAATCAAATTTTTAACAACACCGTTTGATAAAAAAACAAAATTTTAATTCAACAAACTTTTTATTTGATTCAATGAAAATATTTATCAAAATTACACCTTGCGAAATAGCACTCAATGAAATAATTAAATATTTCTACATATTTCAATAAAAAAAGTATTTGAATCAAAGTAAAGTCAGAATTAATAAAACTTTTGTCGGTTTTTTAATATATATTTGTCCATTAATTCAAACATTTTGGGCAACCACTTTTTTTAATTGCCTCAATAAACTTGTTTGTTGACTAAAAATCTAATTCGCTTAATAGTTCTATTTGTATAATATCTTTAGTTTTTCTAAAATCTTTGGATGAAGTTTGCTGATAATCCGGCCTAAGCAGCAAGTTAAATGCGCATGGGAAAAGCTTAACCCATCAACAAACAATTTCAGTGTAGCAATAGTATTAAATGGGAATTCAGCACATTTTAACGAAACCTTGTTAATTAATTTTTTGAATCCGAGGAAAAACTTTACTAATCAGGGGTGTGCTGGTAATCAAAAACGCAAAACGCAAGAATTTTAAAAGTCGTTTTTACTAAGATTTCAGTAATAAAATATCTGTATAAAATATTTCTCTAATAAACAGAATTTTATATAAAAAAGTTATAAAAATTAGATAAAAAGTGTATGAAAAACAACTTCCAAATTCTTGCGTTTTACGTTTTCGATTTCCAGCACACCCCTGAATAAATATAACTACAAACTTTTTTATCAATACCACAAGAATCGTCATCGCAGAAAATTCAAATTTTTTTTTAATCAAATATGCAATTTTCGTATTCTAATATGAAAATTATTTTTGCTTAAGCCAGCTCATAAAAATTATGTTTGGGCCTTAAAAACCTAACTATAATGTGCTTTAGCTTACATAAGCAAATGTGCGAATAAATATAATCAAAAGTGTACAACTTTTCGTTAAGTTTCGTCAAGTATCATTTCACAGAAAAAAATATCTTAAAAAAATTTTTAAGAACACAGTTTGTTGAAAATAAAATATTAGGTCAACAAACTTTTTGTTTGATAAAATGAAAAAATTTATCAAATTTACACTTTGCAATAGAGCACACAATAAAACATATTTAATAATGAAATAATTAAACATTTCTTCATGTTAAATAAAAAAAAATTTTTGAATCAAAGTAAATACAGTTGGGGTATTCACAAGGTGTTATATTGTCATAATGTTTTAACATTTTACAATGGTTTCAAAATATTGTTGGTGCTTTGTAAACAAAAAGTGTCTTAAATTAATAGAACTTTGCTTGCTTTGTTCATTGTGCTGTCGTAATTAATCAGAAGAGACCTGCGCTGAGCGGCTGAGCCGAACCGCTTTAGTTTTTGTAGCCGTCGCCGTTGATGGTTAAGTTTTATCCGGCTAATATCCGAATTTGACCTGCGGCTAGCAATTTTTGCAACAAAGCACTTGCGGCGTCAAATTATGTCGGCTTAGGACTCTGATGTTTGGTAAACAAACAAAATAAAATTAATTTGTGGTTTGCGTCTAAAAAATGGAAAATAGTCAGGTAAGTCTTGTGTCTTGTCTTATTGACATGATTGCTACTTTGTTGGCGAGAGGGACGAGGGGAAAAGAAACGAGTACACAGATGTATGTACTGTCTTTACGTTTTGCTTTTTCATTCGTTGTTTAATTTTGTTATTGTTTTCAATATCAAAAAAGCACATATCGTCAACATGACATGAATCATTTGAACGCCAACTCATGTTTAAAGAAGAAAAAGGAAGAATCTTGTCAATAAGACATGAGCCGTATGAACTCAGACTAAGATCTACATAATTTAATTTGTTTATTCGTGGATTAGAATTAAAAAATATTATGATGTTACGTAAATATTTATTTTTTTATATTTGTTTTAAATCAGCTGATTTAAATTCAAAATAGAATACTAAATTATGAGGGGTTGTTTACAAGAGTCATATTTTTTCATGTTATTATTTTAAGACTTATGACTTTATCACACCTTGTGAATCCCCCACGTATTTTTACAACTCTTTTCCATCTGTAATTCTCAAAAATTTCCAACAATTTATTTTAACAAATCACGTCAACATTTTATTGAAGAACATTTTTTTGGGCAACAATTTTTTTATTAATCAAAAATACTTGGTAGTTGACTAAAAATTCAATCACCCCTATCGTGAATAATTTTTCCCCTTTTCGCATATTTGCGATCATGAACAACTCCCATGAAAAATTGTAATTCAAAGGAGAATAATAACGCGAAAAAATGTTCACGGGAAAAAATTCCCCTTATCGTGAAAAATTTTTTCCCTCGTAATTTGTTCAAATTTCCTTTAGATTTTCTCACTTTATTTTTGCTAGAAGTACAGAACATGTATGTAAGTAGCTCCTCCTATAAATCGAATATTAAGGGTTAATAAAGTTAATAAGGCACAAACCGACATATTGCTCAACAAAATGCAAAACAACAGGACGACTGCCCGCGGATTTGTGAAGCTTTCGATTGACTTGGTGGCAGAATTTTGGAAAATATTTTACTACATTAAATTGAAAAAGTGCAAAAAACTAACGTTGTAATCACACTATACCTCCAATACTAAATATTTTGCTTTACGCTGGGTCTCCACGTAGCAATTTTTATTGCTAAGTACAAGCAATAACGTCGGCAGAACAATGGAGCAATAATTGCAGATTATATTGCTGGAGAACACTTGAAATTGCTTTGCCATAAATTTGAAATTTTCACCGCGAGAAGTTGTATTAGGTTTTGTGGCTGCATTTATAACAAATGTTTTATGTTGTGTTTTGAAGTGGTTGTTAAATATTCTTTTTTAAATTAATAAAATAATTAATTGTAAGGAAAGAAACCTAAAACTTGTGTTGTTCTATTGAAAAAATAAAAATATACAAAAAAACAAATTCGTCGTTTGCTTTTGTTGATATTGGCGTTTATTTAAAAATATAATATATAGAAACTTTTGCTGTATTTTGTTGAAATATTTTTTCACTTGGCGGTTTTTTCTTGATTGCTTTTTTTAATAAATAAACACACTAATAAATAAACAACCGTACAGAAAAATTAAATGTCAGATAAACTACAACTGATTTGACAGCAGATTGCTAAGCAATAATTGCTCAAGCAATCAGAAGAGCAATCATTGCGCAATGGATTGCCACTCATGGCAATTTGCGGTCTATACGTCGCAAATTTAATGTAGCAATCAAATTTGACGTTTTCCGCAATAAATATTGCTACCTGGAGACCCGGGGTTATTATTTTAACTTTTCTTTTAAATATATACTTGTATATTTTTGAACAAAAATTTTTTTGATTTTTAATTTTTTCATTATTTCTTCTTTTTTTACATTCACTGGAACTGATAGCGTGAAAAATTTTTCACATGAGATTCACGATTGCTTTTTTCCCTTCGAGGGGAATGAAAATTTCATAGGAACAAAAATTCCACTTGTTATTCACGATAGGGGTGAATAACTATACATACAAGCTTTTTTTATCAATACCGCAAAAATCGTTATCCAGAAAATTAATTTTTGTTTATCAAATCCTATGCGATTTTCGTATTCAAATATGAAAATTATTTTTGGCCCCTATTACGGTTTACAACTCAACTCAGTTGAGTTGTAATAAATACAACTGGTTGTGATCAGTTGTAATTTTTGCTGTTTTTGTTCACCGCAATTTAGCAAAGTTGTAAACCATAATACAAAAATCAAGAAATTACAACTCAAATGAGTTGAGTTGTAAACCGTAATAGGGGCCTTTTTCTGTGTTGCTTAAAGGCAACCGTACACGACATGTTTTTGTGATCTGACATTTCAAATTTCCCACTCCAAAATACATACATGTCGTGTGTTACCTTTTAAACTTTGCTTCTGTAAAAGGCAGATGCAAAGACATCTGACAAAATTTCAATTAGAGCATGCTCTATTTTCTTCTGACAAACCATCTGACATCAGAAATCTATGCCGCTAGGAAACCGGCAGCGGCGTCCACTATTGACGGAATCATTAGCCGGCTGAAGTTTATATTTTACAATACCGAAATATGTATAATCATCCCACTATTGAATAGAATTTATGTAAATATTTATATAAAAACCGTTTCATTATAATATCCTAAATTGGTATCTTTGAATTAAAAGAAAAGTATGTTAAGATGGCTAAATTATTTTACGGCGTAAATAAAAATTTTCGTGGCGGCAATTTTGTTTTGGTTTTTGCAACAACTATGGGAAAAAACAGAGACAATGTCAGAAGCAAATTACATGTACGTTTGTGACCGAATATTATAAACCTTCTGTACAACAGCCATTTTGACAGACATGCACAATTACATGTGACTTGAAAAGTTGACAAGTCAGATGTAAAAAACATGTCGTCTACATGCACCTTAAGCAAAGAGCGAAACTTTTAGTACTT
The DNA here is from genome assembly GCA_930367215.1 of Pollenia angustigena. Taxonomy (NCBI): domain Eukaryota; kingdom Metazoa; phylum Arthropoda; class Insecta; order Diptera; family Polleniidae; genus Pollenia; species Pollenia angustigena. The sequence goes on along the minus strand of OV884056.1, from coordinate 51,242,959 downwards.
TGCCTAAGGATTCAGTTACATATTGAAAAATATCCAAAAAAAAAAAAACTCAATTGCTCGATATTTTAGTATAGTTTATTTTTCAATTGTAGACACTTAAGAAAATTTGGTCAAAGAATTGATATTTTAAGCTTAAGCTAGCATAAACATATTACAGTTAGGCCTTAAGTCTTCAACTATAGGCAAAAATACTAAAATCCATAATTAAATCGTCGACTGTTAATTTAAATTCCATCTTTTCTCTTATTTTGTTCTTATTTTTCCTTGTTTACAAAATGTATGAAATTTAATGAAAGAATGGTATCATTGTTGAGAGAATAACAGCCGTATTCATAAAAACTTATTAATGATTAATTAACCATATTTAAGGAAAAATTGCTAAAGTTGTATTCATAAACGAAAAATAGTCTATTGAACCTTTAATAAACCATTCATAAAGTAAGAAAATTTATTGTTGGATTTACCCTTCTTTAAACCAAAAATAAAATTACATTTTGATAAATGTTTGCATTTTATGATATTATTTTCGTGAAATATGTTTTAAAATAATAAAAAAAAACGTTTTATTTATTAATATGGAGATGTTTAATACATTTAATTAATTTTTTTTTATTTTAGACAACCAATTTAAAGTTATATTTTAAAATATTTTAAAAATGTGGCATATGATTTAAATGAATGCGTACAGAGGCAAATGCAGATATTCGCTTTAATTATTTTTAAAATTATTGCAATTAGTATTTTTAATGTTTTAAAGAACGAATTGTTGTCCAAAAATTAAAGAAATAAGGAAAATAACCATTCAAAATAATAGTGATGCAAATAAAAGGTAAACAAACTTTTCATTCGAATACTTTCTTATCGTTTATTTAAAAAAAGGTTCAAACAAACATTTTTATATTACCTTTCGGTAAAATTTTGTTCAGAAACTAAAATAATATGTATTTTTATATTATAAGAATAATTTTTAAGATCTTAAATTATAAAAAATTAATATCATGTTAACCGAATAAAAGTTTCATGCATCACTAGCAATAAAATGGCAGCAAAATATAAAGAAAGTTGCCATACTTAAACACAAAAACGCCACAAACAGTTAATAGTAAAAGAGATGTTAATGTGCGTTTATCAATACAAATTTTTATAGGAGGTTTATAAGACAAAAAGCGTTTGATAGTTATTACATACAATAAGCTTAAAATAAGAACTTTTTATGAATACGGCTGTAAGTGTTTATATGTGAGAGCATAAGAAAAAACGCTCTCAAAAATGTGAGGTTGAAGCCAGTGATACCAACTTAGTGCTTTTGGCACTATTTATGGTGCTTTTTGATACCTCAAAACGCCAAAATTTTATCCATAGTGCCAAACTAAAAAAAAGCACTAACTTGGTGCTTTTTAAATTTTTCGTTAGTGCCTTTAGTGCTTTTTACAATTTTTATTTTTTTTCTACCATTTATAAAAAATACAATTATATAGAGGATGATTAAGTTGAACTTTGCTATTTGCGGTACAATTTTCAGAACGCTCGTAAAGATTTTAAGATTTCAAATGATAAAAAAGTGATAAATGAAAGTTATGTACATTCGTTTTACCAAAAACTTTATTTACGAGGTTAGAGCTAGGCTTCCTAAAAATTTGGATATTTTACGAAACGTTGCATATTTTAGCGTTGACAACTTATTTAGTAATCGTAATAAAAACGATGTATTTCGGTAAGATAGAATATGGATTGAAAAATATTAGGAATTGTTAAAAAAAGATGCAGTCGGAAACCGTACAAAAAACGCAAACACTTCAAAAAAAAAAAAAAAGCCGTAGCTTGGTATATGCAAAGTGTTAAATAAATTAAAAACAGCGCTTTAGTTTTCCACGTGTTGTGCACTTCTACCTCTAGTGCTATTGAAAAAAGGTTTGACTAAGTATCAGATTGCAAACATACATGTTTTTTCTATTTTACACCTTATGTGTGTTCTTTATTCAGAAGCGTACATATGTTAAAATAATTGGATAATATCATAAGCCAATTGTTTTATTAAACTTTGCACGATTTTAATTTAGATTTATTTAAACGATAAAATATAAGTTTCTTTTTATCAAATATGGGCTGCCATTAAGTTTAATGCAACAGGCCATATTTTTTCGAGTTACCAAAATCGAGCTCGCACTGTATTAGTTAAAAACTGTTTTATGGCCAATTTAAACTCTAAATGATTTGGATGATATTATTTTTATTGAAGATAATAATAATACATGTAAAAATGTTTATATACAAATGTAAATTATATTTAATATTTAATCTTAAATGAAAATGAAAATGGTCCCCACCAACGCCGTAGCCTTTTTTTTAATTTTGGAGGTATATAATATTCGGCACAGCCGGATGCAACTTGTTTTGTGTTTAATTAAATTGTAAAAATAGCTTAGTGCTTTTTTACGCTTTTTTTTGGCTCGAAATAGTGCTTTTTAGTGCTTTTTTTAAATCTTAAAGTGCTTTTTGCTCTCAAATAGTTGGCATCACTGGTTGAAGCAGTTCTGTTTAAATATTAATATCTCCCCATTCAGTTATAGAAATAAAAATATTTCCCAAAAAAAAAAATTTCTCATGTAAGCAAGAGAAATAGCTTTTCCTCCTGCTGGATTGAGAAAAAGTTTTTGTCTTTGTCCAGCTAAAAGTATGTAATTTTTATCACTTTTTATAATTAATTAGACAATTTTGTAAATTTCTTTTAAATAATAAAATCCTATTTCAAGTTTAAGGTTGATCTTACACCTTAACTAGAAAAAAATTACGGGTACGTATAATAAATTACAAACATTAAAATATGTGAATGCAATAAACAAAATTGTAAAGTTAGCTCCCAAACTTCTATTAAATCCATGTAAGAAGTCATCGCATGCATTCACATTGAGTTCAAGTTTATAGCTCCACCCAAGATATTGTTTTTCATTATTATATTTTGTTTTGCAACACACTCAAATCATGTAATACTCCAATGCAATGTTTTCATTTCCTGCTTCCGGTGTTGAAATAAGTATATAGACACAAACACATGCTCACACATGCAAAACTATGCACATACAAAAGTATGTGCGAATTGTAAGAAAAGGAAGCGATGAAAAGTAACTTATACATAAAAGTGGTCGTTAACTCCCATAAATGTGAGGCGCATATACAAAAAGCAATTTAAATTTGAAATTAAAAAAAAAGATTTGCAAAAAAAAAAAAAAAACGATTTCAATTTGAAAGGTTGCAAGCAGACACAAGGAAATGTGTTAAGCAAGCAAGTTTGATGTAACAAATGCATCTTGTTACATGCAACATGTGCTACATGAAAGTGAACCGACAAACCTTTTAACAATTTTCATGTCAAACTACAACATAGATGCAGTTGAAGTTGTGTTTATCTTTAAAGAAAGTTTGCCTTGTAGTTATTTGGTGGAATGGTTTTTGGTTCGGCTAATAAATTTTCTATGGAATGAATTTGTGCCCGATTATTTTGAAGATATTGGATGGTTGTGATGTAATTAGGGTTTTTTCCCGGGATTTCCCGTTTCACTTATTATATTTCCCGTTTTCCCGGGATTTTTGTTGCGGGATCCCGGGAAATAAAAAGTTCTTCATAGCTTCAGAAAACAGCTATTTTTACTCTGAAATTTAGTTTTCTTTTCTCTAAAAATTAGCATCTGTGGATGGGTTGTCGATTTGATCAATTATAAGAAATGTGTACAAACGTAAATCAATGTCTCCTGCGGCAATAAATCTATTAAAAGCAGAATGGGCAGTGCAACAGTTGATAATTAATAAATTTAGTGAAGTGATGAATTGATAAAGAACATAAATTCAAAATAAGATGCAGGCAGTAAATTCTCATTGACCATGGACAAGTCTTAAAAATAGGATATACATAAACATATCGCTCCGTTATTGCAACATAGTCGTATCTACAAAAAAAATCGAGCTTGGTAATATATCCGGGAAGTGCGGGGAAACCGAAATAAAAAAATAATGAAACTCGTGTAAGTTACTAAAACATACAATTTGAAAAACACATTGTCCTAAAGATTACAGATGGACCTAATGAAAAGAAATAGTTTGTAAGAAGTGTCCGGATGATGCTATTTTTTGCATCAACCTTGACATCAGAAGCATGCAACAACGGTGCACTTTTAATTATTTGTCCAACCTCGGTAAAAAAGTAAACGAAATTTTTCGGAAACATGGTAATCAGTAAACAAAATCAGAAATATACTCTTTGGCGACTCACTAAACGCTTTGAGTGTGTCAGAAAGAAATTTCCTACGCCGTTAAAAAATGTTAATATATTTATTAAAATATTTTATATATTTTATGATTTTACTTTTTGATCTCATATCTTGAGTACCTCAATTGTTATGTTTATTTTATCTTAAACTAGATCATCATAATACGGAATTTACTTATAATAGCCAAAGGTAATAATAATTCAAGTTCCGCTTTCAATCTTCAATTAGTTTTTGTAGTATTTAAGCATTTATTTTACTTACTTTGTAAACAAGTTCCCTCACGTTTGTTTATAAAAGTTTTTTTCATTAATAAAACCAAGTTTACTTTGTATTATTTGTATGGAGCGGGATCCCGGGATCCCGGGAAATTTAAACATTTTTCCCGCTTTCCCGGGAATCGAAAAACTCCGGGAAAAAAAAACTCTAGATGTAATATATCGATGGTTTTCTTCCGCAACCTCGTAAGTCAAAAACAACTACTTTTCAGGAGAGACAAAAAAATTTTTTTTTTTTTTACCAAATATTTGAAACTTTTTGCTATATTTTCTTTTATAATCCAAGAATTAGGAAAAGTTCCGATATTCCGCCCAACGAATGCCATAATTTGCCCCCAAGTCTAAACCCATCTCTGGTCGTGCGCCATCAAAATCATGAATTTAATTTGTCTATAAGTTGCGCGAATCGATGTTTGGGTTTTAAAGTAAATTTTATATATTTACTTTTTCTTTTTTGGCCATTTATTTAAAAAACACAAATACATATGGCATTCATTAACTGTTAACAAACTTTATTTAATTTTTAATTAATTTTGGTTTTTAAAAACGTCGTTAAATATTAAAAAGCTGCTTCAATTTGCATTAAAAGGAAAATAAACCAGAGTTTATTGATTTAAAACTGTGCAGAAGGTATGTGATGGTTATGGCCGATTTCACCAATTTATTGCAATATAAATTTATGTTTTAAATTCGTTTTTCATGTCAAATAAAAATAAAATTATATGAAAAACTATATTTAAATAGAATTGGGGAAATTGTCCATGAGTGAGGTTAATATTGATTAAATTACCTCATATACCCCACCCCTTGGATAAAAACCAGTGTATTAACCAATTCTTACCTAATTTTCTCTATTTACTGGGTATTTACCAATTAGATATTAACCCTTTTCCCATCTAAAATATGAATCTCAAAGTATAACCTCGAGCTCAGTGTTGCCAGAAGTAGGGGAAAATCCCTACATGTAGGTATTTTTGGTACTTAAGTAGAAGCGTAGGGAAAATCGGACAGATTTTTCATAACCTCCAAAATGTATGGATTTTTCATCATATCGTATTATGTATAAAATAAATGTCAATAAAAACGTTTTTAAATGATATTTTATTGTCCAAAACGGTTGAAAAAATTGTTTCTCCTAATAAAGCTTGAAAATATATTTCGAGAGTTGTTTGTGGTTTAAAAAGTTCGCGACACTTATAATATGTATATGTTTTTTCTTAGTTATCATTCAATAGGTGTGATCCCGTACTTTTTGAGTAAAGTTTGGTAAAATGAGAGTAAACAAAAATTTCTCTCACTTATAGACAAAAATGTACAAAAGTACGGGAACAATAAAAACCAAGAGGCTTATTCTGAATTGCGATGCGAAAATCAATACGATGCGCAAATGAAATGCGATGTGAAAGAAAATTTGGTATTCTGTTAGACTTTCGCAATCGCAATCGCATTCGCAATTTATTTCAAATCGTGGCAACGCTGCTGAAATAAACGTCAATGTGAACACAAACATCAAATTAAAAATAAATAAATTGTTTGTGTTTGGCTGTAAAAATTGTTTATAAAATTTATTAAGGACATTCTGTAAGAAAAAAAATAATAAAAATGGATTCTGTGGCACTGTGGTTCGACGACAAAGAAGGGCATGAGCAAAATGAAAGGATACAGAGAAGATTGTTTAGAAGCAAATCCGATATTAAAAGCTTGAATGGGAAAAGGTAATTTATTTTGATGCTTGCGAAAAATAAACGTTTACTTTTGCAGAATATTTCTTTTTTCAGCTTTATAAAAAAAAATTTTTCACTAATAGGTGGTCCATTGATATTAAATTCTTCAGTTAACGTTTGCCACAAAGTATTTGCCGAATGACGTGCATTTGGTGTTTTCAAATGGCCTCTTGCCAATTAAAAGCACATACACATGATTTTTTTTTAGTTTTTTACTTATTTTAGATCAAAGCTTTAATATTTTGTATAACTAATGTTTTTCTTCTATTTTAATGATAATATGTAATGCGTAGGAATTTTTGTAGGGGAAATTTTTTCAACGTGTAGGGAAAAATCGGATTTTTATTAGCATGTGTAGGTATTTTTTCGAAAAAGCCACTGGCAACACTGCTCGAGCTTGAGTTTTTACATATATCTTTGAGATTATATAAAAAAAGGTCGAATAAAAAAACTAACTTTTATTAAAATATGAATCTATTTATTCTTTGTGATTTGTTACGAGTATACCGATCAAAACGTACGCGCAGCATGCCAGTTCGTTTGACAACCAACCCTTTCGTTAGTTCTCTTATCGGGCTTAAAAAAACACCAATTTCAAATCAAATACAAGAATCAGCATTATTTATTTATAGGATAAGAGTTATATGTTTTCTCTTGGTTATAAATTAAAGATGAAACTTCATATGATTTTGGATTTAAATTCTTAAAAAAGCAATTTTTATTTTTTTTTTTAAATTTTATGGCTCTTTTGTAACAAGTATAAACTTTTTAAAGTACTAAAAAATGTTGTGGTTGTTTTTCCAAGAATTTTTAACGATTATATTTATTGTAGCTTCTATCTCTAGTTATTATTGTTTGTGGGCATTATTTAGTTTCAAAGATGTTTTTTTCTTCTTTTTTGTTTTTTTTTTTTTTTTTAACTAAATTGCAAATAAAGTGAGAAATAAAAATAAAAATTAAAGAACTCATGCATACATACATATGAGACCAATAAAAACCACAAGATTATTTATACTCCAAACTCAAATTGTACACAATCAGCATAAAAAGTATGTATGAAACAACTTCGATTGTTAAGCATTTACCCAAATGAAAACTCAACAATTGCGATGTATCTGCAAGTGTTTGGTTGCAAGTAGATGTATCTAAAATAGTTGTATCTTTAATTTTACTATTCCATGTCCTTGTATTTGTTAGAATTCTTATAATTATTTTTATTACATAATCAACGTTCTCTGGCTCTTATATAAGATGTAGGCAAAATATGTAGCATAATAATATTTTTGTTATATAATGTATTCTCTAAAGCTACACAGGCCAGAATGTATCTTTAGACTTGTTTAACCAATGACAATCTAGCAACGCCCTCTCTCTAAATTGTTTATTTATTTGTTTCTTCAGTTGGTAAGAAATGCATCTGCAAAACACATTCTGTATAACTTTTTTATAACTATTTATATAGTTTTTGTATAATATAGTTAAAGTTATCTTTATATTTGCTATATACTCTTCCTCATACACATACTTATGTACGTATAATTGTCATTTTGCTTAATATAGTTTTATAACCAATCCTATTTTTTTTATTGTTGTATATACTTAATATCTAACATTATAAGATAGTGTGTATGTATTTACATTTTCCGATACATGTATAAGGAATTATATAAATATAAATACATATATATGTATTTTTTATTTCTTACAATCCATATTAATATTATAAATTCGAATAAATGTTTGCGACATAATCACGTCCAAATTCCTAGATCCTTTGATAACATACATGTACGGCGAATTAAGCTGAAAGAAACTGCACAAATTTTGAGCAATAAAAATACAAAGAACGAAAAAAAGTTCTTTCTAAAATAGTGCAGAGTTATTAAAAAAACTACTTATCGTTTTTTTTTTTTCATTTTAGTATACAAAATCCAATTTTAACGTTATTTAAAAAAACTATTGTAATTTTATTATTAATAAGATTTCTCTATGACGTGCTTAATTCCCAATTTTGATAAATACACTGAAATTTATTGGGAGGGAAAGCTAGTGTCTATGCGCATTTCACTAGTTGCTTAGGCCAGATCCTCATTAAACCTTTCCAAAGATACCAAAGATTTTAGAAATTTTTTTTTTTAATTTTGGTATGAAAATCGACTTTTGATGAAAAATTAAGACGATCACAGATAAACATCCTTTTTCAATTTGAGCGTGTTATTATCAGCACCTTTAAGTTTTTTTCTATTTTGTTAGGAAAAAATTAATTTTTGATTGTGATCACTTGGGATGAGATTTTCATGCACTAAAAAATCGAAAATATGCGCATAAAAGATGCACTAAAAACCAGGGACCGAAAATAACAGTTATATTGGAATTTTAAAACAAAAAAAGCACATAGAAGTAAACGTCGAAAAACTGATTCAGATATACCATATTGTTCGTTATGCACTTGTCAATGATAAAATATATGTATTTATTTTTAAAATTTTGATTTTTATTTTTTCGATCAAAAATAACAGTTATTTTTTGATTTTTATTTTTTTGAACAAAAATAACAGTTATTTTTTGATTTTTATTTTTTTCGATCAAAAGTAACTGTTATTTTTTGATTTTTATTTTTTTCGATCAAAAGTAACAGTTATTTTGTGATTATTATTTTTTCGAGCAAAAATAAAAGTTATTCTCTAAAGAATATGTGTTTTTATAATTTAGAAGACTTTTAATAATTATTTAAATGTGCATAAGAAATTCCAATGATAATTACACACTAAAATAAAAATTTTAATTCAACTAAATTATTAAATCACGTACATTTCTTTAGAGAATAACTTTTCTTTTTGCTCGAAAAAATAAAAATCAAAAAATAACTGTTACTTTTCATCGAAAAAATAAAAATCAAAAAATAACAGTTATTTTTGTTCAAAAAAATAAAAATCAAAAAATAACTGTTTTCATCTGACTTTTATGAAAAAAGGTATAACTGTTACGGTCCCTGCTAAAAACTCCAAAATATGCATTAAAATAATAACAGAAATACACTAAAAACTTGAACATTTTCAATAAAAAGAGGGTTTTTTAATTGTATTTAAAATAAAAAATTCAGTCAATTGTTATTTAAAGGTTCAATATTTTTTAAAACTTTATTTACAGGGGTGTGCTGGAAATCGCAAACACAAAACGCAAGAATTTTAAAAGTCGTTTTTTAGTAAGATTTCTGTCATAAAATAATTTTATGACAAATATTATACAAACATTTCTCTATTAAACAGAATTTTATAAAAAAAATTATAAAAATTTGATTAAAAGTGTATTATAAACAGCCTCCAAATTCTTGCGTTTTGCGTTTGCGATTTCCAGCACACCCCCCTTAAATTACTAATTTAAACGTTGGTTTGTAAAAACAAATAAAAACTTTTTTATATTATGAAAAGTAATTCTGTCTTGGAAAATAATCTCTCAACGTCAACCGAAGTTTTAGGAGCATCCTTTAAGCCAATTCATTTAGAGATCCAGATCTAAAATGGTTGTAAAACCTTTTATTTTTTGAAACCCTATATTGTTTTGCAAAACGTTTTGGATTTTTTTTTTAATTTGTTGGGCTATTCTTCCTTCCACATTGTTCATTTTACTTTCTGCAATATCAATTAAATTGAGCTGACTTTTAAATGATTGTTTCGCCAATATATCCGTAGTTGGAAAATACAAATGCTAATTGATCTTTTCCTTTTTTAATTGCATTAGCATCGGTAGCAAGAAGTTCTTTAATAAAATTCTTAAATTGCTCAAAGTTTTTTGAATAGTATTCCACAGCATCTAGGTTCCCCATCTTGTTAATAATGGCGGCGGTGGTAACGGTCCAAAAAGATACATTAAATTTGTTTTTTTCCCGTATGAAACCAATAAAGCAATATTATTTTATCGAATAAGATTCTAATTTCCTTTGCAACTCGGTATAACTCATGTGTCAAGCAAATAACATGTAACAGTTTTGGATAAAATATTGGCAGCCTTGGCCATGTGCTGCATTGCTTAAAAATGGAAGGATCTTTCGTCGAAATCTTGAAAATCTTGTATTTTAAGCAGAGCCACAAAAAAATTTGTTTAGTCTGGGTTCACGATATGAAAGTTTTCTTTCAGAAAGTCTGAGTTGGTAGGTGGGAGGGGAAGAGAACATACTATTTTTCTCTTCTCTCTCATCAATAAACTTAGATTTTCTGGAAGAAAACTTTCGTAGTGTAAACCCAGACTTTACATGGACATTTTTTATAATCACCCCTATCGTGAATAATTTTTCCCCTTTCCGCATATTTGCGATCATGAACAACTCCCATGAAAAATTGTAATTCAAAGGAGAATAATAACGTGAAAAAATATTTTACGGGAAAATATTCTCCTTATCGTGAAAAATTTTTTCCCTCTTAATTTGTTCACATTTCCCTTAGATTTTCTCACTTTATTTTTGCTAGGGAACAGAACATGTATGTAAGTAGTTCCTCCTTAAAAATCGAATATTAAGGGCTAGATCCGTTTATAAGGCACAAACCGATATATTGGTCAACAAAATGCAAAACGACAGGTCGATTGCCTGCGGATTTGTGAAGCTTTCGAAAGACGTGGTGGCTGAATTTTGGAAAATATTTTACTACATTAAAGTTAAAAAGTTAAAAAAAACTAACTTTAGTCAAACTATCCCTTCAATACTAATCCCCGTATTCATAAAAAAATTTTTTGTTTAAAAAAGGTTTATTGAACAAATTTTCATAGAAAATTCGTTTCATAAACCTTTTATACACCTGAAATGTTTTTTATGAATACGGGGGTATATATTTTGCTTTATTATTTTAACTTTTCATTAAAATATATACATACGTCTAAATTTTTGAACAAAAATTTTATTGATTTTTAATTTTTTTTAATATTTCTTCTTTTTTTTACATTCACTGAAACTGATAGCGTGAACAATGTTTCACATGATATTCACGATTGCTTTTTTCCCTTCGAGGGGAATGAAAATTTCATGGGAACAAAATTCCACTTGTTAATCACGATAGGGGTGAATATGTAATTAATAAAATATCACTCAAATATGTTAAAATATGTAAAAATATGCATTTGAAACCAAAACATGAATTTTTTTAAAATACGCAACAATATGCTAAAACAATTCGATTCCATTTTAACGCAAGTTTAATGATTCGTAATGATAATTAGTCGACATCGATCTTAGACTATTGACAACAAAAATGCATTTGCATGGACATCGCATCCCTAGTGATCACAGATAAATTTCCTTTTTTCAATTTGAGAGCTATTAAAGGGAATACAACAGAACATTTTAGGTTGGAAAAAAATAAATTTTTGGTATAAAATGAAGCTGATCACAAATAAGCTTTTTTTTTTTAATTTGAGCTTTTTTTGAGAAACTACAGCAATTTCGATCACAAATAAACATCCTTTTTTAATTTGAGCGTTATTTCAGAAACAACAGCAACTTCTAGTTTTTTACACTCTGAGCGGTGAACTGGGATTATCGGAAGATATATTGTAGGCTTAGGGTATAAACGTGCTAAGTTCATTTTTTACAGTATATGACATTTTTATACCGCTCAAAAGATAAAGAGACGCCACATCGATTTAGAAAAACATTTATGTACTTCAATTTGGAACTCTAGAATATTAGAAAATAAATAAATAAAGGTAGAAATAGACAACATTAAAAGTTTTTTGTCTGCCCTGTAAAATTTGCTAGAATTTAGTTTTACACGGAGTTAGTACTTTTTGTTGACGACTCCACAACCTTGGTTGTCAATGCTAAAAAAAAAATTGACTCTTCAAGTCTCAACCTTTTAGGAGAGAGGGGTAAAGAGAATGGAAAGGGGTACATACTTGACCGTACCAGTCAGTTTTGTATTTTTCTTTTCTTTTTTCATCCGTAATATAATAAAAAGCTACAAAGTTGAAGGAAAAGAAAACAAAAATTAATTTTGTGCATGAACGTGAACGCAAGTTCAAAAGAAAATTTAAATAAAACTGTTCAAGTAAACTTGACCTGTGTGAACCAGCACTAATTTATAAACAAAGAGGCATAACCAGTGATGCCAACTTAGTGCTTTTGGCACTATTTATGGTGCTTTTTGATACCTCAAAACGCCAAAAGTTTATCCATAGTGCCAAACTAAAAAAAAGCACTAACTTGGTGCTTTTTAAATTTTTCGTTAGTGCCTTTAGTGCTTTTTACAATTTTTATTTTTTTTCTACCATTTTTAAAAAATACAATTATATAGAGGATGATTAAGTTGAACTTTGCTATTTGCGGTACAATTTTCAGAACGCTCTTAAAGATTTTAAGATTTCAAATGATAAAAAAGTGATAAATGAAAGTTACATTCGTTTTACCAAAAACTTTATTTACGAGGTTAGAGCTAGGCTTCCTAGCAATTTGGATATTTTACGAAACGTTGCATATTTTAGCGTTGACAACTTATTTAGTAATCGTAATAAAAACGATGTATTTCGGTAAGATAGAATATGGATTGAAAAATATTAGGAATTGTTAAAAAAAAATGCAGTCGGAAACCGTACAAAAAACGCAAACACTTCAAAAAAAAGAGCCGTAGCTTGGTATATGCAAAGTGTTAAATAAATTAAAAACAGCGCTTAAGTTTTCCACGTGTTGTGCACTTCTACCTCTAGTGCTATTGAAAAAAGGTTTGACTAATGGTGTTTTCTTTTCTAAAAAAAATGATGCATTATAGTTGTGTAATATATTTATTAGGTTACACGAACCCTTACAAAGTGATACAGTTTTCTAAATTACAATGGAACAAAATAATAGCTACGTTTTACACTCAACACTAATGTGTATTTAGCGTGTTAAATATTGAATGCAAAGTTTGTACTAAAAGCGATATTCACCACGCTTGTAGCAATTTTCAACATTAAATTTTCTTTGCATTCCATAAGCGTTAACAGCACTGATTTTCAATAACTAATGTCAGCTGTTGTTCAAAATTTTGCGACAAAAAAAATATAATTATTAAATAAAAGTAAAACAAACGAAAAACAAAAAGTTTTTATATCCATCACAATATAACTAAAAATCACCATATAACGCAAATTGTCCGCAACACAAGAAAAAAAAAATACTTGCTTGCATAAAAAAGTACTTTACGCAGATGCAAAAAAGGGTATTATCTCACACTCAGTTATAACTGCGGGTAAGAAATGGAACAAATTTGCCATTTATTGTTGCAACATGTTTAGAAAGGAAAACGACAACTTCTCACATTTTTGCATATATTTTTAGAATGGAACAAAAACCCGCACGAATGGTAGCATATATGGAACATTGTTGTCAGAAAAGAAAACACCATAAGTATCAGATTGCAAACATACATGTTTTTTCTATTTTACACCTTATGTGTGTTCTTTATTCAGAAGCGTACATATGTTAAAATAATTGGATAATAGCATAAGCCAATTGTTTTATTAAACTTTGCACGATTTAAATTTAGATTTATTTAAACGATAAAATATAAGTTTTTTTTATCAAATATGGGCTGCCATCAGTGATGTTAGATGTTTTTTTTCGAAATATCGTCAAAATTTAAAAAAAAAATCGTCAAAATCGTCAGTAGTTTTGAAAAAAAACCGTCAAAAAATCGTCATATAAAAAAATCGTTTTTTTATAAACACGGATATATCACTCTATTAAAACATAAAAAAATATTAAGTATAAAATTATACAAAACCAAAAGACGATTTCGTGCGGCTTTGATATTGCTCTCCGGAGATTTTCGTCAAACAATTCCCGTCATCCCCAAATCTTCTGCTGCAGATGAACTTAATGCCTGCCTGAAATCGTCGTCTTTGTGGAGGCATGTCCAGAAGTTGCAATTGACCACAAACATGAGAGTCGCGTTGCAGAACGACCCATCGGCTGCTACATTCTCGGGACAACTGCTGGAGCTTGGCAACGGCCAAATTCCTGTTGAGGTTTCGAATGGATTGATATCGTTCCCTGAAAATTTTTGTGAATTCACATCGTCCAAGGAGGAACTCATCAGCAAAGTCTTCCCTGGCATTGCACAAAACTACAAAAATCTCGATTGGATTGGTGAACGGGCAAAAATAGCAGCGAAGAATAAGGACGTCGATAACTTAAACTTAATTATTCAAAGTTAAATCGCAGGACAACTACATATAGGGTTCCCAACTTTTTTTGTTGCAATTAAAGTACATTGATTATTAAAGGTTAAGAAAAAAAGTACACAGTATAAATATAAAGTCCAATTAATTTCTTTTTATACCCTCCACCACAATTAGTTGTGAAGAGGGTATATTCAGTTTGTCATTCCGTGTGAAACTTTTTTACTATTCATCTCAGACCCTATAAAGTATATATATTCTGGGTCCTTGAGTAATTTTAAGTCGATTTAGCCATGTCCGTCTGTCCGTCTGTCCGTCTGTTGAAAACACGCTCTCTTTCGAAAAACTCAAAAGAAATCAACAAACTTGGTGTCAAATTGCTTGTAGTTATCCTAAGCAGTTTGGGATTGAAATTCAGCAAAATCGGTTCAATAGGGTCTGAGCTATGAATCAAAATGTGGAACCACCACCTAAAAAAATTGATAATTTTGTTACAAAAACTAACATAAATGGTGGAAAAATGCACAGAATGATATAAGATTTTGCAACAATTCGTTTTATTCAACTGAAAATCACGCTGTGAAATTTCGTGAAGATCCGTCAATAATTTACCCTAGGCCCCATATAAGCCCTACTCCCGGAAAACAGTATATTAAGCCTAAAACCCTAACTAACAATGCTATCATTACAAATTTTGGCAAGTCACAGTTACATAGGACTAGAAATTAAACTGTTAAGTTTCGTGAAGATTGGTCCATAATTTACCATAGGCCCCATATAAAACCTACTTCCGGAAAACAACTTAGTACGCCTAAAAACGTAAAAAATAATGCTATCATAACAAAATTTGGTACATCAAAGTTTTATTGGACAAGAAATAAAATTGTGTTATTTCGTGAAGATCGGTCCATAACTTACCCTGGGCCCCATATAAACCTTACTCCCGGAAAACAGTTTAGTACGCCCAAATCCTTAAAAAATAATGCAATCATAACAAAATTTGGTACATCAAAGTTTTATAGGACAAGAAATAAAACTGTGTAATTTCGTGAAGAGCGGTCCATAATTTACCCTGGGCCCCATATAAACCCTACTCCCGGAAAACAGTTTAGTACGCCTAAATCCGTAAAAAATAATGCTATCATAACAAAATTTGGTACATCAAAGTTTTATAGAACTGGGAAAAAGACTGTGAAATTTCGTGAAGATCGGTCCATAATTTACCCTAGGCCTCATATAAACCCTACTACCGGAAAACAGGCGACTAAATCCATAATTAATAACAAATCGTCACTGTTTAAGATAATAATAACATCATACAGATATTACTCCTTAAACATTCGAACTGTCGGTGGAGGGTATCAAAGATTCGGCACAGCCGAATATAGCACTCTAACTTGTTATTGTTATATTTAAAAATGTTTTTTATTGCTTTTCGCAAGTTTTATCAAACAATTACACTGTGCTAAAATTTGGCAACTGGCGCTTAAACCTTTTTGGGGTACGCTGAATCCAATTCCGGTTCAAAAACGGTTTAGTTTATTGAAATTACATACTAAAAAAAACGAAAATCCGCAATAAAATTTCCTTTAAACGATAAATTTTTTTCTAACATGCGCTGTCGTTTTAGAAACATATTTTTTTTTTGGCAACAAAAATAATTTTTAATCAACATTTCGAAATTTTTGTTTGTTAAAAATCTATTAAAAATTACAGCTATAAATGATTAAAATCTGTTAACAACTTTTGATTTTATTCACAAAAGTCAAAAAATTTTAATTAATTTAAAAATTTCATAAATCGCAATATTTGTATGGGAGCCCCCTTAAGAAGTGGTGATAAGGGGCAAGTATGTCTCGAAAAATTATTAAGGAGACTCCTTGGCTGTTATGGTACGTTTTCTTCAATATATTTCTAGTCTGTGTTAAACTTTTTGTATGGGAACCCCTTAAGGAATGGACAGTTTTAAATTTTGTTTTAAATATTAGTTAAACGAGTCACTTTTGTGCTCGCGATCTAAAAGCAGGCAGTAATTTGAAGGAGTTTTGCACTCGTGTTTTAAAAGCAGGCAGTTATTGTACTCAAATAAAACAAACAAGTGAAATAGTGCTGTCAGATTATTTTTTTTCGAAAAATCGTCCTGCCAATATAAAAAAAAAAACATCAAAAAATGGCCCTGACTAATATTAACTAGTTGTTTTTTAGTTTTTCTAAAAAAAAACTTGTACAATAATGGCTAATAAACCACTGATGGTTTAAACGCTGGTTTAGTTGAACTAAACTTGAATTTATATGTAGTTTAAACTCAGCAACTATAAATCATTCTCCCATGTGTTATATGTGGTAAAAAAATAACATGTGACAGCACTACGATAAATCTTATCAAATTCATATGGTCTGTGTTGGTAGTTTAAACGCCAAATTTTATGCGTTTAAAGATGGTTTATATATTTAGTGATTTATAGATTTTTGTACATCAAATCGCTCTCTACTGATTCCATTCAAATAAATCATATTAATAAATCATATTACTCTAAAGTTTGTCTGAAGGCTTAAAATTGGGACGAGGCGAAGTTCGTCGAGTCCGCTAGTAGATATAAATATATATTCGCCTCTATATACATATATTAACTAACCCCCCGTTTCCACATGCAAGTGCAAGTTCGAAAAACTCAATACACTGACACTTTTTCACTAACATTCACACAATTTTTGTTCATTCAGCCAATCGGCTGTTTCCTCGATTTTTTGTTGATAATACGTATACACTACTTGCAAGTAATTACTTGCATGTGGAAACGTTCGGTAAGAAAAAAAACTTTACTTGACAGATTAAAGTGTTAAAAATTTGATGAAAGATTAAAGTTTAAACTAAATTTATTGACGGGATTAAATCGTCAACACCTAAGTGACTCTACATTCAAAATCGTCAATCGTCATTTTGGTAAATTCAGTGAACAAAATCGTCAAAATGACGTAAAATCGTCACATCTGACATCCCTGGCTGCCATTAAGTTTAATGCAACAGGCCATATTTTTTCGAGTTACCAAAATCGAGCTCGCACTGTATTACTTAAAAACTGTTTTATGGCCAATTTAAACTCTAAATGATTTGGATGATATTATTTTTATTGAAGCTATAATAATACATGTAAAAATGTTTATATACAAATGTAAATATATTTATTATTTAATCTTAAATGAAAATGGTCCCCATCAACGCCGTAGCCTTTTTTTTAATTTTGGAGGTATATAATATTCGGCACAGCCGAATGCAACTTGTTTTGTGTTTAATTTAATTGTAAAAATAGCTTAGTGCTTTTTTACGCTTTTTTTTGGCTCGAAATAGTGCTTTTTAGTGCTTTTTTTAATTTTAAAGTGCTTTTTGCTCTCAAGAAGTTGGCATCACTGGGCAAAAAGAAAATAGTACTAAAAGGGACGTGGGGGTACCGTGGAATTTTTGAAAGGAAAAAGTACTGAAAATAGTACTATAGTACTGAATTTTCCATCACTACACTCTAAGGCGACGATATGGATATTTACCGACAGCAAGGTTGCCACTGCAGATCTGGCTGGTCTCTTCCCGACCTACAAGTTAACTGCGCAAGCCGGATGTCTCTAAATGAGATTTTGAACATGATTTTGAACATGGGTATCGCTGGCATATGAACAATGGCACATTGGTGCCTGGGGAACCAAACTGCCGACGGCCTGGCCAAACAGGACTGTCTCTTGGACGCCATGTGCGTATACGGCCTGATCGGCATTTTATTAACTCGCTGTAAGGTTCTCATTAAACTTAAGACATATAGGAGTGCTCAGAGGAGATCTCAGGGTGAGAAAACCTGCTTGATGGCCAGCACTATATTGCCGTTGGCGGTAAGGATTAGGGCAGTTATATCAGTTATGATGGACCACTGGCCGATAGGGACCCATACGAGCAGGAGGGGTCTGGGTCATTATGACTACTGTAGAAGTTGTAAAAATAAGAAGGAGGAGAAACGGTGTTTTACATTTTCTGCCAATGCCCCGGTCTCGTGGCTATTAAGATGAGTTATTTTAGAAGACCAGAATTGCCATGTTTGTACGCTGTGTTTAGTGCAGGACTGTGGTCGATCTCTCTGTTTTGCAGCGAGTCAAGGTGGTTCGAGTCTGCAGTAATATCTGGGTAATAATCTGGTGGATACTGGCTGACTCTTGTAACTGACTCAGGGTATCTCAAAGGGACCGCTAGAAGGACCTAAGTGAGCCGTCCTCCTGTTGGCTGCCAATTGAACATAACCTAATTACATTTTGTTTTGAAAAAAAAAATCTATTTTTGATGAATAATAAAGATGTTTACAAACTAAATTTCTTTTTTCAATTTGGGCTTTATTTCGGTATGTAAAAGTCGATTGTTGATAAAAAAAATTAAGGTGTTCACAGACAAACGAACTTTTTTTCCATTTAAGGTTTATTTAAGAAAGTAAAGAATTTTCAGTTTTTTTAATTTTGGTATAAAAAAATTGATTTTTAATGAAAAATTAAGGTGTTCACAGACAAACATCCTTCTTCAATTTGAGCGTTAGTAAAGAAACTACAGAAATTTGTCATTTTTTTTTTGCATTTTGGTATGAAAAAATAAATTTTTGATGAAAAATGAAAATGGTCACAGATTAATTTCCTTTTTTCAGTGTGAGCTTACCTGGGCTTTACACGTGAAAGTACTTTCTTGCAAGCAGTGTATACGTATTATCAACGAAAAATCGAAGAAACAGCCGATTGGCTGAAAGTACCAAAATTATGTGTGTGCTAGTGAAAAAGTGTGAGTGTATTGCGACTTTCAAGAAATTTACTTTCACGTGTAAATGCTATGTTAATATCAGAAACTAGAGCAATTATTAGTTTTTCTTACAATTGGTGTTCATATTTTTTTAATTTGAGCGTTATTTTAGAACTTTCGATAGAGTAAAAAAAAAGTAAAAAGGGGACTAAGCCCTAAGACCTAAAACTCATTTGTGAATAAAGAATTCTCGTTATTGACCATTTGATATATTGCTGAGAAATTAAATAAATATTTTTATTGTGTTGATTGCTTATATTTTATGCTTTTTTTTCGCAAGTTGTAACCGATCAGCTTGATCGCTTCGCTTATCGCCAAAATTGTCACATTTTAGTTTCGAAAAACTTTTTTCTCTTTCCGTGAAGCAAATGCACATAACAATCGTACAACTTAACACTTAGGCCCGTTTTCACAACTTACCGATAGCTTAAAGTAGACTTTAAACGGCCTTATAAAAACTGTTCCATTATTAAAACTTTACTTTTACCAAAAGTGAGCGATAAAGTAAGTTAAGGTCCATCCTACTTGGTAGGTAAAAGTAAAGTTGCAATAATGGAACAGGTTTTATACGTCCGCTAAAATCCTACCTTTAGCTATCGGTAAGTTGTGAAAACGGGCCTTAGTGTTTTATTGTTATTTGGCATACCCCTTATTTAGTTTCAAATTAAAACAATAGAATTTTGTATGTATTTTTTCTTGCCACTATTAAAAATAACTCCATCTTACACACCTTAAAAAATGGAAATAAAAAATAATAAAAACATTTTAAAAGTATTTTTATTACATTTCTGTATAGAATTCTCATATAGTTAAAAAGCAATTTGTTATAAAATATAGACATGCATGGAAGATACCTCTAAAAACCAGCCATGGTCAAATAGAAAAAAATCCTATTTATTTTATGGTTTAACTCATAAATACAAACAATATCAGAACGAACACACTCATAACGCACCTACACACAAATGCGCTTGAACTATATGTACATATGTATATGTATATGTACATGTGTGGGTATATTGGTTTTGTGGTGCAAATTGTATTCTTGACCATTATTAACTCAACTGTCCAGTTAACCGTCCTTTTATAGCTCCATATATCAATGACCATTTGTTTTATTTTTATTTTTGTTGTTGTTACTATCGTTATTGTTGGTGGCATCATTTGTCTTGTAATAAAACTTATTTTTATGATCAATCTTACAAAATACGAAGTATACATACATATGTATGCACTAACATAATTTCCTACCAACAGAGGAACATTGGACGGGTTTCAATGGATACCTAAAAATTAAAGTTTGTAAGTTTAAGGACATACCGAAAGACTAAATTTAAAATAAAAGAATTTTTAATAATATAAATTTTAACTTTAAAAATTGTCTCTACTTAACTGTCTCCACATTCAACATACAGTTATTTCGCTTGACAAAATTGCGATTACATGGCAGATCAATTTTCTTCAATAGGTCGTTCTTCAACATAACAGAAGCTCCAACAGGCGAAGAAAATTAATGATTCTCGGCTAAATTTTACACGCGCTCAAGGAAGAACATGAAATTCCTTGGTGATGACCAGAGAAACCAGAAATATGCTCTAAAAAACACAATTTATGCGCATTAAATATGCAGTAAAAACTCGAAACTATGCCCTTAAAATTGTTAAAAATATGCCCCAAAAAATTAAAAATTGCTAGTTTCAAAACAAAATATTCAACAATTTAATAACAGTTCCATTTAATAAAAACAATCCTAAAATTATAACCGGAAAAGCCCAAACACTATAATATTAACAAACGAATTTTCAAGATTTTCCCACTATTTATAAATGATGAGCAATTCATGGGCTCAAAAAAAAAAGTTATGTTAAGAGGTTAAAATTCATATAGGAGTTATTTGTGCCGAATACTATACGATATTGACATCCATATGAGATTTTTTTGTCTTAAAAGGATTTTAGGGACGGTCCCTTAATTGCTTATTAATTTAAACATTAAAAAGGAAGTTAGAGCTTTTTATAGATGGGAGTTTTGGGCAAATGTGAACTGATTCGAAAATAATTTAATGTGTAGCAAAATATTTTTGGGAATTTAATCTCAATACAAACCATCTTTACGGACAGAGAGTCTAGTTTGGAAAGAAGTTTTTGTGGGCAATATGTAAAGTTATACCCCGCTTCTCACCATTTACATAGACTTCGTTCTTAGTAAGTACAATTAAAATGTGTTTATCAAATTTGTCAAATTAACATGGACAGGAATTAACGTTGGCCAAACAGCCAAAATTTCGCAAAAAAAATTTTGTTTGCTGCGAAAGCTCTTGCAGGCATCTAAAAAAAATATATCAAAATATGCCGCACAAATGCAAAATATGCCCTAAAAACTTAAAATCAGTCCCAATTCACACGATGCAAGTCTTATTGATCAGCTTGCTACTTTATAACGAGAGTGAAGAGAGGAAAATAAACGTTTCTCTCTCACTCTCTCTCGCCTATAAGGTAGCAAGCTGATCAATAAGACTTGCAACGTGTGAATTGGCACTAAGCTGCAAAAAGGTCTTTTAACTACAATAATCAAAAAAATGCTGCAAACGGTTAAATATGCAAAGATATGCACTAACAAATCGATGCCAAAATTCATAAAAAGCTCTAAAACGGATAAATATATTGTTTCTGCCTTCATTGGTCGCACAAGGAAAAACATGCAATTGCATATTTTTGGTTTCCCTGGTGATGACAAATTTTTCAAATACAAATTTACAACATTAAAGAATTCGTAGAAACAACCGTTTTTATAAAAAAAAGGAAAACTTTTTTTTACAAAGTATATATTTGAAAATATCCAATTTTTACCATCTAACTATCACAAAAGTATTTTCATATCAAAAGATACAAGGCCTAAGAACTTCAAAAGCTTCATAGTAATAAAAAAAATACATACAAGAGAAACTAAAAAATCCATAAAATTGCATTGCGTTAGTTTTGTGTAACAAAAACGTAAAACGAAAACACATTCCAATGAAAACCAAATGATGTCATATACTTACGACACGTAAAACTGTTCAATGTACATGTTTTAATTTTTCTCTCTTGTACGTCAACATTTCTTCTCCTTCGTTTTTCTTTTTAAAGGGACATCTCTTAACATCATCTTCATCATTATTTTTAACATCTTCGTCAGCATAATGCGTACTTGCATTTAAACTGGTAAAATTTAGAAAATTTCATTTCGCGCAAGTCGTAAAAAAATCATGTCGCAAATTTTATGACAATATTTTTCTATATTTCTAGAACTTAAAATAAAATTGAAAAGAATATAATAAAAAAAATTGTGTGCTGCAGCTGCTAATACCCCTTTTTATTTATTTGTGTGTATTTTCTTTTTGTTTAATGGATGAAAAATTAAGAAAAAGAAATATTTTTGTTAGATAAAAAGCCAAAATAAAGACATTGATATCTTGGAAAAAATTTTAAAGAAATCTTCCTTATTTTATTTTTAAAAAATTTTGCAATAAAAAAAGGCTTTTTATGGCAAAATTTTTTAGCAAATTTTTTTTTTCAATATTTCCTATAAAAGAGCAAGTTTTGCGCAAAATTTTCAAAAAAAAAACCCGTTATTCTAAAAAATAACAATATTTTCGCAAAATTGTTATATAAAATAGTATATTTTTTACAAAATAGCTAATTTTTAAAAGGAAATCAAAATTTTCTATTAAAATCGCTAGTTTTTTTTTTTTTGCAAAATTTCGTAAAAAGAGTATTTTTTTTTAAATTTTTAATAAAAAAACCAAAATTATCTGACAATTTACTTTAGGAAACTTCCTTCCATAAAGATTTTAGAAAAACTAAAGATATTAAACCAAATAAAACCGTTACCCGTATAAGAATAATAAGCAAAAGTTCTACTTTTAACAATATCAACGTTTAAACAAAAATATCAACAATAAACGATCTGGCCTAAGCAACCAGTGAAATGCGCATAGGAATAGCATATCCCATCAACAATAAATTTTAGTGTTTTTATCAAGAATACAAATTGGGAATTAAGCACGAATAACAAAATCTTTTCAATTAAAATTTACTTTAATGTTTACTTAATATTTCCTATTAAATAGCATTTTTTCGCATAATTTTCTAGAAAAAAATCAATTTTTTTCAAATTTTTCTGTTGAATATTAAAAATCTTTTCGCAAAATTTCATATAAATTAGCAATTGTTGCAAAATTCCATAAAATATCTTATAAAATAGCATTTCGGCGACATGAAATAACCCCCCAAAATATAACTCCCCCAAAAAATAGTAAAATAACCTCCCAAAGCGTGGGGCCTTATTTCATATGCGATAAAGCCCCAATTTTGAAAATGAAATTAGCATCCAACGAATTGAAATAACGCCCTAAACATAAATGAAATAATTGGCCCTGCGAAATATGGCCCTAGGAAATAGGGCCCCAAAAAATTAATTAAAATTGACCCCAAATTTGGGGCTATTTTTCATAATGCAATATGGCCTCATTTTTTTAATGAAAAATTACCCCAAAAAAATGAAAAATAACCCTAAAAATAAAATGATATATGACTCTAAATTTGGGGTTATTCTTCATTATGAAAAATCACCTCAAAATTTAAAATGAATTTGAACCCCAAAAAAGAACACAATGAAAGTTACATTAAACATTTTCGGTGGAGTTCATATGCCCGAAATTAAAAATCACAAATTAAGAATCCCGATTTCAAAATCCGGTTAATTATACAGTTTTGGTTTTAAAATTCGGTTGGGCTTTCGGCCATGCGCAAGGATTATTTTCTGTATGGTATAACGAAAACTGGCTTTGCTTACTAAAGCTTTACGTTATAGACGGCCTGCGGCTGGCGCAAGGATTTTTCTCTTCTATGATATAACGAATACTGGCTTCGCTAACTAAAGCTTCTCTATATAGCCGGCCTTCGGCCGGGTGTAAGGATTTTCTTCTCTTTGGTATGACGAATACTGGCTTCGCTCACTAAAACTTCACTGCATAGCCGGCCTTCGGCCGTGCGCAAGGGTGTTCTTTTCTATGGTATAACGAACTCTGGCTTCGCTCAGTAAAGCTTCTCTTAATAGCCGGCCTTCGACCGGGCTCAATGATTTTTTCATCTATGGTATAACAAACACCGGCTTCGCTAACTTAAGCATCTCTGCGTAACCGGCAAGGATTTTCTCTACTTTGGTATAAGAATTCGGGTTTTTTTATACTTTCCCTAGAAACTTTTACATAGAATTTTATAAAATTTGTGTACAAATGTTTGGGGTGATTTTTAATTTCTTAAAATTTGCATTTTTTATTAGAAGACGAAAAATAGCCCCAAAGTAAAAATTGTGATTTTATTTTCATTCCTTGATATTGGGGTCATTTTTCATTCCACTTAAAATGCAAAAACACCCTAACGAAAAAATGAAAAATAACCCCAAAAATCGATATTTCATATGAAATAATACCCCAATTAAAAAATGAAATAACAACCCAAACAAAATTAAATAAACCCCCAAAAATAGTTTTTGTTGTTCTCTGTACAAAATTTTTGGGGGGTTATTTCATTATTTTTTTGGGGGGTTATTTCATGCCGCCAGCAATTTATTGGTAAATTTTCTTTTAACTAGCAAATGTTTTTTTTTTTGCAATTTGCTGCAAAAGAAAGTATAGTCGGTCAAGCCCGAACATCTGAAACCCTACACTCAGTGATGCCAGGAAAAATTTCAAAAAAATCCCTACGTGTGTCCAAAAAAAATCGCTTTTTTCCCTACAACCAAAAAAAAAATTTCCCTACACTTTTCCCTACGTTAAAAATAATCGTTTTTAGCGACAAGCAAACAAATACATATTTATTTTGTTAACATTTTGTACATATTTATTATAACAAAATTTATTTATTAAAAAGAAAGTTATTTTCAAAAATAGGTGCGTTTGAGAACTTTTACAGTAAAATGCAGTAAATGAGTAAACAGAAAAATTTGCTCTCACAAAAAGCTGTTGTCCAAAAAAGTACGGGAACGCAAAATTTGTAAAGTAAGGCAACAGCTGATGGCAAATAATTGAAGTGTTGAAAAATATTGACACTTTTGACTACTTAACTCGTTTTCTTATCGGTACTCGATTAAATACTTTTTATAGCACCAACATTTTTGGAAAATACAAACAAACTATTTTAAACAGCCCAATTATGAATACAAATTCCCCGGGAGTTTTTTCCCTTTTCCCATTTTTTCAATTTACATAAAGCTAAATTTTTTAGTTCCGTTATCAAAACGACAAAGTCTAAATGTGTTTGCCAGTGCACATGAAAAGCGGTACAAATGTAGGCAGTTTTTTTTGTTGATTCTTGCCAAAATAAAAACTATATTTTTACCGATTTTTCGTATATCTCTAAATTTTCTTATACCCCAGGTTTCACTTATACATATGTACAACGAATTAAAATAAATAATATAACGAAGTACTTTTCGATATACTTCAGATTCGTCTTATCGAAGTTGCACTGTGTATGTCTTTTCTTAACTTTGAGTATTGTATATGTGAAGGTTTTTGAAAAGGTCGTCAAGTTAATATCATGCCCATTTTTAATTGGGCGTATATTTGGAGAACGGTTACAGTTAAAGTTTTAAAATTTAAAAGAAATAGTTTAATAACACTATGCGACAGTCAAAATCGGGCTGGGATGAAACCAACGGGAAATGTTATATCGGCAAAAAAGAAGTTATACGTGTCCCGGCGTTTCGCTGGGCCAAGTCTAGGAATCGAGATATATCGATTTGAAAAATGGGCTAAAAAAATTTTAGGGCTGCCATACGTCCTATGGATATGACTTATATACCAAAATATCGGAAATTTTTAGTAGAACATATTTTATAAAAAAATCGGAAAAATCGGTTCAAAAAAGTTATGACCAAAATTAATTTTTTTTTTTAAATACCCACTTTCGGGAACCATAGATCTCCCCGAGTCCAAGCTTTATAACTCAAGTAAATGGTAAATTTATTCTTTAACACGTCGGTATATAAATCTGTCAAATCGGTTAAAAAATGGCTGAGCTATAACCGAAATACTGAATCCCCAAAAATTACTTATATATATACCCTTTTTATCTTCGGTGAAGGGTATAAAAAGAGTAATTTTTGGGGATTTAGTATTTCGGTTATAACTTTGATGTTTTTTAGCCCATTTTTCAAATCGACATATCTCGATTCCTAGACGCGACCCAGCGAAACGCCGGGACACGTATAACTTCTTTTTTACCGATATAACTTTCCTCGGTAGTTTTAACCCTTCCCGATCACTGACCCCTACCATTTGTAGCACAGTGTTATCAATACAAAATATCTGTCAAAAAGTGAGATGGATTCAAGAAGTAGTTGTGGCATCTTTAGTACAATAAAAGTATTATTTTCGGTATATTTGGAACAAATAGATTGGTAACAATACATAACATCTGTCGAAAACTGGGCTAGTTTTGAATAGAGGGTGTGGTACCTCTCTAACAAATATAATTTAGATTTCTATACATCTGGAGAACAGTTACAGTAAAAGTTTTAAAATTTTGTTTTGATCTGTCTGTTTTAATCTGTGGCATGGCACCTGGCATAGAAAGACGTTTGTATTGTCTTCTATATATCTGGTGAACGGTTAGAATACAATTTTAAACAAAAAGTTTAATTATACACAACAACTGTCGAACAGTGAGTTGGACTTTAAATAAGTGGGCGTGGGACGTGAACGATAACCGTAAAAGAATCGAACTTTGGAACAAATAGCTTGGTCATCAATACACAATCGGCCTGATTACGATTGGTGTTGGCGTAAACGGCTGGGTCGTTTTTGGTAATATATTAAAGTAACATGCTACCTGTGTTCTTCGATCTACTACAAAAACCGACTTAGGCATTTACTCCAACGCTAACCGCACAGAAAAAAATAAAAATGGATTTCAATTAAAAAATTTGTGATATTAATTAAAAAATTAATTAAATTTGCACCAGTAAACAAATTAATAGTATCAATTAAACCAGCTAATAGTATTAATTAAACGTTTAATTTACTTGATTAAACGTTTAATTCACTTGATTAAATTTTTAATTAAAACTGATTTTATTTTTGATTAATGCTTTAATTGGTGAACAATTTTGGAGAATTTTTTCTGTGCGTTATCAGGATGAATATCTTTTAAAACGCGAGCTGAACTGGAAAAGTGAGCGTGAAACCTCCGTACAAGAACAATAAAAATGTCTAAATAATTCGAGAAGGATAACAGTTGAAGTATCTAAGTACAAATTATTTAGTTATCAATACACGAGAACGGCTTAGTAAATATTTTACTAACTTCTTTTTCACCGGGTTAATCTAGGGATATATTAAATCTTTCGACTACCAAATTTTTCATTTTATTTTTTCTTTATTTAGTTTTTAAGTAAACAATACTCTAGAATATTAAAGATACGATATTAACAAGGAATTTGCGCTTGCTTTATATATTTTTAAGTTTATTTAAAACTGACACTTAAAATGTGTTTACTACAATATCACGGGTCCCCATTGTAAGAACAAATATAAAAATGGTTGTATGCGCATAAGAAATACCCTTAAGACATATATAATAAATATTCCATGAAGAGAGCAGAAAATTTATCGCTTTCAAGAAATTGGACATCAAGTTTCGAAATTTGATGTTTGAAGTTTGCCTTTAAAGCCCACATTTATGTCGGTTTTATGAAAAACTAGGATAAGGCAAGCGGTCAAACTCCAAATGATTTCATTGTGTTCAATATTTAAATAGTTTAAACCAGCTTAAGATGGTTAAATAAATTTTATCGTCCCTAGCAAGATAAAAAATGGCTAAAACACATTTTGTGCAATACGTACAAAGAGCTTAAATGCCGACTAAGCTTAGCGGCTTGTTAGCACAGAGTTAATTCATAGCAAACTTTTATCAGTCTGCTCATTTTGCGTGTCAAATTTTCTTTATGAATACGGCTATTAATGGCTTTATTTGCAGCACTGTTTTGAATTGTAAGAATCTGCTTTTTGTCTTTTCCTATGTAAAGATTGTCCCGGTGTTGTTTCTCTACGATCTTTTTCTATTGCATTATCTGCACAAGCATCAAATTTCTTTCGGAAACTTTTTCTGTTACGAAATTCCCAAAGTATTTAATGTTTTACCAAAAAATCCTCAAATCTCCTTTTTATATAGAAAAATAAACTAAAATGACAGGATTTCCTTGATGCTGATGTTAAGTTCAAGTTGTAAAAGTTTCAAATTGCGAAGATTAAACGTATTTTGTTCTCCTTAAGGGAATTTAAGGCATTTGAAATTTTGTTTTGTTTTCTGCAGTATCACAATAACTGGAGAAAATATTAAGTATATCCGTACATCTTGTACGCGAGCATTATTGCAGTCGCAGTAGTTTGTTTCTCAAATAATATTTTTTTTACGATTTTTAAATGCGTGTTTTTGTTGATAAACACGATTTAGCTGCCAGTTCTTTTCATGCTGCAGTTTTTACAACTTATTTTCTACCGTTTTATGCCAAAGTGTGTGTTATTTTAAGTTGTGTATTTAATTTAATAATAACTTTTTTGTTTATATTGAAGTATTTCATAATCCTGTCAAATGTTTAAATTATATTGTATTGCGTGTAGTTAATTTTTATATTTTTTTTTTATGAATCTAGAGCTTTTTTTCATTGTTGTTTATGTTATTTTATGCGAAAATTTTGCTTGTCAACAATTTTACTACTAAAAAAGAAAATTTTTAAAGTTTTGTGTGCGAATTATCAGGAATTTATAAAGAATGAGTGAAAAAAGGTAGAGATTGTTAAACGTACATAGATTTTAATTAAGACATAAATTTTATAATTTAAATGACTATATAAATGGGATCGTTAATATCCGTAGCAATTTACATCGTACTAGATTTTTTTCGGAAAATACCCGGACGGAAATAAATTGTTTAATTTAATTAAATAATTTTTAATTTCCACTTTCTTGGTCCTAAATTTTTTTATTTAATTTTAAATTAAGAAAATAAGAGATGATTTACACAGAAAAAATTCTCTAAAATTTTTCACCAACTAAACATTAACCAAAAATTAAATAAATTTTAATTAAAAGTTTAATCAAGTGAATTAAATGTTGGATCAAGTGAATAAAACGTTTAATCAAGTGAATTAAACGTTTAATGAATAGTATTACATTTGTTTACTGGTGCAAATTTAATAAATTTTTTAATTAATATCACAAATTTTTTAAGGATCAATGAACTCTTTTGAACACCTTTTAATAAAACCAAGCACCCCTCTAGCTTCATTAATATTTTAAATCAGGGGTTTATCAATTTTATTTAACTATTTTTATGAAGAAAGGAACACAGAAAAATGTTTCACCAAAATTTTTTCAAATAATTCAATAATGCTGTTTCAAACAATTTTTTTAATTGTTTCAATTAATTTGCCTTAAAATATTTTATTTTGAATTTTGTTTTCGTTTTTTTAGCCTCTTTTGCTGGTGGTCACATTTCAATTAAACCTATTGATTGAAACTGAACAGCAGGAAAAGCTCAAACTTACAACTTATAACCACAATACTAATTAAACTTACAAATATGTTAATTGATATGATCAATTTGTTTGCAGGTAAAAAATCAGTTCGGAATTTAATTAATAGTAAAAATTTCTAACAAATACGTTTATTGAAGTTGGTTTTTTCTGTGAGCTTTACAACATGAAATTAATTAAAGTTTATTGATAATTTTTCATTCTGGACTGAGCTGGGAATCGAACCCAGATTTTCACGGACAGGCTGCCCGACATGTTTCGATAGTAACATCACTATCTCTTCAGAGGTGTTTTCCTTTTAACACTCACCGCCATTGACGGCGGCTGGCAGTCAATAGTCAAACATCAATCTTTTAACCAAATGTTATTTCACTTGGTGGATCGCAATTTGTTGTGAATGATTATCCATTTTAATTTATGATTTTGGGAAGAACATCCTTACTTCTGTTTTTAATACTTTTTGTCAAGAATTCTTCTTTAAGTCCATAGTAAATTTTTCTGTTTATTCCTTTTTCTGTCTTTCTATTTTTCGACGACCTTTTCAGCTCAACTTGAATAACAAATGTAAACATAGAGCTCGTGCCTAAGCTGTTAACCAACCTGTCCGTGAAAACCTGGATTCGATTCCCAGTTCAGTCATGAATAAAAAATTATCAACAAATTTTTATTAATTTCATGTTGTAAAGTTCCGGTCTTCATAAAAATAATTTAATGAAAATTAAATTTGATGAACTTTAGCCTGATTAATAAACCCCGTTGCCACAACTTACCGAAGGCTTAATATAGGATTTTATCGGCCGTATAAAAAGTGTTCCATTATTAATACTTTACTTTAACCTAAAGTGAGCGATAAAGTAAATTAAGGTTCATCCTACCTGGTAGGTAAAATAAAAGTTGTAATAATGGTACACTTTTTATACAGCCGATAAAATCCTACCTTTAGCTTTCGGTAAGTTGTGGAAACGGGCCTAAAAATATTAAAATTTGGACTAAAAACCACGAAAAGTTAAATAAAATAGCCACATACTAATTTTTAGAAATTAAATTAAGTTTAGAGTCGATCAAAATACCAAAATTAAAGATGGAAATTACTTTCTTATATTGAAATCCACATGTCTTCTTCTAAAAACCTCCTCTATTTTCATTTTTTAAAGTTAAGTTCTATTAAGTTCAGATAACACCATATATGCACAGGATCTAAGTACTTTTGAAGAAAGGTGTAATCAAATTTATGATTGAAAATTAGAAAAATTTTTACATCGTCTACATACATTAAGATATTAGAACGTTCGATTATCTGCGGAAGGTTGTTAATGAACACGGAAAATAGTACTGGTCCAAGGTGACCAACTACCTTGTGACAGTCCAGATGTAACGTTAATGTTCTTTAAAGTCACATATTACGTCATTGGAAAGTCCTATGCGTGCTAAATTAGTTTTTTATTCCGTGCGACTTTTAATTAACTAGTCTTCTAAGCGTTGGTTTTTTAAACCCTTTAATTTACTTTGTTCCATTAGGTTTGCGATTTCTCCATAGGAGTTTTCTTATCCTGCCGACAGTAGAATCTTGCTTCCATTAAACATATTCGTCTAACGAGCAGTCTTTGAGATCAAATTTAAACATTTATAAGGTTTAGCGTTCTCTAGGATAACGATGCTCAGGTGTGTATGTAACAATTTTGGATATCCTACACTGAAAGAATTTCCTTCGCAATACCAATGAATTTTGACATTAATCCCATGAAAAATTGCATTAAAAAGGAACCTATGCAGCGCTTCTTTGGATCAATGAAACCTGTTTCATTAAAAGGATTTAATGAAACATTGCATTAGATCTATGAATATTATTCATTGGATGAATACTTTCAATAAAGTAAAAAAAAAATTTTTTTATATTTTTTAATTATTTTTTTTTTATTTTTTCTTAATTTATTTTAATTTATTTTATTTTTTATTATTTTTGTGTCTCTGGCGGGATTCGATCACGCAACCTCGGTGCTGATAGACTAGCTCACTACCAGCTAGTCTACCGGGGCAGTGTAGTTTTTCGACAAAAAAACTATGTTTTTTACTCAATTAAGAGCGTAAATATGAGATTAAATTGTCAATAATAACAATAACAACGTTGATTAAAAGTGGATTGAACGTTTTTGTTTCATTACTATAATGACATTTTTATTGTCATAATGAAAATGTATGAAGGCAATTATTGAAATATGTTGCTTTCATAAAAAAAAAAAATTTTTGATTTCATAAATTTAATGGCATACATGTAACATTAGATGTATGAAATTATTAAATCCTTCATTTTTTATTTAACAATTAAACATTTTTTAAGAAAACTATAATTTTGTATTAATTTATGAATATAGTTATGTTTGTATATTGTTTTTTTATGTTCCCAATTAAAATTT
The DNA here is from genome assembly GCA_930367215.1 of Pollenia angustigena. NCBI lineage: Eukaryota > Metazoa > Arthropoda > Insecta > Diptera > Polleniidae > Pollenia > Pollenia angustigena. The sequence goes on along the minus strand of OV884056.1, from coordinate 51,210,730 downwards.
TTTGTTTAACTTGGACAAACTTAAGTTTTAATATATCCAAATATCCAATGAAAATTTTTAACGTAATTACGAAATCCAATGAAGCGATTTTAACGAAAATATTTCATTATAACTATGAAATTCCATTTAAACAATGAAAATTTTCATTTACCCAAGGAAAATTTTTTTATGAAAATTATTCATTAAATATATGAAGCATTTTTCTTTCAGTATACCCAGCTCTTCGTTCTTTCTAAAGCCATGGTGGCCTGAAATCCATATTATCTCAAAATCTACACATATACAAAAAGAGTTTGGCTGCCTTCCTAAAACGCATGCTGCTTTACTGTACGGATGCATTTGGGAATACGCGATATACGGGCATGTTCTAGAAATCGAAATGAAGTGGATTAAAAATCCAGCAAATTTTAAAAAGGACCTTGTAATGAAAGTTACAAATATTTCTTTTTATCTACTTCATTCTTCGAGTACCAATTATTTTTACAACAACAACAACTCTAAAAACCAGAGAATCTACGGTCATTTTGCAAATAATTGAAGAAAAGAACTCGTTTGATTTGAATTTCACTTCATTTTGATTTCTAGAACATGCCCGATTGTATTCCCAAACGAATCCTTACCAACTTTGACAAGGTATAGCGATCCTAAACTCATCTTTTTGGCAGCTTATTTGCAAACAAAGGCAACAAGCGCATTTTTTGATTTGACAATGCATTCGTAAAATAAAAAATTACATTGCATTTGATTTTCAGTGTTGTAAAGTATGCGAGTAATTGCTCGATTTAAACGTTTAACGTTGCATTCAGAAGTCTAGGAAGGTAGCCTATATCTCTTTTGAACCTCATTGCGGTCCAAGATTTACATTGTCAGGGAATATTTTTTAATCTAAGGACTCGATAATGAGTCGTAAAATACATCAATCCGAATAATTGTCGTGGACAAAGAAATACAAATACAAAATAATTCTTACTCTCATATTATCAATTTTGGTATTGTGATTTTTCATTAAACTATTGGTTTTTAATTTAAGTTTTTGATATTTTAATTAGGCTTAAGTTCATCAAATTTAATTTTTATTAAATTATTTTTATGAAGAAAGGAATTCTACAACATAAAAATGAATTAAAATTGTTATTGATAATCTTTCATTCTTGACCGTGGCCGGGGCTCGAACCGTGGCCGGCAGGTTACCATGTCATGTTTCGATCGCAACCACTCGATCTCCTCATATGGATTTGCCATCTTACACTCGCAGCCATCGAAGACTGCTGACGTCAATAGTCAAACATCAATCCTTAAACCAAATTGTATTTTAACCTTTGGTAGATCGAAATTTGCTTTCCTGAATGATTATCCGATTTAATTGATTTTACATGTTTTTTCCTTACTTCTTTTAAATCAATTAAAATGGATAATCATTCAGGAAAGCAAATTTTGATCTACCAAAGGTTAAAATACAATTTGGTTTAAGGAATGATGTTTGACCATTGATGTCAGCAGTCGTCGGTGGCTGCGAGTGTAAGATAGCAAATCCACCTGAGGAGATCGAGTAGTTGCGATCGAAACATGACATGGTAACCTGCCGGCCAGGGTTCGAGCCCCGGCCACGGTCAAGAATGAAAGATTATCAATAACAATTTTAATTAATTCTCATGTTGTAAAATTCCTTTCTTCATAAAAATAATTTAATGAAAATTTGATGAACTTAAGCCTAATTAAAACCCATAAATAGGTCAACAAAATAACCACAATACCAATTATTTTTTGATAAATTTATTCTTGACTGAACACGGGATTGAACTCGGGTCGAATTTACTAGTTTCGAGAACAACCACATTCTCATCATCAGAATTCTTTGCCGTTTGCGGCGCCTGCCAGTCTATAGTCACTAAAAAAAATTGAATGAAAATTAAATTTAATGAACTTAAACCTAATTGAAATATCAAAAACTTCAATAAAAATATATTTAATCCAGTACCCACATTATTCTGAAACCATTTACGAATATCGATAACGACTTTCACGAACTATGGGACCATTTTTTCTTAACTCCTTGCACGGTATGCTAACCTTAAAAGATTAACGAAAGCTTATGGCGGAATTATTTACCTTTCGTAAGAAAAACCTTCCTTTCATTAGTCCTGAGATACTAATATAAGCCGTTGCCTGAGATCAACTGAATCCGGCAGTCTTAATTATTTTCTATTTAAAACGTTTAAAACTCTGTCGATAAAAAAAATTCTACTCATTTTACTGCAATTTCTTAAAATAAAAACTCTAATTTATTTAAAAAAAAAACATATCAATGAAGAATAACCAGATTATTTAACAAATTAACTAAAAGTTTACTTAATTCTAAAACAAATAAAAACTCCTCATTTATTTCCTAAAAGCAAGAAAAACAGGAAAAAAATCCTTAGCCATAAAAAACTAATAATTCTCATTTCAAAATTAAAATTAAATCCTTGAAAGCAAAACTTTTTAATAACAAAAATACCCAAAATGAAATAAAACAAATATACAGAACAAATATCCCCTTGCAAAAGAGGAGAAAAAAAGAGACTCGTATTAAAAGAATCATAAAACCAAATCAACGAAAACAGCAGCAGCAAAAGAAGAAGACGAAGAAAAAACAAGCAAAATGTAAAAAACTAGAAAGAAAAAAAAAAAAAAAAAATTCCCATATAAATTGTAGAAATTTGCGTAAATTTGTGCAGTTTTTATGACCCTTTTGCCAAATAATACTTCTTTTGTTTTTAATGATTTTTGGCAAACTGCAGCTACAAACTCGAACTCATGTTGTATCATTGACTATCTGTCTGTCGGTCTTTCTGTCTATATGCATGGCTGATTGTTTCAAAGGAACTCAAGGCACAACATCACAGAAACACAGTTCGTATTCTGATGATGAACATGATGAAATGATGCATTCCAGTGAAAAGTCGTAAAACGTAACCACAATAAAAATAAATATATCGACAGATCACAAAATACTGATAGATGGAAATATATTCAGCAGTTGAAGCAGAAGTTTAACAAACATACTCTAATGAAATGTAATCTATAGGAAGTTCGAGAAAGGAACAAAAGAAAAAAATATTTCCAAAGTTTTTACACACACTCACTCTCATTCTCTTACCAATTCACTAAGTTTTACTATTGTATCATCGGCAAAAAACTGCTGTTCGTTGTTGTAAATGGGATATTAGGAAGTACGACCAAAATGAGATGAGTATTAGTCCTGAAATTTTTTAGAAATGGTGTTGCGTTGATAAACGTTAGTTACCTCCAAATCCATGTGATATCAAACTTACACGAAAACACTTCTTAGTGAGTTCTAATGCTCTCTAAACATGTTTTCTCTACACATATACAGATATTTTTCTAAAAAATAAGGCCTATTTTCGGTTCCATTTGATCACAATATGGTTGTATTTATTTCTTGCTGTTTTATTAACAGATTTTTTTCATATTTTGTACATTGCTAAGGATGTCAGACATTTTTTCCGACAGCCATATTTAGTGCATACGGCAGTCATGATCGAATACTTTTTCGATTCGAAAGCAATTTTATTTCTAAAATATTCATTCGATACTGAACGAATCGAGATTATTTTTCAGCGTTGTGAAAACTCAAATAAATGCCTTACAACACTCGAAAAATAATTTCGTCTCGTTCAGTATCGACTGAAAGAATTAGAAATAACATTGCTTTCAAATTGAAAGAGAATCGGTCAGTAATTTTTGGCGTTGTGTTGCGTTTTACACAATTAGGGCCTTAATCAATTCCCTCAAGTAGTTTTAGAGAGAACATAACATGTCAAGTTTTAAGTATCGAAAATATTTACTTCTTTACTACAACTAGTTTTATTTTAACTTCCCCCACTCTTTTTTTACGCCCTTAACGTTATGCAGTATAAATTGCTGCATTTTAATTCTTCGAAATACAAAATGAAAGACCAAAAAAGAAGCGGAAGTAAGTAAAAACACATAAAACGGAAGTATTACTTAGATACACTTCTGGTTTAGTTAAGAATTTTTTTTTTAATTTTCTGAATAAAAACCCAGGAAAAATTGGTCATAAAAAGAATGCAAACATAACATCCATCCATTCATTCATTTATTCATATATAAGTATGTGAGCATAAATATGTTTATGTGTGTGTTACAAAAGAAAAAGTTTTGCAGCTGTATTTGAGAGTTTGATATGCTCTTATTTGAATTTTTTCTATGTACTCAGCACAAAGTGCAGTTTTCAAAACTATTTTGAGTTTTAATGCATTTCAGTTTATTTTCAAATATTTTATAGGTTTTTTTATTACTTTTTAGTTTATATGCTGTATCTTAAATATAAAAAAAAAATACACACCAATGTGGAAATAACAGATATTTAGGTTTATAAAAAAAAGACAAAAAAAAAAAAAAAAAATTATGGAGTCTTTAAAATTGTTTAAAAATTAAAGCTTAAATTTTCCAAAATTAAATTGATTTTTTTAAAAAAGTTAAGCTTAATGACATTGTAATTTGTCTAGAAATGGAATCGATGCATATACCGATATATCAGCGATATTTCACGTGTCCGATAAATCGGTTTCGGTGATATTTGCTTATATTTTGCTAAACAACTAAGAGAATTAACCCATAAAAACAAAGCAGAATAATTTATTGTTTCTTTTAATTCTTAAGCTGGATGAGGTCCACAACACGCGTTTAATGCGTTTGACTTTTTTTCTAGACGCATACAAAAGTAGAAAGTAATCCAACTTAATGCCTTCGAAACGTATATGCGTGCTATGCATTTCTGTAACTTGTCAATACAATTTTACACTGATTCTACTTTTTTGACAGACGCATAAACGTATCAACTAGGGTATTCATTTAATCGCCTTTTTCCTTTAATCGGTTAATCGCTCGATTAATTAACTGAGGTTTTGGTTTAATCGGTTAGTAATCGGTTAATTTTGTTTTTGATCGGTTAACCGATTAATCAAGTTTTTTATAAATATGGTTATTTCAGTATATAAAAATGCATTATTTGTTTATTATTTGGAGTTTATTACTAAAAAAAACAATAACATACCAAACATAACAATTCTTGAACTAAAACGAGCAAACAAAAAAACAATTCATAAATATGTAATAAGCATTTTTTCAATTAATAAACAAAGTGTGCTATCAAGTCATATCGTCATAATATCCTAAATAATATTTTACAATTGTTTAAAATAAATAAAAATTTTAATGCTGTGTTCATTGATTCGTCCTAACTGTACAGTAGTACACAGCTGTCATACCGTCGGCTTATTATGCAAACCTGCTAACTCACTTTCAGCATATTTTACAGGAGAGACGAAAAACTTTTTATTTTCCCTATTTGCAGCTTGATAGAAAATTAAAAAATACAGTTAGTCTTACACACTTCAAGACTTAAATAGAAGAAAAACTACATGCGACGAGGCTTATCGTTCTCTACCCCACAGCATCAACATCTCAATTTACATAAAAAGTGGATTTAGCCGGTTTGCATATTAAGCCGACGATATATATTTCTTGTTATTATTTTAATGGCCATTTTCTCAATGTATCGACAAACTGTCTGCTACTTAATGTCAACATAAATTTATTGGACCGATAAACTATCCGTTAACGATTTTGGGTTTCTCAATATACCGACAAAAAATAAAGTTTTCAGCTGGCAACGCCACTCAAAATACCTGTAAAATATGGGAGTCAGATGATTGAATTTATCTGTACGGCAAATAAAAGGAAAATAAATAATTGTCAGATGAGTGCCGGTTAGCTTTGCGATTGATTTGATTGCAAATGAGATATTGAGAAAACCCAATTTCTTTAAAGTGCAGTTTTTCGTTGGGAAAAAAGATAATCGCCTAATGAGAAAATGGCCATAAGACTTTATAACTTCCTTGTAAATCCCCCAAATATGTATTTAAAAAAAAAAATAAACTGAGATAATTTTATTAGTTATTTCAATAGTTGAAGGAGATCTTATAAAATAATCTTTTAGAAAAGTAATTTGGTTTAAATGGTTAGGATTAAAGCGATTCTTTTCTTTAGTTTTGACAAAACTTGACTTGCAAAACAATTCTTTTACCTATCGTAGATCTAATTTCTCAGTCCTTTTCCAGCATTTCTCTTAACATATAACATACTCCATTATGCCATTAGAGTTTTCTAAAATTTTTAACACTTCTAATTGTTTCGGTTAATTCTGTTAAAAACTGATATGAGAAGATATGTATGAGAAACGTGAAACAAAAAAGGTGTTGGCAATCAAAAATTTAATCCATTTTTCGCCACATCCTGCTGATCGATGATGAACATAAAAAAATTAAAAACATTGTAATTTTAGTCAAATGAAGGTCACTGAACACCATTTTTGTTTGTATAAAATATACATTTTGTATATGAGACGAAACAAATAATTAAAAACACAAAAAATATATTATGATACTACAAAATATTGAAATTTTTGTTACATCGGTTAATCGGTTAATCGACCGAAATTAACCGGTTTAATCGTTAATCGAAAAAAGCCAATTTGGAATTAACCGATCAGTTAATCGGGTAGTAATTAATCGGTTAACCGATTGGCGGTTAACCGAATGAATACCCTAGTATCAACGCATTGACGCGTGGTGTGGTGTGGACCTCTAGCTTTAGCCATTTGGTTTGCACTAGTGCTGGGATACTATCGATATTTTCTACTATCGATATTTATCGATAGTTCAGATTTCACTATCGACATATCGATATTACTATCGACTGAATGTTTGTACTTGTGCAGGAAAACTTTAATTATTTTTTTATAAGGCTACAGTTCGTTGTTTTTATCACTTTATTGAATGTATGAGACGTATGTTTGTATATACTCACGTTATTTTAGATGGTAGTTTTTTAAAAATTGATAAGTACCTTTCTGAAGGAACCGAAGTAACAGGGACTATAAGATATTCCATTGCTACTTTAAAAAATTTTCTAAATTCTGAACCCAAAAAGGTAATCAATCTAGCGGACTTATCCTCTAATAGTCGTTTATTGTTTTATCCTATGCTTGCAATTGCAATTGCATTTTTATTTGATTTTTTTTACAACATCATAAAACTATCTGACATTTCAGTCCCTATGTAAACATATAAAAACTTCGGCATAAAGGCCTTAAGTTAGTAGTAAAAAAGCACAGCTTAGCAATCCATACCACCTGCCATTCTTGTTATTTGTATTCACTGCTGTAATTCTGCGCGAATTAATAATAGCAAGTAAAAATTTGCTGCAAAAAACTGTGTGTGTGTAGCTGCTGTTAGATGTCTTCATAGCTGTATTTTAAATAATAAAAATATCGATATTTATATTTTTCCTATTGATATTTTCGATATTTTAAGACTATCGATAATATCGATAGTCTGTCGATAGTTTCCCAGCACTAGTTTGCACCAAAGTAGTGATATTTCTTCCATAGCCCTTTTTAAGACTTCTCTTATAAATATCTGAAAATTTTGGGTTATAAAATCCATAAGCAAAGCCATTGCTTCGTTTTCATTTAATTTTCTGGCGCTATTCCACTAGTAAGCAGTTTTCACAAATTATTAGAAAATGAAATAAATGACGAATAACTTAGCATTAGCTCTGAATGAAATATTTGAACTTAGATAATAATAAGACCTATTGCTTATCTATAACTCATGACCCTCGATACGAAGCTCAAATCGACTTCAATCGCACCGAGCTACTTAACATGACTGTGCATTTGGAAAGTGTTGTAGACACGGTCCTCCCTACGACTAGCCAAGGTTACCTTGTAAAAGTTCTGATAAGTAGAAGAAGTGGCTTTTAAAACGTTAGAGAAAAAAAATTATAAAAGAAAAGAATCCGAGTAAGATAAGCCTCTGTCCAATCTAAGCTGTAGTTTTGCTAAAGAGGAAGTCGAGAGATACCCATGTTGCACCTTAACTTAAAGAAAATGGCACATATAAAAGTTTTCGAAATAAAAATAAAAACCACGTACTAAATTTAAGTTTTTCCCACTTACTTTAGAACTGAGTCGTACTTAAACATTTAAGTTCGAATAAAATGAAAAAGTACTTAAACCAATCCAAAATGGAATTCAAAATGCGTGCGTTTGTTTTAGAAACAACAACAGCACTTCGAGAGGAAACACTTACATTATTCTCATGTTAAAAAAGAAATAAAAATTCCCGAATTCTATTTGTTAAAATTTTTTGATTAAATACATCAAATTTTCAAAGTATATTAATAACAAAAACCATATCGGGCATCTTATAAATGTGAGTTCTCCTGTAAAAAGGGGGGAGGGGCGGGGGGGGGGGGGGGAACTTCAACAAATGTGAAACAAACAGAGGTGTAAACGTGGTGAAAAATATTCTCCTCTCTCTTATTCTCGGAAGTAAGTAAGTGTTTAGGTAAGAATCAAAATCTGACTTTCGGATTATTTCAAGGTACGGATTTGGGATTTGAACCAACTTTGAAATTATTTAATTAAGTACAGTTTGACTTAAGTCAATCTTGTTTTCGGATTATTTGAAGTACGGTTCACTTAAGTAAATGTAGTTTAATCAAGAATTCGGTACTTGCTTTAAGTAAGGATGGATTGCTTTTTCTTTTCAGTTATATTACTTATGTCGCATCTGAGATTTTTCTCCACTGCAGGTCTGGTTCAAATAGACTTGCGAAATCGTTTATCTTCGCAAACGTTAAGAATACTTTGTTTTTTTTTTTTTTAACTAAAACACCTTTTTAATATCAAACTTACACTGTTATTTTGTATGGTAGAAAAATGACACTACTTGAATTGTATGAATTTAAACATGAATTAAAATTCAGTATGCGTATCGGTATTGCCGATATTTCTTTTTGTGTATCGGTATTGTTTCGACAAAAAGGCGTATCTTTACATCCTTTTTTTCTAACGCTTCTTTATTTTTTACATGGTTTTCAATTAAAACTGTAGTTTCGTTAATATCATTCTTCTCATTAGCAAAAATATTTCAATTTTTTGATCAATTACAAAAAAAGCAGTTGTTAGGTGGAAAATAATCAGCCTTACGGTCGTCGTTGTAGTAAACGACTTTGTCGTTTTTTGTAATAGATTAAAGTAAAACACAACCTGTGTTCTTTAATCTACTACAAAAAACGACTTGGTCAGTATAAATCGTTATTTGGCTTAGTCCACTTAGTTGTTGGCATAAAAATAGCTTATGGTTATTTGAACCAAAAATTTGTAACTATGTATGTATGTATGTATAATTATTATTTTTTTACTGAGTTGCAAGGAAAACTTTTCCTTACATATTCTTAAAATCCTTATAATGTATGTATTTTATCTTGTATCTTTTTATTTTACTTCATATTCCCAATTGTATTATTTCGTACATAATTTTCTTTACTTATTACGACCAAAAGTACTAAAATTATTTCTATGAACAAAAGAAACATATGTACATGTCTAGAATATTTTTAGTTTTAGGAAAACTTTTCAAATAGTTTTCGTGTTTAATAAACAAAACATCTTTTTGTTCAAATTAAAACATATGAAAGCTAAAAAAGTTTTGCGGTTCTTGGATTCAGTTTGAATTAAACAAACAAGTGGAATATTTTAATTTGTTTTGAAATAAATAGTTTTCCAAAGAAATTCTAAGGCTACATTTAAGAAAATTTAATAATGTCTTCAATACTTTAAGTTCCCAAATAAATTAAGATATTTGTTGGACATGTTTTAGGAATTATTTGCATTCGACACATAAAGTGTACACGTTTGTACACAATTTAAGCTTCAGGCGTTGAAACTGTAAGAATTATATAATGAGTGTAGTTGTGAGTTTGAATACTAAGTGTGAAATGCATGTAAATACACTCAAAATTTTGTTAAGCATAACGTCTGTATAATTGGAGTCTATACTTGTTAGTTTCAACATTCATATTTAAATAATAAGAAATTTTCACAAATATATCCCATACATAAAACTTGTTTGTGGTTTTACAAATCAGACGAATCATTTCAACAAGTCCTCAATAAATGTTAGAAATAAAGCTTAATAAGTTCATTGAAAGTACATTACAGTAGTTATCGCTTTTTGCAAATCGGTTATAAGCATTTTTCGCTTTTATGCATCTTAATTTGTGCAATTACAGTTTGATTTTTAACATTTTTGACATTTAGATTTTTGACGTATTCGTAGTAGATGCATTGGCAATAGTTACAATGAATTCAATTTCGCTCGAAAATCGCATTAAAATATTTTAAATCCACTATGAAAATTGTGGTTCTGTTAAAGTTACATTACACGCAGCCAATTAAACGATCATTTTATTGCAAACCAAATTTCTCGATCGCATAATTTCACGAACATCAATTTTCCAATTTCAAATATTTTTACACACTTTGGAATTTTATTACTGTAAATCCGCGATATCTTTAATTTTTAATGCCACTCAAGGTATATTTATAGCAGGTAGCCGCGAGATTACAACAATTGTACAATAAAACAAACAACAGGGCTTTTTATTGTTGTTTTGTGATACGAACTGTCAAACAGCAAATGGGTTGAAAAGAGACAAAAAACCTTGTTTACTTGTTAACTATACAACATTTGACAGTTTGTATCACAAAACAAGCAAATAAAAAATAACCAGCTGGCTTTCCGAGACTACCTGCTATAAATATACATTAATGCCACTATTACTTCATTTTCAGAAAATTTTGCGAAAGTGATACACAGAAAAAATTATTGCCGAATTGTTTTCAAATAAAAGCTTGTTTGAAAATTTTTTTTAATTCCACAAATTTTTTTACTGATTCAAATAATATTTTTGGTTGATTTTTATTTAACCAACAAAAATGTTGACAACTATTCAAAGATATAATATACGCGTTATTGGTTTCAAGTTTTCATGATTTTGTATGAAATATTTAACGTTCCTTAATGTTGTCGTTTTTTTGCTTCTTTGTGTGAAATATAAGGACTACAACAAAAAACACATGCAGTCTATTTTTGGACGCTTTAAAAAAGTACAACAATAAGAAAAATTATAAAAAAGCGTGACGAGGTTTGTAGTAAAACAACAACAAAAACAATAGCAGGTAAAAAACGTTTCACTCTTTTTAAACAACAGAAACAACAACATTATAAGAAACAGAATAAATTTTTGGTTGGTTTCAAAGTTGGTAAAAAAAAAATTCCGTATTCAATTTTTTCAAACTGTTTACTTAAATACATCAAATACAAAAATGGATAGATATAGAGAGTACCAAGTTGGCCTTTTGCTTTCGCATCGAAATTATTTTCGCATCGCAATAGAGAGTAGACCCCCAGCTTAAGTGTCCAGCCAGATCGTGTGATTTAACACCACTGGACTATTTTTTGTGGCGCTATGTTAAGGACAGGGTCTTTACGGAACCAATCGAATCGATTTCAGCCTTAAAACTTAAAATCCGTGATGTTATTAACGAAAAAGACCCACCATTTTGCCAAAAAGATACCAGATATCATTTTTCCTTCATAATTGCCGAACTTTTCTCTTCGTAATACAATAAAAATTTGCATCAATTTCATCTAAATTGTTTGTTTTATTTTGTCTTAGAAAATAAAGTTCTTGTTGAAAAACACGAAACGATAAAAATGCACGAAATTATTTATTAAAACTTAATTTGCTTAATTTTAATGTATTCTTGCACTTACGATGCAAGTTAAGTAGTTTGAATTAAAAAACGAATTAATAAATATAAAAAATGCATATCTCGTTTAAAAAAAAAAAAAAACGAAAAACGTGCACATGTTTAAAATACCCGTCCTGTCAATTATTTTGCCGTGAATAATTTCAGTCTGCTTCATTTAAATATTTATAATTATATTTATTTCTTAAGTTGACAAAGTTGCGAAAGATTTAGTCCAGGATCTATTTTTCTGGTACATAATCCTGCGTTAGTCAATAATCTTGAAAACTGTCCTTGCTGGTGATGGTTCCAGAAATAACTCTACGCACGGTCAGCTCCTCCTGTTGCCTATTGTTTTTTGTGCTTGTAGGTTTTGACTATGCGTTTGGTTAAGCAACCACCTTTTACCGTTACAATCTTGGAGGATATTAGTTGAGCTAAAATCTCAATCTTGTTTGTGGTCTAAGTATGGCAGATATCCAGTAGATTGCGCTCAACCAGTTTGAGTTTTTTTGTTTTTTTTTTGCTGTTCTTTGCTTTCTGTGGTTTAAAGCCTATTATGCAAATGTCGACCTTATCAGACTCTTAGGACGTATAGAAATACTTATGTGGGTCTAAAGAAGTTGTCAGAGTTGAAATCCACTCCAATATTCTTAAAATCACTGTTTTCCATCTTAATTCAACTATGTCATAGTCCCCCACATCGTTCTAATCGCGCACTGTATGTAAACAAACCAATAGCTAAAGGGTGTTCTTTTTAGATTAACAGATATAAAGAAGTAATGGGTGATTTTTTAAGAGCTATAGGAAAGTTAAAAAAAAAAACACATAAAATTCAGAAAAATTCATGAAATTTTTATTTGAATCGATAGTACGGTCCTCTAATAATCTAATATTTGAAGATTATTTCATGCAAATGTTGACCGTGTCTGCGCCTCAAATGGTCCATTCGCTTAGTCCAATTTTGGCATACTCTTTCCAACATTTCGGCCGGTATATCATGAATAAATGCTTCAATGTTGTCTTCCAATGCGTCAATTGAAGCGGGCATGTGTGTATAAACATGAGCTTTAACATAGCCCCACAAAAAATAGTCTAAAGGCGTTAAATCGCACGATCTAGGCGGCCAATTGACCGGTCCCGCACGTGAAATAAAATGTTCACCGAACTCACCTCTAAATAAGTCCACCGCACCCGTCTTGTTGAAGCCACATGCAAGTCAAGCTCTTGCATTTTGGGCAAAAAAAAGTTGGATATCATCTGACGTTGTTGAGTAACAGAGGCCCAATTGCTGCGAACGGCGATGAATCGATAATTGATGGTCATCATTAACACTGGCCGATACAGCTGCGATATTTTCTTCACTTCGCACTCTACGTAAGCGGGTTGGTGGTTTAATGTCCAACAATGTAAATTTGGTGTGAAATTTAGTCACAATAGCCCGAATAGCCGCTTCAGGGGGTCGATTAAACTGACCATAAAATGGAAGAAGCGCGCGATGAACTTTCTTAACAGAGCACGCATTTTGATAATAAAATTTTATAATTTGCAAGCGTTGTATAAAAAAAAAAAATAGTCTAAAGGCGTTAAATCGCACGATCTAGGCGGCCAATTGACCGGTCCCGAACGTGAAATAAAATGTTCACCGAACTCACCTCTCAATAAGTCCATTGTTAAGCGTGCTGTGTGGCATGTGGCACCGTCTTGTTGAAACCACATGTCATGCAAGTCAAGCTCTTGCATTTTGGGCAAAAAAAAAGTTGGATATCATCTCACGGTAGCGCTTACCACTCACAGTTACGTTACGATTCGCATCATCTTTGAAGAAGTACGGTCTAATGATGCCACCAGCCCATAAACCGCACCAAACTGTGACCTTTTCTGGATGCATTGGTAGCTCTTACAATGCTTCTGGCTGATCTTCACTCCAAAATCGACAATTCTGCTTATTAACGTACCCATTGAACCAAAAATGAGCTTCGTCGCTGAACACAAGAAGCGCGCGATGAACTTTCTTAACAGAGCACGCATTTTGATAATAAAATTCAATAATTTGCAACCGTTGTTCGTTTGTAAGACGATTCATGGTTAAATTATAGACCAAACTGAAGATGTTTGACAGTGAAACAAAACACGAAACGTGCGTCAGCTGTTTAAACCAGTGTTGCCAAAAAGATAATAGCTAAAAAATCACTCTATAGTTTAATAAAAAAAGGCAAAGCTTCCCTCCGCCAAATTATATAATTTTTCCTAAAATGAATAGTCGTAAATTAACAACTAAAGGGCAAAAGGACTTTTTTTTTATAATCGATTTTTAAACTTAACTGTCAATACACAAATGTATTTTTTTTTTTTGAAAAAAGAAAATAATAATTTTGGAGAAGAGTCTTCTGCGAATAGTTCACATCACAATAAATTATAAAGATTTGAAAAATAACAAAACTTATTTAAACATTTGAAAAATTGTGGTTTAGAAAAACGAAGAAGAATTAGCTGCTTTAAGACAGCCAAACCCGTTAGTGGGTTAATTATTAAACAGAAAGATTTCGTATTAGCTTATCTAGGAAACTTAAACAATTTTAACTAGCAACATTTTTCCAGTGTATGTCTCATACAACTATATTAACTTAAAACATTAATTTAATTTTATTTGGGGTAGGTCATCTAAATATTTTGTATATATGTACATATGTACATATGTATCTACAAATATGTAACATTTAATATAAACATGTTTATCATCTATTTATTGACAAAAGCACATCTACTTAAAATTTCGTGGTCACCCGAATGTACCGACCACAAAAACAATAAATTATAACCAAAGTTTAGCTAAAGGCTAAAGCAAACAAATAAAGCCAACCAACCACTATTTCGTTGTGTTTGAGAATCACTTTCAGTAGTTGGGTTTATCATACTGACTATTATTTGTAAGAAAGGACAATGTACGAATAACTACTCAAATTAAACGTTAAGAAAGAAAAAGGATATTTCAATAAAGAGTGTTTTATTTGAAAATTTTATAAATAAAAAAGAGATCAGGGGTCTAATCACCGCAAACGATATCGAGCAAAATCGATCGAAACTATTTATTTTGGTACCTTGAAACTCGATATCGAATGAAATGTATTAAATTTGAAATAATAGCATTCGACATCGAGTAACTCGACATTACATTTATCGAGTTTTCATTCGATACGCCAGTGTCTATCGTATGCAAAAAAATTCAATAGTTTATTCGATACGACAGTATCGAATGCGGTGATTAGACCCCTGAATTTGCTTTTAAATTCAACCCGAAAGCTCTTTTTCCTTACATAAGCCCCCATACAAATGTCCTTCTGATATAAAACTTTACCATTTATTAAATTTTGGAGCACGATCCATAATTCACTATAAAGCAAATTTTTGAAAGTCTACGATATATCGCGGCTATGATATAATTTCTTTTACAGAAAATCTATTGATATAATTTCTTAATATGCCCGGATGTATTTGCTATTCTATTTCCACAGCTTTTTGAATCTATAGATGACTTTAAGAGCTGAAATTTAGTATATTTAATGTACTGTCTCCGCGAAAGATCGTAACACAGCTAGATTTTATATTTCCGATCTGTGGGCGGAGGGCGTGAGTATTATATGGAACCCACAATAATTATGATAATAATTTCTCATTATCTGCACAACTACAAGAGGGAGACTCTCCAAATTAAATACGGGTTGCTTTTACAATAAAGTGCAACTACCAGCTTAGTTATGATGGTAATAACGTGTGAGAAGGGGTTATCAGTCTCCTTTCTATATCTTCGCCACCACAATAATAAAACTCTTCATTTAATGTCGGCTGCTCCTGGAATAAAATGCAACTTCAAGAAAATCTCATTGGTATAGGAAGGGGATGAAGGGTACCCACATACAAAGTGGTGATTTTAAACATTTTGTTTTGTGTAAAATTGTATTTTTTTTTAATAATTAACTCATTACATGAAATCATTTTAATTTGTATCTTTAATTGTATAACCGGAATTGCTGCTTCAGCGCTGCAAAGAAAAGCAGTTTTTTGTGCGAATTGTGGCTGGGGATAAAACACGGATCTACTGAGAAAATCCGAAACGCAATCCGTCATAGTCCAAACAAGCAAATGCAAATGGATACAATTTACGTATGAGCAAAATACCCAGAGAGGTATACCTACATCAATTCATCTAGTTAAAATAAGCAATCATTGAAAAACGCCCAGAATATTCAATCAGACACGAAACTCTAATTTTTCTCCATGATAATGCTTTTTATTATGTTACACTACAAGTAGAAAACTATTTGAAAAAATAAATGCAAATATTTACTTTAAATTGGCCTTGGTGCCCAGAGTTTTCCCCTTCCAACTAAAATTTGTTTTAATTGATTCAAAACTGCCTGGCTTAACTTTATTCATTTAATACGGAAATTTTCCGCCCTTAAAATTTAAGAAGTTACTCTGGTGAAGAATTCAAGGGGGACACTCTCTATTGAGATGCGAAAGAATATGGGACCAAATCTAGTTCTTTTTAATGCGTTTGCAAATTTGTCTTTCGCATTTTTTTATTTTATTTGAATGTTCGAAGTTAAAATTTTTATTAAATATTTTAATATTTCACAACTGCGAATCTGCGCCATCTTAATTTTTATTAAGAGTGTTGCATCATTTTCAAAAATTTTGCGAAAGTGAAAGAGAGTACCAAATTGGTATTAAGTTTCCGTATCGAAATTTCATTGCCATCGCAATAGAGTGTAGCCATAAAGCTATTGCCAGAAATGTGGAACAAAGCCATAGATATCAATGTCTTAAATGATATTATAATAAAAACCCTAATTAATGAAGTAACAATTTTAACTAAAAAATATTAATACTGTAATTTTACAAAAAAAAAAAAATCAAAAAAAAAAAAAAACGCTGGTCGTGTTCATACCTAACAGTTATTTTTACCTATTTGAAAGTTTATTTGGCCTACGTTTTTACCTTAAATTTTCTCTCAAAATATGGTAGCTTTAACACCATAGATTTCTATACACAGCCGGATTTCTTTTTGTAGAAATAACGGCCATAAGAGAGATATTTTACACTACCTATAATAGTAACAGTTTCTGGCCATTATTCAGACTATTTCTAGGCAATAAACACAGTAACCATCAGCAAAATTTTAATGATTTTCTTATGCTACATTATTATGAAACACGCTTTTTTTATTCCTGTGTTTACACACCTTTTTTTATAATGCCCTGTTTTAAAGTAGCTAAACTACTACTGACATTTAAGGTAAATATTTACTCAAGTTTCTTCCTTCTTCTTATATTTATTTAAACGAGATTTATACGATAAACGATTAACGTTTATGACATTTTCGAATCCATGAGCAAAATGTGTATGTTTGTGTTCGTTCGGTGGCAAAGATTAAAACAAAATTTATAGTATTTATTTGATTTTCTTACCCCGTACTCATTGTTAATTGTGCTCGCATTCATTCCCTTTAAACGCCGGTATAAGATTTGAGAGTAATAAAATTTTTTTTAAAAAGATATTTTAGAAAGTACTTAAGTTTATTGCGATTACGCTTTTAAGTATATTTGCTTGATAAGAAAATGTTATCGAAATTGAATTAAATTAATAGAACGTGATCAATGAGAACACATGGTGTTTTAAAGACTTAAAATAAAATAAAGTTAACTATGAAAAAAAGTTAGTTCTTTTAAAGAACACATTATTCTTCTGAGCTGAAATGATGGGATTTTGATGAAATTAAACAAAGTTTTCTTGTTATACAATTAATTTTTTATAGGCTGTGGGTGAAATAGTGACTGCTTCTCGGAAGAAGTTCTATTTAGGCTTATGGGTTTAGATTTGAGGCAGCAAACAGGAAATTTTTGCGTCTGGGATCCTCAGTATTAGGTACATTCTTACATAAGCAATTCCTGTTATTTTGTCTCCGAATAAGAACCGTTTAAGCTTAATAAATTCCCAAACCTAAGTTTGTAAAATGGTGAAATTGTTTCATTCCCACTTTGTAAAATGGAATTGTCAGTTCCAATACTCCATTCGAGAAATTATATTCTTGTGAAGATCTTAGACGATAAAGCCATGTCTTTCCGTTTGTTTGTCAGCTTGCAATAGAATAAAGGTTAAGGTATTCTGCTAAGCCCAATTCAAAATATTGAGTTTAAAATTTGTAGTAAGCTAGATTAACCCGGTGCGCTTCGCTACACTGCTGTAACCACTTCTTCAGTTGAGAGATATTTGATATATGCATCCTATGGGAGGTATTCCCCCCCTGCGCCTACCCGCTTTATTTTTATTTTCAAAAGTGGAGTATACCATAAGAGTGACTTCAACAAAGTTTGAACATTCTTACTATAACAGTTCTTAAGATATGCGATATTAAACATTGGCGTCCTATGGGGGGTAACACTTCCCCCGCTGCTATTTTTTTCAATTTTGTGGCTCAGAAGATCCTACTACCAAAAGTTCAACAAAATGCGTGCAGCGGCTCTTATTAATATTTCTATCTATGAGGGGTACTGCTCCTCCTCTATCTACCCCGCCCATTTCTATATTGAAATTTATAGTTTACCATAATAGTAGCTTTAACTACGTTTGAAGACTCTCCCTTTAATAGTTCTTAAGTTAAGCGATATTTAATATATGCCTCCTATGGGAGGTATTTCCCCCCTGCGCCTATCCGCTTTATTTTTATTTTCAAAAGTGTAGTATACCATAAGAGTGACTTCTACAAAGTTTGAACATTCTCACTACAACAGTTCTTAAGATATGCGATATTAAATATTGGTGTCCTATGAGGGGAGCCATTTCCCCCGCTGCTATTTTATTTCAATTTTAGGGCTCAGAAGTTCCTACTACCAAAAGTTCAACAAAATGCGTGCAGTGGCTCTTAAGATATGCGATATTTAATATTGGCATCAAATGGGGGTACCAATTCCCCTGCTCCTATCGAAAAAATAAGTAGACTATTTTATTTTTAGGGCTCACGTGATGTTACTGTAAAATCGGTTCAGTAGTTTAGGAGTCTATAAGTCAACAAACAATCAAACATACAAACATTTTTCATTTTTATATATATAGAAGATAATGACCGAGTAGTTAAATATCCAACCCTGCGGCCACACGTTCAAGTTGTTCTTGATAGTCTTTTACATATACTGCTTGTCAAAATTTACATAAATTGAAAGCTGTGACGTAGGCTGCACTCAATTTGTAAGCAATTTACTTCCAAGATGTCAACAACAACAGAGACAAACTTGTACTCAGCTGTTAAATTGAAAGTAAATTGACAAACAAATGGAAAGGTGAAACTGAAAGCCATCTCGTGGTCAATTTAAAAAGTGTGAGTGTGTTAGTAAAAAACTGAGAGTGTATTGCAAATTGAAAGGAATTGAAAGGCAAAACTTGATAGTGTGACCACCAAGTAATGAATGTCGTGGAGAACCAAGTCGCAAATTTATTGTAAACATACATAATGTGTAGCTTCATATGTGGAAGGGTGTGTCATTTATTCTACAATTCTATACTGCCTTTATTGGTGCCAGAATAGATCAAATTTTTTGCGGTACGTACACTGACGACCCTTGTGCACAGAAAAAATCATTAATCAAAAATAAAATCAGTTTTAATTTGAAATTTAATCAAGTAAACTAAACGTTTAATCAAGTGAATTAAAGGTTTTATCAAGTAATTAAACGTTAAATTGATACTATTCAAATTTTTACTGGTGCAAATTTAATTAATTTTTTAATTAATATCAAAAGTTTGTTAATTGAAAATAATTTTTATTTTTTTTTTGTATATTACTTTCTGTATATACTTAGTGTTTCTCATAAATAGCAGGGCATCCCAGCAAAAACTTTACTTACCTGGTAAGTTAGCAAATAATATTGGAGAAAATAAACACTACTTATTTTTCGGCTGAATAACTACTTATTTTTGTTCGAGGTGTCCAAAGAATTCAGTACTTACAAAATACACTAACTAGAAGTCAAAAAATACCTAGTTAATATTTAACTACTAGTAAGTTGAATTGTAAGTACTTACAATAAACTTACCAGAAGCCAAAAAAATCACTAGTTAATAGACCTAATAAGTAGTTATTGAGTACGTTGCCAGTAAGCAAATATTCAGTGGTGAAAATAACAGAAGTAATAAGTAGTTGCTGAGGTCATTACTAGTAAGTACTTATTGAAGTTTTCAGAATAATGACAATTGCAATGACAACTACTTACCAGGTAATGTATTAAATAACTACCACCTATTACTAAAAATCAAAAAGTTTTTCCTGGGATGGTCTAACTGGTTTTCCTGACATAGCTCGGAAGAGCCTTTAACTATGTGATATTAACATTTGGCATATCGCTTCATTACATGCCATTGGAAACTTGTGTCCTAACTCTTTGGTATAATTGTAATACATATCTAAAAAATTTAACAGTTTTAACATTATTTTATCCAAATAATATCAAAATAAAATAAACATAAAAACCAGAAAACCCATACTTACCACTTCTGCTACTGTTCCCACTTTCCTTAAACCGATGACAAAAAAAAAAAAAGGTATTAATGCCACGACAAGCTCGTCTTTTCCTTAAACATTCATCAAAATTTGCAATTCTTATATTTTTAAGTTTTATTATCATGCTACAAGCGTTAAGATTAAACTTAATACAACTAACTTAAACGTAAAGAAAAAACTTGCAACTTAAAGGCGCTATGAAAAAGGTAAATGCAGCAGCAGTAAACAGGAAAAAAGAACAAATAAATCCAAGACCCTTAAATATTATTATGCGAATACTACGTACAGATAAAACTTACGTTTTTAAAACGTTTGGGGGAAAAAATAAACAAAACTAAAACACGTCATATGCACGTTAAAATACAAATGCAACGATGATCGTAAAAATTACTGAAATGAAGGGAAAATACTCATACCAAACGAAAAAAATGCAAAAAAAAAAAAAAAAATTGCCAACCAAGGATATTTTTTACGATGCTACAGTCTGGCAAGCATTAGTTTAAGAAAAAGAATAAGGAAAACAAAAGTGCACAATGGGAAGGAATAGAGAGACTGCATGGTTAACAAAAAGTAGATAGGAATTAAAAGAATTTTAAATACAACTTTGAAAAGGGGACTCCTTGTTATAATTTTTACTTTAAAGCTCTTTCTTCTGAAAAAGCTCTTTTCATTTAACAGGAATTAAGAAAAGTGTGAAATCAAATTTTGGTCTTTTCGAAGTACTGTTCAGGTGGCGTTTAAAACACAGCCGAGCTACTTTGTTGTTACTTAGAGACAGAGAAAGGTCAAAAGTTGCTTATGTTTTTGACGTATTGACCAAATTGTTG
Organism: Pollenia angustigena; assembly: GCA_930367215.1. Classification (NCBI taxonomy): domain Eukaryota; kingdom Metazoa; phylum Arthropoda; class Insecta; order Diptera; family Polleniidae; genus Pollenia; species Pollenia angustigena. Next base: position 51,189,657 of record OV884056.1, on the reverse strand, counting down.
TACTTGTTGTAATACCGCCACCATCAGATATACTAATTCGCGTTAAGAAGTTTTCTTTAAATCAGATATAGGAAAATTCAGGGCGCCGCATTTTCTGTTTTATTACATACGTGTGCACAAACATTGTAGAGAATTAAACAACAATAACAACAACATATGTAACATATATACATCGCATAAAATCGCGAAATGTTATAGTATAGGTTGCCTAACGTTGCTTAAAATGTGGTTCTAATTTAGTATCTTAAATTGGTCAATTTATGAAATTAGCTAAGCAGTGGTTTAGCAGAATATAATAATTGTCAAATTGTGTCTAGTTCTCCTTAGAAGTTTGGAATTCAAATCCAGCATAATCGGTTCAATAGGAAAAGATGAAAACAACCACTCTAAAAAAATATTTGTAACAAAAACTGACATAAATAAGTAGCGGAATGGACCGATTGTTATAAAATTTTGCACAAACTCGTTTTAAAGTACTAGAAATCATACTACTAAATTTCGTGAAGATCGGTCTGTAATTTGCCATTGGCCCCATAATCACCTTTTTCGCTGAAAACGCTTAAGAATGCAAATAATGATATTGTCAAACAATTTCCTCTGTCATAGTTTCATTGAACGTAAAATCACACAGTCAAATTTCGTTAAGAAAGGGGCATAATTTAACATAGACAACTTAGGGCTGCTATAGACTTATAGGACTAGAAATCACACTGCCGAATCGCACTATTGGAACAGGCTTTAGTTGGCCTAAAACTACAATGAATTATCTTTTAGTTCAGTTTTAATAAAAATTGGTTAATAAGACCACTTCTGAAATTTTCTTACTGTCAGCGGAGTGTTTTAAAGATTCAGCCCAGCCAAATTAAAACTGTTGTAGCAGATCTGGAATCGACACACAAATTTTAACTCGAACAATCCCTAACCCATAGTGCATTTTTCCTCACCTCTCATTTTCAATAGAATGGCAATGTTTGATTGTTGTTAACGTCAAAGTGTTAACGGCTCAAAATACCAACACGAAGAAAAGTCACGGCATAACAACTAACAAAAATGAACTTTATATGAGTTACGATTTTACGACCTTTTTTCGCAACAAAAATTCTTGAAACGACGTAAAATAATAAAATAAAAACAAAAGCCAAACTTTGGTGAGAGTTGGCAAGACAAAAGGTGGCGCACCATTGACTTGAGGAGCGGCCATCAAATATGAACTGCATGTATTCAAACTAAATCGATGGCAATTTTAGTTAAGACTAAACTACAATTTATTACTAGTAGTTCTTTCTTAGCGTAATGTTTATTGAGATTCGTCACAATATCTTTCATTTATTTTTTTCTTTCTGTTTTTGAATATGTCTAACTTGTCCTTACGAACTAATAAAATAAATACCCCTCTTATTTTGTGGATTCGAGAGAGAATCAGTCACGTTTGTCATTTTTTACGCCATTAGTAATTTTTATAATCAGAACGTTTTTTTCAAAAGTTATCAGTTTTTCGAAGTGACGATGGAAAGGATAGTTTGTAACTCCAAAATAATTTAATACATTTTTAAAATCATAAATAGTTTTCATTAAATTAATATTAAATCAACACTGGGTACTTAATGATTTTAATAAAACTTAAATTTGGTCCTTCCCATGGTACTGCAAACCAAACGCTGAATCAAATTTCTTAAGTCATAGACAGGAAAAAAATAAACAGACCAAGAAAAAGAAGCAACATTTTTTTTCCAGATAAACAAAATATTAAGAATAAAGTAAACCTCAAAAAATTATAACTTTGTTAATAAATAGGGTGTTCCGGTAGGCTCGTTGGTAGCGAGCTAGACAATCAGTCTTGCCTGTTCGATTCCCGGTGGAAACTCTGGTCTGTGTCACTCCAACGGGCTGAAGTAACTTTTGCTCGAATAATTAAGTTAGCATATAATATGAAACTGTATTTGTTACTCTTAATAACACTGGTTTACAGCCAAAAAATACCAAGAACACCACATGCCTAGATAAGTTAATTGGGACCTCCTGAACACGAAAATTGCTGTAATTTGTTTTCCTAAGTACCGTTTTTTAGATAACGGTACTTTTGTGTTTTTCGGTGTATGGCCCCACTCAAACCATTGTGGAGCCCAACCAAAAAGTCCGATCGATATGCTAAAAATTTCTATCTGTTAAGAAATGGCTGAGTAATGGCACCTCAAAGTTCAAAAAATACTTTAAAACTGATGGATTCAAAAAACACGGAATTTTATATGAGATGAAAATATTGTCGTTCCACAAAATCCTTAATAAAAACTTTATTTTTCATCCGATTTTTTTTCAAATTACGCTTAAAATGTTGGTAATTAAATATACTATTTGATTAAGAAATAAAACATTCCAGATATTTAATATAACGTAGTAAAAAAACGAAATAAAAATGAAAAATTTTGAAAAAAACGTAAAAAAATAGGCAAATTTCGAACTTTGAGGTGCCATAACTCAGCATATCGACGGAAAAGGCATTCGATTATCTTTCCAACGATGTGCCACGTGATCGGACTTTTCGGTTGGGCTCCACAAGGGTTGAAGTGGGACCCTACACCGAAAAACACAAAAGTACCGTTATCTAAAAAACGGTACTTAGGAAAAAAAATTACAGCAGTTTTCGTGTTCAGGAGGTACCAATTAACTTATCTAGGCATGTGGAGTTCTTGGTACTTTCCCAAATTAAAAATTTGTAAAGCAGTGTAATAAAATAAATAAGCTAATAACGGTTTGGCATGTTTACACTCCTTTTTGGACCTTTTAGCAACAATTGTAAAAAATTAACCTTTAAAAACATTATTCATTATGGAAATTTCTTACATTTAAATTTTGAGCTTTGGTGTAGCCAGAGAGTAGACTTATATTTGTGGATCATTTAACCCAATCTATCCTTATTTAAGGATACTTTTTTGCCCAGTAAAGGGGTAAAAAGACCCGTTTGTGTAGTATTAGAATGTTAAAATGTAAGTAGGTAAATATCGTAAGTTCAATATTGATTTGGCGCATATGCCAAGTAGTCGTAGTGGATAAAAACGACAATAAAGATTTATATGAAGTTTTCTAAAAATATACCCGATAGAATTTTATTGTATTTTCACCACTCTTCTGAATTAGTTATGTTTTAAATTTTTGTGTACGCTCAGGAACGAACTTAGAAGCTTAAAGTATTTTATTGAAAGTGAAAGTTATTGTTTTGTGCTGGATACGCCACTTTTCTAAATTAAAAAAGTAGCTTTTTGTGCTGCGTACAAAAGGATGACAGAAACAAAACTTAAAATAACTCGACAATTTAAAAAATTCACCTGAATTTTTAAAAAATAACTGGACAATTAAAAAAAAATATACTTTGACTCTTATTATAGTTCGAAAAGTAAAATTTTTTTAAATCTACAAAAAAAGTATGAATTAAAATTCAGTCTTACGTTATTATATCTCGCCACCTAAAATCCAAAAGGCCATAAGTGAGAAAAAAATTAAAAGTTGGCTTTTTGATTGATCATGATGAATTTTGGTTAATAAGATTACGGCCTGGTGGATGTAAGCAAAAGTGTTTGGAAATTTTTTAAACTATTTTCCAAATTAAGTATCATTTGTATTTTAGCTGTTATAACGTGGAAGTTATTTTTCAACTGGGCAAATTGTATTTTAGCTGGTAACTGGACTAGACCAAAAAAAAAATGGACAACCCAGGCCATTCCAGGCCGTCTGGCAAACCTATGAGTACATATACTTACTGCTGTGTATTGAGTAGTTGACATTTTATTTTGCTTTTACTAATTTTTTTTTCTTACGGCAATGAGCGAAGGTTAAGGCTCACTTGGGTCCTCATAGCGATCCCTTTGTCAAACCCCTAGCCAGTTACAAAAGTCAGAAAGTATCAACCAGATTATACCCCAGACATCACTACTGCCTTAAACTACGCCGACTCCCTGCAAAACAGAGAGATCGAATTCAGTCCTACTTTAGACAGATATATCTTCCAAACATAGCAATTCCGGTCTCTCAAAATGCCTGCAATGAATCGAAGCAAGAGTAAAATTTATTTTTCTGCTGTCACTTTCACTTTGTTTTGATTTCGCTTTAAATACTTGTTTTTCTTATGGCAATGAAGCAAGAAAGAGTGAAATTTATTTTGTACGTGTGCGTGAGGTATTTGCAGCATTCGCCAAACCGTGGCGCGTAGAGCAAAATACTAAATAAATTTAAAAAAAAGTTGATGTAAAGCAACATTAATGCTTAATATCTCAGAGACGAAAACGGTCAGTAGGTCAAACCAATAATGAGCAGACGATATATATATCCACGAAGCATATTCAGGGATGTGCTGGTGGAAATCGAAAACGTAAAACGCAAGAATTTGGAAAAAGTTTTAAATACACTTTGAATCTAACTTTTATAATTTTTGTTATAAAATTCTGTTAAATAGAGAAATATTTGTCATACAATTCTTTTACTACAGAAATATAATTAAAAACGATTTTTATGCCCCTATTGCGGTTCTCCACTCAACTCAGTTTGGTCGTGTTGGAGTCAACCCAACTTATGCACAACCAAACTCATTTTAGGTATTGTGATACACAACTGTTTTTAGTTGAGTTTGCTTTAAAGTTGCCAACTTAAAATATCGATTTGCCAACTTTAAATATAACGTTTGACAAGTGAAAATTTTATAAAATTAAATAATTTTTTAAACTAAAAGTATTTCTAATTGTTGTGTTGAATAAAAAGTATTTATAATTGATATTAGTGTCAATTTATTTATGTTGATGAAAAAGAAAACTCTTGTATGAATGCTCTACATACAAGAAGACAAATTCGTGATTAGTCCAACCCTCTTGAACTTTCCAGTACCAAGTAAGAATTCCTAATAAGTAACGAAACTTTCTTGTGCCGGATGAGTTCCTCTTCTGGTTGGGGTAGCTGTTGGCGAATCTTCTGGCTGTATTATTGGTTAAACTGACTCAGTAAAATTGTCACTTGATGGTGGAATATTTTCAACACCAAATACTTGGCCGGACTTGCAATACAAGAGCTGCGAAACAATATCCTTAAGGCTATTTAATAAAACTTCTTGTGATAGCCCTCCCCCGTCGCTTGAGTGTTTCTTTTATTTTTTGGCAAGTTTTTTCTTTATACTTGCCTTGTAGTGTATCCAAACCTGTGCCAAGAATATTATAATTAGATTAAGAAGATTATTAGTGTTTAAAAGAAGTTTTTTTCGTGGTCCCAAATTATTTAACTCCACTATAAACTCTTCCCATAACTGCTTACATGAATTTTTCATCATACCAAACTGGTGTTTTCCGCGAACAATTTCTAAGTTTCTCTTGACGAGACGCTCAAATTGAGCTTTCGTTTTTATTTTCAAACTAATAAAAGTTTTTTAAAAAACCGAAATAGTTCTTACAAAAATTTATACATACGATTTCTCCATTTTGTTTTCGAGTTTCACCGAAATTAAATAAAATAAACTTTAACTGTCAATAACACAACTACTTTTTAGCAGTTGTGTGTATTTAACATTTTTGTCGACCAAACTTTTACAAAGTTGAAAACGGCAATACCACGAAACAAACAGATACACAACTGAATAGCCAACTGCCAGTTTAGTTGAGAATGGCAATGTGAATTTATCAAAGACAACCAAACTGTTACAAAAGTGGAGAACCGCAAAAGGGGCATTAAATTCTTGCGTTTTACGTTTACGATTTTCAGCACACCCCTGATTATTTATTTTTGTCATTCGTCGGATACATAAAAATAACTTATTACAATCCTAGGAAATGTTCACTGTTAAGAGTAATGAATTCTGGAATTCATATTACATTCTAATATTACATTCTCTATTCCTATTGTCAACATTTTCCGGCTGGGTAGTTGTTGCATTTCACACGTTGCAATTTTAAGGGAAAATGTTTTGCTTTGTTCTGCGAGAGTTTCGATTCTAGTTGATCTTCTATGTTTCTGAATGCTTATAAAAAATTTCTTTCTTTTTCTGTGGATTTCTTAATAGAAATAAAACTACATTTGTATCTTTTTTTTTTTTATTAAAAACCATTTCACATTTATTATTTTAATTATTTTTTTTTCTTCATGTTTCATTTTTACATTATTTTTTTTTTTGTAGTTTTTATTTTTATTTCATAACTTTATGGTTTGCTGTTGTTTTTTAATACACATTTAATAAATTATTAAATTAATGTTTATATTTTTATTGGTTTGACATTGAGTTTATTTGTTTTACAGCTATAGAACACTTTTTATTCTTATTTTGGTCTAATGAAAAATATTTAAATTAATTAAAGCTACAAATAACAAGTATTACAAGTTTTAAGACAAATATCGTTTATTATTTTTTTTTTTTATTAATAATTGTTTTATTTATATACTAAATTTTTCTATGACATTTATAATGTATGCTCATGTTAACTATTTAAATTACAAATTTTACAAACATTTTAATAAAAAAAAAATACTCTAAATTTTAATTTAATTTGCAATAGGAAACTAAATAACAGCCAAAAATTTTATATGGATAAAGCATAACAGTTGGTTTTTTGTAATCTAAATGTGATTATGGAAAATTTTGAATGAATTTTAAACCTGAAAACACAAAACTAATCTGTTTTTACTTTTTTTAAAATCGCAACTTTTACTTACTTTGCTAAAAGTATAATGCTGAATAATTCTTAATGGTTTTATTTTACTCAATCTCCATATTTTAATCACATAGTTTTCTCTTTTTTGTGATTTTCATGTAATTTAGTCAGATGTGGTTAAGTTTACGGCCTACTCTTATAGCGCCCCTAACACCGAGAGAAACGACGCTTATCTATGTCCCCATATGCAAACATTTTACCTAAAAGTGACAATTCTACTAAGTGTGTGTAAGGTCCGGGGCAAAAACTTGCCCCTTACATATATTTTTTAGATCTACCTTCCGCGTTTTGGAGTTAAACAAATACCGATATTTGCTTTCCACAAGCCCTTAGTAAGTGGGTAATTCCATGTCAAAACGACCAAGAGTGGGACACGACCCCTTTTGGTCACACGCACATTTGACCCATCTAGGAGCATCCTACGCGCTGTACCATAAAAATATTGCGGTTTAATAAAATTCTTTTATTTGGCCTCTGCAGCGCGTAGGATGCTGGTCCGTTTTTAGCAAATAGCACAGTGCACTTATTGCTCAAAATTACAATATTAAAATTCTATTTTAATCAACATTTTTTCATTTTTCGAATTTATACTATGAGCTAAATTTCAGTTATGTATTTTATAAAGCTTTTTTGTAATAGTTCTATTCCTTCAATTTTTCAGAAATGACTTTATACTATTACAAAAAGCTCATAGAATAAATTCGAAAAATGAAAAAATGTTGAATGTAATATAAAGTAACCTTCGGATGGATATAATTCCCAGTTTCTAATTCTATTTTAAGATCATTTTTGTAAAGGTTGCGCAAGAAAAAAAATCATATCTTTAAAAATAAGAAAAAAACACCTCCTTCAAAGTTTCAGGATGTTTAAAGAACAGTTTGAGGTATTTTCTAAAAAAAGTCAGCCAAATAAAAAAATAGGTTTTTGACTTTGTCCGTTTTTAAAATTTCATATTTTGCAGATATTAAATTTTTAAAAAAAAATTTTCTTTTTTCAATATTTGGTTTTTAGCTCCAAGTATTCTCTTTAAAATGACATTAAAATCATTTTCGTATGTCAAGTAGTGAGAAATTTCTCACCAAATTTCATTAAAATCGGAAGCAATCGTGTTTCATTCTTGGTCGTTTTGACATGGAATTACCCAAGTGACTTTAAAAGGCCTGGACGAGACTTCTAAAGCCTTCGAGAGCGAAATGACAAATGAAGGGTGCCCCTTTAAATTACATTTGTGCAACCCTTAGGGAACAAAATTTTTTAGAGCGCACATTAGGAAAATTTTCTTTAATATATTTTGAAAGAATGATAACCAACATTTCAATCTGAACAGAAAAGCCGGAAGCTCAAGTACCAAGTTTAATACCCGAAAAAGCTTATAGTCTTTGCAGTTACTATAATCCCCAAGAGTAAAATGGAGGGCTAACCTTTAAAAACCCCATATTTTTTTTAGGCGCGTCAATGGTGCAGTCTAAAAACTCCGATAGTTCTAAGAACATCTATAACTTTTCAACAAAGCAGAATCTCAGTTTGTAGATAAAAGTAGCTGGAACTGTTAATGGTTATAGACGATCTTTAAACCAACATCGGGGTTGCAACACTTGTGGCGGAACATAGACTTTAATAAACAGTTATTTACAAGGTTTAAAAACGGCAGTCGAAACCAACAATTGTCGGACAAAAAACGAAAATTTGTATACAACTGTTCGCTTTTCGAGTTGGTTTGATAGCGACTGTTTACATTTAATGAATCAGAATATAAGCAACAGTTTTTTTTTTGCCAATGACTTGCCTGACTAAAGACAACTATTGCTGAGGTTACCATCCGTTCTGTTATACACGGAACAGTAGGTACTGCAGAAAACCTCAAATTTCAAAATGTCTTGTTCTCCGGTTGAGCTTTTAATCAGAATCATTTGCGCCGAATTTTATCAAGATATGTGATATTTTTTTTATAATGATTTATTTATATTTTATAATCACCCTTATCGTGTTTGGCGTATTTAAAATACGCCTACGACTGTTTGGTAAAAGATTAAAGGAAATAAATTCACGTTCTCTTTAATCTATTACCAAACAGTCGTAGGCGTATTTTAAATACCCCAAACATGATATGGGTGAAAAAAGGAGAGTGAAAGCAATTGCGGTAGTGTTATTTGTTTAGAAGCAATAGTCAAATTCATACTGATTCCCATAAAATTTAAAAGCATAAGTTTAAATGAAACATATTAAGCCCAAGTTTTAGATAAATGCCAACATCATGTTAAGGTTTGACTCTATGGTAGCAGAACACTTGCAACGGAACTAGGTAAAATCATAAAACGATTCTTACCATTTTTAATAGGCTTCCTTTTTGTGCCTATAGATGCAAATTTTTATCCATTTTTTTACATTTCAACTGCTTCAGAACAAATGCAAAATACTCATTCCAGCATTATGCGTCACTGGTCAACGCTTTTAAAAGTTATGATTTATTATATTGCACCAATAACAGACCTGGGGATATCGATTCCTTTTTGAAATTCTATAATTACATGTACTTGGAATTGAAAAATTTGAATTAACACATTTTCAAGTGATTAAAACCTAATAAAAAAAAAATCAAAAATAACAAGCGATTGATATAAAAAATATCTTGAAATATTTCAACTACGAGTAAATTGAATTTTCAAAGTAGCTGAACTGACTCGGTATTTAATTATACGTAATTCTTTGTTGCTTTATAAAAATTTTTTGCATGTAGTTGGTAATAAGACTATATTGATAACAATTACTTGTTATGTGTATTTAATATTTATTAAAAATGTAAAGGGTGGTCCAAGCATAATACACGATGTTAATTGTGAGTCGCAAATTTCTTTGGTTTAGTGTTTGACTAATAAAACCATGGAGAGGTTCACAATTGAGCAGCGCGTTAAGATTGTTGAAGCGTTTAACGAAAATGGACGTTTAAATTAAAATGCATTTCGTACACTTCGTGATTTTTTTGGTCAGCATAATAGACCAAATGTGTCCACAATTGAGAGAATTTTGCGCAAATTTCAGTAAACCGGGTCTGCAGGTAATGTGAAAATACCGGAGGGGTGGGGGGTAACTCTCTATTGCAATGCGAAAGAAAATGGTAGCAAATATTGAGATTGGTACTCTTTAGTGCGTTTGCGCATTTGTCTTTCGCATCTTTTTATTTTTTTTTTTCTTTTCGTAAATTATCTCTATTTATTTTATTTTAATTTTCCAATTTTAATCTTTTTTACATATTTTGATATTTTATTACTGTCAAAATATGCGCCATCTTTAATTTTTATTGCCAGTACTGCTTCATTTTCAAAAAATTTTGCGAAAGTGATAGACAGTACCAAGTTGGAATTTAGCTTTCGCATCGTAATTGAATTCGCATCGCAATAGAGAGTAGCCCACCTGTTCGGTGCGGCTTATGGGCTGCCGGCTTTGTTGGGCTGTTCTTTTTTCGAAATTGACGCCGCTGTACAACCAACGAAACAAAGGCTCTTTTGTGCGAGAAAATCAATGGCCGTGTTATCTCACGTCATGGCGATGTAAATTGGCCGCCACGATCATAAGATTTGACACCGTTGGACTTCTTTCTTTGAGGAAATTTGAAAGATAAAGTGTACGTCAAACCACTAAGAACAATTCAAAAGCTAAAGGATGAGCTAATTCGGAACACTCACGACATTAAGGCCCTAAATTTTTAAAACGCAACGCCAAAAATTATATTGAAAGCAAAAACAAAATCGAAAATATTTCATAATTTTGTTGTTGTTTTCTATAGAAATGTTTATTGAATTTTTAAATTTTAAACGCTGCATATCTTGTGGCGTTGATAATTTTAAAACGCAATATGTATTTCTGTAGAAAGCAACAACAAAATTTGACAAATTTTTGACATTGTTTTTGCTTTCAATGTTATTTTTGACATTGCGTTGCGTTTTACAAAATTAGGGGCTTAAGCTCGATTATGCCACAGACTCATTGAACATATGGACCATCGGATAGAGGTATATTATTTTATTTTAGATATTTTGTTTCACACATAATTGTCATAGATCCTTCTATAATAAAAAAAAAACATTAAGATAAAGCTACGTTCACAATCAAAAAAACAATTTCGTTTTTTCTTTTTTCTTTCCAAAGTATTTCATATATTTTCTTTTCATTTTTAGAACAAAAATGTAACTAAAATATTTTTAAAAATGTAACTAAAGTTGAGTCAATTAAAACTTATTTTTTTATTTTTTTTTTAAATTTCTTTATTAATGCAATCTATCTTTTTTGATATTAAACATTAGATTTGAGTTATATACATATATATTTTTTTAAATGGCTATGATCCAGTGATCATACCATAATGATAAGAAGTTTTTGCCGTGGTTATGTAAAGAGTTGTGTATGTATCTGCATTTTAAAAGATAATAGTTTTCATCGCATTAAGTCTTGAGGAGCCCTGCGCCTTAATCTTACAAATGTTGTGCTATTTCTCATGAGGTTTGATGCAAACGGGTTTGGATGTTGTTAATGGTAGGTATTTTGAGATCTTTGTGGAGTGGATTATTTGTTACATACCATGGTGCGTCAACAATTCTTTGAATTGTTTTTGATTGAAAACGTTGGAGAATTTCAATGTTTGAGGTGGAGGCGGTGCCCCACAACTGAATGCCATAGGTCCAAATAGGTTTCAGAATACATTTATATATTGTTAGCTTGTTTTCAAAAGAGAGTCGGGAATCAATGAGAAACCCGAATTTTCTTAGTTGGATATCTAAAGCTTTACGTTTAGTTTGAATGTGTTTTTTCCACGTTAACTTTTTATCTAGGTGTATACCAAGATATTTCGCCTCGTCCTTTTGGGGTATTTCAGTGTCATTTAATTTGATAGGATGGCATGTTTGACGATTTAATGAAAATGTAACCTGCACAGATTTCGACCAAGTTTTTAGCCATGATGCTATATCATTTAGGCATTTTTGAAGAATTAATAATGCGTTTTCGTGGTTTTTGTCTACAGCTAATGCAGCTGTATAATCTGCAAAAGTCCCAATGATGACACCTTCAGACTGGGGAAGGTCGAAAATGAAAAGTAGGTAAAGTGTTGGTCCCATACCTTGGGGAACTCCTGCAGATATTGTATTTAAATCGCTTATATTACCTTCTTCTTTAACAAAAACTAAGCGGTTTTGTAGGTAGGCTTGGGATATGTCTAGAAACACTGCTGTGCAGCACTGTTTTTTCTCAAATGTTTCATGAATAGTTTCAACTAAACGATGAACTTGTTCTGTGGTTCCGTGTTGTTTTCGAAATCCAAATTGGTGTGTTGGTATACGACTTTTTGATTCAATAATGGGTGTCATTCGTTTAAGAAATAAAGACTCGAGAACCTTCGAAAAAAGGGGCAGCAAACTTATTGGACGATATGAAGTAAGTTGCTCGGCTGGCTTTCCAGGTTTCTGTATCATTGTTATTTGTGCAACTTTCCATTGGATTGGTACGAAGCAGTGAGTTATGCAAGCATTGTATATAAATAAAGGTTAATAGCGTTATACCTTTTTCTGGCAGTTCTTTTAATGCCTTTGCTGTGACTAAATCATATCCTGGAGCTTTATTTATTTTTAATTTGCTAATAATGTTATAAACTTCAGACTTTGTAAATTTTTTTTATGTGTAAATCGAGTTGGTGGGTTTCATTTAAAAAATTTTTTATTTGATCGAGATCTTCATCATTATTTTCTACCTTGTTTGGAGTAAATACTTCTTTCAAGTAATTGGCAAATGTGTTTGCCTTATCCTTGCTCTTAGTTGCTCTTAGTCCAGCTATTGTCAGTCTTGCCAACTGGATGATTTACTTTATGCTGCTTTATTAGTTATTTTCCATAACGAAACATCTGTAGATTTTGTACAATCCAAATTTTGCATTTCTATTTCAAATTTGTTATCTTTTTCTATCTTTAGTAGCGTTTTGAGTTCTGCAGTTATTTTATTTAAAATGGCTTTATTACCTGGAGATTTTGTTGTTTGCCAACGCTTTCTAGCTTTACGTTTTTTTGATATTTTATTTCGAATTTCGATCGAACACTTGGGAATGTTCGCGTAGCTATACTGAGGAGTGGAATTCCATGCAGATTGTTGTATTGTATTTACAAGATGTTCTACAGCATCTGTAATGTCCTCATAGCTTTTAAGTGGAAGTTGTGTGACTAAATTTTTACTTATAAGGAAACGATTTCGACTCCAATCAGTTTTTTTGGTGTAGAGCTTACATGATTGCTCAATGTTGCTAAATTTATGTTTTATAGGCAATATTACCGGGGAATGATCTGATGATAAGTCAAGGCATGATTCGCATGTGTGATATTTGGGTGGCATTCCTTTTGATACACAGAAATCGATAACGTCAGGGATCTTGTTCAGGTCTGTGGGCCAGTATGTGGGTGTATTAGGAAATGTAACATTTAAGCTAAGATCTTTAATCGCGGAATATAGTTGTCTACCTTTGGTTGTTATTAATCTAGATCCCCAGATTGTATGTTTTGCATTGTAGTCACCACATGCTAAGAACCTGTTTCCTAACTTTTTGAAAAATTCCTTATAAGTACCCTTTTTGATGTTGTGTTTAGGGGGGCTGTAAACAGACGATATGGTCACTGGACCATGAACTAAAACTTCAGCAACAATTTGTATGAAATTGTTTCTAACGTTTAAAATAATTTTATTTAGTTTTGAATGAAAATTTTAACAAAATGTTTACAAAAATAAAAATAAATGCAAAATATTGTTGTGGATAAAATTTGCGAACAGTTTATTGATGCAAAATATTATTATGAACACCAAGTGAAAATGTTTTTTTGATTGTGAACGAAACTTAATTCTCTGAAGACTTTTTGTTTTTTTTACAATTAACATTGTGAGTTTTGGTTGGAACACCCCTTAATTGATTTTACAGTTAGATCTTATCCATTACAGGTTTTTTTGCTGGCAACTTAAATGCAATTGAGTTCCCCAAGTCTGTCCAACTTCTTTTTTTTATTTGTTTTTTTTTTTTGCAAAAGCTCAATTTTTGTCAAATAAAAAAACTTTTTAAATATTTTAATTTAGCAAAGATTCTATGCATTTTATTTGTTTTTTTTTTTAGCAAAATTACATTTAAGAATTTGTTTTTGTAATTTTAATGTATTAAATAGTTTTAGGACATTATTTAATACAACTCACTATTGTTTTTTTTAATGTGTATTAAATATTTAATAATTTTTTTACAAACTAACTTTTTTTTGACTACATTTTACACATTTATAACAAATTTTTTGTTTGTTTTCTTTTACATAATTTGGGCAATTTGCATAATGTAAATTTTTTGAATTTTAATGGATTTTCAAATTGTTCAAATATAATTCTCTTTAAGAGAGCGAGGAAAAAACTTTAAGTTAAGAGCTTTTTAAAGTGCCATTTTCCATTTTAAACGATTCTAAGTCCACTTAGCAAAGCTCAAATTAGACGTGACATAAACATAATGCCACAGCCGTAACGGCGAATTTAGAAACTTTAATTCAATTGGTTTGTATGGTATGCTTATGTCGTTTTGGTAATACAGAGGTGATGGTAAAACGGTTTTGTTATGATTATGTCACGTCTAATTGGATCTAAGCATCGGTTTTCAAAACTCCATTTATATCTAAAGAAGGAGTTTAAATTTGTTCCTTGATTATTGTTAGTATTTCTCTAAAATAGAATCATAAAAAGAGATTTTTAAAGTAAAAAAGCAGAGTTTCATATTTTTTTTTTAACAGAGATCGCTTTTTTAATTTTTCAAATAACAGAATCGTTATCCATAAATTTATGGAACTTTTAATTCTACCAATTAAACGTGTTTTAATTAATTAGTATTTTTTAATTGAGATCGTACATATACACATATTTTTTTAATTCTATTTAAATATACTTCAATTACTACTTTTTCAACTAAAAATAAAACTAATTAATGACTTTAGAAAAAATTTTGTGTTTTCTTAATTGCAACTACTTTTGCTCTCTACTGTATAAATATATAATTAAAGTTGTGTAGACTTTTTTATTATTTAAAATTCAATTTTTTATAGTATTTATTTATTAATTGTATTAATAATAGTTTAAGTGGCTTAAACCATATTTTGTTTTAGTTTTATTGATTCTTGTATTATAAACAAAATAGTTATTAATTTGAATAATTTGTTTATAGATTTGTATATTTTTGCAGTAGTGAATATGTTTTAGGAGGACTTCACCATCTCATGATGGTTTTTTAAATTTATTTATTTTATTAACAATTTCAAATATTTTTTTTAATAGACCCGTTCATACGCACGCCTTAAGACATGAAATGCGTTTAATAAGTTTATTCATCTCTGAAAAGAAACAAGAAGGAAATTAGAAAATGATTATTTAAACCGTTAAAAGCAAATTTTATTAGAAAATAAAATATATATAAAAACGAAAGATTAAACTTAAAAAATGTAATATCTACTTTCACAAATAATAAAAACCATCATTCTGAAAAGGCATTTGTTGAGATCCAATTGGCTCATTATAACAATAACAATTAAAAGTGCTGTATTCGTCTGTGCGGCATCTTATATACCCTTCCCTGTAGAATTTTAAAGCCAATTATTCCCTAGCTTATACACGTAAAGAAAACACATTTTCCAATACGGTCACCATCAATAAAATCTTTTTTAACGAAAAGTTTTTTAACGTATTACGATTACTTTCACAATATTATTGTTACCGGCAAACAAGCTATGGTTAAATTAGTGCATTGTCAAAAAGTCACAGCCATATTATGATTGCCTTTGAGGATGTTATGGTTAAACAGCTTATACGCGTAAGGAAAACACATTTTCCAATGTGGTAACCTCCTGCAAAACCGTAACGAAAAAGTTTAAAAAATATTATGGTAACTTTAACCATATTATTGTCACCGGCAACCATATTATGGTTAAATTAAGAAGTCACAACCACAGTATAGTTGCTTCGATCATATTATGGTTAATAATAATAATTACTATATGTTCACCAATTATAATTGTATGGTTGTTTTTAACCACAAAATGTTGCTTTTTGAATACAAGAAAATGTAACTGTTAATTTAAGGCTATACAATTATTGGTGGTTGTCCGAACACATGTTCGAAAGCAACCATAATATGATTGTGGCTTTTTGCTAAAAGACTAATTTAACCATAGTATGGTTGCCGATGATCATAATATGGTTAAAGTAACTATAATATGTTTAAAACTTGTTTTATTGGAGGGGTTACTATGTATAAAAATTTGTTTTCCCTACCTGTGTGTGTGACATGGGCGTTATTGTGCCATAATTCTTATTCCAAGAGCATATGTATTTATATACACACTATATAAAAAATATGACGATTTCGCTGATTTTTATGACCAAACAAATCTCATAAGTAGATAATATTTTTGCTTAATTTTTATGAACCTTGCCCTATCATAAAAACACCAGTGTTCGAAAATAAACAGAACATTATTTGGCGTTCGCCGTGCACACCCAAGAATGATATGGGCAATTCTATCATGTCGAACGTGACCATCGTACACATTTAAAGTTAGACAAAAGTCAAAATAAAACGTATATTTATTTTGCCAATAGATTCAAGTTATAGCTTTTAATTAGCCCTATAATTGGTGCTATTGTTCATTTTGATAAATTGTTTCGTTTTCAAGAAAATTGCAAAAAAACAAAGCATTTGCACGTGACGAAAACAGAAGTGGTTTTTGTGGCCATATTTTCGAATGTCGATTTCCGCGAAACCTGAGGCATTATTTGAATGCGAAAAATATTAGAATGTTATGCACTCATATCTCTTAAATATGGCTGTCATTTTAAATAAAAATAATGTCGCACGTGATCTGTCGCACATGACATTTTTTTCCATCATGATATATAAGTATGTTGATTAGACCAGGTCGACCTCCATGCAAAAAAAAAAGTTGTGCCAGTCACCACCTAGAATGAAAGATATGTCAATGAAGTTTCTAAAACAGGAAACATTTTTTTTGCCACGCCGCAAAATACAGCCCTTTTGGTTTTTTATATTTAGCGCTGCCATTTAAAGTCCGATCTCATCATATTGCATATCGTTTTTCATGGCTTGATAGTGGCTTCATTTTTGTCTTTAGTGACTTTTTAATCCGACCTCAAATTCTGGACGCCACTTATGCCATCTCGGATCCTTCCCCCTAATGTCCAATTTTTTTTACGTGCCAAGAAAGTCCTTCTAAAACTACGTATGTATAGATTTTAATATGCCCACTTTTATTACACGCCTACAAATTAAGCGCCTTTTTTCTTTTTCACACACATACTACATTAAATCAGGTAGAAGCCAATACAAGCAATAATATTTTCATCAGTCACGCCCTAAAATAAAAGGTATATTTATTAAGTTTGAAAAACTTTAAAAAAAATTGTTTTTGCCACGCCCTTAATTACAGTCCTTTTTGTTTTATATACATATATAGCATCGTCATTTAAAGTCTAATCGTATATCATTGTTAATGGCTAGAATATGGC
This sequence comes from Pollenia angustigena, assembly GCA_930367215.1. Taxonomy (NCBI): domain Eukaryota; kingdom Metazoa; phylum Arthropoda; class Insecta; order Diptera; family Polleniidae; genus Pollenia; species Pollenia angustigena. The sequence continues at coordinate 51,172,405 of OV884056.1, read as the reverse complement.
TTTATTTTTGAATTTAGTGCTTTTTTTTGCTCATCTAGATTTAAATGATTGAAATGTATATATTAACATAAATAAATCATTTACATATATAAAAAATTATTTTAAAATTATTAATTTTCACACTTACGATGTGAAAACGAAGAGAACGTGAACTTGTTTCCTTTAATCTATTACCAAACAGTCTTAGGCGCATTTTAAGTACGCCAAACACAATAAGGGTGATTATATTTTAATGTTTTATAATTTCTATATAACGACCGTAGCACGAACCGCTTGTGGGTGTTCAAGGTGTTCAAGGTATTTATTGCCGTAGAATGTAAAACCTTAAGATAATCCCTTCAAGCCTCCAGGGGTATTCACAAAGACAACATAAATACCGCGGTTTCAGGTTTCGTATGGATGTCTGACTTGGAGGCTGGCTAACGCCTATTTCAGGAAATGCTGCCGCGAAACATAAAGCAGCTCTGGCATATCTTAGGTCGTGATAGAGCAACAAACTTCAAGCATGTTGGTCTCGCATAGACCTAGCATTTTGCCTGGATCTTTTTGATAGTCCATATATTTAACTGTCTAGCCTACTTTACTCTAGATGTAGAAGCCCTAATTCTCTAAAAAGTTCTATTTTACATAAGTAATTCTATTTAAATATTTCCTTTCTGCTAAATAAATCGTTCTTTAATTAATCTTTCGAAAATTGAAGAATTTTTCCGTTCAAGTTGTTTTACAGTTCTAAAGTTACCGGACTGCGTAATTCTCTCGTTTTATTTAGATTCAGGGCCGTTTAGTTTAAAAAAATTTCAAATTGAGGTATTATTTCATAAAATACTTGAAACAATAAAAAATAATTTATAGTTTTTACTTTGTTCATATATGAACAGATTGAAGGTCATATTTTTAAACAATTAATAATGGACCCTTATATTGTTGTTAATAGTTCAGGTGTTATAACTTGATTAATGATGTCTAGGAGAATAAATTTGTCAAAATGACTTAAAAGATCATAAATAATTTACAGTTTTTTTTTATATTTTAAAATAAGTTTATCAGCAAAACGTGTAACGTTTTAAAACTATTGAATTTCAGCTTTTAAATGTTTTGAAAAATGAAAAATTTTTAACGGGAAACTTGGTTTCATTTGCTTTTTTTTTTTTTTTGGAAAAAACTGCAAAAAGTTACTGCAATGTTTTGAAGGTTAATAACGAATCTGATCTCTCTTTGACTACTTGTTATGATGTAGAGGAAAAACATCCGGAAGAAGGATAAATATTTGAGGATTGGAAAGTAAGAAAATTGGTTGCTTTTTCTGCCTGAAAAAAAATTAATCAATTATTAGAATACACTGGAATCTGGCCAGACTCTCACGGGAGAATTCTATCGACCCCAAATGATCTCTTAAAAGAGAGCCACCAATAAAAAATGCCCAAAAATATGCTGCCAGAGACTGGCTACCTCAACATGAGTCGAAGCAAAACCATTATTAATTTAATTTTAAGGCATATGAAATAGAATTTTTAAATCAGATAATTTTACAGCGAGTAGACGTGAATAGTTATTAAATGTCGAGTTTTCCAAAAAGTAAAAATATAAATTTAACGATACCCTCTTTATGAAAAAGTGCGATATGTTTTCATAAGTTTATCTTCAGTCGGCGTAACCAAAAACTAGCTTGATACTTTTCCAATCTTCAAAGAAGAAATGTTCTTTTGAAGTATATTTTATCTTTTAAAAAAAAAAAAAAATAATAAGTTTAAGCTAACGATTGTATTTAATTTGTAAGTCATTATATTATACTTATGTAGTTAAAAATCTTATTGAATTGAAGCCAAAAAATAGCTGAGTTGTTCTCTTAATAGGTATGTATTTCTTTTTTTTTAAGAAAATATATATATATTTACTTGATAGTTTTAAAAAAATTTTGTTAACTTTAGGTCTCTTTGAACTTGGGTACTTAACATTTTATATTTTTTTTTAATGTGTTCAAATATTAATTTCTTCTTCAATTTACTTCTCCTATTTCATAAAACGACTTCAGAATTTAATTGTACCAATTTTGAAAAAAAACAAATAAATAAAATTCGAAATTAGTTTTCGTTAAAATTTTCCTCTTTGTTATAAAAACCACTTTGAAACACTTTATAGCCTAAAACAAAAAAAAAAAAAAAAATCTTTTAATAGTTTTCGGTATTTTTTTTGCGTTGAAAGCATAAACATACATTATCGTTACGCACAATTAAAATAAACAATTCATTGCGAGCACACACATCACTTATGGGAGCAAACGCATGTATTTCCAAATCATCGTCATCATCGGCAATGTCATCAGCGTAATGAAAAATAAAAAAATCAAGAAGACCACACCAGAAAAGTCTAGAAGTTATAAAATTGCTGTGTACTTTTAGCAAGTTTGTACTTTTTAAGAGGCGAAAACTCAATAAGGGCGTTAAGCGACAAAGAGAAAAATTTGAAGACAAACAGTTCCAGCTGTAAATTTAAAAAAAATGTTGTTTAAGAAAACACAATGAAAACGACGATCGTACTTTTTTCGACATTCTTAGGCCCGTTTTCACAACTTAACGCTAGCTTTCACAACTGAATTATAGCTAAGGCTATATAAAATTTTCTATTGTTACAACTATACTTTTACCTACCAGATGGAATGAACCGTTCTTTAACTTATCACCGACCACCAAGTGTGGAAGGCACCTAGCTAGCAATTTGAGTGCATAATCCGGCAAGATTATAACCGCGCACCCTACCTAGGAGCTTGAGCTATGTAACCTCCGCTGGTTTTTGAAAAATTCCAGCAACTTCTGTTGAGTAGCAACAGCACCTACAGAAGTTCCACCCTCAGGCCGAAATTCTCCACACGTGGTGAAAAATTAACAGTTTAGTGGGATTTTCAGTTTAGTCCTTTCCACGAACCATAACCACCACGTGATGCCCGAAAGTATCCTGTCAATGGACAGGCGAAATTTCCGCAAAGTAAATCTCTCTGATAGAGAGGAAGAATCATACTAACACACCAAAAGAATCATACTAACACAAGCCTCAAAAATGCTAGTGCCGTGTCAACGGGAGCTTCTGACTTTCGTTGCACCATATTGGATCTCTAGTCAGCCGCGATCGCAAGAAGTCGTGAAGATCTCTTAAGAGCTGTCAATTTTAGATTTTGGCCGAATCACAGGTATCGGCCTGCCTGATTTATTAGGAGGATGTAACACCTTTAGACGATCGCTAAAAACCTCCAGAGGGAGCTGAGCACCATCAGTAAAAAACGAAGAAAACAGAGAATGATATCGCGAAATCGGAATTTTATCGCATATGCACCAAGAAATTAGGAATTTGCCAATCACTGATCTAAAGTATAGTGCCAAGAAGTACCTAAGGAATAAACAGATTTGGATCAGTTCAAGAGTAAAAAAACTTAATTCAAATATTCTTTCATCTATTAATATTACAGTTAACTCTTCAATTTTATTGAAGGCGCTTAATCCTGATTCCGGAACTTATTTTAATGGTTTCTTTGAATTCAAAACCACAATCCCCACAAAAACGTGCAATAAAATAAGAAATATTGTTTCTAGTGCCTTCAATGATTATTGAATGTTAGTGAGGGTCCAAAAAGTACTAAAACTAAAGGGTCTTTCATTAAGCGCTTCCTATCTTTAAATTGAAATAAGACAAGGTGTGGTGTTATGGTATGAGATGAATTGAAATGGGTTTAAAAACTTTAAAGAACTTACGGCTGAAAATACAATAAGAACGACAAGCAGCGAATCGACCCATTTATAAAAAACAGGTATAAAGATCTCATTGAGAATAAACCCGATTACCCCAGCGGATCATCCGAAGTTATTAACAATTTTAAATCAATATGTTAAAATAGCTGCTCAGTAATGAACGCAAATTTTCTTAAAAAAAATGGATTCGGTAGGCATTTTTATTTTTAAAAAGATTTTTAACAAATATTTTCAGTTATAAGAGTAAAACTCTTAAATTTCTGTTATATAAAACGCTGACGTTTTGATTTTAATTTCCCCTACAATTTCCGCCACATCTTTGTGCAATTATATCGTAAGAAAACAGGTTTTTATGCTTAAAGGGCCATAAAAACAACAAAACTCTAGTACGAGTACACTCAGTTCTTTTCTATTACGCCATTTTTAATGCTTTTTGAAGTGTTTTTTCTTTTTAAAAATCTTTATTGTTGCTGACTTTGTAAAAATTTTATATTTGTTTAAATTTTCGCTTGACAAACTATTCCTTACTCAACGTAAATTCTCTTGCTATTAAAAAACATCGAATTTTTTTCAAGACCCTAAAAATAATTTTGTCAAATTGAAAGGAATTTAAAGCAATCGTCAGCATTTAAAATGTTGTTTGGCAGAAAACTATGAAGCTTCATTCATATCACTCTTCTTAATTAAAATTCGTTCTGGTGCTTTGAGAAAGATTTATGATTTTTACAGTTTTAAATAACACACAGATTTTGTGATTTTTATATGGTTTGTGTTTTTTGGAATTTTAGGTCCAATAAAATTTGATTTATAATGACTTGAAGAGAAGTTAAAATGTCACACCAAAGTGCGAAATAATAAAAAAAAATTATTGAAATGAAAATGATTTTTAAATAAGACTTCAATTAGTTTTAAATTTGTTTAAAATGTTATGGAAAATTTATGAAATTTTTGTTGTAAAAACAACCGGAGGAAATCCAGACCAATAAATTACATATATATATACACCTGAGTTATGTCATAAATCATATTATGCCGTGGATATACTGAGGAAAAGATTAACTTGGATACCTGCCCTAAGGCTCACTCCATAGTTGATCTTAACCACTGGGTGACAAACCAACCGCCCTCGAATGTGAGAGGCACCATTGCATCCATGTATCCATTCGAGTGCATAATCGGGCAAGATAAAACATTCGCTCCTTGTTTAGGAACTGAAGCTGTTGAACCTCCGCTGCTTTTGGAAAAATGCCTAGCAGTTTCTGTGGAGAAGCAACAGCTCCTAGGAAAGATCCTCCCTCAAGTCGAGTTCTCGATAAAGTGGTGAAAAATCAGCCCAGGATATCCTTCCCGGCGACTTTGGGTTGTTAACTACAACTACCACGTGTTGCCGAAAGTATCTTTTCAACGGAAATGCGAAACTTCCGCAAGATAATTTGCCTGGGGACAGGAAGCATTTTCCACAAGAAGCATACTAACGGAGACCTCAAAGAGTAGTCAGTTCGTTACCGTCTCACAGGTGGCTACTGACTCCCTCCTGTAGTACTCTTTAATATCAAAAATTATTTTTATTCTACTTGTCCCAGAAAGTGGAAGAAATTCCGTATTTTGCTTCTTCAAAAACGAAAACTTTGTTAAGGAAACTTAAACAAATTCGATCGGAATTAAAACCACGGATTTAAAGACATCCCAATTGGAACGTGTGACAGGCCTGTATAATAGATGTTGTGTATCATAAGCATGCAGGGGTCGTTATTATTAATTAAGTGTCTATTTATTTATGGTTTTTAAAATAAATCATTCTATTTATATAGTTTAAATTAACTAACTTTTATAATTTAAATGTCTATTTTTCTTAAATGACTTTTATTGCTCAAACACATGTTTGCTGTCTGACTGTCTGCAATTGTTTAATATAAAAAGTCTGTTGCAAATTTTATTATTTACAACTTAGTTTTTAAAATTAAACATTAAATTTAATAATTAAAACTTTAAAGGCAACATTGTTTCTGGACCATACAAATTACAAAGATGATGTAATTGAGAATGTTGAATGAACATAGAGCGAAATCGTTTTTAGCAGGTTATATTTTAACTTAAAGCGGCTTGTATTAGATTCTTCTGCATTAATGATTAAAAATTTAATAACCTGCCGAATGAACATGAAAGAAGATACAGACAAAATAAGCGCAAGTTACAGAGTGGCAATAGGATAATTTATTAACGACCAAGTTTAAATTGAGGGGTATAGAATCAAACACTGCAAAGTCCACTTTTTTCACAAACGTAACTAAAAATGCTATTTAGTTGTATTTAATGAATGCTTCCAATTAGTGAATGTTACATTACCAGAAACACTTTTATCCCATAAAAAAGTATGTTCAAAAATTAAGAATTTATGCAAAAACGGCAATGTCCATTGGACATTGTCGTTTTTGCAATGATCACAGTTTGTTAAGCTCTTTTTCTCTCAACTCTTTTCGAAAATGCAGGCTATTTTTTTTATTTTTTTCCCTTTTTGCAAAACAAAACTAAAAAGAAATTAAAAATATAACAATTTTTTTTTTTTTTTATATGAAGCAGTTTGTTTTATTGTTCATTTTATAACTTTGTCTTTATTCGTAATTATGGAGCTAAGTTGTTATGAAGTTCCTCCAATTCAATCAAGAAAAAACTAAGCCTATGTTAAGTTTAAGAATTTTATAACTACTGACTGTTTTAAGTACTTGCCAATACTAAAAAAGCAGCAATGTCCATTTGATTAGAGCAAACACAGCAATCTCCAATTTTATTATTATAATTGCCAGCAAACTGCTATATCGATTTGGTTGAAACTTGCGTCATATCTTCATCATATTCTTATTTACTGAATATCAGATATACAATACATAAATATGAATATACTTTGAGCTAGAGGTGTTTACTATATATTACGAAAACTATAAATGTGGACTTTGCAGTCTTTGATTCTATACCCCTCAATTACACAAATTAAAATTGGCATTATACCGCATTTTTATTTTTTAAAGAATGGGTAAAAATTATAATCAGTACCATGTGAGATAAGGCCATGATGGCTTTATCTCTCATTCAATAGGGAGATAAAGCCTTTTTTTTTTTTTGTTTTTCTTTTGAATGGGAGATAAAGCCATAATGGCCTTAGCACACATTAGCAATATCAGAAAATGGCTTTATCTCTCATTTCAGTTCCGGAGACACTTAAGTTAAGTATTGAAATCTGGCTTCGCATACTAAAGTTTTTCTGCGTAGCGGCCTGCGGCCGTGCTTAGGGGTTTTTTCCTCTCGTAGGACGCGGCAGGTGGCTTCGCTGAATAAAGTTTTCCTGCGTGCGTCACAAGAATAAAAAAATGTTTTTCAATGATACCTAAGGATTTTCCCTTTTACAGAATGTTAACACCATGCAAAGCAATACATATTCTGGAAAAATATTTTATCTCCCATTTGCGAACAAAATATGGCTATAAATCTCATTTCGCAAAATTTTAAATATATCCTTACCTCTCAATGATTGGGCAATAAGGCCATTATGGCTTTATCTCCCATTCCATTGAGCAATAAAGCCATCATGGCCTTATCTCACATGGTTTTAAAGCACCCCCCCCCCCCCCCCATATCAAAATGTTAAAAATCGCCTAAAATTTAAAATCGCAAAAATAAAAATTATTAAAAAAGCGGTTTTAGAAATCCACAAAAACGTATTTTTCATACAACAACAACAAAAATTCCGATAAAAGTTCCAAGAAAAAACAAAAAAATTTTATACCCCGAATAAGTTTTTAATTAAAATATCCGTTTTCTATTCTTAAATATTTTGTATATTGTTCGTAGAATTCACCTTATTTCTATTGATTTCATGTTAATAATTATCGTTTTTTTTTTGGAAGTTTCAACTTTGATTTGTTTTCCTTGAAAATCTATAAATCAAAAGCAGCAGCCACTTTAAAACCACATTTCAAAACAACAAACTAAGCGCCAATTTTAACAAGTTACGCGAACATTGACGTATTTCAACTCCAGGCCATCATATCGCTATAGACAAATAACGAAGAAAAAATAAGCTTGAAGTGATAAAAGTAAGAAAACTAAAAAGAAAACAAAAAAAACACACACTTCCCTTAAGCCGAAATTAAACAACTTCAAAACAAGAAAATAATGAACAATAACATTTTTGAAAAGAGATTATTATTTGCCACAGATGATGCCATTTTAATGGCCATCACTTAAAGATAAAATGATAAACAGCAAAAAAAAAAAACAAATAGGAAGAAGACAAGAACGAGGAAGCCTTACTGACAGCATTTGACTGTTGGGGAAGGAAATGTTTTCACGTTCAACAAAAAAACCCAAATGAAGAAAGAAAAAAATATGACGACAAGACATTTATGATTATTATTTTGTATATTGACTTTTATTGCATCTTCTTTTTTTTCGTGCTGCTGCTAAAAAAATAAAACTTACTTTTTGTTTTATTTTTTATTTTTTTACTACTAGTTGCAAAAACCATAATCAGCCATTACAATTGGTTAAAAGAGGAAAAGGCAGCTTAAACAAATGCTCAGATGGTAAATAACCGATTAAAAGGGGCTTAAAGTTTTTATACCCGTTAAAATTAGAAAAAATCCAAAAAAAAGTCACCAAAAAAGAATCGAAAATCAAACAAAATAGTCGAATGAAATAAGAAAGTAAAAAAAAAAAAAAATTGTTTTGATATGGAATCGCTGTGTGCAATACAAAGCAATTGCAATTCTTTATTTACAAGCTGTAGTTTTACTTGAGGATGAAATTTGTCATTATAATTAGATAGGGCCTTGGGTTGTCGTCTTAAAAGACAGATTACATGGGTCATGCAGTGGTCCTTTTGTGATACCCAGCGCCAATGAAAGCCCATCATAGAGAACAGATCTTCCTTTCAACCAGTTCGGTTCCCTAATGAAAAGAACAAGTCACTTTAGCTCTATAGATCATCCAAACAGATAAACACTGGTACCCCAAGTATCCCTCTCTAATGTCCTGAACTCTCGGACATTGACACAGAAAACTGAACACAGTTTTTTTCGGACATTGAAACAGTAAAGTTTATTTTTCCTCCTCGTCAGAAAAACTTCTGCAGTACTATTTTAATTCGAGAACCATTCAACTTGCATAAGAAACTACTGGTACAACTCACTTGAGTTGAATTTAAGACCTGGTTGTGATCAGTTGTAATTTTTGTAATGCTTTTGTTCACCGCAATATAGCAAAGTTGTAAACCATAATACAAAAATTAAGAAATTACAACTCAACTGAGTTGTGAAACGTAATAGGGGCCTAAGTATAGAGTATGTTATCCGTTCATTATAGCTAGGCCACAAATTCCTAGCTAAGGAACAGTTAGAGATACAGGTTCATCTTAAATGTACAAGTCTACACTGAAAAGAAAAATCAATCCTTCCGTACTTAAATCAAGCCTAAATGGTGTCAGTAGTACGTAAGAACGGATTTCCTTAAATCAAGTACAGTAAGCTTGATTCAAGTGACCCTTCATTAAAATAATCCGAAAACTAATTGACATAAGTAATAGCGAGATGAAAGTTAATCGCAAACTGTGCTTAATAATTAAGAATTTCTAAGTTGGGTTTGACTAACAATTCTTACATGAAATTGTCGGAAAGTGAGATTGATTCTAACCTTAACATTTACCCCAGAGATAGAGAGAATATTATAATTTACTTATTCTTTACATATGTTTGTCTCGCCTTTGTTGTGTTCATTATCATTCCACTATTTTGAAAATTTGATGTATTTAAGTACATAAATAATTTTTTAACATGAAAGTATTGTATTTTAATTCCTTTTATAGTGCTGTTGTTGTTTCTATACAAAAAAAGTAAATATTTGTTTTAATTCTTTTGAAGGGTTGTTGTTGTTTGTACAACAAACTTTAACAAACACACGCGTATTCACGCATATTGGTTATTGAGAGTTATGCTATTTTAGATTGTTTTAAATACTTTTGTACTTATATTTTCAATTGAATTCTAATTAGGACTTTAAGTAAGTAGAAAAACTTAAATCTAGTGTGAGTTTTTTCTTTCTGTGGAAAAGACTCGAGCTTTGTCATAGTGGAAAACTGTAGTTTCGTATCTTGTAACCAGCGTTCAAAATATTGCAGTCAAAGTAGAAATACTGCAAATTCTTGCACTTCTCCATTTGTCATTGGCCAAAAAAAAAAAAAACTGTTGCCTTTAATTCTGATATTTTAAATGAAAACAGTAGCTGTCAAACCAACTCAAAAAGAGAAAAGTTTTAGACAAATTTTAATTTTTTGTTCGACAGTTTTTGATTTCGACTGTAGTTTTTTAAACCCTGCTTGTTAGATTCTATTGGACTTATTAGTTAATATTTCTCTTTATACATACTTGTCGATTGTTCTCTGTTCTGTTCAAGTCAAGACACCTTTCTGGTTCAGGCAATGAATATTTAGCTTTGGTGTTAGTTTAACTATACATATTCTAGTTTTCACTTTAAATTCTCACAATTGATCATTTTTTCCCGTGTCAACGTCGGTACATTTCTATTAGGACAGTCCTTCTATCTTACATGAAAAAAACACTCTTCTGATTATCTTTACGCAATAGATTTTTTGCTTTAATCGTTGTTGATCTCGGTGCTCTTTTTGAATTGTCTCTAACGGTTTATTTTCAGAACGAAACACCCCTGCAATGTACTTATATAAAACTTTTGGCTTTTTCGCTTTCAGGGAATCTGTAAGTCCTTTTGGCGTTTCTCAAAGTTCATAATTAAGTAATGCCTTCTCTTCTAGATCCTCAAACTTTTGTTGCGTTCCAGGAGCATTTTAACATCAAAACTAACATCTTGTGGTGTCTTAACTACGTTTCCTACTGCTGAAAACTTTTCCCGGGATTTTTTGGAAAAAAATCAAAAATACAAACGAATTTCGTAATGGGAAATTTCGAAAATTTCAACTTAAAGTTCTTATTTTAAAATCCAATATGGACCCAATAGAAAAAAATTTGGTAAGATGTTTTAGGCCCCTATTACGGTTTACAACTCAACTCAGTTGAGTTGTAATAAAGACAACTGGTTGTGATCAGTTGTAATTCCTGTTATGTTTTTGTTCACCGCAATTTAGCAAAGTTGTAAACCATAATACAAAGATTAAGAGTTGTAAACCGTAATAGAGGCCTTAGATTGCAATAAAATATATTTGGGCTTAATTTAATTTAAACATCAACAAAGTAAGATGGTTCATCGGCACAAATACTTTGTTTCGGAAAGAAGCTATTAAAGGGACTATGTGAAATTTTGGACCTATTCTGAATACTTTGAATAGGATTGGTGCTTAGACAATTTAGACATACATATGTACACACAGAAAAAAATCAAGTTAAAAACGTCGAAAACAAGGTTGATTTACATTTTTTCGGCGGTGATTTTGCTTCATACGGGTTTCATGTTAATTCAACCTGATTTTGCAATAACTGCTAACAACATTTTTTTCTTTTGATATAACTATAATTCATGTTAATTTAACATTGCAGTAAAGTTAGAGCAAAATGTAATTTATATTGAAATAACAATCGGAATCACGTTGAATGAAAGTTATTTCCAGTTGAAACAACGTGAATTTCATGTAGAATCAAATGGGTTTGAGTGTATTTTAACAGTGTGAAGAAGCTTCAGACAACATTTGCATTTATGTAAGAATAATTCAAAACCCTGTAACACATGTTTCACTTATTTTGTATTCTCTTTTGTTAACAGAAGCATCAGCAGAATCGCCCGATATGGTCATCATTCTACTTTGAAAACTTGATGTACTATTTAAATAAACAATTTTAATTAAAAGAATACGGGAATTGTCTTCTTTTTATAACATATTTTAAAAGTGAAAATAAAAAATGTACATAATTAAGTAGGTATGCATGTTAATTTAACAAGATAAACTTTTGATTTTAATACAAAACAGGTTTTTATGGGTTCAATATTAAATCCAGATTTATTTATATTTTAATATTTTTTTTTTTTTTTTATATTTTTTTTTTTTTTTTTATATTTTTAACAGTGAATAATATAAAAGAAACGTAATTTAAGGTTATTTTGATATTTTTTATTAAAAATTAATATGAAATAATGATAAATTTAAGTAAAGGGCATAATTTTTCTGAAATTTAACATGATTCTCAATCAATATTTTTCCATGTTAATTTTACATGGGTATTTTTTTCTGTGTGTACCAACTTTCCTCAAAATTAATTCGAAATAACGATTTGTACCATGCGCTCAAATTTACTGAGCAAGACAACTAGCCAGTTGGACGGACGGACATTGTTAGATGGACCTAGAAGGTTTTTCTGATTCGATCGGTATACTAAAGCATGTGGTGTGAGTTTAAATACGATTACATTTGGGAAAATCGCTAAAAACTTTATATTTATTTAAAAAATTTTTTTTTAAGAAATAAGAATTTGTATTAATTTACAACAAAGTAATAATCTGTTTCACCTGCATCGGATCTCCGCGCATGGTTTGAATGAATTATGCCCCCTTAATGGGTTACTCGCAAAGTCCCCCAAAGTTTTGTTGTTTCTTTTTTTTACCAACAGCTATTTAATAGCTGATGATGTTAAATATCATCATGCTTCTTAGGTGGATAATAAAACTTTTGTTTCTTTGTAAAATAAAAAAAAAAAAAAAAAAATCCACGAAAACGTTACCCTCCTGATAGATGTGCTGGGGGGAGAACTACACACTACCACAACAACATTGCTGCAAATACGAGTATGTATCATTGTTATCCATAAAACCTCTTCTAAATTGTATGTGATATTAATGATCATATAATTCCCATTGAGCACTTCGGGTAACTTTTTGTTGTTCCTGTTGGTGTGCATTTTTTTTTCGTTTTTATTTTCAAAATGATGAAATATTAAAGATAAAGCTCATTCGCAAATACGATTATGCGAGTTAAGATAATTATGCACAGTTTTTGTTTATTAGAAGAGAAAACAAAGATATGTACGTTAAAACTCAAGATGTTTTTTAATGAAGAGTATTTAGTTTATGATGCCACAAAAGAAGAATAAAAAAATAACTGGACAGACAAAACAATAAATGTCATATAAAAGTTTTTATTATTTTTGTAAATATGAAACTAAAATTATTTGAGGTAGCAGAGTAAAATTTTAAAAATTATAATAAGTTTGGTGGAATTTAACAAAAAAGTATTTTAAATAAAAGTGGTTATTTAAGAAAAAAATTTGAATACATCCCTAATAGACCCATTCAAGGACGTTTTAGCTAGAAAGTAAATATATTTTTAAAATACATACGTTAAAAATAAAAAATTGTAAATTAAAAAAAATTTGGGAAGAAATTTTATTAAATAATTGTTTAAATTAAATGCTTAAATTTGCCCAACAATAGTTCTTCAAACAACTGTCTTTTAAAAACATGAAATACATGCCCATTATGGAGTAGCACTTGAATAACTCAAGTCGTCATATAAATCATATGGATGAACTTTTGGTTTTTTTTTACAAAAGGCAAAATTAAACTTTTTAATTCGATTAATTTAATTTATTTTACTAAAATACTAGCTGACCCGGCAAACGTTGTTTTGCCATATAACTTATTTGTTTTAGATGTTACATGCATGCCAAATTTTAAAACAACTGGTTGATTAGATTAGAATATAATAAAAATTATAGGCTATAGTTCTTTCGAGATGTTACACTATTTGCCTGCCAAATTTCAAGAAAATCAGTTGATTAGTTAAGAAGATATAGGAAGGGGGAGCATTTACTCCTCCTGCCATATTTCATGCCCTGTTTTCTTTCAGATGTAACAGTGTCTGCATGCCAAAAAACCGGTTAGAAGTTAGAAGATATAGGGAGGAGGAGCTTTTACCCCCCTTGCTTAACGCCTTAAAAAATAAAAACTATAGTCCTTAGTACTTTCCAGCTGTAACACTATTTGCCTGGGAAATTTCAAGAAAATCGGTCGATTAGCTAAGAAGATATTGAGAGGGGGAGCTTTTACCCTTGTTACCCTATTTCACATGCTATTCCCTATTTCCTTTCAGGTTGATTAGCTAAGAAGATATAGGGAGGGGGAGCTTATGCCCTATTTTGCGCCCTCTAGCGATATAAAATATACTCTACGACCTATTCTCATACCTAACAAATACAAAATTTCATAAAAATCGGAGAAGTTTAAAATGGAGGGCATTTTGTTGATATTTGTATGGCAACATTTAGAAAAATCTAAAAGCCATATCTGCGGAATTCCCAAGCTGATTTCGTGCAAGCTTAACTTAAACCATATACAGACTATCCCCAACGTACCCTAAAATTTTGGTTGAAATCGGTCGAACCGTTTCCGCAGTTAGTGGTGACATCAAAGTGTTCACTTCTTTTTATATATATAGATAAAAAAAACAAACCAATAACATCAGAAGAAAAAAAATAATTAGAGATGGGATTTTTTTTTATTGTCAAATTTTCGATAAATAGTCGACATCGGTACAACATTTTTAGAAAAAAACAATTTAACGTCGAAGTGATATATGTAGACATCTGGCATCACTAACAAATACTTTCCTATATTATTCTTTGCGAAAAATTTCCTGAGATTTCCCGGGAATTATAGTATTACAAATTAAGAAAATGCATTATATTGACAACTTTTTACATTAAACCAAATCAACTGAAATGCAAGTTTATTGCAATAATACGTACTTTACCAGTTTTAATGCACTACATTTTGTACTTTATTGTTTTCTTATCATAATTGTTTATTATTTTTAAATACCCATTATTGCTTAATTTTGTATTATTATTAAAACACATCATGTGAACACCAAACTTAAAAAAAAACTTCAACATAGACCGTTACAATAACAACTTCTATATATCTGTGGCATTTTGACAAAACATCTTAAGTCGAGATAAGATAGCAAAAAGTATTTAAAGAAAATTCGGTGAAAAATCATTATTATTAAAAAATAAAAAAAACAAAATTAAATAAAAATTTCCTTAATATGTATTACAAAATTTTAAAAACGTTAACAAAAATGTTTTTTGATTGAAAATTCGTATGATTAAAGACATTTTTTTTTCAACTTTTTTAATTTGACTTAGGATGTTTTGTCAAAATCAGTGTTCAAAAATAAACAGTACATTATGCAGCGTTCGGCTCACACACCCAAGAACGATATCTATTTTAACTGATTGTGTTCGAAACTCTTTTCAAGAAAGAGCCGAACATTATATAGTGTTCTGTTCTTCGTTAAAATGCAGAACAATTGTAGTGATTCTGTAGACAAACATTATATTTTAATGTTCTATAATGTTTCTTTTTTTACATTGATAAAGAAAAAAACAAACAAAAAATTTTAGCAACGACCGCACCACGAACAGCTTGTGTGTGTATTGTGTATATGTTTTGTTTGTGTAAAATTATTTGCTGGAAAATGAGCAAAAATGCGTACATATAACATTCACCTTGCGCCGTGAATCTTGCCCCCCTATTACAATTAATAATCAAACAATTCCTCAACATTCGCATGTAAAATATCTTGGTATACATCTGGATCGGCGATTAACGTGGAAATGCCATATAGAGGCAAAATTAACTCAAATGAAACTAAAAGCCATTCAAATTCATTGGCTGCTTATTTGAAGAAATTCTGTCCTTAGTCTCGATTGCAAACTTCTACTTTACAACTCTATCTTAAAGTCTATCTGGTGCTACGGTATTCAAATAAAGGAGCCAAAATAAACTTTTTCGAATAATCACAGCCGCTCCCTGGTACGTTAAAAACTCAAACATTCATAAGGATCTCAATGTGCCATTAGTAAAAACTATGATTACAAAATATGCAGTAAAACATTTAAAAAGGCTTGAACAACACCCAAATCCACTAGCTTGAAATATTTAAAATCATGGCGGCCACACTTGCTTAAGAAGAAGAAACACCGCAGCACTTACCCAATTAGATGAGCGATAAACACCTACATATATACATACATGTGAACAGAACCCGTGATGATAAAAATTTTTGTCTGGCACTGGCAGGACATAAAATAAAGTATTAGGATAAGATTTGATTAAATTATTGTTAGTTCATATTAAATATATGAAGATTCAATAAATAATGAAAAATAAAGATTGTTAAATGAATAGAATCGTAATGCAAATGGATTCAATCACATGTTGTTCCTCTAAATTCTAAATGCATCGATGTGAAAATGCGCCTTATCGCTGTTAACACTAAAAACATGTTGCTTTATCGTGTAGTATTTCATTTTTACTGAATGTTAAGATTAAAACATTATACCTAATTATAAAAATTTATCTTTTAATTAGCTTTACAATATTATACATTTACAATTATGTTCGTTTTTGAGAATCAACCATAAAAACTGAGCTTGTTTTCTTTAGTTTAATGACTCCACTACAATTACTTCTTACAATTATACAACTCTGAAGTTGAATTTAATAAAGCAACGCAATTTTGTGCGTTTTTTTAATATATTTTTGTCTTGCATTTTTAATTGCATATCAAAATGCAACACAATTTTACAATAACAAACCTCAAAATTTGTTTCCTATGAAAAATTTTGCAAGCAGACACACGCAGCTAATTTAACACAAAATTTAATTTAGCAACAAACTATAAATATTTTATTATTATTTTTTTAGTTAGAATCGTTATCTGTTCCTTTGAGGGATTTATGGATCTTAACCATGTGGGCTGTGCGTTTTTGTTTTTTTTTTTTTGTTAAGCCATTATAATAGTTGTTCGTTCGGTAATAACGATTAAATTCATTTTGGGCAATAAACTGAAACTCAATGCACCTGAGGAACTGTTGCGGATACTTTTTTGTTTGCTTTTAATACTTTTTTTAACAACCTTTTGAGGCAAGATGTAACAAATCCTTAAGTTTGATTCGCAACTCTATCCCATTACATAACAGTGGGGAAAGTAATTTGAAAAATTCTGAATGTCCAGAGTATTCTATTTACAATCCCGAAAAAGCGAATTTAGCTTAAATCTAAAACTAAATCTGCTAACCTTAAGTTAAATTCAATATCAATCAGTCCAGTTGTATATTGATTTTCTAAAACCATTTTGCTTCTGGCCCACTGTGCAAATGTGCGTCTGCCAAATTGTATTAATATGAAACGAAATGAAATGAGTTGGTCTAATAAAAATAAAACTGCAAATGAAAATAAAGCTTAAGCTTATACGACGCATGAACAACTTAAATACTTAAAAAGAAAACGCAAAAAAAGCACTTAAAATGTTGAAGGATGAGGAAAAAAAATTAACGAAATTTTGAACTAAACAGAAGACCTAAAAGTACCATGAAATACAAAAGACAAACTTAACAAAAAAAAAAAAAAAAAAAAAAAAACACATTTTAGTCCGTCGGACAGGTGATTAAAACAAGTTTGAAATCAAATATAAATTTTATGGTTTAAATAAATAAATAAACGAATTAAAAAAAAAAAAAACAACCAACAAACTGTAAGAAAATTGTAAGCATTTAAATACAAAAATTTAAAACAAGAAAACCACATTACAGTACACGCTTGGAAATTTGAACCACTTTGCTTTTAGGGTGATTCGAATTTCCGAATTATTCGAATTTCTGGACGGGTTTCTATACAAAAATATAGGTCGATTTCACCATAAAGATATTAAAAACTATGCTTTTTTTAATTTTAGTTTATTTAACATTAAAACTATAAAAAACTTAACGAAATATAACAAAAAATAACAATTCAGTTCATTTGACCTTATTTGACATACACCAAAAAACTGATTTTTAAACTCTAACAACATCGACAAGATCTGTAAGTCATCTTTTAAAATGGGATTCCCCTTTTTACTTTGTATTTGGTTAAACTTAATTGTCAAAATTTTGGTGTTTACAATAAAAAGAAAAAACCACTCGGAAATTCGAATTTTGGATTCTAAATTTAGAGCGCCAAATGTAATGAAATTACTGATTCGAATTTCTAAGAGTTCGAATGTCTGAGCGTCTACTGTATATTGTAAATAAGATCTTTTTATAGAAAGAAGGAATAAGTACTAAATACCTTCATTTACAATATACGAATGCAAATTGGACAATGTAAGACAAAATAATTAAAAAAAAAAAAATACAGTGAGCCACTTATCTTCAATGTCTGCAAACAAATTTAATACTTCTAAGCATCTTTTTTTTACAATAAACAGAATTTAATTAATTTTAAATTAATTTTTTGACTCCCAAGAAAAACTTTGAGAATTTTTTTATATTTGATAATTAACATTTGACAGCGTTTACATTTGACAGTACTGGCAAGACAGTAAGAAAATACATATTAGTTGCCAAAAACACTTCTAACTGTCTTCGCGACGTAGGCGTCCGGGCAGTTGTTAAGACATTTCACTTTTTAAAATATGTCAAACGTGAATGTTGCAGCGCAAGTCCAGTTAAACGTATTTTGTTTTAACTAAACAAATTTAAAACAAGTAAGAGTGCTATATTCGGCTTAACCGAATCTTATATACCCTTCACCATTGTGGGAGCAGAATACAGAGCAACTAGACAAAAACTAAATAATTTTTACATGCATATTTATAATACTTTAAACGCCCGGGAGACTATCAAATAAATACATCAATCACATAGTTGTGTGCGTGCAGTCGTTCTTTTTCGGGTACGCATACGCGTTGTCGGCAATGCTTGATGAAAATCAAAAAGTATTGATTTTTTTATTTGATGGCTGATTATTTGATAGTCTCCAGTTGTGATTGACAAAAAAAATTTTATTTGCTTTGTGTATGTTGTCATGTACGGAAGAAAAAAAATATAAATACTTGACATTGTTTGAAACGAACCCTATGAAATCAAAATTACAAATGTTGATTGACGGGTTTATTTGTACGTCTCCAAAAAAGCCTCAAATAAACGACACTAACACATATGCACTGATTGACGGGTTTATTTGAAAGTCTCCAGAGCCCTTTAAACTTCATTATAAATTAAATTTAAAAAGCGAAAACTGGTAAAAAAAATAAAAATTTAAAAAAAAAATTTTCTTTTAAAAAAAACAAGATTCGAACCAGAGAACTCACAGTTTCTAACTTAACACACCCCCTAGACAACCAAACCATGAAGGAACGTTGTTTGAATATCATTAAAATGAAATATGGCCCGTTTAATGTTCACTGTGTTGAGTTGTAATTACTTTTGATGTTTTTGTTCACCACAATAGCAAAGTTGTAAACCATAAAACTTATTTCAGTTGTGAACCGAAATATAGAAATATATTCACCAAAATAGTTTGTGGCATGTAAGTATGCGTGTTTGTTTTCTTTTATCTTTTTGGGGAGTTTTTAAGTATCAAAAAAACACAAAAATTCCTAGTTTCGATTTGTTAAAATAATTTCGTTAAATAGATGAAATAATAAAGAAGGATGATAACGAAAATCATATTGGGCATTATGCTAGTATATGTAAACAAATGTGAAGGGGGGGGATACCTTTTACCTTCGGTGAAGGGTATAAAAAGGGTAATTTTTGGGAATTCAGAATTTCGGTTATAACTCAGCCATTTTTTTAACCGATTTGACAGAATTATATACCGACGTGTTGAAGAAGAAATTTACCATTTACTTGAGTTATAAAGCTTGGACTCGGGGAGATCTATGGTTCCCGAAATTTTGGTCATAACTTTTTTGTATCTGAACCGATTTTTCCGAGTTTTTTACGAAATATGTTCAATATTTTGGTATATAAGTCATATCCATAAGACATATGGCAGCCCTAAAATTTAGGTTTTTATACAATTGTTAATTTTTTTTGTACGGGAGGTACCACGCCCACTTCTCCAATCCCGCCCTTATTTTGTAGGATGGTGTGTATTGACAACCTAAATGTGTGTACCTAATTTGGAAACTTGGGCTTTTGCCGTTTCCCAGATATACAGCAAAAAGTAATAAAAATACAACAACAACCACAAGGGATTTTTGTAAAAAATTAAAGGTAGTCGTGGTTTTTTGCTCATATCTCAGCCATTTGTGGACCGATCTGGCTAAATTTCAATAGCAAAATTATAATAAGAATTCCTGACGCAAAGATACCCCAACCAAGTCCCCATCATATCTGGGGGATTCGGAAAACCCATTTCAACAGACAGACGGACAACCGGATTTGAACTTCGCTTTTCATAAGGACCCAGAATATATATACTTTATAGGGTGTAGGATCAATATTGTAGAAATTACAAACGGAATGACAAAGTTATATATACCCTTTTACCTTCGGTGAAGGGTATAAAAAGCTTAAAATAACTATCGGGCCTGTTCGGAAAATCACGTGCTTTTGAAATCACACGTGTTGTGTTTTTCGGTGTGCTTTCTGCAATTAAAGATCATACCAAAACACACAAAAACGGGACGCTAAAATATCACACGTGTGATTTTAGAAGGCACATGTGATTTGAAATCACGTGATTTGAGTTAAAGTGATTTTCAGAACAGGCCTGTATATTGTGTGAACCAATAGAAAACTTATCTAAAATATAAAAATTCAAATCAAAATATGTTTATTTTTTTTTAATTTTGATTTTTTCCCCCTTTTGTTAACAAAACTTTAGATTACTGTTAGCAAATGTCAAATCACTGTCCAATTTTACTGGCTGCAAGATTTGCTACACAGTAGACAAAACAGTTGGAAAAGTGTGCATGTATTAGTGAAAAGGTTTGCATGTATTGCTACCGTCTGCCCAGTAGACTCTAGACCCAACTAAACCCACCACCCGATCAAATCAGTTCATTTTTAGAAAGCACCTTAAATTTTTGAATAAACAGTACTTTTCGTTTATAGTCACTACCGTTTTTCTGTATTTTTTTTGCCGCCAAAAATTTTGTGCATTTATCTTAAATGTGCAGGTATAGAAAGTTCACTTAAAAAAGGAATTTGCATGGAATTATAAAGAATAATTCCAAATATTATCAATTTTGTGCAGTTAAGTCAAAAGTGCACGTAAACAAAAGGCAATTAAGTCAAAACTACTGTATGACCAAAATTAGCCCAAACTTATAGACACTTACCGGCAATTAATAAAAGTGGAACATAACGCATAACAGGAATAAAAAGAGAAATACAATTATAACAAGAAAATTGGAGAAATGGTTGAAATAAACAACCATTATATGGTTAACACTGACCATATCGAGCCCTTACCGCAAAAATAATTTTCACTTTTCGTTTTATCAATGTATTTACTGGCAATTCTTGCATCATCTGCTAAAATGTCATGGACACATAAGGTGCCGTTACGATTTTATGGAAAAAACAGTTTTAGCTTAAGCGCCAACCTTCATACAAAATTTTTAAAAAATAAATTTAAAACACCTCCTGTAAAATTGCGTTTTTGTCGCTCAAGCTTTTTTTGCGGTAAGGGATCGATATTGTTGTTAATTTTGATTACTTATGTCGAAACTTTGGACAAAATTTTTGATCACATTATGTCTAATTTTGAACATATAATGGTTGATTTCGGGCAAATTATTGTAAATTTTAACCTTATTATGCAAATATAATGAGAACTACCATCACAACTGTTAAGGGTAGATTAAGCTTATCATACCCGTTAGATATATTGTGCATCCATGATGGTTTGCCCAAGAAATTTCTGTATATAACGTTCTAAGACGTGACAGTTTGGTAATAACATTAACATAAATAAACTGTGGCTATCTGAGACCCCAGCATTTAGTCAGGAGGACAGGAAGTATCCTAATCCACGTTGTAAACAAAGAAATAATCATCTAATACCCTCTAAAGAAGGGGATCAAGAGTTGACAACCAACAGTGGGGATTTAATAGGAAAAATTATTAATCCAAATGTGGAGCAACCGTTGAAAAAAAATATGTTTAAACCAAAAAAAAAAAATTGTTTTGTTTCAAATTTGCTCAAAAGACTCCACTACATTGGAAAAATGCACAGTTTATTTAGTTCGGCTTACGCGCTCATCAGACCTTATTTCTTCAAAAAATGAAAACCTTACCGCTGTAGGTTTTAGTTAAAAAAACATAGATGACATTGATCCGGGCAAGATGTTGTTTGGACAGGATGGTGCTAGGTACCATACGACAACCGCAACCATCGACTTATTGAAATCAAAATTTGGCAATAAGTTATTTTCAAGAAATAGTCCTGCCAATTGGCCTTCAAGATCGTTCAATTTGACACCTCTCGATTGTTTCATGTGGGGCTATGTTAACTCACTTGTTTGTGTTGATAAACCAGCAACAATTGACGCCTTGGAGACCAACAATGTTCGAGTTGTTCGTGAGAAGCATAGTTACATAATTTATATGTGATTGATTCAAATTGTTGTTAACTTTAGCATAGAAATTTTGCAGAAAAGTAGGGGATTGCAGCAAAATCAAAGTAATTTTTTAATTATTGATAGCCAACATTTTAAAGAGACAATGGGTTTTCTGATTAACAGGGGACTGTGGATAGAACTTAGCCAATTTACGTTGTTAATAGCTAATGATCATATGTTTCCCGAATGATATATATCCCCAAAGTTCCAAAAAACTTTTAATTTGTTTTAAGTTAAAAAAATTTTGCATAAAAAAGTGGAGGATAAAAAAAATTAGAGGACACCAAGTATGAATAGCAAGGGTGTAGTCGAGACCTAGGAGGCTCCAAAGTAGAAAACCTCGGGTTATCGCAAAAACTTTAATGATCACACTTTCTTATTTTAAGTCAGATTTTTAGGATCGTACTATATATTAAATCTCCTAGTTATAATCTATAAAAACTTCGTTATAGATATCGGGTACCTCTTGTCGTTTAGGAGATATGTACTTTGAAATAACTCATTCTAACTGTTTGACCGATCTTGCTCCGAAGTTTCGATTATTTTTTGTTTGTTTGACAACAAATTTCTAAGAATCCGTAAAAAATTCTTAAAAACGAAACTCGGAATCAAAATGTTTTAATCTGATGGATGTTTTCAAATTTACCGGCTTACGGACTCGGTTTTTAGATGCTATAGACATCTAAAGTTTTATCAAAAGCGAAACATTTGTAATTATTGTAATATTTTTTCTTCAAAACAAATATAAAATATTATCCATTTATTTAATGTATAAATTATTTCGCGCATACAAAACATTCATAATTAAAAACCCCTTTTAGAGTGAAAACAAAAAAGTTTTTATTTAAAAGATCACACAATACCAAATAAGTTGTCTAGTAAATTTATGATTTTAATATTTTATTCAAAACTATTTAAACCAGTACGGAATATCAAATGAGATGTGGCTTTTCCAGTCACTCACACAAGTATCACGACAGAATTTAAATGAAAAAAATAATAAAAATTAATTAAAAATAAATGTATTTATGGTATAAATTTCACATAATTATTAAAAAAAAACTGATATCAGACGAAATTAACGGATAAATTTATAAAGGTGGCTATTTAAATGTAAAACACTTTAAATGAAAAAAAAGTAAAAAAGGAAACAAATAGAGATAAAAAAAACTACATTAATTTTTCTGTAATACTCACACGTGTAAAACGCCAGCTGCTGCCGCCGCTGTATTTAATTTATTTGTTTGCTGTTGTTGTTGATATTGCTACGTAGCTGCGGCGGCAGCTGCCGCCGCCGTTGCTGCAGCTATAACGGCTGCGGCTGGTGTCGATGTTGGTGTCGAGGTAGCCGTTATTGATTCACCACCTATACTACTACCCGATCTACTAATTTTGGACGGACTCGGTGATCTTCGACTATTGAGGGGTAGAGGTTCTTCGGCCGTTGCTGCTGAATCAGGCGGTATGATAGCTGCAAAATGTGGATTTGGCAATTCAGTCCAAATGGTTCGACCAAATTGTACGGATGGATAGCCCCAATAGACCGGCGGTATTGCGGTATATCGGTGATAGTGATTGTAGTAGGTTTGTGCAAGTTGATTAAATTGTTCTGTAGCTTTTTTAAAAATTGTTGAAATAGGATTTTTGGGATATCGAGGGGGAAAAAAATAATAAAATATATGTATTAGTTTTTGATTAAGTAAATAGTTTTATTTTGAAATAATTTATTTGAAAAGAACTGAAAACACTTAAATTGAATTATTTATTTGTTCAGAAAACGAAAACTTTTCGCGAACAGTTTTTTAAATTATCGTTATTGTGAATTGTTGTTATCGTAAATTGTCGTGTTGTTTGTAAGATATTTTTTTCTCAAAAATCTTACCGCAAATAGTTTAAGGCAGTGTTCGAAAATAAACACTTAATATCGCTCCTTAGTGTTCGGTTCGGTAGATTTGTGGAAAACACAAACGCTAATAGTGTCAGTGTAGAAAATCATAAAAAATGTAAAGTTTTCCTGTTAGTCATCTTTTGAACACAAAAATAATACTGTTTTTATCAAACTCAACAAAAGATGAGAACATTAAATTTCGTTCGGTTTTTTTCTTAAATCCACAAACTTCATTGTGTTCGGTTCGGCGCATTAATGTTCGTCCCTTTTGGCTGGTAAAAAACCCAAACATTTTTTACAAAAACAAAATACACATACTAACAAAAACCCAAAATGCGGTGGTGCGGTCGTTGCAAAAATTTTTTGTTTATTCATTTCTTTATCAATGTAAAAAAAGAATCATTAAAGGGTTTTTTTAACGAAGAACAGAACAATGTATAATGTTCGGCTCTTTCTTGAAAATAGTTACGAGCGGTATTAAGGGTTCCCAGTTGGCCCCGTCTTTAAGACATCCTCGAAGACGGATGCACGGCAAGTGATTGAATAGCATTCAAGAAAACTTTGTCGTCAGTAGCTTTTATACAAGACAACTTATAAGACAGTGTCGCTCATTCTGTCCCACATAGAGTTTAATAGGCGACAACTTATAAGACAAAGTCGCTCATACTTACGACATTAACATTGTCGTGCATCCGTCTTCAAGGATGTCTTAAAGACGTGGCCAACTGGGTTAGTTTACACCATGGTGCGGTGAAGGGCACACACATACTATCACATTTATGCTTATGTTGACGAAATAACAACAAAGCAACCCAGTTGGCCAGATTGCCGTTGACGACATCGTCGTCAATGATGTATGCACGACTTGTCCCCCGTTGTTTAGGTTTTCTAGAAGACAATTTACAAGAAATCGTCGTGCACGACTGTTTGAGCGACGTTGTCTTGTAAGTTGTCTTCTATTTAGCTTTATGTGGGACAGTATGAGCGACTTTGTCTTATAAGTTGTCGCCTATTAAACTCTATGTGGGACAGTATGAGCGACACTGTCTTATAAGTTGTCTTGTATAAAAGCTACTGACGACAAAGTTTTCTTGATTGCTATACAATCACTTGCTTGGTTTTCTTTAAATTCTCACATTCTTTTTTTTTAATTGTTGATTTAAATACCTACAAAAAATTTACAAATTAGTTCTAAACAATAAAACCAAAAGTGATGATGAAATTATTCGCGGGCGGGAAAATGGATTACATGGAGTTGCGTATAGGAGTTGAATATAAAACATATAACAGAAATTAAAATTTAAACTATACTAAAAAACTGTCTGAATTAGATAACCATATAATAATTTTTGTCGTGGACGTCAAAATAGACGACATGTTCATTCAGGTAGTCGTTAATGATAAAGTAGGCGACATTGTCTTTCTTTGTGTCGTGCACGATTTTCGCGACACTTGTTCGAAAATGTCATTGACGATTTGTTCCCGCTGTCCCTCACATGTCGTGCAGAAATTAACAATGTCGTGCGTCCGTCTTCGAGGATGTCTTAAAGACGGGGCCAACTGGGAACAGCCGAACGTACATTGTCACAGACCACACAAAGGAGTTTATAGTGTACATGTGTCGACGTCACACAAACAGCATTTTTATTCCTATGCACGCGTACATAGGATTTGCAAATGTGCCCTTCACTGGTTTACACAATCACTATAAAAATAGACAGCGTTCTTGGGTATTGTTTAGTTTCGAACACTGGTTTAAACACCTGGCCTGGCCCATGATGTCGATTGACAACTTGAGCGAGCGTAAACAAGTCTGTCTTAATCGTTCTTTTAAGCGCCCTACTTACTATCCACTTGTTTGACATTTCTTAAGCGCCTATTCTGCCCTCCTTACAAAGAAAGTCACATCTCAATTTTTGCAGTTTTAGGCAGGACAGGAAAAATTTCTATTCGCGAGCACAATTCGAGTCAATTTTCTCGTTTTAAACATTGTGCACGCCAGTTTTATTTTTAAGCTCGCCAGCACAAATTTTGACTGGCATTGTGCTCGCGGATAGAATTTTTTCCTACCCTGCTCAAAACTACTAAAATGGAAATGTGACTTTCTTTCTTAGGAGGGCAGTATTAGACGGTTATACTTTGTATGTGGGAATAATATGTCATCATACCATGATACTAGTGTAATAGCGAAAAATTTGTGTATGTCAGTTTAAGTGCAAAATCAAAAGAGTTTAATATTAGTACTCTCTCTCAACATACCAAGTACTATATTACCATATCAATAATTCCACTAATTAAACGCAGATTTGAAAATAATAATCGGCAAAGCATTAAACCTCTGTGCTACAGTAAAACAGTAAACAAAAAATATAGAATAGAATTTAGTGAAAAATATTTTATAAGCCTTTATAATTTTATTAGTGGAGTTCACTGACTCGTGGATTTGTGCTCGTTGATAACAGACGTGTTTCTTAACTCCGCATACGTTTTTAATTATTAATTAACATTAATATGATTTTACAATATGTATCAATTTACACGCCGAATGGACGCACAAATTGAATAATTTTTAATTTATTTTTTAATTATTTAATATAAACGTGAACAATAAAATTATTTAAAAAAAAAGTACAAGAAAAATATATGTACATATGTATATTATTTATATTTATACTTTTATGTACATATATACTTATGTATATATACTGTGCATGAACATTTTTGTTTTTATTTTTTTTTTGTGTTGTTGTAAAGCATATTTTATTGCTTAAAAAGGGCACAGCGAACAGAAAAGAAATGCAAATGTGACATTGAATGTTATGCTAAGTTCACACTTGGGTTTCTAAACGCGTTTAAGCAAAATGTTGATTTATCTAATCAAAGCCGTTCACATTACATTTGAGATGATTAAGATGACAGATGATTAAGAAAAAAAACACACAACAAACACACAAAAAAAAAATCAAACAAATTAATATTTCTTCAAAGTATTAAAAATGGATAAAAACACTTTTATAAAGTTATCAGAAGATTATTTTAATCATTTTAATGATGAAATTGTGAAAATTTATGAATTATTTAAGGGAAAAAATAAAAACATTAAGCAGAAATCTTGGCCGGTTGTACACGACATGTTGGCGATTCTACATTATTAGGTATGTTCAGTGGATTCTATGTGGTTTATGAAGTGATTTAGTTGTAATCATGTCGATTTGAAGTGATTAACAAATCACTTCAATGTATGGGTAATCATCTCGATTTTGAAGTGATTAGAGTTTAATCACGTTCGAGCTGCTTAAACGCGTTTAAGAACTCAAGTGTGAACATAGCATTAAGGAACACAGTGCAGAAATAAATAAACGAATTGATGATAGCAAATACTTAACAGCTACAACAATTACTCGCTCTCATTCCCTTTCTCCCTTTTTTAATACATTTCGTTATTTTTTGACAGTAGCTAAAACTAGCTCATGTTTTATAGTTTGACCTTAACCTTTTCGTATGTTCTAGTGGGCTAAAGGCAGGCGCGGATCCAGCTTGAGCCATGGGGGGGGGGGGGGGGGGATTTTTTATGATACAAAAAAAATTTGTTTTTAAATAAACTATTTAAAAAATTAAATAAACTATAAGGGAAATCACGATGGGTAGTGCAAAGTGTGCAAACGATGCAAATGCGTGCAAAAATACACACATTTGCACAACACAACAACAAAATGTACGTATTTGCAATTTGCACTTCTTTACTTCGTTTGCACTAAAAAACCATGAGCAAAGTTAGTAGTGCATATTTGCTCAGTTGCAAACAAATGTAAGCAATAACATTTGACATATTAAATGCCATGTTGATTTTAAGAAAACTTATAACTTGAAAATTTTCGCAGATTGTAAAATAAAATAGAGAATTTAATTTAAATTAATTAAAAAGAAAACATTTATTTTAATTTGCTTGTGTATAATTGTTAACAAATGCAGATTTTTTACAGTGCTGCCAGAAGCTTTTAGTGTTGCCAGAATACATTTTTAGAAAAATAGCATATTTGCACAAAAATAAAAGTGGTATGCTCACGATCAATCATAATATGCACTGCAAATTTACACAGTGCAAATTTGCACAATGACCATCGTGATTACCCTTTATATACACAGAAAAAATTATTTTTCCAATTCAAACGAAAAATTTGTAGAATCAAACAATTTTTTGTCTGAAAACGGTCCTACAAACAAATTCGCATATTCAAACAATTTATTTGCATTTTGTTTATTGAAAAAAACGCCGATTTTTTCAAACAAATAATTTTACAGAATCAAACAAAAAGTTTACTGAAATTCATATAAATTTCAAACAATTAATTTTGCTGAATCAAACAAAAAAGTTTTGGCACAAGCAATGACGCGCACACAAGCAAGCACTGTTGGCGAAGATGAAGCAGAGCATAGCGGCCGGCTGGCTTTGAGACACATTTTTTTGTTGGAATAATTTTTGAACGAAGTCTTATTTATACTCACAGTGTTTTTCTTCATCACTCACTGTTGCTGCATCCTTTCCTTTGCTAATGAAGAAGAAATGTAACCAAAAACGGCGGCAGACCGACTCGATATGTTTTTCGCCATCATTCTATTTTTGTATTTGATGTATTAAAACAAACTGTTTGAAAAAATTTAATACGGGATTTTGTTTTTTTTTTTTACCAAGTTTGAAACCAACCAACAATTTATTTTGTTTCTTATAATGTGTTGTTTCTGTTGTTTAAAAAAAATTAAACGTTTTTCTTACCTGCTATTGTTTTTGTTGTTTTTTTACTACAAACCTCGTCACGCTATTTTATCATTTTTCTTATTGCTGTACTTTTTTAAAGCGTCCAAAAATAGACTGCATGTGTTTTTAGTTGTAGTTCTTACATTTCACATAAAGAAGTGTTGCTTACGATCAAATAAAAAAATGCAGAAAAAAGACAACATTAAGGAGCGTTAAATATTTCTTACAATATTATGAAAACTTGAAACCAATAGCGCGTTTATTATATTTGTGAAGAGTTGTCCACATTTTTGTTGGTTTAATAAAAATCAAACAAAAATATTGATTGAATCAGTAAAAAAATTTGTAGAAATCAAAAAAATTTTCAAACAAGCTTTTGTTTGAAAAAAATGCGGCAGTAATTTTTTCTGTGTAATAAGGTCAAATAAAATATTCAATATAAATTAAAATAAACTAATCTTTTTAAAAAAGCACTTTATGATTTCCTTGTGAGGCAAATTTAGATAGTACAGTCTATGTTCAGTTTGTCATTGTTGATCTGAGCCATGTTTTTATTCGACGAAGGGTAGGAAATGACCTCTAGTTCGTAGCATTACTGACGAGCATTGAAACAGAAATTTGAAATATTTTTCTTAGATTTGGGTAGATATCTTCATCACAGTTTATTACAGCATCTACAACGTTATCTAATAGATTTTCAGATATTTTCCATGTATGTTGCCAATGCTACAGTTCAGGCTCAAGTTTAGATGTTAGTAGGTGTTTATCTCGAGTTGTGGTTTTAAAAGTTTTGTATAAAGTGTAAAGCTGAGTCGTGACGGTCCACCCATCTTGTCTCGCATAATGAAGACTAAAACTGTGTTTTGCCTGGGATGATTATGTTTAAAAAATTTTGTCGTTTCTTTAACAAATGATACAACTTTTTGTATTAGTGGCACTTTATTGCTTTTAGAAATTGAGTTGTTTGACTTTTGGGAATAGCAAGGCGTTTGTTTCGCATTTGTAGCGGTTTCCACAAATTTTTAACAGCTCCATTTTCTGCTGACATCAAAGGACACCCATCAGTTCCAACTCCTACACAATTTTTAAGATCAAGACCAAAATTTGTCAAAGTTTTAAGAACAATTGATGATAGTGCCTTTTCATCAATTGACACATCAGCGTCATTATCAATATCCTGTGAAGGTTCTTTAAATGCGTTTACAACAAAGCCAAAAAATTCTTCCCTAACAAATTTTTGTTGTAAGTTGAAATA
This sequence comes from Pollenia angustigena, assembly GCA_930367215.1. NCBI lineage: Eukaryota > Metazoa > Arthropoda > Insecta > Diptera > Polleniidae > Pollenia > Pollenia angustigena. Next base: position 51,142,351 of record OV884056.1, on the reverse strand, counting down.
TTTTAAAGATAAGGAAATCTGGTTTTTCCCAACAAATCCGTGCGTTTGTCAAAAATTATCGAATAGAATTTTGATTCATATAACACATATATACGTAAATGTTGTATATACTAAGGCTTATTAATAATTCAACCGCACGCATTTTCAAGTCAAACATTTACTGTTTGGTTATACATCGATGGCACCTGCTGGGATAGAATGTAGAATTATAAGTATTTGAATACAGTAAACTAGATGTTTCCTTGAAAATATCTAATAAATAACTATTAGGATTAAGATTTGGATACTTATTGAAAATTTGGTTAGAGATTCAATAAAAAAAACCTTGCTGGGATTTCCAAAAATTTTGTACATTTAAAAAAAAATATTTTATTCTTGTATTATCGAAATAAACAAAACATACTTCTATAATTTACGGGGGGGAAATTTCCTTATTTCTCCCACCCCCCTGAATCCGCGCCTGGCTAAAGGAAAGGCTGTAATTTTTCTTTTTATATTTGCAAAATTTAAATGAAATATTTTCTTATTAAAAAAAAAAAACTAGCAGTATCGAAATATTTTTCCGAATTTGTAGAATACAATGATAGCAACATTTACACTGGGTGTTCACAACGAAAGCAACAAATTTCCCCGAACAATATTACGTTAATATGTATTAATTTTTATTAACAAAATGTTTTGCTAAAATTTTCATTCAAAACTTATAAAAATCATTTTAAATGCCATTTGCAATTTCACAGGAATTTTTTCTGAAGTAGAAATAAACAAAAATTTTTTTAAAAAAATTTAGTTACATACTTTTTCAAAAACTTTAAAGAATATATGTAAATTAAATTTTTTGGAAAGAAATAAGGCAAAAGAGAAATCGAATAACCAAATTGTTGATATCATTGTGATCATCATGTACGGGTGCTGGACGTCATATTCGACGACATATCAAAATTTTCACTAATACTACCACAATGCTTGATGAGTATTTCGATAAGTGTATTTGGGTCTTTGAAGCAGTGTTCGAAAATAAACAATACATTATTTAGCGCTCGGCTCACACACCCAAGAACAATACTTTTTTAGTGATTGTGTAGACGAACACAACCCTTAATACCGTTCGTAACTATTTTCAAAAAAGAGCCGAACATTATACAATGTTCTGTTTTTGTAGTGATACTGTAGACAAACATTATATTTTAATGTACTATTATGTTTCTTTTTTTTAACATCAACAAAGAAATGAACAAACAAAAAATTTAAGCAACGACCGCACCACGAACAGCTTCTGTGTGTATTGTGTAAAATTATTTTGCTGGCTTTTTGTTTTTTTTTTTCGTATGTGTATTTTGTAAAAAATGTTTGGTTTTTTTTACCAGCCAAAAGCGACGAACACTAGTGAACCGAACCGAACACAATGAAGTTTGTGGTTAAAAAAAAAAAAAAACTGAACGAAATTGAATGTTCTCATCTTTTGTTGAGTTTGATAGTTTTGAGTTTTTTAATGATTTTCTACACAAACACTATTAGCGTTTGTGTTTTCCACAAATTTTCTAACCGAAAACTTCTAAATATTAAATTTTTACGATTCAATCAACTAAATCATTTTTGATTTATACGAGTATATATTTTGCAACCTCCTCCATTTTCGAAATAACGGTATATCTCGAAAACAAGAGAAACCTAAAAAAAAAACGGTAAACACCGCCTCGCCTGGTGCCCCGCTTGACAGAAAAAAGTGTCAAGTTCGTGCACAGTGTTATTAGTGATAAAACAATTATAGTCATATTTGACTATAACGTGTTTAGAGGCAACCATAATATGGTTGTGGCTTTTTGATGGAAGACGAATTTAAGCATAATATGATTGCCGGTGACAATGATATGATTCAATTAAGATAATCAGCCCAATTATGAATAAAAATTCCCCGGAAGTTTTCACCCTTCTCCCATTTTTCCTATGTAAATTGTATTGCAAAAATGGGAAAAGGAAAAAACTCCCGGGGAATTCATAATTGGGCTGAATATGTTTGAAAATTTTGTTAAAATTAATTTTTTTGGTATGGTCACCAATTTTTTCTCTGCATGTAGTCGCCAACAATTTTCAATAAACACTTGCAATCGAATAACTTTCGTTTCGTTTAAAAAATTGTCATTGTCTGAATAAAATTTAATATCATCAATATAAAACAAAGAAATATTGTTCTATTAAATAAATATTTCCGTTTATAATTAAATTCAAAGAAATATTTTCTTTTTTTCGTCACATTCATTCGATTTGTTGGACAAAAACCTACATTTCGTTTTCGTTTAACACTTTTGTCATAAAGTGTTAATCGGATTTTGGCCAGACTCAACTTTTCCGTTTATATACATAAATATACATATGTATATAAAAACTATATAAAATAAAGAATCAAAAATGTCCATAACAGATTTTCTCGTTAAAAAATTAACAATTGTTGTGCATTTTTCAACGTTATTTTTCTATCGAACTCCAGAACAAAAATGTAAAAAAAAAAAAATAAACTCCAAACGGTAGTAAAAATAAACTTTGTTTTATGACTTTTTCCATTTTAACAAGTTTTTATTGTTAATTTTTTTTTTGTATATTTTGGCTTATTTCTTAATTTTATTACCGAAAGGATTTCAAATGTTAAACCAAATTGTTAGTTGTGTGTAGATTGCTAAACTTAAAATTACCTGCCCCAACTATAATTCCCATATAAAATGCTCTAGAACACGTAATTTGCAGGAGAAAAAGGTAGAAAATATAATTTTTAATAATAATGATTTTTTTGAAGTTTTCGTTTTGCTTTTTAAGTGTAAACTACCGATATTTTACGACTCTCGTCTAAATACAGACATTTTAGACGAAACGAAGTCATGATGCCATTAATTTGGCTGTACGAGTCGTAAAATTTTGTTTGGTTTTAATGCTAAAGTTTTTTTATTTGGAAAAATAAGGAAATTTTGAAACTTATTATTTCATAAGTTAAAAAAATTTTTTTTTTACATATATTTTCACATATTTTAAATTAAAATTTTTTTAATAGAGAAGGACCTGAAGCTTGTGAAGAAATTTTGCTTTGAAGTATTTTAAATTTTCGGTTTCAAAATTTTTATTTTTGAATTTTATACATAAAAAAAGTATTGTCGGTCAAGCCCGACTATATGATGCCTTACGCCACAGTATTTAAAAATAATGTATACGACTGTAGGCTTTTTAAGACCCAAGAGCAATTATGAACAAAATTATGTTATGGGGCTAATATGCATGTAAAAGTTCTTTGTACCTATCTAAATGAGATTTGTTTGCCTTTAAGCGATTTTAGGAAGGGGTTTGATATGGGACTGATATGGGTTTATTTAAGGCCTACCAGCACAACTTCTTGTCATGATATCGGGTCCTTAACGCAAAAATGGCTTAAGCGAAACTATATTAATTTTCCTTTTTTTTTTTTTAATAAAATAATTTATTGGCAACACTTTTATCCTCTCCGAAAATGCTATGGTCCAGTGTTGCCAAAACTTGGTGACCAAAAATGGCTAAATTTGCGGAAAAATGGCTAAAAAATTGCTAAAATTTTTTTAAATAAAAACACATTAAAATTCAATAACAAAACAGAAATAATTCATTTAAAGTTGTTTACGATAAAATTGTGAGTTTAGATCAATTTGTTAAATAAGAATAAACGTAAATTAATATTAAAATAAATTAATATTAAAAAAATTAAATCATCGAAAAATTCGATGTCGTTATTGTTCATCTCATAGGAATCACTCATTAGTTTTAAATAATTATAAGCTTTAAATAATTTGAAGGTAAATCCTAATCACGACAACATTTAGCCAACCTTTTGAGTCCAGATCTACAATAAAATACAAGTTAGAAAGTATAGTCGGTTAAACCCGACTTTATGATACTCTACACCACATTAGAACCTTTGTACCAAATTTTATCAAATAATCTCTAAATTGCGACCTGTACTTTGCGCACAAGGTTTACATGGACATCCAGCCAGCCGGACAAATATCGCTAATTCGACTCAGAAAGTGATTCTGAGTCAATCGATATACGTAAAGGTGGGCTAAGGACCAATATTTTAAGGTGTTACAGACATCAGCACAAACGCATAGTACCCTCTCCACTATTGTGGTGGTGGTATAAATATTGTATTGTTATGGTAAAAATATTTACGTAATTGATCAAATCGAATTAACGGTTGCTTAATGTAACCTATTTCTCAAATTACTTTAAACGATGTTTACTTGGCTAAACACCCTCTCTACTTCAGCATTAGACCATGGAAGTGAAAGCAACTTTATATAGTCAATTCTGAAATTTCTAAAAGAATTTTGTTACCGCCTGCATCCCTTTATTGAAATAATTGCAACCAGAAAGAAACAGCGATGTTTGTGTTGATCCATTTTATAAATTGAATAGTGGAATACTGTTCCTTTATTTTGAAAGATGTTTCAGCGTTATAGTTTATAGCGATTTTCAACATATGTGAAAGTTGTGATTTAAATTAAAGGCGTTTTAATTCTGTGGTTTTCATGGGCAACCGCGTATGTCTTAAAATAAAATTTTTCAGGAGAGCCGAAAAAACCATTCTAGTTCAAACTATGGGTTAGATATTGCACCTTTTGAACTTTGTAATTGAGTTAAAACATCGGAATGGGTCTATCTGTTTTTAAAATTTTTTTTTTTAAATTTAAAGAGCGCTTAAAATTATCATCAACATTTCAAAATCGAAAAAATAGACATACGCGGTTGCCCATGAAAACCACCGAATTGTTCAAAATATCTATTTTACTTTTATAAACTTTTATAATAAAATAAATATTATTCTTTTAAAAGAAAAACGGCAAAAAAATGTATGGCTAAACAAGTTGAAAAATGGCTAATGGCTAAACAGGGTGAAAAATGGCTAAATCTAGCCACTAAATGGCTAAATTGGCAACACTGTTATGGTCACATAAGGAACCGTTGCGAATTTATAGCAAAAACAATTTTAGCTTAAGCGAAAACCTTCATATAAAATGTATTGAAATAAAATAAAAAAACATCACCTGTTAAATTGTGTTTATGTCGCTTAAGCTTTTATGCGGTAAGGGCTCGATAAAGTAGCTATCGTAAAAGCTAATGTCGTCTATTTGTATGTTAATACCAACATTATTACGGAAGTTATGAAACTAAAACCTATTTTAGAGAGTAGTATTTGCATGGGAGTTATGGCCAAATATGAACTGATTCTAATAAAATTTAGTAGAATAATTAAGTTTGCAATAAAATAACTTTGGACCAAATTTAACCTAAATACTAAAGCCCTGCACGAATGCATTCGTTTCTTTTTCACATTTCTCCACACCAACTCATTGTTGTGTCAAATACTGAGTTCTTTTTTTAAAATCAATTCGAATGATACACAATGAAAAACCGAATCAACTTTTAACAGTAGCTCGTTTCAAACAACTCGTTGTTAAGCAGTAGTTTGATTTTAAAAAACAAATCAACTCAATGTATGATTCGATGTGAAACAAAACATAACACACAACAATTGTGAGTCTATAGACTCTATAACAGGGAATTCCATTTCTTTGCCCAGTTGTGCGTACCACTACTAACACATATTTTTATGATCATCAATTCAGTCGTCGATGTGACTTCGACAAGTTACATGTCTAGCGGATGCTATGTTATTTTGCTTCATCTTGACAGAAAAAAACTTTATGATGACAAAAAAAAAATTCTTTGATACCTGTAAAAGGGTTCCTTTTTCCTACGATAAAAAGACGTACCTAAATACAGAAATTATTAAGAAAAAAATAGCCACAAGAATTTGTTGGTATTTTGTGCTTGTAAAAATATTTTGGTTTCTGTACCAATCGCGTCGGTTCGGCTATTTTTTCTTAGAAAACACTTTTCTTAAGTAAGTAAAAAAAAACAAGTTAAAAAAAGGATTGTTTTGCTACAATTTAAGTGTAAATAACCTATATACATAATAGCAAATGTGACAGTAGGTAACATGTTTGGGTAGAAAGATGTGTTTCATTGATGTATTAATGAAACTTTATTGTTTCGCACTATTTTTACTGCATACTTTTTATGCTACAATTATATGACCGAGCCCAAAGAGTTAACCTTACCTATTTATGGTAACTATTTAACGAAACTTTGACCTGTTATAATGACTTTATACATTTTTGCAGGCAAACTCAGGTGCGCATTTGGTATTTTGTAAAATGTTATGATATAATTAAAATGTATGCATAGATGTTTGAAGTATAAGTAACCCAACACCGTGAATACCATTACTATTTTACTTATCACTATGAATATCCTAACTGTTTACTAAAATAACTTTTTCACGTTATAATTCTCATTTAGATTATTTTTTTTTTGAATAAATAGACCAGGGAAATGCATTTCTATGCACAAAAGTGGAAAAAGAAATTAGGAAAAGGTAATTTAATATACATCCATACCTCCATACGTAATACTTTTTTAGTGTTAAAAATATTTGGCTTATTTAAATTTAATTTTTTTAAATTTTTTGTCTACATTTATCTACCTAGTTTTATTAATTCGTTTATTTTTCTTTATATTTATGTACATACATACATATGTATACAAACATATTTAAAATAGATGTCAGCAAACGATTCATTTAATTCAAATCCTTCCCCAAGTATCTCAAATACTTCATTAAGTACGCCTGTTATTAGAAATTCAATTGTAAGAGGCGAGTTAAAAATAAGCTCAAAAAGAGGAAGAAGTAAGGTGTGGGAAGTATTCGGAAAAGTTGAAAATATGTCAGAGGAAGAAATAAAGGACGTTGTTGCTTGCAGAAAATGTTTAAATGTTTATAAATATAATGGAGCAACTACATCTAATTTAGTTCGACATAAATGTTATTTGACATCTAATAATAAGAACATCAAAAAAGTAGAAGTAAATGCAGGGACAAAACAAAATGGAACTCTGATATTTACAGAATGGATTGTGGAGAACTGCAGACCATTCCAACTAGTAGAAGATACTGGCTTTCACAAAGTTGCAAAGTTTCTTCTATCGGTTGGCGCAAATTTCGGCGAACATGTAGATGTTCGAAGTCTTTTGCCACATTCAACAACAATTTCCCGAAATATAATGAATGTTTACAATAAACATTTTGAAAAAATAAAGACTGACATTAATTCTGTGAAGAGTGTTGGTTTTGGTCTTACATCAGACCTTTGGACCGATAACTTTATTAGAAGAACATATATAGCTGTGACCATTCACTACATAAAAGATGGACATATGTTTAGTAGACTTCTTGGCATTAATTCTATGGATGGTGAACAATGTACAAGTAATATTTATTTATTTGATAATATATATTTATAAATAGGTTTATTATAAACTTTGATATATATATATGTTTAGATGATAATATCAGTCGAAAGGTAATAAAAATACTTAATGAGTTCGATTTAGATCTGGATGACAAAGCCATTATTGTCACAGATCGAGGAGCAAACATGGTCGCTGCCTTTCGGAACAATAACCACATATTTTGCATTGACCATTTACTGCACAATACTATTCAAAAAGCTATGAAAGAAGTAGCTGCTGTTTCAGAATTATGTAGTTTATGTACTAAACTCGTAAAATATTTTAAAATTTCTGGTCTTAATGTAAATTTACAAACAACCCTTAAAAGCTTTTCACCCACCCGCTGGAATTCAATTTACTATTTATTTGTTTCTGTTGAAAAAAATTGGTCCGAAATAGTTAAACTTTTGCAACAAAAAAACGAGCTCAATAGAATGAATAATATTCATTTGAACCATATAACAGCTTTGATTAAAGTTTTGGAACCTTTCGAAGAAACTTTAAAAAAGTTAGAAGGGGAAAAGTATCCGACAATACACCTTGTTTATATTTATATCCATCGCTTAAAGAAAAAATGCAATGCTGATATCAACGACTTAGAAATTACTAAAGAGTTTAAAGAAAAATTAGCAATTTTGATAGATTCCATAGTAATTCGGAATCTAACTATTTACCATAAAATTGCTGTTTTTCTTTTCCCTCCATTAAACAAATTAGTTCAATTTAGTGAAGAAGAAAAATTCACGATTAAAGACAAATGCATGCACATTATGAGAAAACACTTTCAAGAGCAACATGAATCAGAAAATCGATTTGAAAGTGAAACAGCAATATCTAGCCATCTCATAGAATTATATTCTGATTTTTTACCACCGACTGAAAATACTACACAACTTGATGCAGTATCCAATGAATTGCTAATGTATGAAAGCTTAAATGTTAGTATTAATGAAGATTTCAACATTTTGCAATGGTGGAACTTACATCAAAATGAATTTCCACTTCTCTACAAAGTGAGCTGTAAAATATTAGCAACACCTGCTAGTAGTGCAGCTTCAGAGAGAGTTTTTTCAGTAGCTCGGAATTTGATTTCTGAAAAAAGATGCAGCATTGCTTCAAACGGTGATTCTATAAATGCCATAATGTTTCTTCATTCAAATATAGAAGCAACTGAAATACAAAATGAACTTTTAAACTGTACAAATTAATATATATTTTAAACCATTTTGCTCATTATATTATTTTTATCTTAATTTTGCAATTAATTGAATTTAGCTTTTCATTTCTTTTTTACTTTTAATAAAATATTTCAAAATATATTTTTGTAACTTTTGAATAAAATAATTTAAAATAAAAACTTAAACATTGTATAAAAATATCTTGCATCTTCATTTGTTTTTTTTTGCTCAATACAAATTTACTAGTCATACCTAATAATAAAAAAAAGATAATTCTTATCATCTATTTTGTAACTGTTGTTTGGTTTGAATCGTTTGATTCGTTTGATTCGTGCGATTCGTTTGAGTTGGTGTAGTTTGTGTTATTCGTTTGATTCGTTGTTTCATGGAGTAAATTTCGTGCTCTTTACACTTCGTATTTGGTCGTTTATAACACACAAATTTAAATTCATTTGCATTTGTGTGTTTATATTCTTTTCGTGCTTTATGTGTTTTTCACAATACAGAGTTTGATTCGTTAGCAAAATGCAATCGACAATCACGAGTTGAAAAACAAACGAATGATTCGAAACGGCTTTCAAATGCATTCGTGCAGGGCTTTACTAAATACCACTATAATAAAATTGTTAGCACAAAGACTCGTATGGGGGCTTATTGAAATTATTGACCGACTCTTAGCATTTTCAAAAAGCTTGGTTCATCCAATTATCTCAAAAATTGCGCCTTGTATTTTGTGCACAAAGCCAGCCGGATGGACGAATGGACATCGTTAGATCGATTCAGAAAGTGATTCTAAGTCGATCGCTGTGCTAAAAGATAGACAAACGCATAATACCCACTCTGTGAGTATAAACATTTAAGGGAAAAAGATTAAATAGAAATCGAAATTTTAAGAAATTAAAAGTATAAGAAAACTTACTTTCTTCTATGGTACCCAAAAACTGTTATACATAATTTCAAAGTTAAAAACTATATGGACAATTTAGCCATTTTGCAACAATCTCAGATAAATTTACTGTCAATACCAGTATTCATAAAAATTAAAGCAAATAATGGATATATTTTCCCCATGTTTTATATTGAACAATATAGTTTCAATAGCGAACAAACCGAATAACTATTATTTTGGCTCAAATTTCGCCCACTAGCAAATTGCTTATGCACGCTTTTTTGCCAAGTCGTTTTTCTCTTAAAAGACACGAAGGGCCGTTTTTACAAGTTACTGATAGCAATTTGTTTTAGCCCATTTATCAAAGCTACAAGTTGCGAATTTACAATTAAATAAGAACAAAAAGTAACAATGTCACGATATCACAATTTTTGTTTTATTCAACTATATTACGAAAATCAACGATCTTTAAGGGAAACTTTTTCATGTTTTGCTAAAACCGCCAACATATGATTTAAACAAAACGGTGCTACGGCACACACGGTGCGCTCAGTTATGGATTTAGGGAGAAATAATGATAATAAGCAGCAAATCTCACGTTTCGGACCTGTCAACTCGAATTAACCACCTGCCGCATAATAATGGACAACATTTGAATGAAATTATTTTTAAATTCTTAACATCAAAGATTGTTCTTTTCGACAATTATAAGGATTTCAACCTCCTGTTCTATTTTAAGTTTGTTATTTAAAATTACAAAATGGTGTAAAAAATCACCCTTTATAAAGGCCCAAATACACCCAGCGGGAAAACTCAGAAGACCTTCTCACTTCAGGCCTTTTTAAAGGCCTACTCAAACATTTTTTTTTGTTCAATTACAATTCTTATCTAACAGCTTAGGAATGCCTCATAGAAGGCCTCGGCTCTTTGGTATTAAATATAAGATACACCTTCCACACTTGCTTCTCTGAGAGAGAGTAGAAAAGGAGTAGCATTTTTTGTCTTAGTTTTTTTGCACAAGCAAAATCAAAATAATTATTTTTTTTGATCCCGTTACCATTCTTATGTACCTGCTAAAGAAGCGAGAGCGGAAGGCCTACTCCGCAATGACAACGTGTGTAAAAAAGATATGAGTATGAAATGGAGCGAGCACGTCTTGTTTATCCAAAAGAAGGAGTACAGAGGCCTTCTAGAAGGCATCCGTACTCCATATTTTTCCCGCGGCGCACTGATCAAAATACTCATCAAGAATTTTTAATTGTATTACTGAAAATGTGTTTGTATGTGTCACACCGACAATGCTGGATTGAAAGTCCAAAAAATTTAGATATGGCACGGAATATTACGTCAAGCACACGTGCACGAGTGATTTCGCCTGCTGGACAAGCATTTGACAAGTGTATTTGGCCTTTAAGGATTATGAGACTTCAGCTTGGGATCTATTTATATACATATTATATATTTAAGCGTGTAAATATTTACCAAAATAGGTAACAAGGCGAATTCAACTAAAGCTAGTGTCGAAACGCCATCTGGTTTATATAATTTGTTTTGATTTTTTAGGAATGGTTGACATTTCGAACCGTAAACCCTAACAATGCAATGCAAAAAACCCTATGTTGTTTGTGTTGTTTTTAGATGGTTGTAGTATTGTCACCAACTGTAGTTGAGATCGCTTTGATAGGTAACAATACAATCTTCTTCTTCTCTGTTTAAACTTAAGCAGAGAAGCAAAACCCAGTAGTTTTATTTTTGTTTCATAATTTCTTGTTACATTTGCTCAACCTGCTACATACGAAACCAATTTTTACAATTCGCACCTGTTCAACAATACTGTATTAACTCAAAATTTTTATTTTTTCACTTTTTGAAAGAAATCGACATGTTATAGTCATATCTACCCGCTCTTAAAATATCGTGCTGTTTTGTCTACTTTTTTGTAAAGAAACGGTTGGTTTTAAAATACTTTATCATATGCCTTTCATATGAAATTAAAATTTGTTAAGCTTCTACTGAAAATTTTGAAATTTTGAGTTAATACAGTATTGTTGAACAAGTGCGAATTGTAAAAATTTTAAATTCAATGAAAAAAGACAGTAATTTTTAAAAAAAAATTTGAAATAATACCTAAATGTTTTAACTAAAAAACTTATATTTAGAGAACTAAAATGCTGTAAAATCATGGCGTATACTAACAGACCTAGCACCATATTTCATGTATTAACCAGCCCAGCTAAAACTTTTCTATAATTTTAATAACTTCAAATACTTAAACTGCCGGCTGTTTTCGATTTTCATTCTTTTTAACTTTCCACTTGAGTTCATTTCACAATAATGACACATCAGGCGGCAATCTTTTAAAAAAATCTACAATTTAAAATCTTTTACGATTTCGTACAAGGAAATGTTCTGTTTTGTTTTGTTTTGTTTTCCCCCCATTGCCATTTCAGTCTGTCTCCTGAAGGAAATGAAAAGAATTGTATCTTTGAAAACGTTTTTATAGCATTAAAATCAACGGCAATAAAAGTTGCAAATTGTAGAAAGAAATCACATATAAAGTTACTTTTATGATTATTTTAACTGAGAATGCGTCTAGAAACACACCCAGTTGGTTATAAAATAAAAATTAGACAGAAAAAAACAACCTAGAATAATTTAAGGAAATTTTTATGACAACTAAACTAACTGGTAATGGCCAGCAAGACATTAATACATTTCAGGTTTTAAGTTTTAGAAAGTAAAGAAATAAGGGATTAAGGTGAATAAAATTGTGATTTTGTAACTAAAAAAACTAACTAAAGAAAAAGTAAACACATCTGATTTTGGACAAAACGACATGGCCAAGATTAAAAACACGTTGTTGAGTACATATTTGCATTTTTTTTTTTTCGATTTTTATAAACACTTTTCGAATCTTATTCAATAATTCAAACCCAAAGAAAATTTCGAAATTTTTACAGTTAATGATGGCCATATGCATTTTTGTTTCATAAATACCCAAATTAATTCCTAAAAAGGAGTATTTTTTCCTGGTATTTAGCCAGACATCAGGTATAGAATATAGAATAGAATAGAATCACCTCCATAGCCTATAGTCAAGTTTGGATCGATTACAATGGAGTCTGGTAGGACGATTTGAATTGCAATGAAATAAGTATGGAATTAATAATGGATATAATTGGTTGCGGTTTAGACCTATTTTAAATTGTTGACCGACCGACAATCGGAAAATTTTATGCTTTTTAGAAAATTAAACTAGTTTTAGTAAATTATCATGATTCGTAACAGTTTTATCTGAATCAAAATTATTTTCAGAAGGGGAATGTATATTGCACCCATTGTAATTTATAGACCAATTATCTCAAAATTCTGTAAAGTGATTTCTGGTATTGAAAAACATAAGTTTCAACACGGCGTTGAAATTAGTTTTAGCGTTTACAGTGAATTTTAGAAGGCTGCTAAATATGGGATCTAAGGTAAATTATGGACCGTATATCACAAAATTGCATGACATTTTTTCTGGCCATATGAAGCTTAATGGGAAAAATTTTACCGCAATATCTAAATCTGCTAAGGTTTTAGGTGTATATAATTTATTTGCCAAAGTGGGCTTTATATGAGCCCTATAGTTAATTATGGACCGCTAATAACAAAGTTTATTAGTGTGATTTCAAGTCCTATAAAACATTGAAGCATTAAACTAAATTCTGATAGCATTATTTATAACGGTTTTAGAAGTAATAAACTGTTTTCTGGGAGTAGGGTTTTTAGGGGGCCTAGGGTAAATTATGAACCGATCTTCACGAAATTTCACAGTGCCATTTCTAGTCATATAAAACTATAACGCGCCAAATTTTGTTACGATAGCATTATTAATTTTGGTTTAAGGCTAACTAAACTGTTTTCCGGAAGCAGGGCTTATATGAGGCCTTTTGGACCAATCTTAACGAAATTTCACAGTGTAATTTCAAGTCCTTTAAAACTGTGTGGTGCCAAATTTTGTTGTGATAGCATTATTAATTATAGTCTTAGGCGTACTAAACTGTTTTCCGGGAGTAAGGTTTATATGTGGCCTAGGGTAAATTATGTGGCGATCTTCACGAAATTTTATAGTGTGATTTCCAGTCGAATAAAACGAATTTTTGCAAAATCTTATATCATTCCGTGCATTGTTCTGTTATTAACGTTATTTTTTGTTACAAAATTATCAATTTTTTAGAGTGGTGGTTCCACATTTTGATTTTTATTTTGCTGGATTTCAATCCCAATCCGCTTAGGATAACTAGAAGCAACTTTTCGAAAATGAGCGTGTTTTCAACAGACGGACAAACAGATGTACATGGCTCAATCGACTTAGAATTACTCAAGGGGCCAGAATATATCGTCATATTAAATGCAAACGGACGTAACTACACAAATTTTTGATATTGAGTTTTGTTTCGATTATGGTTCGTTTTATAAAAATACATGTTCGTGCAAAATTTTAGCTTCCTACGATCAAAAATGGCAAGTTTATTAGCAAAATTCAAACGCCAATTACACCTTGTTGTTATTGATTTTGTAAAGTTTTTTGCTTCTCCTGAAAATAAATAAAAAGTGTAATTACGTCCGTTTACATTTAATATGACGATATATACTTTATGGAGTATGAGATGAATAAAAAAAAGATTCACACGGAATGACGAACTTAGTATAGACTTTTCGCAACTAATGAGGGTGGATGGTATAAAAACGCCTTTTTTTAATATTAAAGTAAAATTTTCAAACTTGTTAAATTCAATGATAATTCTAGGATGCCTGCAATCTCAGGTACAAATATTTGTTCTTTAAATTAAAGTTTCTTGTTTTTAAGTTTTAACTCGATTGGCCAGTTTTTAAATTTGTATTTAAATACAAATTTAGTAATTTTTTATTTAAATTAAGGTAATAAATAAATACGGTTTTAGTTTTTAAGTGATACCAGATTAATGAAATTTAATTTAGATAAATGTAAAGAAGCACTACTAAATACAGTCAAATCCCGTTAATTCGTACCCCGTTAAATCGTAATTCCCGATAATTCGTAATAAACTGTCGGTCCCTTGAAAAAATTCGTTAATTCGTAAAATTTCCATACATTTTGGTCCCCTCGATAATTCGTAATCTTTTTTCAAATAAAATCTACTTTACCTCTTATAAATCATAATTGTTTGCTTACTACCATATATTATTCGTAATAAAAACAACAAAAACATGGAATGAATGATTTTTTGCTTACCATTTTTTTAATTTTTTGGGGGGTTTTTGCTTGGGTGTGGATTTATTTTCTTAATACATATCAGTTCGTTACATGCATACATATCAGTTTGTTACATGCATAATTTTTATGTATAATTTTTATATATTTTATTTTTAACAATTGTTTTTAATGTTTTTTTATCGTTTTAGTAAATAAATTGAAAAACACCATTTATTCGTATTTATTTTATTTTAACCCCGTTTAATCGAAACCCCGCTAAATCGAAAACCCCTATAATTCGTAAGAAATGGCCGGTCCTTTGCGATTACGAATTATCGGGACTCTACTGTATCAACAAAATAGCATAAAACTGCCGCTTGACCATAAAAAAAACAACAACAGCTAATTGTTTTTTTCTTTGCGTGCTGTTCTTATATTGTTGTGATATTGAGTCCACATGATAAATACACAATTAAAACTATTTAAAAATTATTTAACAAAGCACTGGAAAACTATCTTTCGTATATAAATAGAACTTAAAGATAAAAAATATTTATATATAATATCAAAAACTGAACTTTACGATTACATTGTAAGTTTAAGCAAAAAATTCAATATTATATTTTATATGAAAACAACATGTTGATGAGATCATTGCATTAATGACGGCTAATTAGTATTATAAACTTGATTATTTAATTAAAGTTAAGTTAGGTAATCATTATTTGGCGATTTTTTTTAAATTATATTAAAAAAAATAAGTTATAAATTGTTTAACCCTCAGTGTTCCTTTAATGTAAATGTAAAACAAGATTGTTTAAACCTGAGATAGGCAAAAGGCCGCTCATGGGCACTTTGTTATTCTCTTATTCACACGTACTTAAGCACACGTACAGAAGAAAAAAAGGAAAACAATTCATGAATATTATTTTTGTCAAGCTAATAGGGCCTTAATTTCTTCAATGTAAATACAATTCAATTTTTAATTACAATATTTTGTTCCCGACGTTTCGTCGATTGTTTGTCGACTTTTTCAAGGGATTGTCTATTTAAAAATTATAAAAACAATAAAATAAATACAATAATGTACCACATGAACATTAAAGACTTACAATATGAAAATTTAATCACTTTAAAAAGTTTTAGATGTACTCAGGATCATACAAATATAAAAATTAATTTTAATATTAAAAAAAATACATATTACTTTTAACTTTAAATATATCACAGCTTAAGTAATGGCAACAATATAGCTCGCATTTATTTTGTTCGTGTCTTCCTTCAAATTCATTGTTCTATTAATTTGTTGTTGGATTCTTAGGCTTTCAATTGTGTACCTCTTTCTTTCCATGGTGGAATAAACAGGTGGCAGCACTACGCCAGATGACGATTTTTTGCTCTTGCATTGTTTGTCTAGGTTTATGTCAAAGTTTTGTTTATGTTTACAAAAAGTCCACGTTTTGTGCTGTGATTATTGTATTTTATTCAAGTTTTTGATAATTTTAAATTAAAGTAAATAAGATATGGACCATAATTAAAATAAAAATTTACTAAAAATGTATTTATTTCATCACGTTTTGCGACACGCTTTGAGTTTTGTTTAAACAATTTTTTGACGTCAACGGTGATATAATTTCCATTTTTGTTGTAATGTTGTATTTATTGCCGTAACGATGCCACCTGCTTATTCCACCATGTTTCTTTCTTTATTTTCTTTATCTAGAATTTTTACATCATCGAACCTAATTGTGTGACCAGTATGTAGGATGTGTTGTGCTTGTGCTGTTGTCTCTTTTCTCCGCATTATGTCCATCTTGTGTTCTCCCATTCTTGTCTCCATTCAGTCTCGCACAGGTATGTTGTGTTGCGCATGATGCTTGAGCAGCGTTGCCAAATGTGATTTTTTTTTTGTTAAAAGAATTATAAAAAAAAGTTTTATTTTATAATTCTTTGTTTAAAAAATAAGCTTTTTTGTAAATTGTGCAGTTTTACATTACAAGTTTTTCTTTCAATTTTGGTATTATATTTCTTACGACATTTTTGCCTTTTAAAGGCTTGATCGAACTTCATTATAATCCATTATTATGTTACATTAAAACACATAATGGTGACAGAAAAGAAAAACTTAACTTTTTCAAAACTTTTGATTAAAACATCTATGTCAAACTTGTAGGGACAACATTTTATACGCATGAGGTCTTCGAGGTGTTCATCTGTGAGACGATTTCTGTGATTATTTTTTATAAACTTTAAAAAAAGAAAATGAAGATTCACATATAAAGGTTGATCCAAACATCGAATACATCTTTAGAATTTAATTTTTTCTTTTGGGATATATGTTTTTGTTGATATTTTTTTCCAGAAGTTTATTCCACTTTCTAGAGGTAAAGATAAATCAACTTGCATTTTTTTAAGTTCTTCTTTTATGTCACCATTATGTATTTCAATGTTACCCAGTAAAGGATTATTATGAAGTTCGATCATATTAAAAAAAAAAAAGAATTTTGGCAACGCTGCAGAACAATGAGAACGGGAGAGTCATATAGCACTAACATTATTATAAAATACACATGTATGTGTTTGCCTATCCCCAGCGGGAAAACTCAGAGAGACCTTCTTACTTCAGGCCTTTTTAAAGGCCTGCTTAAAAAATGTTTTGATTTAATTACTATTCTTACGTAACTGCTAAAGAATGCCTTATAGAAGGCCTCGGCTCTTTGGTATAAAAGAAGCGAGAAAAGAAGGAGTAACATTTTTTGTTTTGTTTTTTTTTGCACAAGCAAAAGAGTTTAGATCCCTTTACAAAAATAAAGTAACATATGTTGTTAATCATTTTCGTTGAAGTTGAAAAGAGAAAGAGTAAAATTTTTTGTTTTGTTTTTTTCGCCAAAGCGAAACAATTCAGATCCAACGGATTTGATTTTTGATGAATGCTTTTACTCGTGCAAAATTATTTTTCTGTATATATTATTCAACGCAATCATAATTTTGTTCCAAATAGGGTCCGCTCTTGAAAATTTGTCTCTAAATGCTGTGGTGTGGTATCCGACTGTACTTTCTCACTTGTTTGACTAAGCATTTGTTTAATTTTGCATTGCGTTTGCTAGATAAAACAGCATAATACCATGATTTCCAGAAATAAGCAAAGTAAACAAAAATTGTAAAATATTTGTTAAGGGCTCTCCTTTAATATCTAATGAGGGCCTTAAAATAAAGATATAACGTTGTATTTTCAATATAAATAATTTTAAGATTTTTTTGAATCATTGCTAAATGGCTGAACAAACTAATAACGAAACGTAGTTGGCCAAAGAATCTAGTTTATGTGGTATTAAACTGGAATTTGTAATTTTAAACAGTATTTTCCAAATATCCTTGACAGATTAAATAAATATTGTATTTAAATGAAAGATTATTGTCCATGGATTTTAATTTAAAAAATAAATTTGTCGTTGTCCTAAAATCCAAATATTTCGAAAACTAATCGCTGATGTGATCAGCGTCCCAAACTTGTACAGTAGACGCTCACAATTATGAACTCTCAATAACAAGAATTTCCAAAAATTAGAATCTGTAGTTTCAATACATTAAAGGCTGTGTAATCCGAAATAAAAATTCGAATTTGCGAGCTTATTTTCTAATTCTTCTTCTAAATCTTCTATCTTTGTAAAAAAAAATGAAAAGAAAAAATTAATACGTGTTTGTGGATGAATGTATACATGAATTTAGTAGCGATATTCTTTCATCAGCCTTTTGAAAAGGACCTGAACAAATATTACAGATGACATTAAACAAAGTTTAAGTAGGAAAAACTTTCAAACGACTTATGATTACTTTAACCATAACATTGGCCGGAGTATAATAATAACATTAATATGTTTGCCACAATAATTTGTTTGGTTGGATCAACTTACAACCGCAACCAAGTTCAGATTTATTCACTGTTTCCAGTCAAATATTATGACGAGTAAGGTTAGAAAAGAGTTTAGAAAATCTGCTTTGCTACATTTACGCTCCAAAAACTCCCTTTGCCACAAAGATCAGTGAATCTTAAGTTTAAATTAAGTGTTAACAAATTGTCTTGAAAAGCCAAATTACACTGCACAACAAGAAAACAAAAACGGGGTTCTCACAATGGCTTCTGGTAGAGGAGACGAAAAATTATATGTTCCTGTGCCGTCGTTTTGAAAGATCACATCGGAATTTTATTTAAGGGGGGCTTAAAGGTTTACCCGTTTGGCCTGTTCGTGCAGCATATCGGTTTATGAAACTATGTGTTCTTAAAGATGTAAAGAACACATACGGCCATGCCATGTCAATCGAAATCACGTGAAATTGATATCAAACATATTTTGAAAACTCTCCGGCATTCAAAGTTCATAAAAATATTTTCTTTTATATTCCTCCTACTACCTAAACTACTTTTGAAATCAGGAAAAGCTGCGTTCATAACATGACCGATAGTTTCATATAGTTACCGATACGCTGCAGGAAAAGGACGAAAGGGGGAAACTTAAACCCCCCTTAAATAAAATACCGATGTGATATTTTAAAACGCCGACATGTATATTTTTTTTTTGGTCTCCTCTACCAGAATCTATTGTCAGAACAGAATTTTTGGCTAAATTCTAACAAATCGTAAAAAACACACAAACACACTCTGGTATGTTCTGTAAATCGAAGTGAAGTGGATTTAAAATCGAACAAATTTTGAAAACAAGCCTGTAAAGAAAGTTTATTAAATTATTCTATTTCATATACTTCATACTTTAACAGCCAGTCCCACGATGTCACACGTTAACGTTCGCATAGAAAATAACATTTAAAACAAAAACAAATTTTAGAAATTGTTTTTGTTTTAAATGTAATTTTCTATGCGAACGTTAACGTGTGACATCATGGGATTGGCTGTAAGTACCAGTTCTATTTACAAGAACAACTCTTAAAAAGCTACAGTAATTTTGTGAATAATTGAAATTAAATCTCGTTCATTGTCAATTCCACTTCATTTCAATTTGTAGAACATGCCCGTATACCTCAGATGTAAAGAACACATACGCCCATGTTATGTGAATCGAAATCTCGTGAAATTGAAATCGAACAAATTTTGAAAGCTCTCCCGCATTCAAAGTTCATAAAAAAAATTTTCTTTTATATTTCTCCTTCTACCTAAACTACTTTCGAAATCAGGAAAAGATGTGTTCATTTTAACAAAAATTCAATTGAAAATCTTCGTCGACATAAATTTTGCGGTATTTGTATTTCAATGACATGGCCGATAGTTTCATATAGTTATTGATACGCTGATACTTAAACCCCCCTTAAATAAAATACCGCTGTGATATTTTAAAACGCCGACATTTATATTTATTTATTTTTTTGGTCTCCTCTACCAGAATCTATTGTCAGAACCTCGTTATTTTGAAATCTGTTGAACAGTGTTATTAAAATAAAACATGGTTTGTTTTCCAAAAGCAATTAAATGCTATAAAAACTCACTTTAAGCCAAAAACACAAAAATTATGTTTGTACAAAAGGAACATGTGACATGACAACTACAAACCAGAAACATGAAATAATAAATCTTGGCAAGAAAATAACATGACACACACGTTATACAAGTAAATATATTTTCAGTTCTTTATTTTATATTTTGGTTTTATTTTATATCAACCAAAAAAAAGAAACAGGTGTTTTGATCTCGTGCCAACAATTTGAACACGCCCTTTTAAGTTAAAATTATCACACTTGTTTTTTGTTCAATTAAAGATTTTTATAAAACCACCTCTTTTTTGGTTAAACATTTTCGCCTCTAGCTGCGCCTAAAGGTTTAGCCTTTTTTACTCTGTTATTAATTGAAATGTCATAACATATAATTCACATATCTAACCAACTGCACAGATACCGTCTAACTTTTTTAAGATTCGAAATGATCACTTAAGCAGTTTTTTCTTTCTTAATATGCGTTCAAATACTTCAGATGCTCATTGTTTTTTGTCTGTGTTAAAAAAACAACACGCTCAAAACCTTGTCCAGAATTACGAGTGCTTTTCTGTCATGCAACAACCTGTTGATAAAAAAAATTGTAGTGACATGCTGAGATGATATCTTCATCTTGTCATGATATGAGAAGAACGAGTACGATAATTGATTATTCTGGCTGTTGCATTGTATTTGATATTTAAGATCCTCTTAAATGTGTCCAATTTTGTGAAGCCTGTCAAAACTGTTTTTTTTTTGTTTTTTACCAGCCTAATGGCAATCCCATCATTATTATCATCATGCCAATGAGATAGATACAAAGCCAGGTGTTGACAGTTTAATGACATCTGTTTCGTTGATGACATTTGGAAATTTTCAAATTATTAGGGTGCTACGTAAAGATGTGTGAAATATTTTATACAGGGCAATACACCAAAATTTTTTCAGGTTTCTGTGCACTGTTTTTGTTTAAATTTAGAGTGCTGTTTACGTTGGCATCATAAGATTTTTCTACCAGCTCTAGTTTTAAAGATAAAGTAACTTTTAATATTTACATATTTTATAACATTTTCATTCGCTTAATATTTCACGAATCTGCAAAACTTAAAATTTTTTCTGGATTATTGATCTACACAAAAATTTTTTTCATTTGAGTAGCGTCGCATTGGTGGAGTATATCAGTTTTCAAATACCCTCCCCCCATTTTCAGTGTATGCAAAAACTACACATTTTGGATTGATAAAAAAAAACAAAATTTAAAGTATTTTTTCTAAAAAACTAATATTTTTTTTTTCAGGTTATATGGTAATTTAGCTATATGAAAACCAACAAAATACATTTAAAAATTTTTTGTTTAAATGTATTATGTTGGTGTTAATATAACTACCTAACCACATAACCTGACAATCCGCCTTAAGTGAACAACCCATATATTCGTAGTCAGCGGACTGCTTTATTTTTATTTTGCTTACTTTAGTACTAGTCGTACTTAAGAATTTAAGTCCGAATAACACCAAAAAGTACTTAAAACAATCCGAAATAGCATGACTTTCGAAAACCAATATGCTGGCATGTGGGTGCTTTTGAATTTTGTTGTAGGAACAACATCAACACTACAAAAGAATGTAAAAAACCATTTGCTTGTTGCAAGAAGCAAAAATTCTTTAATTATATTTATTAAAATTATTTAGTTAAATAACGGGTCCGCCAAATAACTTTTTTTTTTGAATATTTTCTTAAATTTCTTTTTTTATTTGAAAGTACAATCCTTCCGGTTAATAATGGAAAATAATTTCATTCAAATTACTGCCTCGGCTGGCCATGCAATAACCTACACGATCGGTCCAATTTTTAAGCACATTATCGATTGTGTGCAGCTGTATTTCACCAACGGCTTCACGAATATTGTCCTTTAAAGCGTCAATTGTCTCTGGCTTGTCGGCGTAACACTTATCTTTGACGGCACCCCACAAATAATACTCCAACGGTGTCAAATCGCAGCTCCGAGGTGGCCAAACGACATTAGCTCTGCGGCTGATAATGCGATCTTCAAAAACAGAGCCGTCCTGTCGAAACCAAATGTTGCCAATATCCTCCTCTTCAATTTTTGGCTAAAGTGTCATCAGGGTGAAAATGAAATTCTATCATCAATGGGATGACAACATCGGCATCACAGAAATGACGAAAATGTCCTCAGTGCGATGACGTAGTAACATCGGAGAAAGGACACATTAGCATAAATTTAATGAAAGTTTGTCATTAAGTCAAAGTCATGGAAATTGACTTAAGTCAAAGATAGAGAATATTATTATTAACTTACCCGTTACATATGTTTGTTTCACGTTTGTTGAATAACGGACCTTGTTTACAGCAGAACTCTCAATAATAAGACGCCAGCACCATGTCCCATATGGTTTTCGTAATCATTCTACTTTAAAAATTTGATGTATTTAACTTAATAATTTAAAAAAATAGAATGTAGGAATTTTTGCTTCTTATAATACATTGTAAACATGAAAATAATGTGTCATCGAATTGATGTCACTATAGTCATAAAATAGATGACACGTACAAAATGACTAAATTGTACGAAGACGTTAGTCATTGAATTGATGTTACTTTTTGCATCATTGATGCCATTTGTAGTAACATTGATGTCACAATTCTGATGTTAGGGCATCATCAATATGAAGTACATTTTTCTATCAGTGTACTTAATAAAGAAATTCGTATTTGCCGTACAATTGACACTGCCTTGGCTTGATTTCAGTTCAAATAGATTGATTTTTCTTATCAGTGTAGAGACTTTAAAGACTCGGTCAACAACAATGTCTCCACTTTTAAGTTTAAAAAAGTATTTATGTACTTGGATTCAATTCCATTTGTTGAAATTCTAAGTCAAATTGCTGTCCCGTGATGATTTTATTTATTTTGTACAAAATTAAACAAAAATTTTTACTAACTTTTAGCTTTTGACGCCTTTTTACTTAAAAAATCTATGCAGCAACCACAACTTTATGGTAGCCTAAATATTTATTATTTCACATTTGAAATCGACATCAGTTGCCATCTAAATTTTATTTTAGGCAACTGGAAACTCCACTAAAGTTATTTTGCCATACATAATCGACATAATCGAAATAATAAATAACATAAAAAAATTTAAAAGCGAAAAAATATGTACCAGCCTTATTGTTCTCAATAACAATTGTCAGTTTCAAATTATAAACCGCTTTAAAAATAATTTGATATGTGTATAAATTTAATACGAAAAAAAAACTCAACAAATTTGCATTTTAATACAATTTGATCAATAACAAAATGTGTGTAACTTAATCAAACAAATTTGCATAAAAAAATTATTTGTTTATAGAAAATATTGCTAAATTTTTATTTTGGATTAAATTTGTAATCGATATGAATATAAAATAAATTCACAAAAACTTGTTTAAAAATTGTGTTTAGGCTTTTCAGCACCAGAGTTAAGAGGTCAAAAATCTAATTAACTGTTCTATAATAAGCCAAAGCATGAATCTTAAGAAATAGTGTAGAAGTACATCAATTATTATTAATTTGAAATATTATTGTCGATTTCACTTAAAAGTTTTGAAAATACTTGAATTAACAAAATATTCAAAGGTTAAACAAAATATGAACAATAAACTGTGAGTTTTTTTTTCTTACATTCATAATTATAATTTAAAAAACAAATTAAATTTGAATTAATGGTGAAATTAGGAAAAAAATTAATTATTTTTTTATACAAAAAAAAAAAAAAAAAAAAAAAAAATTAATAAAAAAAAACATTGTAATGGCCATTTTCTCAATGTATCGACAAACTGTCTGTAACTTAATGTCAACATAAATTTATTGGACCGATAAACTGTCCGTTAACGATTTTGGGTCTCTCAATATACCGACAAAAAACAAAGTTTTCAGCTGACAACGCCACTCAAAATACATGTAAAAGTTGGGAGTCAGCTGATTGAATTTATCTGTACGGCAAATAAAAGGAAAATCAATAATTGGCAGATTAGTGCCGGTTAGCTTTGCGATAAAATCGAAGCAAATGCGACATTGAGAAAACCAAATTTCTTAAGTGTGCATTTTTTCGTTGGGAAAAAAGATAATCGCCTAATGAGAAAATGGCCATAAGTCCCAATTCACACGTTGCATGTCTTATTGATCAGCTTGCTACTTTATAACGAGAGTGAAGAGAGGAAAATAAACGTTTCTCTCTCACGCTCTCTCGCCTAAAAGGTAGCAAGCTGATCAATAAGACTTGCAACCAGGGTTACCGTTAGGAATTTTTGAAAAGTCGCACAAAAGGTTGTTTTATAAAAATAAAGTCGCACAAAAAAGTCGTTTCAGAAAATAAAAGTCGCACATCTTTTTTTTAACGTTTTTTATTAATAAAAAGCATAACAAAACAATTGAAACAAAAAGATTATTGCAGAATTCATTTTATCATATTTCATAACAATGTACATGTTTGTCCATGTTTTCATGTATAGTGAAAACATTTACTTAAGTTTAATAAATTTGTCGTATGCTGCCAAGGTCAAAGGAGTAGAATTTCTGTTTAAAAACAAGCCAAAAAAGTTAAGGTTAATATATTTTTGACAAAATTTAAACTTGTCCAATTAAAGCCCCTTGAAAATTTTACTTTAATTCCGTTCGTTTAAATACTACTTTTTTTAAATTTTATTTCTATATTTAGAAATAAGTTCATCACAGGGAATCCAGTCTTCTATATCTTTGTCTTTTAAATTTAAAGATGACAGCATTGAATTGCATGTTTTACATTGCTTTGCTAGTGTTTACGATTCGAAAACTACAGGACTACAACAATCCAAAACCAACAGAAACAACAGAGGTTTTTTGCATTGCATTGCTGGTGTTTACGATTCGAAATGTCAACCATTTCTAACAAAACACTGACAAATTAAAACACATTGGTCCGAACTGTCAAAACTTGCCACCACCTTGAACTGAATTCGCCTCAAATACGTTGTATACATGACAAGGTTGCAAAAATGTAATAAAAAGTGCCAAATGAACAATAATTTATGAATTGTTTTTAAATTTTGACGAGGCTATTTTGACGAATTTTTTTTTTGATACAAATAATAAGAAAATTGAATGTTTTGTAAGAATCTTAACAAAAAGGGTAAAAAGTAGCAGAAAAATTAAAATAGTCGCAAAAGTCGGTGATAAAAAAAAGTCTCACAAAAAGTCGCAGACCGCTGAAAAAGGGTCAAATTGCGACTTTAGTCGGGCGAACGGTAACACTGCTTGCAACGTGTGAATTGGCACTAAGAGATTTTAAATATTAGGAATTGACTTATGTACAGTCAAATCTCGATAATTCGTAACCCGATAAATCGTAATTCCCGATAATTCGTAATAAACTGTCGGTCCCTTTAAAAAAATATCGTTAATTCGTAAAATTTCCATACATTTTGGTCCCCTCGCTAATTCGTAATTTTTTTTTTTTTTCAAATAAAATCTTCTTTACCTATTATATGTATCGGGTGATTTTTAAGAGCTATAGGAAAGATAAAAAAAACACATAACATTCAAAAAATGCATGAAATCTTTATTTGAATCAATAGTACGGTCCATATAATTTAACGTTTGAAGATTATTTCATGCAAATATTGACCGTGACTGCACCTCAAATGGTCCAACCGCTTAGTCCAATTTTGGCATACTCTTTTCAACATTTCGGCCGGTATCTCATGAATAAATGCTTCAATGTTGTCTTCCAATGCGTCAATTGAAGCGGGCGTGTGTGTATAGACATGAGCTTTAACATAGCCCCACAAAAGTAGTCTAATGGCGTTAAATCGCACGATCTAGGCGGCCAATTGACCGGTCCCGAACGTGAAATAAAATGTTCACCGAACTCACCTCTAAATAAGTCCACCGCACCATCTTATTGAAACCACATGTCATGCAAGTCAAGCTCTTGCATTTTGGGCAAAAAAAAAGTTGGATATCATCTCACGTTGTTGAGTAACAGAGGCCCAATTGCTGCGAACGGCGACGAATCGATAATTGATGGTCATCATTAACACTGGCCGATACAGCTGCGATATTTTCTTCACTTCGCACTCTACGTAAGCGGGTTAGTGGTTTAATGTCCAACAATGTAAATTTGGTGCGAAATTTAGTCACAATAGCCCGAAAAGCCGCTTCAGGGGGTCCATTAAACTGACCATAAAATGGAAGAAGCGCACGATGAACTTTCTTAACAGAGCACGCATTTTGATAATAAAATTTAATAATATGCAAGCGTTGTTCGTTTGTAAGACGATTCATGGTTAAAATATAGACCAAACTGAAGATGTTTGACCGTGAAACAAAACACGAAACGTGCGTCAGCTGTTTAAACCATTGTTGCCAAAAAGAAAACAAAAAAATCATCCGATATATCGTAATTGTTTGCTAACTACCACTTATAATTCGTAATAAAACAACAGAAACATGGAAAGAATCATTTTTTGTTTAGCGCAATATTTTTGCGTGGTTTTTTGCTTGTGTGTGTGCTTATTTTCTAATGATCAGTTTGTTACATTTTTATATATTTTATTTTTAACAATTGTCTGTTATGTTTTTTTATCGTTTTAGTAAATAAATTGAATAACCCCGTTCATTTTTATTTATTTTATTTAAATCCCGTTAAATCGAAACCCCGCTAAATCGAAAAAACCTATAATTCGTAAGAAATGGCCGGTCCCTTGCGATTACGAATTATCGGGATTCTACTGTAGATAACATTTTTGTTGAATAGAGAGTTCTCGACTTTTGCGGTGAAAGAAGATTTCATAAATCCGTTTGAACCAGATTTGCAGTGGAAAAAAGTCTCTTAGATGTGACCGATATCATTTAAATACATAATTATTTCTGCGACATTTTCCATAAGTTTAACTTTTTCATTCAATTTGTAATTTCTGCAACATTGATCTTAAAGTATATATACTCTGTGCTCATGGTCTTTAACTCTCGCGTCGAAAAAGTTTTCGATTGAAATGTGTGAAATGAAACAAAAATACCATTTATTGAAACATACAGCTGTTTTTATCACTAAACTGTGTCTGTAACTTTTTTTGTCGAGTACTAGCTGTAACGTAAAGGGTCTGGTCTGTACACTGTCAAGTATTTTTTGTATGCTCCATCGCCAAACCGGAAGTCGGAAACGCCAAAATTCGTCAAACGTCAATTTTGTTCAGTTTTCGTAACATTTTTTTTTTTTTAATTAAATTTTGCATACAAAAAAAAAACTAGTATACTATTTCAGACAAAAATCGCCAAAAAAACAGCGAAAAATTACCAAAAAGTCGCCGAAAGTGAAATTAAGGGAGAATACTCAAAAGTAACTGTAAGAAACATTCAGAGCTACACTCACCAGTTTTCATATGCGTTTAATAAAGCGCTTTTTGTGCCAAATGTGTATTGCTTCAAAGTGGTAACTCACCATATAAAATGCATGCCTTCCGAAAGCAAGAGGATAACCAAAACTTTTACATTTCTCCCTAACAAACCTGCTTCGCTAGAAGCACAATTTTTTATTGGGTATTCAGTTAAAAAACAAGTTAGAGTGCTATATTCGGCTGTGCCGAATCTTTGATACCCTCCACCGACACTTCGAATGTTTTAGGACTAATATCTGTATGATGTCTATTTATTATTATAATCTTTTTAAAAACAGACATCTGCATTAAAATTTGTTGCGGTTTAGACCTATATAAAATTATTGATCGACAATCAGAATCAATTTTAAAAAGTTTGGGTAGAATATCAGTTTAAGATGAACTTAAATGATTTTCAAGAGAACAAATTATATAAAAGCCATGGTAAGCTATGAACCAATCATCCCAAATTCTGCAGAACGATTTCTGGTATTAAAAAACATAAATTTCAATACAGCGGTGCAATTAGTTTATGCGTTTGCAGAAAATTTCAGAAGGCTGCTAAAATGGAATCTAAGGAAAATTATGGACCGTATATCACAAAATTGCATAACATTTTTTCTGGCCATATGAAGCTGAACTGGAAGAAAGTTTACCGCGTATTTAATAATTTTACCAGAGTGGGCTTTATATGAGGCCTATGGTAAGTTATGCACCGATCTTCACCAAATTTCACAGTGTCATTTCTAGTTCTATAAAACTGTGATGTATCAAATTTTGTTATGATAGCGTTATTTTTTACGTTTTTAGGCGTACTAAGCTGTTTTCCGGGAGTAAGGTTTATATGGGGCCTAGGGTAAATTATGAACTGATCTTCACGAAATTTCACAGTCTTATTTCTAGTCCTGTAAAACTTATATGTTCCAAATTTTGTTATGATAGCATTATTTTTTACGTATTTAGGTTTACTAAGCTGTTTTCCGGGAGTAAGGTTTATATGGGGCCTATGGTAAATGATGGACCGTTCTTCACAAAATTTTAAAGTCTTATTTCTCGTTCAATAAAACTGTGATGTACCAAATTTTGTTATGATAGCATTATTTTTTACGGATTTAGGCGTACTAAACTGTTTTCTGGAAGTAGGTTTTATACGGGGCCTATAGTAAAGTTTCATTTCTAGTCCTATTTAACTGTGACGTGCCAAAATTTGTTATGATAGCGTTGTTAGTTAGGGTTTTAGGCTTACTATACTGTTTTCCGGGAGTAGGGCTTATATGGGGCCTAGGGTAAATCATGGACGGATCTTCAAGATATTTTACAGCGTGATTTCCAGTTAAATAAAACGAACTGTTGCGAAATCTTATATCATTCTGTGCATTTTTCCACCATTTATGTTAGTTTTTGTAACAAAATTATAAAGTTTTTTTAGGTGGTGGTTCCACATTTTGATTCATAGCTCAGATCCTATTGAACCGATTTTGCTGGATTTCAATCCCAAACTGCTTAGGATAACTACAAGCAATTTGACGCCAAGTTTGTTCATTTCTTTTTAGTTTTTCGAAAGTGAGCGTGTTTTCAACAGACGGACAGACAGACGGACATGGCTAAATCGACTTAAAATTACTCAAGGACCCAGAATATATATACTTTATAGGGTCTGAGATGAATAATAAAAAAGTTTCATACGGAATGACAAACTTAATATACCCTCTTCACAACTAATTGGGGTGGATGGTATAAAAAAAAACTAAAATTAAGATCGTACACTTCAGCCTCATCGATTTCAATACTGGTCTTCTGACCAGTATACATTCTATTAGAATTAAATATGGACTGAATATAAACTTCAGTCAAAAATATAACAAAACAAAAATCATGTAAAAAAGTTAAAAAAGTAACAAAAAATGACAAACTGTTAAAAAAAATCGCTGAAATAATATAAATGGTAAAAAAAGCCAAGTAAATCGCTAATATCAAATATCGCAAAAAAAATTCACCAGTCGCCGAATGGAAAATCCCAACGCCAAACAAGTTTCAAAATCGCCAACTCTGACGGCCCTGTCCAGCACACGTACACGAGTGAATTCGCCGTGACGTCAAGCATTTTGACCGTGTGCAGACCACTTAAGGAAATTACTCGTCAATTTACAGAAAAAGTGAGTCTATAACATTTTTGTGGGGAAAATCTTTGAACTGTCAAATAAACCGCCGCCGTCGTTGAAAAATGTTAAATTTTAGTAAATTTAGGGCGCCGTCAACGATATGTGTTACTGGCGTTCTCGACGTCTGTAATGCCACATCGCCTTCGGGTGCAATGTTATGACATTTATAACGTAACGACTTTATATCTTTTGATAGTTTTCAACATGAGTTTCAGACACAGTTTTTCCTTACTTTTCGAGAAACGATGGAATATTTTGTTTGACATCTTATCGATGCGAGAAGTTCTCACTAAAGTTACAGAAAATGGGTACTGGATACTTATGAGAAGCAAAGTCGATTTAACGATGTCCGTCTGTTGGCCGAAATGGGTTTTCTAAAGACCCTAGGTATAATGTTATACATACATTTATATCACATATACCAATGAATAGTTTGCTATTGAATTTTAGTAACTTAGCAGCACAGTAGTTGTAAAAATGAGCAAAATCGGTTGCCAAATTATTATACTTAATCTTCCTGAAATAATGGTTTTGGTACTACAGTACTCATACATTTGAGCTAAATTTACCTAATTAGGTTCAGATATTTTTTATATAGTTTATATAGGCATAAGTATTCAAAATTAATGAAATCGGTCCATTAATTTAACAAGTTTTGGTAGGGCCCAAACAAAACAAGTTAGGTTGATAAAGTTTAAATCAAAAATAAAATTTTCATCCAAGATGCCCTATGACCTCCTGTTTTGCAGGGGGAGGGCAAGGCTCAGGCTGCCGCCATCCGCAGGGGAAAAAAGTCAAAGATTAGCAAGGCTCCCCAGCACTTCTCTAAATACACGGAGGGCGTTGTTTCAAGGCAACGACAGATGGTCAAGACCAATTATCTACTTAACTGGAACAACAACCGTTTAACGAACTGAATCGATCGATACTCCAAGAACTAGGACAGCGAAAGACGCGAAAACAGCTGCGCCAAATCGTGTAAGATGGATATGCTTTGTGAAAGCCATAGGCTTCCAATAGGAGTAATGGAGAGAAAAAAAAATAGATTTAAATAGAGTCCATATTTTTAAAATTTACATAATTTTAAAGATAAAAGGTTAGACTTGCGTGTGTTAGGAACAAAGCAAAAGAGACTTTGACAGCAAACGTCAGAAATGAGTTGCCATCTGTTCTACAATGGCAACATACGGACAGGAGTAATTTTCCATACACAATAAAAAATTTTAAAATGTTCATTATTTTGCCTAGTCCTTGCACAAATGTCCTGCCGGTCTATTTGTTTTTAGATGAATACGATAACAAAAGAAGAACCTTAATGTTTTATTTAAGGTGTAATCAATTCTTCACCTCTACCAGTTGCTGAAATTTTTACGTTATGATTCTTAAAATATATATATATATATATATATATATATATATATATATATATATATATATATATATAAATATATATAATACAAACAATGATTACATTGACTATACTAGACTTTACTGACTTGTAACTAGAGAGTAAATTAAAAAGTTTCAAAAATGTTCTCCTAATAACTCAAAAAAGTTTAACAGTAAATAAACGTTTTACCAGCAAAAACTAGCATGTTAGGCATATCGACACTATGCAGCTGTAAAAGACGAGATTATTTCTTCCTGAATTCAATTGTTTTGAATTTTTTGCGCAAGAATATTGTTCTTGAATTTAAAAAAAAAAAAAAAAAAAAAAAAATAAATAGGTATTTTATGTTATTGAAAAACTTTTAATTTAAAAATTATTTTTCCTTTGTAAACAACAACATAAAACAGGTAGTTGCATAATTCTTGCTAGTAAATATTTAACTATCTGTAGTTTTTTATAAATTTTTTTTCACTCTCTCGTTGCAATTACGTGAACACTTACTAGTAACAATTATTGAAAATAAGCAATAATTTTCTGTAACTGAACGAACGCACCTATAAATAAATAAAAAAAAAAACGGATTGCAAAAATGCCCAGGGTCGGGGGTACCCACTGTACTAAAATGCACATCTTAAATATAATAAAATTCTAGTGATTGTATTTTTTTGTGTTTAAGTCATAAACAGATCTTTAAAAAATTTTCCTTTCCATATTAAATATTTATGCCGTTTACAATGTATATTACTCAATACACACGTATATTTACGTCCACACATACACAGAAACCAATGTTGTAAAAGCTTGAAGATGTTTTTGTTTTTGCTTATTTTTACAATTTTTAAGTGCAGCGTATAAATATTTTTTTATTCTTTTTATTTTTGGTCGTATCGAAAAACGAAGTTGTTTTTCTTTCCATCCAGAAGGCCATAAACACTTGACGTTTTATGATCGTTGGCTAGAGCGAACTGTCGATTACGTTGCATATTTGTTGTGATATTGAAGTTGTTGCGATGCTAGGAAATGAATCTCTTTTGCTAAAGTTTTATAGCTCATATTGGAGCCAGTACTACTACTACAACTACTATTCTTTACAATAAACGTTGAAATGTGTTTGAAAAGGAAGGGAGTTTGTGTAGTACTGACAGAAATAAGAGGATTATCCGGTATTTACGTGATGGCATGAAATGCCTTGCATCAACAACTTTCAGTCATGCTTAAAAGGATAAAGTGTGTTCTGATGGAATGTGTATTAGTTATGCTTTGTGTCCGGGTTTGAGTGTTGGTGGCAATTGTGGAAAATAATGTATTTCGCGATGTTGCTTATACAAAAAAAAAAAATATTTATTATATTTTGCAGTTACATGAAATGTAAGAAGTGTTATTTATAGTCTAAAATGTTATAGATGCATTTTAGGTATGATTTAAGCTGACTTATTGTACAATGGGACTGAAAATTAAAAAAACAAAATTTATTTCTAATTTTTCCTTATACTTTCACTTATACCTTTCAGAAAATTAAACGAAAATAAACAACTTTAATATTTTTAATAAAAATCGATACAAGAATCTTCGTTGTAACCGTAATGTTTTTTCATCGAAACATATCCGCCAGGTGTCGTACGTCTTGAGATTACCCTCATACAGGGTTGTTAGATGTGACGATTTTTCGTCATTTTGACGATTTTTTTGTGAAAATACAGTTAAATGACGATTGACGATTTTTAAACTAAAAGTAATAGTGGATGGCCAATGTACGCGGCATGCGGCTGCGGGCGATAATAGCATTACCATTGTAAAAATGTTAGCATTGTTGACAAAAATGTTCATACAAAAAAAAGACACATCACAAAAATTAAGACTTGGTATTACTTAGAAAAGATGCCGCGCGGCAAAGTTTAATTTTTTCAACTTTTGTTTTAAGCCGCGTGAAGTAGACGTTGCCATACACACACATAATCATTTAACAAAAGAAATTTAAAAAACATTACAATTGAAGTGGAAAAAAATCCAATTTGATAAGTAAATTCTTATTATGTTCAAATAAATCGTTTTTTTTATAGATTGAACAATTTTTTACAGCTTATTCAACATTTGCCGCTTTAAAATGTGCCGCTTTCATTTGCCTTACAAAAAAATTTCAAGCGAAAATCTAAACAGCTGATCGTCGCCCGCAGCCGCATGCCGCGTACATTGGCCTTCCACTATAATAGTGATGTGACGATTTTCTGGCATCAGCAAAACACTTACAAGAAATATTAACAATTATATTGGGAACAGTTCAAAACGTAAAAATCATTTTTCGATATACAAAAATTATTAGAAATTAAACAAAAAAAGTTCTTCCCACATCACAAACCAGGTGGTTTTCATTAGAAGTACTAGTAATTCGAATTCTACAATTAAATGAATGCCATCGATACGGCAAAAAAATATACACTAGAGCCCCGATTTGCGTCGGTTCCATTTGGTCCGCGTTTTAAAAATTGGGTTAATCCGCTTTGCGTTTTAATGATTTCGATTTGCGTCGCTACATACGATTTCATTTTTTCGCTGAAGTCATAATCATATTTGAAGAATTTTTCTATTTGCGTCTAAAAAGCCGAATTCCCATTTAATTCTGTTAGGTAAGTTATTCTAAGTATATTTGAGTGTTAGGAAGTAAGAAGTTAGTCTATATATATAAAAATAAGTCCGTATATGTACGTCGCCGAACTACTCATAAACGCGTGTGCGATTTCAACCAAACTTATACACTACGTAGGCAGTGGCCCATATATGGTTTATATTAAGTTTGGTTGAAATCCGATAACGCATGTGTGTGCGGCGCGTATGTGAAGTGAGTGTGTTTTTGCCGCAGGAAAACCAACTTTATTAAAAACAAGTGTGTTTCTTTTCTTATTTTGTTTTGCCGTGCGAAGCAGAGTTGCCAATTTAGCGCCTTTGGCGCTAGATTAAGCGCTTTTTAACTGTCGAAAAGGCGCATATTTTTTCCTTAGCGCTTTTTTTAAAAAGAGCGCTAAATTAGCGCTTTTATTGATACCCAACATTTTTGTACTTTTATTTGCATACATTAAAATCAAGACACATTAAACCAAAATTTGTTTCCGTTTTGAAAATACTTTACTCTGAAAAGCATTCTATACAAGGAAAGAAGTTTATTTTCTAAAGAAATCCATTTCGTTTCTTAAAACAACAAAATTCAAAACTAAATAACTGATTTTAACTTATTTTGTTCGAATTAAGTAAAAGTTTCTTAAATAAAGAAACATTTTCTCATGATTAAAAAATTCACGTTTTTGGTATATGATCAAAAATTTCAAGAAGCATTTATTTAATATTAGTCTGATTTTAAAATAGAATCAAGGAACAAAGTTTTTTTTTATAAACTAACTAGTGCTATACGTTTTTATGGAAAAATTTTAGGCTTTTCTTCTGATTTTGTATAATAAAAAGCAAAGAAAACTTGATTTAAGCAACTATAGAATTAAAATTAATTTTTTAGCTGTATTTTAGTAAATTTTAGTTCGCTTTGAGTCACAACTTTTTGCTTATGTTTATATACAATAAGAAATTTTTGGCTTGGACGAGAATAGTGCAAAATTTTCGTGGTTCAAGACATATTTTCTGGTGAATTAGTAAATAATTCTTTCCGTGTATAGTTGAAATTATATTACTTTAAGCTTCCTTAAATATCAGAAAAGGCTTTTTAAAAATATTAAAGTTTTATTAACACTGCTCGGCAAAAAACTAAAAAAAAGTAGATCTAGAGAACTTGATTATGTGATTTTAATTCACTTTAGCGTACTAAATGCAAATAGATTATTCAATCACGTCTAGTTAACATTTTGTTTACTGATTTCTTGCTTTTTTTATTCATAATATACCTGGATTTCTGATAAATGATAAAAATACTAATTTGCATGGAAAAATATAATATAAAATAATTATTTGTAAAATATCAATATCGTTCTCAAGTTATGATAAAATATAAGTACGTAGCACATAAATGCCTTATTTCGATCAAAATATAAGACTAGCCCATAAAAGAACAAGACATGATAGAAACAACTGAAAACGGATTTGAATTTAGCGCAGTAGTATCTTTGTTTTTCATAAATTTTTATTTAAAACGATTTTTTTTGACGGCCAGTGTTACTTATAAAACTTGGATCTTAAACATGTCATTAAGTTTTTTATATAAATTTTATTTAGCGCTTTTTAGCGCTTTTTGATTGGAGACACGGCGCTTTTTGATTAGAAATAGTTCACAACCCTGGTGCGAAGCAGGCAACGGGCCCGCTAGTTCTTAATAAGAACTTGTGTAGAAAAAGTGAAGAAAATGCACTCGTTTGGAAATAAAATTGGACGTCATAAATCGTTTCAAGTCGGGTAAAAAGACTGTTGATTTAGACAGAACCCTTGGTGTATCACCTTCAACAGTAAAAACAATTTGCATAGCGCTAAAAATTAATCATTTAAAGATAGCTCGAGTTAATAGCAAATGAGATTTTATTTTTTGAGCAATTTTGATTTTTGTTGAACTGTTAATTTTTAATTATTGATATTCTTTAATAAGACTTGATTGAGTTCATCAAATTAATTTTCATTAAATTATTTTCACTGAGGGAAGGACTTTTACAACTTGGAATTTTTATTAAAATTTATTGATAAAAAAAAAACAAAAAAAAATTTTAATAAAAATTCCAAGTTTTAAAATTCCTTCCCTCAGTGAAAATAAATTAATGAAAATTAACTTTGATGAACTCAAGCCTAATTAAAGAATACCAAAAATTATTTTATTTTTATACCCACACCTTAATAGTGGGTATTATGCATTTGTGCTGATGTGTGTAACGCCTTAAAATATTGGTCCTAGACCCACCTTAAAGTATACCGATCGTCTTAGAATCACTTTCTGGGTCGAACTAACGATGTCCGTCCGGCTGGCTGGCAGGCTGGCTGGATGTCCATGTAACCTTGTGCGCAAAGTACAGGTCGCAATTTTGGAGATAATTCGATGAAATTTGGGTCATAGGTTGTTATTCACACAAGGACCTATTGAAAATGGGCCGAATCGTAGGACCACGAGGGAAGATAGGGGGAAATTTCTTCCTCTCAGAAACTATCAAACCGATTTCAATGAAATTTAAAACATAGATAGAACCATATCTATATGGACACAAAATGTATGCATTTTTTAAAAAATAGGACCACGAGGGGAGATAGGGGCAATTTCTGCCTCTCAAACCGATTTTAATGAAATTTAAAACATAGATAGATCCATATCTATAGGGACACATTAGCTATACAGTTTTTCAAAAATAGGACCACAAGGGGAGGTAGGGGGCAATTTCTGCCTCTCACAAACTTTCAAACCGATTTTCATGAAGTTTATAAGCATAGATAAATCTATATTTATATGGGCACATAAGCATGATGTGTTTTTAAATACTGTACGACTATACTTTCTTACTTGTTTATTTAATGTTTTTGTGAATATGGATAAATGAAATAAATAAATGTTTGTTATGTTTTTATGAAAATATATTTTTTCTTATGTATTTCTTTTCAAATGATAAATATATTTCAGCCCACTTGCTGAAATAAATAGAATAAAACTTAACAATACCACTTTCTTTATCATCAATATAATTTCTTGCTAAAAATTTAGATTTTTGAACCACTCAATGCAATAAATTGTCTCCAATTTGTAAAATTTAAATATTTGACGATTTGTTGACGATTTTGTTAACTTTTCATGACGATTTTGACGAATTTTGTTGAAACTTTTGACGATTTTTGAAGAAAAAAGCCTTACAACCCTGCCCTCATAAGGTAATTGCATATGAAAATTGGCAATCTGGTATCTTTTTACAATTAAAGCATTAATCAAAAATAAAATCTGTTTTAATTCAAAATTTAATTAAGTGAATTAAACGTTTAATCAAGTGAATTAAATGTTTAGTTGTTACTATTTATTTGTATACTGGTGCAAATAAAATTAATTTTTAATTAATATCACAAAAATTTTTTAATTGAAACCATTTTTTTTCTGTGTAGCGCTATATTGGTTTTAGTGAGGTCTCTTTTATGCTTTGATTGGCGCATTCTTAATGGTTTTAATACATGTATTACATACGAGTATTTGCAATTTGAATAAAAAATTCACAAAGTTTTACAAACATACTTTTTGTGCCCTCTTTTGCCGACCCCATGGCAATCGTCTATCTATCCAATTTCAGCAATTTTTATTAAGAATGTGTTAATTCTGAATAATTTCTTAATAGATGGCAGTATGTTTTTTTCGTGATGTGTTTGTAACCTGGGCTGCCAGATTTGACGATTTATCGTAATTTTGACGATTTTTTGTTCCGAAATTAGCAAAGTGCCTATTTGCTGATTTTTTTAAAAAATTGACAATTTTTTCAGTCTCCAAAGTCTGAATAAAACATTACATTTTCTGACAATTTCGTTTTTTAATCTTAGAATGTTTAACGGACCAACCTTAACAAGAGCAGGCGACAGAACATTTTCTTTCGCTTAGCTTTTACGCTGATATGTAGTAGTGATAGCTTTCTTGTTTTATGAAACGCACAAAAAAATCTAAATAAAAATAGAGATAAAAACGCTAGATTGACAAAAAAATAAAAATAGCTAATTGCCTTCACTTTTAAACGAGCTGTTAAAATCGGGTTTTCCAATTGTAAAGCGTTCAGGCCGCTATATTCAAAAACTAGGAAACGCGTGCCGCTTTTTTAGGTACGGCTGTAATATGCAAGTCTTAAGAAAATCTTGGATTATTTTCAGAGTAAAAAAACAACAATGTTACACTTTATTTATCTTTCGTCAAACCATCATCAAATGAACCTTCTACGA
Organism: Pollenia angustigena; assembly: GCA_930367215.1. Taxonomy (NCBI): domain Eukaryota; kingdom Metazoa; phylum Arthropoda; class Insecta; order Diptera; family Polleniidae; genus Pollenia; species Pollenia angustigena. The sequence goes on along the minus strand of OV884056.1, from coordinate 51,104,371 downwards.
CTCGCTGTATAAATCATATTCTCAACAATTCTACGGCGAGCATTTCGGGAATTGTAAGAGAATTTCTACATGAGTCTCATACGATTCTTCACATGAAAGTCTCCTTAGATTATATTTACCCACATCTTAAACGATTCCCACAACGATTGAAGAAGTGTCTTTCGCTGTGCTTAGAAGAATCTAACTTGTGTTACAGTTTTTCCCGTGTGAGGAATCTTCTAGGATTAAAAATTGCGGTAATCGACGATCAAAGACGCTCTTCATGAGACTCCCAGTAGCTCTTACACGATTGAAAATGCTAGCTGGGTATGAAGTAATTATGTTTTTGTTTAAATGTTTTTTTTTTATAAAAATCAAACAAAAATTTCAAAAAAAAAACTAAATTTTAAATTGTCCGATTTTTTTTGACGATTTTTCGAAACGATAAAGACGATTTTTTTATTTTTTCTCAGAAAACTGACGATTTCCTTACAAATTTATCTGGCAGCCCTGTTTGTAACGATAGTACCGCAATTAGAGAAAACTATTTGTAGCCTATTCATAAAACTACATACATTCATAACCCAGTAAAAAATTTTATCATTTTGCGAAGCACTAAAGGTACATTTAAAAAAATAAGCGCACAAATATGCGCTACGCAATAAGACATACAGAAATGCCATAGAGTAAGTGAAAGAACTCTCAACAACTTTTATTAAAAAAAATAACATTTCAAGTGCTACGGCATTCCCTTACCACGAAGCAGGTTTGTAAGGGAGAATACTAAAAAATAACAGTATCAAAACATTCAGTGTGTAAAGCTGATCGTTACATCTAACAATTTTTATGTGCGCTAAATAATGCGCTTTTTGTGTCAAAAATGTATTGCTTCAAAGTGGGAACTCGCCATATAAAATTCATGTCTTCCGTAAGCGCAATGGTAAGCGAAACTTTTATGTTTCTCCCTTACAAACCTGCTTCGTTGGAAGCTCCATTTTTTATTGGGAAACTTGTATTTTACATTGGATTATGACTTGGCGTCATATAACTGTACCGAATTCCAGTTTTGCGGTTTTCATCATTTTTTTCAACAAATTTTTTTACGTTTTTGTCTGGTGTAGAACTTTAAATAATGCAACGAAACGTGATGGAAAACCATATAAAACTAGGACTATGTACTGGTGGACAACCATTTAAAACTTTTTTATCAAGAAATGTCTTAGAAATTTCCTTTAAAGCACTGCTTACTTTTCGACTGCAAAAACACTTTATTTTTACAAGAGATGTCCATTTTTATTTTATCTTAAATAACGTTTTTTTAGGAATAAACATTTACGTAAACGGTCGAGGTTTTAACCCAGGCCAAACACACAACGTATACTGCAAAGAAAAATCCATTCATACGTACTTAAATCAATCCGAAGCGGTATCAATAGTACGTTTAGATCGGAGTTTTTTGAATCAAGTAAAGAAAGATTGGTTCATGTACAAATTATTCAAGCGCGGAATACTTGTTTAATCCTTGATTAAATTGATTTGATTCATCTGAACTAAACAACAATTTCACTTATTTACAACTTACACTTATATTTTAAAGAAGATACTTTGATCGATTCTCTAGAGGAATTTATTTGCAGTAGCATAGCAGAGGATGGAATGTCCGTGAAAAGTTTCAAAAAAAACAAGTTTTTTTTTGTTTTTTTTAAATGTTTTTTTACTCAAGTACTAATTTTAATTATCGAAAAAAAATCTCGTAATATATAAAATTTCTGGATTTAGAATTATTCGATTAATCGATTAATTTTTAAATTTTTTTCGTTTAAGCGAATAAGTTAAAAATGCCAAATATTGATTAATGGTTTAATCGAACAAAAACAAAACCCGATTTATTGAACACCCTAGTAAACAATGCAATGCAAAAAATACGCATGTTGTTTTTGGATTGTGGTTGTAGTTACAACACCACCTGCAGTTGAGTTCGCCTTGTTCTATACGATGTTTAATCTTAAAATTGTGTTGAAAGATGAGGCTTTGTAAAAAAGAACATTGCTGCACATGGATTGAGATCAATGCACAACAGACCCTACATAGTCGCTGGTTGCATCATTGGACGCTACGGTTAATGGAGATTGCTCTATAAGCAAATAACGAAATGTGGTGTCATTAGAATGACGCTACATGCCATACGGCTACCGCAATCACCGGTTTAATGAAATCCAAATTTGGCGATAAGTTAATTTAGGGAGAATGGACCGGTCTCGACGCCTTTCGATTATTTTCTCTGGGGCAACATAAAGTCACCTGTTGTTGATAAACGAGAAACAATTGCCACTTTGGAGTTCAACATTGTGCGTGTAATTCGAAAAACTTCCCCAAAATTAAACGTCCAGAATGCACTTAGTCGAGATCATTCGCGGTGCCCATATAGCCGAAATAATTTTCAAATGTTAATTGCAGTATTGATCTTTTGAAAAAAAAAAAATGTTTTGGACTAAAACTTAATTTTTCACGTTACTTTTTACTTTTTCAATTTCTAACGGGCTAATAAACAGCCTTTAGTTACTGAACTTTTTTATTTTAATATCGCCGTAATTGCTAGAATTAACAGTCTTTAAATTGGCATCATTATTGATGTACAAACAAACATTCCTCCATATTTATCTGCCTTACAAATTCTTTAGCGTTTATTCCCAATACCGCCATTTAAGCCTTTAAGTGATTTAAAATGCTAAAACGTTGCAAATTAAGAAAATGTAGTGCCGACATTAAGCTAACAAAAAAAGAAAGAACAAAAATGGAGTGAAAAGTACATACATATTTACAAAATCCTTTTTTTTAAATTACTTTAACAACTTTTTAATGGCTTCACTTGTTGTGGCAGTACATGAACCCAATAAGTATTTAACCAGCAAACACCTGCTGCATTAATTTCATCCTGTATGGATGAATAAACAGTGACTGCCACAAACAGCAGCCGCTACAGAACACATAAACACCAGGCAACAAATGTTTATAAAAATTTTATAATTTAGGTTTTTTTCAGGATCCATCACCTTTTTTTTATTTCTGAATATTTTAAGACGCTTGATGCATGTGCACGCATTAAGCTTGCAACCTATTATTTTTGTGGCGGCAAGTTATAATTTTCTTATCAAATTTGTTGAAACCATTTATGACACATGCTTTAAGTTCTTGTGAAAGAATGTGTTCCAGTAAATATTGAATTGAATTGAACTGAACTGAACGGAACAAGTTATTATTTAAAGTGATTTATTAAATTATTGGTATTTGTAATAAAAACTTAGTTGGCTGAGTTCAAATGAGAGTTGCTTTACAAAGAAGCCAGCAAAATGAAGTTGATTTATTGTACTGAAATGCTCTACTGCACAGTGGTCAACTTCGAACCATTAATCAAAAATAATATGAGTTTTAATTTAAAAATTAATCAAGTGAATTAATAAATGTGTATTTCTTTCAACAAAACTACTGCAGAAAATGTTGTTGATATCAAAAAATATTTAATTCGTGCCAATAATTTGTTTACTGGTGCACATTTAATTAATTTTTTAATTAATATCACAAATTTCTAATCGAACTCAATATTTATTTTTTTCTGTATATGTCTGTGAAGAAGAGGCCTGCAAAAGTTATATCAGGATGTCGTAAATTTCTGAGTTTAAGGCAGGTGACTTTGTAGGACACATGCGGATTTTGAGAATTGTTAAGAATGATGCATCTATTTTAGTTGTTGCTTATTTACAGCCAAGTTAGGTACTATATATATTCAATATTGGTTGCAAGTAGTACTGGGATACTATCGATATTTTCAACTATCGATATTTATCGATAGTTCAGATTTCACTATCGATATATCGATATTACTATCGACTGAATGTTTGTACTTGTACAGGAAAACTTGAATTATTTTTTATAAGGCTACAGTTCGTTGTTTTTATCACGCACGTTATTATAGATGACAGTTTTTTAAAAATTTATAAGTACCTTTCTGAAGGAGCCAAAGTAACAGGGGCTATAAGATATTCCATTGCAACCTTAAACAATTTTCTAAATTCTAAACCCAAAAACTTAATCAATCTAGCGGACTTATCCTCTAAAGCCCTTATGACACTACATTTTGTATTCATTAATTGATATAGAATTGATAGAAAGAAACAGTAAATGCTAGAAAGAGCAAACTATAAAAAATGTAAACAAAGTTTTTTAGTTTTTTTTTCTTGTTAACGTTTTGTTTCAGGGATGGCGTTGAGAATTTTTAAAATTGTACCAACAACCTTTAAAAATTGTACCTAACTATACTAAAAGATTTTTTTAGTTGAAATTAATTTTATTTATGTTCTTAAAAACACCACAAAAAGGTATTATAAATCTTAGTTTAAAAAGTATCAACAAAAAAGTACAATTGAAACAACTTAGCCATCCTTGTTCTGTTAATTTTTTTATATGTTGCCAACTTTTTGTTTATGAGAAACCTAAAAACAAAAAGGAGAACATCGCTGAATTTGTCCATAAACCGCTGATTCAGCAACACTTTTGATATTTCAGGCTTGAAATGTCAATTTTAAGTTGAACAATTTTACATTTTTTTTGACATAACTTCATTTTGTATCGATAACTTTAGTAAAACGTTTGCCAGCTTGCCATTTATCTTAATACATCTGAACCCTTCGCACTTGGTAAATTTTTCTATTACTTTATATTTGCACTGTTCACCAAAACTTGAACAATGCATTAAAAATGTAGTGTCATAAGGGCTTAATGGTCGTTCATTGTTTTGTCTTATACTTGCAATTGCATTTGGATTTGCATTTTTTTACAACATTTCAAAAATATTTGCCATTTCAGTCCCTATATAAACATGTAAAAATTTCGAATTAAAGTCCTTTAATTAGCAGTAAAAAGCACTGCTAAGCAATCCGTACCACTTGCCATTCTTGTTGTTTGTATTCATTGATGTAATTCAGCGCGAGTTAAAAATAGCAAGTAAAAATTTGCGGCAAAAAACTGTGTGTGTATAACTGCTGTAACATGTCTTCATAGCTGTATTTTAAATAATAATAATATCGATATTGATATTTTCCTATCGATATTTTCGATATTTTAAGACTATCGATAGTTTCCCAGCACTAGTTGCAAGAGATCGAAGCCAAAGTGTGATTCCCCGATAGCTTAAAACAGGCATATTGTGATACCAGCTCCCATATATTTTTCGGCTAAATTTTCAAAACCGCCATCGATTTTTCAGGCGGAAATTTACGCCATCCTTATTTTTGCCAGGAAATGTTCGAGATGAAAATCGAAAGGGCTATTATTATTTGCAATGTAGAATAGTCAGGTTACTCTAAGAGTGCGGTTCGTATGGGATCAACTATTAGAACCAGAGATTGAGTTTTGAAACCTTTACAAGAAATGTTGGTTATATAAAAATAGTTGGGGTCGGTCTTAGAAACTAACCCCAAATTACATAATTCGTCATACACAGTTTTGAGAGCGGATTATCTCATTTGTACGTAATTAAATTTTTATTACCCTGTGAATTACTTTTTAGGGTCTGAAAACAATATTCGGGCCAGCATGTTTTTTTAAGGGAGCCATCCATGTTTTGATATCGAGATAGAGCTTTGGCATTTAGGAAAAATTTAGCTTTTTATTAAATTAATGGGGGCCCGTGGAACATTTGAGCTGTATAGGATATATAGTTATTGAGTTACTCAACGAAAAGGGTCGTTTTTACCGAAGTTACTGATTTTGAGTGCCTGGTAACGCACCAAAATTGCTCCGATTGGCCTGAAACTTTTCACATTTATTTTAATCTAAAAAAACAAAAACAAAATTGGTGGGTGAGGTGAGACTTAAACATTTCCGACTTTTAATAAAAAAAAACCATTCTAACAAAGTTTTTAAAATGGCTACAATTTTGTTCATACAAAGTTGTCAAGTTGAGAATAAAATCGGATGGCAAATGTTATTTTCTACCATAACAACAGAAAAAGTCAATTTCGCAAAAATGGCGCTTACGTTATTGAAAAAGAAACGCAATAATATCTCTCGTAATTAATTTTCTTCATTTCCTTTATTTTTCTTAATCTTGTTATACGCAAAAGTGAAAATTTTTAAAGATTTCACAATGATTCTAAAAAATTTGGAACAAAAGCATACAGTCTATTGTCTCGATAGATCTCAATCAACACAATTCACTCAATTTCATCTAATACCTTAAAACGGCAAATTATTGCCGAAAAACCGTTAATGCAACAGGGAAACAGGGAAGTTAAAAACTCTAGTCTTACGCCTCTAAAAAGTAAGTGCTAAAACTCCTAAGAAGAGGCTGAAATATGCAAAGGGCTTAGGGGATTACGTTCGCTACGGCATAAAGGATTCTTTAACAGACTTCTTGTGCCGTAATGATGTACCTGTTTGACATTTAATATAAATATTAATGTGCTACCATTAGCTCAAATACTAAGCCTGCTTATTAAATACTAGAGCGGGTCAAAAGGTCCGTCCCTTTTTAAATGAAACGCAGGTTCTTGGATTACAAGCAATTTATTTTTCAAGGTTGTCTCTTTTGAACTCTAAAGACTTTGTAAATACAACGTTTTCCCAATGTTTTTATCCCTTCCAAAAACTATAATTTTCAGGTCGTCAAAATAGGCTTAAGTTTTCTTTCTGTCGAACCATTAAATTCTTAGAAAAGGGCGCATGAGGAAGCAACTCGTAGCCTTATTCATGGAATTTGCTATGTAAATTTTTATTCACCTTTTTCCTTTTATTCATCGAATCACGAGTTAGTCTGCTATCAATGTAGGGCTGCCAGACGGGCTTGATTTTGCTTTTTTAGTATGCGTCAAGAATCAAGAACAAATATAATTTACCAAGCTAAATCTGAATTTTAAAAAAATTCCATTAAATTGTCAAGAAAAAGTAACCATTATAGATCGTGCTATTTATATTTAGCCTGCAGTTAAAATGAATTGCCGGAAATAGTTCTTTCCGCCAATTCATAGTAGAAGAATGTATAGCAGAAAGATTGTCAAAGTCTTATTTGTTTTTCATTTCTTATATAATCCATTAAATTCATGATTCAATTTTAGCTTTAGAAATCAATTTCGGATTTCGATATATTATACGAAATATGTGAACAAAATTAAGTTCTCCTATCTCATATGGAATGAGCGTTAATGTACCAAAACCATACTTTCTGGAAAAATAAGGTAGTAATTTGTCTATAACCGGATGATTTATAGACCGATTTCGTTATTTTCACTACCAGTATTCTACCAAGTTTATTTTATGTAAAAGTTGAAAAATAAAATTCTTAAATTATAACCAGACTCTAAAAAGTAAAGATTTATGTGTAGAAATAAGAGCCATTAATAATGTATTGCAGATTACTCAGGAATTTGTGTACCGATCTGGCCGAATTTCAACTCCGGATTATGCGCGACATAAATATCTTCTTTAGAAACCCCATTTCAACATACATATGTACAAATATACATACGTACAAACAAACCAACGGACGAATTGACGGGCATCGTTAAATAAGCTCCGCTACGTATAACAACATCAGTATTTTAAAAATAAAGAACTTTGCAACAATATAAATTTGTTTGTTCAAGAAAAATCAAGCTTTTTCTTTTGAATGTCAAGCTTTTTGCCAATTTCGATCTGGCAAGCCTATATCAATGGCTGTCAAACACAAAAAGAATCCCGCAGCTTACAAAAATGTTAATAGGTGTAAACTAACATACCTCTGTTAACAGGAGCAGTATTACCCTTTTAGTTAAGAGGCTGAACATTCGAAAAGTCAAGGACGTATTGATCCACCCTCGTATGTTAATTATGCCCGCACTACAATAGGGGCGAGGGAAATATGCGTTTGTGATTATGTTTGTAACATCTTAAAATATTGGTCCAACAATGTCCGTCCGGATCTGGCTTTTTATGTAAACTTTGTCTGCATAACATATATCGCAATTATGGAGATCATTTAATGAAAATTGGTACATTGGTCACTACACGCAGAGAAAAAACATTTTTAAATATAGTCACATCCAACAAAACTATTTTTAAAGAAAATGTTAAACATATTATGGTTAATATAACCATATTATTGTCACCTACAACCATATTATGGTTGAATTAGTTCTCCATCAAGAGGCCACAACCATATTATGGTTGCTTCTAAACATGTTATGGTTAAATATGACAATAGTTTGTTTTTAAATTAACGATAGTATTTTCCTCTTTTCCAAGAGCAACATGCTATGGTTGAAAACCAACCATGCTATTATAAGTGTTAAACATGTTTGAGTTATTTTTGATCATTACATGTTCGGAGACAACCATAATATGGTTGTGGCTTCTTGATGGAGGACTAATTCAACCATAATATGATTGTCGGTGACAATAATATTGTTCAATGAATCATAATATTTCTTTAAAAATTGATTTGTTAGAGGTGACTATATTTAAACATGTTTTTTCTCTGGGTGTAGGGACAAGTCTGTTGAAAACAGAGAATCGCTTCATAATTTCTCATAGCCCCCATAAAAGCTTATTTGCGAAATACTGTCTTTGTGCAAATAAGCAATCTTATTATCTGGGTATTTCGATTAAATTTGGTCCAAACTTATTTTATGGCAATCTATATCATCTTACAAAATGTAATGGGAATCGGCCCCTATTTTACTGTAGCTCTTATACAAATACTAATCCCTAAAGTAGCTTTCAATGCCAAAACTTCCTTAAAAATTTTGGTATTGGCATACGAAATGGCGACAACTTTTACGATGTAATGAAATAATGTTGTGTTGGTGGTCCAAAATTAACCATGGGTCCCATATAAACCCCTTTGACAAAAGGCAAAATATCTGAAATAGATGAAGATTCCTTAATACATATAATATTTAGCAAAAAGAACTTTAACATAAAGTTTAACTCTCAAAATAATTTTATTTTGGCATGATCACATGATCGGGCTTGGTTGACTATACTTTCTTACTTGTTTTAATAAAATTTAGTGAAATTAATGATACAGTGAATCTACAGATTTAATAAATTTCATAAGGAATTTTTCAATGAGTTTATCGATTTCATCGATTCAGAAATAAACAGTAAAAAACATTTAGGAATAAGCTGATAATAAACGAATTTCTCAATTTTTAAACAAATTACCCTTTTTCCCATTTTTTTTTTCAAATCATTTTCAAGCGTTTGTCGTTTGAGAAAGAGTTTAATATGCAGTTGACGTTAAAATTTTAAAACCTCCGTGTTTGTTGAGATGTTATAAAAATAAAAAGAATTTAAATTATTTTCTGCCAGCCATCTACACAGAAAAAAATGTTGCACCAGTAAAAGCATTAATCAAAAATAAAATCAGTTTTAATTAAAAATTTAATCAAATGAGTTTAACGTTTAATGAAGTGAATTTAATCAGTTATTAAACGTTTAATTGACAATATTACTTTGCACCATTAGACAATTTAATAATATTAATTAAACTTTCAATTCACTTCAATAAAAGTTTAATTCACTTAATTAAACGTTTAATGCAATTGTTTAAATTTTTAATTGAAACTGATTTTATTTTTGATTAATGCTTTTATTGGAGAAACATTTTTTTCTGTATAGAAATTAAAAAAAAAAAAAAATATATATCAAAATGTTCTGACTTTTTTAAATCTATTAAGGTAGAAGTACATAACACGCGTTAGTGCGCGCGCGCTCTGTCGTCTTCTGTCAAAAAAAGTTAAACTAGTGTATTTTCATAGAACAAGCTACATGCAAAATATTTTGACGCGTTTGCGCCAGAAAGTTGGTTAACTTTGAACTTTTTAACGCGTTGTGTATTTTTGACAAGTAATCAGCTGACAATAAAAAGAACAATTTAACAAATTTGTGAATCATACAAGAAAAACTTATTGAAGAGCTTAAAAAACATACAATATTTATATAAAAAGAATAAAATCAATAAAATTACAAAATCTTGATAAACTTTCGAACCTGTTTTTAATGCACAAATAAGTAACCAAATAAAAAAAAAGCTGACAGGAATGGCTTTTGTGACGCTTGTTGTGTTACTTGCAATTTTTTACGCGCTAAAGTTTTTAAACGCACGATACTCGTCGACGATCTAACGCGTGTTATGTACTTCCACCTTTAGGCAATTCACAAAGAGTTTCTATTGTGTCGTTTTGGTTGCAATTACTTAATTTATGAATGTGACATTCATAAGATGTACAATTTTAAAAATGTGACATTCATAAAATTATAGGAAATCCAACAAATACGACACAGTGAGCATTTTGTGAATTGAATATATTTATTCACTCACTGACTAATCAACGCCCAGCTCAAACGGCTAAAGCTAGAGACTTAGACTTCGGTACACAAGTACCTTTCTTTTGATAAGTAGATCCACTAAGAAGAAATTATTTTTTAATTCGATTGCTAAAAGGGCAAAACCGATAAAAACGGCTAAAATCTTTAACTTAATATCTCCAGAGTTAAGATTGATTGTTTATCACGGCTTTATCCCGCAAACAATTGTAAACCTGCATCTCCACTTTCAAATTGGAATTGGAAATTTAAAACATTAAAATTGTTTACACTTTTATGCCAATTTTTGGCTCAAAGCTATTCAATCTAAATCCGAGCTGATCCGAAAAGCCAAAACGGGTATTTGCTACACGTAGAGAAAAAATATGTTTAAATATGGTCACCTCCAACCAAACTATTTTTAAAGAAAATTTTAAACATATTATGGTTAATATAACCATATAATTGTCAGCGACAACCATATTATGGTTAAATGAGTCCTTCATAAAGAACCCACAACCATATTATGGTTGCCTCTAATAATGTTATGGTTAAATATGACAATAATTTGTTTTCTCTTGTCCAAGAGCAACATACTATGGTTGAAAACCAACCATGCTATTGTAAGTGTTTAAAAAATTTTAGTAATTATTAATCATAAAATGTTTGGAGGCAACAATAATTTGGGCTTCTTGATGGAGGCCTAATTAAACCATAATATGGTTATCGCTGACAATAATATGGTTATAATAAACATAATATGATTAAAATTTTCTTTAAAAATAGTTTGGTTGGAGGTGACCATATTTAAACATGTTTTTTCACTGAGTGTAGTTTCGTTTAGTGCTATTTAAACCGCAAGTCAAAATGGAGTGCACATTTTTTATGTTACACTGTCAAATTCTAACTATTAATGTTTTCTTTTCTACAAAAAAACAAATTGCATTTTTTTAAATAAAATGTCACAAGTAGAAAAGAAAACACCATATTATTGTGCAAACTTTTTTTTTCTGCAGTAATTTCCTAAATTGTTCTACAATTCCCAAAAGTTCTCTAATAATCCCTTTTAAGAATCCAAACCAGAATAGTAAAGATTTGAGTGAAATTGTAACACAAATCGTTTTTAATCTAGAAATGAAATCAATTTGTTTTAAGTTTATTTTTAACATTTAAGATTTTATTATATTTAGAATTTAATTTTTTTTTTTTATTATTTTGTTCAACTAATTAATTCGTATTTTTTAAATGTTTTCATTAAAGACTTAAGCAATCAAAAATTTAAGATTTTTTTGTTAAATAATTTTGTTTTATTTTGTTTAATTTACAAGTTTGCTTAAATATTAATTTTAATTAATTAGCTGGATTTTTTGTTTATTATATTAAAGAATAATTAAAAGAATTTTTTCCATTAATTTATTAATTAAACTGGTATTTTAATATCAGAATTTATTAAGTATTTGATTTTTATTTGTTTATATTATTATATTCGTATTTTTTTTTTTTTTACCTAAATTTAATTTAATATTTTTTTGTTTCTAATTCACAAAACAGTATAAACAAAGTTTAATTAAAAAAAGAACAATAATTTTTTTGTTAAAAAAAATCTTAACATTTCAAAGATTTTGTTTTTTTTTGCAGCCAAATTTTAACAGCCAATTTATTTTTTATAATCGAAAATAATTTTTTTGTTCAAGATTGAATTTATGTTTTGTTTAAAAGATCCTTATGTTAGTGCTCGATTACACTTAGCGATTTTTGTTGCAGCAACTTTAATCTACTTTGTGGCAATTGGAGAGATGAATTAATCTTGGGGCGAATTACGACATTAGATATCGATCGAAATTTCCATTTAAATTGTATTGTAATTTCGATCGATATCGAATGCCATAGTTTGCCTTCTGGGTTCAACAGGACATGCAAAATTGATATAAAACAAATATTACGCCATCTCAAACGTAAACGTCAAACGACGTCACACTAACTGCATTCCAATTGCCTAGTAATTTAAAGCTAGCAAACTCCATATAGTTTTTGTTGAATGACGCGAGTCTGCGTTTAAGTATCATTTCTTATTTAACTAAAGTGATTCATATAATTTTATTTTTATTTCACATTAAAAACGAGTTTTAAACATAAATTTATATATAAATAAATTGTTGACATCGGCCATAAGACTTGGCAAACCTTGCCACGGTGCGACCTTTACAAACATGGAAATGGCAAGGCGAATCTGTACAATCCCGCCTACGTTTGCACTGAAATTAATTCAAACGTCTCGAAGCATATGCTCCTTACAGAAGTAGTGCACAAGAAGTGGTATATATAACCCTTGCCATGGACAAGCTATTTCAGCTAACGGGAATTAGCGTGTGCATGACGTAATCTTTTAAACTATCATTCTTCAGTACATGTACTCTTGCCATTCATTTTGTTCCCTCCTTTTGACAAAAATTTTTTTTTTCATTCGCAAATCTGTTATTTACATAAAAAGTTGCTGCCCTAACAATTGCTAAATGCAAACGGGCACTTATTGAGTAATTTATTTACAAGAACTAAAAAAGGGCGATTATTGAGTATTTTAATTCAAAAGAAAATTCTGTCAATTTTATTATATTTTTAATTTTTATTGTTTTTAATCATAAAGCTAGAGCTGTGCGCGTGTGTGGTTTTGGCATTCGAACACGCATGTTCACAAGGGAAACAAATGTAATCAATCATTCACAATGCTTTTTAAATCCGAACTATTATGCACGCTCACGAACAAAATTTTTTTTTTACGCACGCTCACTCACAAATCATTTCTAAAGTCTCACAACATTTTACAAAAAAATGTACTTTCTTAATGGCACAAGAAAAGGTAAAATCCATTTAAATTTCTATAAATACGTATTTTTGCTAAAATATTTCGTTTAGTTTTTATGTAGATAAACTTGTTTAAAAAAAGTTTAGCCGCCCGCCGTTACGCACTTAAATTTTATATTGCAATAACACGCACTCTCTCATACCTGGGGCTAAATTATGGCATTCGATATCGGTCGAAATTAAAATACAAGTTAAATAAAAATTTCGATCGATATCGAATGCCGTAATTTGGTCCCTGATTGATTAATATTTCAAGTAATCACACTGCCTTTGGTTCAAGCGTGACACGAAAAATTGACGTCACGTGCACAGCTCTTCACGAATAAGCCCCCTCATTTATTTTTATAAATATATTAAAATAATAAAAACAGTGGAACTAAGATAACATTAACAATAAGAGTTGTTACGATCAGGGAGGTGGAGGACAGGTTGTTGCCAGGGAAGAAAGGGACCTAAATTCTTTTTTCACACCCAAAGTTTACTTTGCGAAGTCTTAAGTTTGTAGAAGAGAATAATTGTGGGGGGAGAACAGACTTTGAAGTACTCGCAGAATGGCGTATATTCTAAAGGCCTGTATAAATGTATTTGACACTTTCATTTCTGCGTGTATTTTTCATGCCCTTGTTAATTTTTTAGAGTATTTTTTGTAACCGCACTTTAACTTAAGTGAAGCATTTGTTTTTTGCTTCTACACGTTCACACAAGTATCTTCAATAAACACAGAAAAAAAATACCGTTGTAAAATTAACATGGCGAAATGTTTATTGAGAATCATAGCAAATTTCTGCAAAAGTATGCCTTTTATTTAAATTTATCATTATTTTATACTGATTTAAATGAAAAATATTAAAATAACCTTAAAGCACGTTTATTTAATATTATTCACTGTTAAAATAACATTGTTCAATATTGAATCCATAAAAATATTGTAAAATCAGGTTGAATTAACATGAAAAACGTATGAAGCAAAATCACCACCGAAAAATTTTAAACCAACCTTGTTTTCTACGTTTTGAACTTGATTTTTCTGTGTGTATGCCCTGCAAATAATAGGACCAGTCCAAACACGCGTGTAAACAGTAGCCCACAAGGGACTATGACTAGTCCAAAAGTAACCCAAACGTATGGTAAAAATATGGTCTATTTAACATTACGATGTTCTAGGGCAGGACCATATAACCCACCTTTGGACCACTAAGGAGTAGTTTGAAAACTACTCCATGGTTTAGGTATTCAAGAGGATTAGTTTATAAACGAAGACATGTCGTCTCACTACAAAAACTTTTTAACAATGACTTGGTTCATGCTTGCATTACATCCCCGGTAGGCTAGCTGGTAGCGAGCCAGTCTATAAGCGCCGAGGCTGCGGGTTCGATTCTCGCCAGAGACTCTGGTTTCTTTCCTGCAGACAAGCATAGAGCTTCGCGGGACTACCTAAGGAGATAAAAAAAAAAAAAAAAAAAAAAGTGGAGTAGTCCATTTTATCAAAATGGATCAGGTGGTCCAATTTTATTTGCAGGGTGGGTTTGTGACAGCGATACTACAGTATAAGTAGTTTGAAAATTTTTCAGAATTTGAATGTGTGTGCATGCCTCTAATATATTTCAAGTTAAAGAAGTGAAGCGAAGCTTAAATAAAAAGCCTTTGTCAAAGTAAACTTTACGTGTGAGAAAGGGGCCCAAGTTGTAATTTTTTTTTTAATAGAGGGGAAATCAGATTTATAATTTAATTTTAAAGGAATGAACACATTGAGCTGCCGTTTAAAACAAAAAAAATTATTTTTCTAAATTTCAGAATTTGTTCAATTTATTCAAGTATCACTGTATTTCTAGCCAAGAAATGTAGTTTCTTGCATAAACTCATTTGCTTCTTTAAAAATCTCCATAAAATTTAACTATATATTTAACAATTAGTTGCATTTTTGTAAAATAAATTATACAAAGTTAAAATTTAAAAAAAAAATTTTATCCATACAACTTTAAGCTTTTTTATACCTATACAACTAAAAGATTTTCATCCAAAATATTGTTTGCCTTTTTTTGCTCAAAAGTTCAAAAACAACTCTTCCTTTTTTTATAAAGAATTTAACAACAAAAAAATATTAAAGTAATTTTCATTTTTTAGATCCGGC
The DNA here is from genome assembly GCA_930367215.1 of Pollenia angustigena. Taxonomy (NCBI): domain Eukaryota; kingdom Metazoa; phylum Arthropoda; class Insecta; order Diptera; family Polleniidae; genus Pollenia; species Pollenia angustigena. The sequence goes on along the minus strand of OV884056.1, from coordinate 51,089,058 downwards.
TTTCAATTGAATAATTTTTGTTAGTTCATAATATTTTTTCTAAAAATTAAGTACTGTACCATTTTAATAACTAATAATCAATTAAACCTTAACTGTAGATTTACTATATTTAAATAATTATGAAGTTTCTTGAAATATTTTTTCAACAGAAATGAAAACAATTATTTACAACATAATTTTAATAATTAAATCTGATTCTTAGAACAGTGACTAGAATCGAAACTGAGAGAAAAAAAGCTGGAGTTCCACAATACGCGTTTTCGCCTCCGTGCTTTGCATGTTTTTCATATCTCACTTGAGTCTACGTATCAAGTTACATGCCACGCTTTAAATGCAGCATTAATTTTTTTTTTTTTTTTGTCAAAATCAGCTGATTTGTTCGAACGCTGCTTGTGACGCTTACAAAAGTAGAAAGTAAACCTATTTTTCGCGTACAACGAATTAAAGCATCCGACGCTTTTGTGCATGTAACCTGCTACGTATACCAACACAGATTCTTCTCTTTTGGCTGCTGCGTAGGCAGCGAAAAATGCGTACACCATGTAGCCCTCTAGCTTTACTTTGTTGTATAATTTTTTAGTTTTGTTTTTAGAGAGTTTTGATTCTAGTCGATCTTTGATGATCAGATTCATAAATAAGCTATAATTTAAAAATAATGACACCTTTTTTTAACAAAAATTAAGAACTCAAAATTTTTATCAAAATGTGGAGGTCAGTCAGCTACAGTATGTCTGACCATAAATTTTTTATACAAACATTTATTGCGTTGATCAAAAATTTAAAAAAAAGTTGATCGTGTCAGATTTCTAAATTTTTAATGAAAAGAGAAAAAACATGTTTGAATACACTGAAAGAAAAATGCTTCATATATTTAATGAATCATTTTCATAAAAAAAATTTTCCTTGGGTAAATGAAAATTTTCATTGTCTAGGAATTTAATAGTTATAATGAAGTATTTTCGTTAAAATCGCTTCATTAGATTTTGTAATAACGTTAAAAATTTTCATTGGATATATGAAAACTTAAGTTTGTCCAAGTTAAACAAAAAATTTTAATTGGGAACACAAAAAAACAATATACAAACATAACTTATTCATAAATTAATACAAAATTATAGTTTCCTTAAAAAAAATGTTTAATTGTTAATCATGTAAGATTTCATTATTTCATACATCTAATGTAATATGCCATTAAATTTATGAAATCAAAAATTTTTTTTATAAAAGCAACATATTTCAATAATGCTTTCATAAATTTAAATTTTCATTATGACACTGAAAAATGTCATTATAGTAATGAAACAAAAACTTTCAATCAACGTTGTTATTGTTGTTATGGATAATTTAATCTTTTATTTACGCTCTTAATTAAGCAAAAAATATAGTTTTTTTATTCAAAAAATACACTGCCCCGGTAGACTAGCTGGTAGGGTGCTAGTCTATCAGCACCGAGGTTGCGTGATCGTTTTTCCCCAGAGACAGAAAAAAATGAAAATTTAATTAAATTAAATAAAAAAAAAAAAAAAAAATAAAAAAAAGAAATAAAAAAAAAATAATTTTTACTTTATTGAAAGTATTCATCCAATGAATAATATTCATAGATCTAATGTAATCTTTCATTTAATACATTTTATGAAACAAGTTTCATTGATCCAACGAAGCACTGCATAGGTTCCTTTTTAATGCAATTTTGCATGGGATTAATGTCAAAATTCATTGGTATTGCGCAGAAAATTCTTTCAGTGTATGACCACCGCCAACAACACTAGTTTTAAAGAAAATTGAGCAAATGAATTAAAAAAAAAAAATTCAACTCATTAAGTCATTGTGTGCAAACACACAGAAGCACAACAAAAAAAAAAAAAAAAAAAAATGTGTTGAAAGAACTTTATAAAGCCGTACTGCACAACACTTGTGTTTACAAACGCATAGCAGAGAATGAATTGAAAAAATTCAATTTATTTAATGAATTGAAATGACTTGTAAGTGTTCTTGTTGCAGGGTTCTATTTCACATCAGCACAAACAGCAGCATAATACCCTCTGCAACTGAAGGTATCTGTATGTATAAACTTTGAGTTCTACAATTTTTTATACAAACTAAAAATGTCATTATTTAAACTTTATTTAAGTTATTATCGCTAAAACTAAAATTAAAATTCGATAATGATTAATATACCTAAAAATTAAAAATCCAACAAAACTTAAAAATAAATCCTTGTTAATGGTATGTTGATTGAAGATCGTTTCCAAACTTTTGGTATGTTGATTGGTGAAACCAGAAATCGAATAATCGGATAACTGGTCAAAATATGATTATAGCACAAAAAATTTTAGTATGTTGATTGAAGTTCTTTAGATCCATTTATTGTTTTCCATTTTCAAACAAATAATGAGTATGTTGATTGTTGTAATAAGTCTTCGAATTGAAGAAATTTTTTTCTATTTGAATAAAAGTTGTTCTCCAAACGAAATTTGCAAGTGGTATGTTGATTGTTGAAAAGTAAAAATAGTTAAATTTGCTAAACAAATTGTTAGCAAATTATATTATTTTCCATAAATACTTGCTTTTGCTTAGCCAGGCGGCCCATTTTGGTTTGTTGATTGTTGAATTGATATAGAAATGTGTTGGTTCAATTATTGTAAACAACGTAATGTTTCATTATCGTTTGGTATGTTGATTGTTGATAATTTCTTCATGTTATTTAACACTTTTTTTCCAAGAAATTTATTGAATTTGTTTTTTTTTAACAAGAATTGTCTTTAATTTAATTATTTTTTTTTTTAAATTACTTTATATTTATATAGTTGCCAGACTGTTTTAAGCTCGTTAAATATGTTATAATGATATTGAAGTTATTTTAGAAAAGCACCTTAATAATTTTCAACAAGTTTTTTTTTTTTTTAATATTTTGTACAAATTAAATTATTAAATAATAATAATTTTAAGATAAATATTGATTTTTTTCTTATTTAAAAGGGGTGCAATATATATATTTTTTTAATTATTAATTTTGTTAACCACATTGTCTTGTGGCACAACGTAATTCACATCCATCATAAATATTTAAATTATGTTGACGTGAATATTCATTAACAACATGTTGGCCTAAATAGAGGTTTAAGCAAAATAAATAAAATTTGGTTAATAAGTTTACAATTTTTTTTTTAAATTTTCAGTGTTTTCTGTTCTATTTGTCCCTCAACTTAAAATTTATTGAATTTTCATAATCTGATAACAGATAAAAAAAATCTTACCCTCTAGTTTTCGTTTGTGAGCTTCATCAAACTGTCGTGTGCCACTACGTAATGCATAAATGTTAATATTTTGTTGACGGGAATACTCATTTACAACATGTTGGCCTAAATAAAGTTTTTAGCAAAATAAATAAAAATTTTATTAAGTTTGAATAGTTTTTTTTAAGTGTTTTCTGTTTTATTTGTCCCTCAACTTAAAATTTTTTTTAAAACTTATTCAAATTGTAAAATCTGTTAAAAAAAAACAGACAAAATAGAAATCTTACCCTCTAGTCTACTTCGTTTGCTAGTTTCATCATTTTCTGATCTTTCATCATGGTTTTCATGTCGAGGCTTAAGTCTATTACGCCATTTATTACCCCCGTAAATATTTAAAATAGTATCGTATCTTTTAAAGACTTCTACGCCTAAATGTAAATCATAAGAATTTTTTTACACGTTTTCTAATTTAAAAAATTTAAAAACAGGTTGCCATATTTTTTCTTTTATTTTAAGGAAAAAATATCTCTTCAGAAAACACTGATTTTTTTTAAAGAATTTATATGACTTTTTTTTAGTTGTAACTTACCTTCTTCGATACGTTTTGAAGCCTCATCGATATCTACACCAGCATCCTTAAGTATCACATACATAAGTGGCATCATTTCCCAGGGATACCCAAATTTTTCAATTAATTTTTGGCAATAATCTAATATAAGATCTGTAATGAAAAGAATAATTGTACATAATATTAGAAAAATTTAATAGAAATTAAAATAATGTTTAAAAAGTTATATTCTATGTGTAATTAAAAAGCAATACACCCCCCTTAAGCCTAGTTTTAAAAATGGAAAGCTTGTGATACAAATCCAACTTGATAAGCCCTGCAGATAACGAGACTTGTCCTTACATGCATGTAAAGAATAGTCCATAAAGGAGTAGGAGTACTCCAAAAAAAAACCTCCAAATATATGGGTAAATGGTGGTTCATTTAACATTACGATGTCCTAGGAGGGGACCATATAACCCACTGAAGTAGTCCCTATACTACTCCATGGAGTACTAAAGTGGGTAAGTTTTAAAAGTACTCCATGTTACTACAGTATGGAGTACACTTAAGGGGTAGCTTAAGCATTTTTCTTTTTCATTTTTTACTAATCGCCTTTTATGGTGTGTACTGTAGTCTATTATTGCTATTATTAAATATATTTACTTGGTATTTTTAATTTTTTTACCTTTTTTCCACAATTTTCACAAACTTTCACTTTAAAATTTTTTTTTTCATTATTATACCCTTCACCACAGGTGGAAAAGGGTATATATAAGTTTGTCATTCCGTTTGTAATTTCTACAATATTGATCTTAGACCCTATAAAGTATATATATTCTGGGTCCTTATGAGACGAGAAGTTGATTTAACGATATCCGTCCGTCTGTCCGTCTTACGTTTGATATGTGTTTTCCGGAGACTCCAGACACGATAGCGGCTACGTTGTTTTACATTTATGTCACATATAGTCCACCATTTCTTCATTCAGCCAGATCGGTCCAACAATGGCTGAGATATGACCAAAAAACCACGACTGCCTCTAATTTTTCCAAAAAATCCCTTGTGGTTGTTGTATTTGTATTACTTTTTTCTGTATATCTGGAGAACGGCAAGAGCCAAAGCTTTAAAATTAGGTACAAACATTTAGGTTATAAATATACATCATCCTACAAAATGTGGGCGGGATTAGAGAAGTAGGCGTGGTACCTCTCATACAAAAAGTATTAAAAATTGTATAAAAACCTGAATTTTTTGACTGTAATATGACCTATGGTTACGCCTTATATATCAGAAGATCGGAAATTTTCAATAGAAAATATTTTCTGAAAAACTCGGAAAAATCGGTTCAGATACGAAAAAGTTATGACCAAGATATTAATTTTTTTTTGAAAGATACCCATTTTCAGGAACCAGAGATCTTCCCGAGTCCACGTTTAGTAGCCAAAATAACTGGCAAATCGGTTAAGAAATAGCAGAGTTATGACCAAAATACTGAAATCCCAAAAATTACTCTTTTTATACCCTTCACCACAGGTGGAAAAGGGTATATATAAGTTTGTCATTCCGTTTGTAATTTCTACAATATTGATCTTAGACCCTATAAAGTATATATATTCTGGGTCCTTATGCAAAGCGAAGGTCAAATCCGGTTGTCGTCTCTTCTACCTATCCCCTCACCTCCCCTTCGTATTTGTTTACATTTACTAGCATAATGCCCAATATGATTTTCGTTATCACCCTTCTTTATTATTTCATAATAAAAAATATTTACCAGTTATCGCTTTTTAAATTTCATTTATAATGAAGTTGTAAGTATTGTAAATATGAATGTATGTATATGCAAAAATTATTTAGTTGCTCTCTATTCTACTCGCACAATGGTGAAGGGTATATAAGATTCGGCACAGCGGAATATAGCACTCTTACTTGTTTTTTTTTTATTGAATCTTCATATCGCTCATTTGCTGCAAGACCGGCATAACTCAAAAAATCCATTTTGAGATAAACGCATTTAAAGTTTTTGATTTGTTCTAACTACTGAGAAAAAAAGAAGACACATTCTCTTCAAACTGGGAAAGTATAAAAGATATAAAAATGAATTTAATACATAATATAAGAAAAACAAAGCGAACAATACTGCATCTCTAACTCCAAAATTTCATTTTTTGAGTTATGCCGGTCTTGCAGCAAATGAGCGATATAATCTTAACCTAATACTTTATTTTATGTCCTGCCAGTGCCAGACAAAATTTTTCTTCATCGCGGTTCTTATAAATAAATAGGTGTTTATCGCTCATCTAAATGGATAGGTGCTGCAGTATCTCTTCTCCTTAAGCGAGTGTGGCCGCTATCATTTAAAATATTTCGAGCTAGTGGGTTCGGATGCAATTCGAGGTTTTTTAAGTATTTTACTGCATATTGCTTAATCATAGTTTTAACTAATGGAACATTAAGATCCTTGCGAATATTGGAGTTTTTAACATACCAAGGGGCAGCTGTGATTATTCGAAGAAGTTTATTTTGGCGCCTTTGAATTTTTTCGATATTAGAGGCCGGGGCAGTGCCCCATAACTGAATACCATAGCACCAGATTGGCTTTAAGATAGAGTTGTAAAGTAGCATTTAAGCCACAATGGAACACGTAGTCCAATATAATCTGTAGGGCGTTGCCAACTAGTTACAACAAAAAAGGCAAAATTTTTGTTAAAAAAAAAGAAACAAAAATGCTAATCCAGATTTAGTTACAAACACGCATCTTCTCTATATATACAGAGTCGGAAAAAGTAATAGGGACAATAGCTTGCTTCTAAAAAAACTTGTCGTAGAAAACTTTTCATTGAATTTTTATTGATGAAACAAACATAAAAATACTTTCAAATATAACCTCTGGGAGGTTCTCAAAAATAAAATGCAATATTGTTAAATGATTTTTATCAATACTCATATTTTAACCCGGTAGAATCTAAAGCAGATCTTACAATGTTGTCATTTTTCTGGCAATTGTGCCATTGTCAGATCCATTAATTTTACACATCTTTCAAATGAAAATGAGCTTACAGTGTTCACACAGTCGCTAGACATTTTTAGGAAATTTTAATGACAACATTGTAAGATCAGACCATCGTCTGTACGAACCTATAAAATAAACATGAAGCCATTTAATTCATCATGTCAACGCTCGTACAATGCTGCCAGAGTATTACAAAAACTTGTAGGCCAGACCTTGCCCCCCTGAATATTATTTGCACCCATCGATGCAGAATGTTCTTACTGAAATACGCTCTACTTTAAAACCAGTGCCCATGTTCTGTAACTCTCGCGTCGAGAAAGTTTTCGATTGAAATGTGTGAAATGAAACAAAAATGCCATAAATTGAAACAAACAGCTGTTTTTCTCACTTAACTGTGTCTGTAACTTTTTTTGGCGAGTACAAGCTGTCACGTAAGGAAATTACTAGCTAATTTACAGAAAAAGTGTGTCTGTAACATTTTGGTGAGAAAAGTTCCCGCTTTGAACTGTCAAATAAACTCACGAATAAAAATGGGGTGAGAAAAAATTGTAACACTAAAAAACAATTAAAAATGCAAAGAATAATAATAATAATACTTTATTCTTGGCACATTTTTCATTGTTTTATTATTTTGCTTTTAACATTTTTATAAAATATACGAATGTCTTCAAAGCTCGTTTGCAAACAATAAACATTAAAGTCGCTCTTTACACAATTTGGCATAGCCGACGGTTGTGTTTTCGCCGCCGTCGTTGAAAAATTTTCAATTTTATGGCGATTTCTTTTCTGAGAAAAATGTTGCATTAATGTTACATGTTCTACAGTTTGTGTTCGTTTGTACAAAAAATACAACTGTGGGAAAAATTTTCAAGTTCTTTTGTGAAAATGTTGATGAAAAACATGCAAAACATGTTACATGTTTTACCCTTACTTTTACTTAAGGGTTCATACTGCCCTGTTTTACAACTTTGGTACTTACTACTTTGTTTGTACAACCAATATTTTATTTTGTTTGTCATAATATTTTAAAAGTTTTGTCAAAAGATTGTTTAAAATTAAAATGGATAAAGATGAAAAAAACGGCATACTTCATTTTGAATTAAATCGTTTTGTATTTTGGTGGAAAATTCTATGTATTTATTATCGTTTTAAATTTGTTCAAGCAATAAGTGATGTCAATGTCTGTTTCCAAACCGTAAAGTAAGTGTGCAGCAAATAGTCGAATAGTTTTAAAAATCGCTAATGAACTACATTAATAATAAAAGTGTAATAGTTGTAAATAAAGGCAGCTAATTCTGTTCGATTGAAGTTGTACAACATGTAACACTTCGAGTGATTATAGGTAACATGAAAAAGTGTTACATGCATATACTGTAGCATTTTTTTCTCAGAATAGACATCGCCATTAGTAAATTTTGGTCGCCGTCAACGATATGTGTTACTTGCGTTCTGAACGTCTGCAATGTCACATCGGCTTCGAGTGCAATATTATGACATTTATAACGTAACGACGTAATCTCTTTTGATAGTTTTCGGCATGAGTTACAGACACACATTTTTCTCACTTTTCGATAATTGATGGAATCTTTTGTTTCACATCTTTTCGATGCAAGAAGATCTCACTAAAGTTACAAAACATGGGTACAGGTATGTAATTAAAATTGACTTAATTCGTTCTTTTCACTTTTTTTTTGATCGGTTGCCAGAAAGGTGGGAAAATGTCTTTAAATTTATTTTGTACTTATGTGTTACAATATATCCTCATAATTTGCAAAAAGAAAAAGTATTTACAAAAGTATATAAAATGTTTAAATTTAATTTTATTATTTGTTTGCAATCAGCTTTACTGCTTGACAGCCTTTTTGCAAAACATGACTTGGTAGAACTTCTTCTCTATTTTTCATGTTATTGTCCAATAAAATTTTTTTTTTTATAAAAATACACTTTTTTTTTTAAATGAACGCACTACCTCATGAATAAGTTTAAATAATATTCTTTTATAGGTATTACGTTAATTTAACAAAAGCAAGATAAACAGCATATTTAATTTACAACAAGGAAATAAGCGGTTAAGGCTGTCACAGCCAGCCTGAATTATTTATCTAGCTAATGAGCCTAACATATAATTATTGTGTTCTTTAATTCTGTTACTTATTTAATTCTTTAAATATGCGAAAAATATGCCAATTATTTGGCGCTTTTATATTTCAAACAAGTTAGAGTGCTATATTCGGCTTTGCCGAATCTTTGGTACCCTCCACCGACAGTATGAATATTTCAGAAGTGGACTTTATATGAAGCCTATGGTAAGTTATGGATTGATCTTAACGAAATTTGACTATGTGATTTCCTGTCTTATAAAGTAATGACTGGCCAAATTTGATAACAATAGCATTCTTCGTTACGGTGTTTCGCGTAATAAAGTGTTTTTCGCGAGTGGGCTTTATATAGGGCCTATAGTTAATTATGGACCTATATTCACCAAATTTTGTGGCATGATTTCTGGCCATATACCTCAATATATGCGTTCCGCCACATTTTTTTTGCTAGTTTTTGTAGAGTAATTATTCCACATTTTGATTCTTGACTCTTATCCTTCAAAACCGATTTTGTTGGACTTCAAGTTCAAACTTTTAAGGATAACTAGAAACCATTTTACACCATTATTGTTCTTTCTTTTCGAAAGTGAGCGTGTTTTAAACAGACGGACAGACAGACGACCATGGCTAAATCTACTTAAAATTACTCAAGGATCCAGATATAAAAATACTTTATGCGGTCTTAGATGAATAACAAAAAAGTTTCACACGGAATAACAAACCTGGTATGCCCTCATTCACCACTATTGGTGGAGGATATAATAAGTAAATGATGGCACTCTTGTTGCACACATTTTTTTAATAAAATTTTAAAACATACCTATAAAAAAACAGGAAATTTTTTCTTGTTTTTCGTATTTAAAAATGTAAATTATTGTTTCTGAATATTTAACCTAAATTAGTATTAAAAAGATATGATAACTAAAGCTGAATTAAGAGAGAAGGAAATTTAGAATTTATTTATTTTTTATAGGTACAAGAAAAGTACAACCTTTTCTTGTTAAAATAAATATGTTCGTACATTAAACCGTTTTAATTAAAAAAAAAAAAACACAACGAACTAAAAGAAAAATTTGCCATTTTTGTTTTAGTTTGTGAACCATTTTATTTTTTTTCATACATTTTGCATTTCAATTATAACAAAATAATCTTGTTCGTTGGAGCTGCACAGTAATGGGCAAAAATATAGTAATCAATGTATGAAATTTGCATTAAAATGGCATCTGTACGAAAACTGTCGTACTTTGTACAATTTCGTTTGTTACTTCGCACCACAAAATGCTTTAGTAAAATACAAGCTCTTTTAAAAAAATCAGTCATTAAATACACTTAAAATATTATGTAGTTAAATTCAAACGAAAATTAATTTTGAACAAATTAAAATTCATTTAGAAAACGGATCATTTACAATTCATTTAAAACAAATGATTTTTACGTTAATTTTTAAATTTTTTATTTATTGAACTTTTAAAAAATATATTTGAACCGACAAAAGCAAACAAATTAACAAAAAAAAAAAAAAAAAAAAAAAAAAAATAAGGAAAAACGTTATTTTTGGTAGTTTGTTTTTTTAATAACAAACATAAATATTGAAAAATAAAATTATTCGTAAAATGAATATATTTTTATTCAATTTTAACAGTACCGAAAACGAATAATAAGTTTATGAGTGTGCTGAAATTTAAGATAATCGTTTAGTAACGAAAGTGGAAATACGCCATAACAGTGTTATTGTTATTGTTACAAATTGGCAAAAGAATGAGTTGCCACTGTCAAGTGTTGAAAATATATGGTACAGTAGTTGGAAGGGGGGGAGGGGAGCGCGTCCGGCGGGCCCGTCACAACATGTTTACAAACTCCAAAGCATAGCCGGCCTTCGGCAGGGCGCAAGGATTTTCTCCTATATGGTATAACAAGACCGGCTTCGTTAACTAAAGCTTCTCTGTATAGCCGGCCTTCGGCCGGGCGCAAGGATTTTCTCCTCTATGGCATAACAAAGACCGGCTTCGCTAACTAAAGCTTCTCTATATAGCCGGCCTTCTGGCGGGCGCAAGGATTTTCTCCTCCATGGTGTAACATACACCGGCTTCGCTTACTAAAGCTTCTCTGTATAGACGACCTTTGGACGGGCGTAAGAATTCTCTCTTTTATGTTATAACAAGTACCGATTTCGCTAAGTAAAGCTTCTAAAATCTGCCTTGTTTCCGAACGAAGGCCGAATACGCAGAGAAGCTTTTGTAAGCGAAGCCGGTGTTTGTTATACCATAGAGGAGAAAATCCTTGCTCCCAAAAGTGTTTTCGTTATATTTTTAATATACCTATACACCCATAGAAAAAAAAACAAAAAACAATTTTTAAAAAAATTAGAATTATATTAAAAAAAAAAAATTTAAATGGGAAATAAGACCATGTATGGCTTTATTTCCTATGGCTTTATTGCCCGGCACCGTTCTCAGCGGATATTTACATATTTGCAGTTTTTTTGTTGTAAAAACTCGTAGCTTTTTAATGCCTTCCATTTATAAAGCTTTTTTTTAGAAGAATTTTCAATATTTTTTAGAAATTTATTTAAATAATGTACTTTCCAGGGACGTTTTTTTTGTCTCCAAATCTTTCGTTATTAAGAAACTCTTCATGTTTTGTGTACATAATTATGTTTTATCAGCCACTATTGCATTTCATATGCTCTTAATGGCATTTGTAAAAGAGATTTTTTATTTGGTTTAAGATGTCACTAAAAATTCAAATTAATTATGTTTAAAAAAACGTAAATTTAATAAGCCATGAATCGGATTTATAACATATTCCACAATATTGTTATAAAATTCTTTGCTAAATGATTTCTGCAGCCCAGAATCAAGGGTTAAGTTTGTTCATCAATTATACTTATGTATATTTCCCTTTGGCTGATTGACAAAGACATCTTCATTCTTCTATTTTTTACTACTCCTCGACGTCTGATGTGTTGCACCAAGTAACTGCATAACTTATATTTGTATTGGTAAACATTTTTTTTTATTCTAACAACTACTTAAAAGACTTTCTTAAATTTTGCAGTTTGTTATTTAGAAGGACATTAACAAAAAAACACAATGCCTTTAATCTGAATTTGAAACTAAATTTAATAAGAAACTTAAATTATTTTACATAATTCTTACAAATTCTTAATGCGTATTTATTTTGGAAAATAAAAACAAAAATATATTGGAGATTAGTGTGCACTTTCAAAGTAATTTACTTTATAATTTTTCATTATATCGACCCCTTTGCGGGAAATTATCGTATATGCCAATTTTTTTGAAATTGAGTTCTTGATGCAATCTTGTTATACATTCAAAGAGACGTCTGGCAAAATATTTTTGATATTGCAAGCAAAAGCAGCGAAAGGTAGAAAAATGGCTGTCCTGTAAAATTTGGTTCTTGTAACACACGATAATTTTGCGCAAAGGGGTCGATATTATTTTATTATCCAAATAACAAATAAAAAATTAAATTCAAAATCATGCGTCATATTACAAAAATAAAAATTCCCTAAAACAAAATATTTTGTAAAATACAACAAATTTTCTTATATTTGACGAACAAAATTTTGCTACAAAATGTTTTCTTTAGTTTAGTTAAATAAAACAGCACAGGTATTTTAAGAAAGCAATTTTATAGCACATAAAAACTTTTGTTATATTTTCGAAAGAATTCGTTAATTTCGTAAAATTAAAAAATGCTAGAGAAAACTAGCTAGAAAAAATGCGAGAAAACTTTTTTTCGTATTATTTATTCGTCTGTTTTATGAAACATTTGCTGCAGAAACTATCTTCACTTCTCTTTTGAAACTGCGTTCTCGTCCATACAATAAATCTTTTGTTTTGCAGCATTAAGTATTTTTTTATGCCCAAATGTTTCATAATATGGACGAAGACTTTAACTAATAACCTTTAAATTATAACCAACTTAATTTATATTATTAATCTGTTTAATTTTTTTTTGCGATTTTCTTAACATTTTTTAACATGGCAAGCCGCCATTTTTGTTTTGTTTTTAACTTAAATGTCATTTTTTTCATATTTTTGTATGTGAAAAAAAAAACCCAGGTGCAGAACTAAGCATTACCATATTGTAACTAGATTCCATCAGAATCTAGTCATGAACAAGATTTTATTTTGTATGGGAAATCTAGTCAAAAGCAGCTAGATTTTGATCGAAATCTCATAAGAAATATTTTTCGTTGCAGTGTTAAGTAAACCAAAAACAATGGCTTTAATTTATTTTATATATTTATTTAAATCCATACGCTAAATAAATAAAATAAGTGAACTATTGACTAATTTAACACTTTTAATGCGCAATTTTTTTTGTCGAATTCGTTAAAAGTTGTAACAAATAATAATTAGTATTGTGGTTATTTTGTTGAACTATTTATGGTTTTTTAATCCAAATTTGTAATATTTTTAATTAGGCTTAAGTTCATGAAATTTAATTTTTATTAAATTATTTTTATGAAGAAAGGAATTTTACAACATGAAAATTAATTAAAATTGTTATTGATAATCTTTCATTCTTGACGTGGCTCGGGCTCGAACCCTGGCCGGCAGGTTACCATGGCATGTTTCGATCGCAACCACTCGATCTCCTCAGATGGATTTGCCGTCTTACACTCGCAGCCATCGACGACTGCTGACGTCACTAGTCAAACATCAATCCTTAAACCAAATTGTATTTTAACATTTGGTAGATCGAAATTTGCTTTCCTGAATGATTATCCATTTTAATTGATTTTACATGTTTTTTTCCTTTACTTCTGTTTTTTCGTACTTTCGTACGAAGCCTAATTAAAAATATTACAAAGTTGTAACAAATATTTTATTTTAAAGCTAAGGAATATCAGAAGTTAATTCCAGATAATTTACGGGAAAAAAATTAATAATGAACTTTGCTGCCAATAAAATTAAAACAGAAAATAACAGTTTATTTTGAATTTTCAAGTGTGTGCTGTTCACAATATGTTTTAATGAGAAAAACAATTCATTTTTATGTTTACATTTCTCTAGTGGTTTTAATTTTAAAAAAATGCCCAATCCACAAACTTACGAGTTGTATGTATATGATTGTATTAGTTTTTGTTTAACCTCTGCTATTTCTGTCTCCTCTACTGCTCTACACAAGAAAAAAGTATTGTCTGTTTGTTATTTATTATTGTTTCACTTTAAATAAAATACCTACTTTTTTTCATTCGCACTGTTGTGAGTGCATAGTTTCTATGTTGAAACAGCAACAATATACCTACTTATTATAAATAACAATGAAATACAACACAAGAAGCAAAGCATAAAAAACAACAACAAGAACGGTAATAAACAGAAAAGTTTGTCTATTTGTTTGTACGAGTTCAATTTATTATGGTTGCCATTTATTTATTTTTTGTTTTTTTATTCATTTCTTAGTTTTTCAATACTTGATGTTGTTTTTGTATTTTGTTTTTGTTATTGTGGTGGCTTAAGAAATGGAATCATGTACATACATATAAGCAAGTTGTTTTGCACTTGTTGTTGTTCTCGCTGTGAGTTTGCAGTTAATTCATTTTATATATTTTACTCTACTGTTTACTCACGTTATTTTGCACATAAACAGAAAGCAACAATAATAATAATAAGAAAAAAACTCATTATAATTTTATTGTTGTTTTTGTAACCATAAAAATTTTATATTATACATAGGTACCTATACATATGTATATATATACGTATTTCATGTATGATGTACTCTTCGAAGATCCACACACGTTTCTACATACTAACATTCATGCATGGACGATTTCAGTGTACACTGTACACCCAACAAACACGAAGTCAAAACTTTGATATTAATTTTATAAATTATAAAATGACTTTACCATTTGACATCAAAAACATTTCTCAAATCTTTTTTTTTCATCGATTTTTACATTTGAGTTTAATTTGATATCAATTTATTATCAAACGTTATTCTCAATTCCAAAATAAACATCGCAACACCAAAGCGAAAAATATACCTATGTATGAACACATTAAAAAATGGCGATTAAAGTTAAAATGTGTTTCACAGGATTGCCGTAATGTACCAATTTTCACACTTTTTAATACACCAATCGTGTGACTGCACAACCAATTGGCTCTTGTACCAATCGAGGACAATATTGTGCTTACTTTTACCAATCAAATGCAACCCTTGTGCGGCAATCGTGTGACTGTTTGCTATGCAACCGCGCGTCAATGAAAATAACAAAAATGCACCAATATGTATTGTCTTCTTGTGCGGCAATCAAACAACACAATACGCGCCAATATTTGCCTTTTTTAATAAATTTTACGTTTTTGTGTTTCCTTTAGGATTTTATTTTTTTTAAAATTTTTGTTGTTAACAAATATGTACATATGTATGTATGTTCACAAGCATACTATGTAGCTGTGCGAATATTTTTATTAAAGATATTTAATAAAACTAAGTATTATTTCCTTTAAAGATATTTGTTGTTGATATTTCTTAAAAAAAATATTTGTTACCTTGAAAACGAGAATAAAAAATTTGTTAAAGCAGCCGAGATTTCTCTTTAATTAACGATATCGGTAGTTAAATAAATAAAGTTACAGAATTTAGTTACTGATATTTAAATAATATTTATTATTTAAATTTTATTATTTCTAAAAAATTTTCTAAGCAAACGTTAACATTCGAAATTGTTGAACTAATTTTTGGAATTTCATAAATTTTTCTTAAAAGATTTCAAATAAAACTATTCAACCAAAAATTGAATATGATCTTTTTTTTCGTTTTTAATGAACATACCAACTAAAACTTCCAAACAAATGAAAAAGCTACCTCAACAGCTGTTTTCGCAGTTGTCAAGTAAGAACAATCGTGTGACTGTGCTGCGGCAATTATTGTACCCATTTCACTTTGTACCAACTAGCGGCAAATACATTTGTATAACACAGGGCAATCGTGTGATTTCAGAATATTTGATTGGTGGAATTTCGTTATTGTGCGTCAATAAAGCACAATCAAAATTGTGTCATATCGGTGCATTTGCGGCACTCGTGTGATCCCAGCTTTACAATTTAAGAAAAATTACATTATACCTACGTGAAGTGAATTCGCCTTTAGTAAAGCTAAGTTTATTAGGTATAAAAAAATAAAAACTATGTGTGAGTAAAAAATTAATTAAAAAGTGAATTAATGCGAATAAAAATAAAACGGTAATGTGAAGAAAATCCTCAAAATAAAAAGAAGCCAAGTATGTATTTTGTCTTTCCAAGAATTTGACGGAAAGTCCACTGTTTCATCTTCAAGCTATGGTGTCGAATGTTATCCTGAACGTTTCATTAAATAAATAATGAATTTAAATTAAATTAAACAATTTTTCTCAAAGTTTTTCCTGGGATTCAAAAAAATAATTAACAAGGTTTCGTTCCATGGTGGAATAAGCAGCTGGCAACAAATACAACATTACAAGAAAAATGGAAATTATATAACCGTTTACGTCAAAAAATAGTTTAAACAAAAATCAAATCGTGCCGCTGAACGTGACGAAAAAAATAAATTTTTAGCCAATTTTTATTTAATTATGGTCAGTATCTTATAGGGTATTCATTCGGTTAACCGATTGGCGGTTAACCGATTAATTACTACCCGATTAACTGATCGGTTAATTTCAAATTGCCTTTTTTCGATTAACGATTAAACCGGTTAATTTCGGTCGATTAACCGATTAACCGATGTAACAAAAATTTCAATATTTTGTAGTATCATAATATATTTTTTGTGTTTTTAATTATTTGTTTCGTCTCATATACAAAATGTATATTTTATACAAACAAAGATGGTGTTCAGTGACCTTCATTTAAACCAATTTTCCGCCGACCGGTGACTAAAATTACAATGTTTTTAATTTTTTTTATGTTCATCAGCGGTCAGCAGGAATGTGGCGAAAAATGGATTAAATATCTGATTGTCAACACCTTTTTTTGTTTCACGTTTCTCATACATATCTTCTCATATCACTATTTTAACAGAATTAACCGAAACAATTAGAAGTGTTAAAGATTTTAAAAAACTCTAATGGCATAATGGAGTATGTTATATGTTAAGAGAAATGCTGGAAAAGGACTGAGAAATTAGATCTACGATAGGTAAAAGAATTTTTTTGCAAGTCAAGTTTTGTCAAAACTAAATAAAAGAAACGCTTTAATCCTAACCTTTTAAACCAAATTACTTTTCTAAAAGATTATTTTATAAGATCTCCTTCAACTATTGAAGTAACTAATAAAATTATCTCAGTTTATTTTTTTTTTTAAATACATATTTGGGGGATTCACAAGGAAGTCATAAAGTCTTAAAATAATAACAAGAAATATATATCGTCGGCTTAATATGCAAACCGGCTAAATCCACTTTTTATGTAAATTGAGATGTTGATGCCGTGTGGTAGAGAAAGATAAGCCTCGTCGCATGTAGTTTTTCTTCTATTTAAGTCCTGAAGTGTGTAAGACTAACTGTATTTTTAATTTTCTATCAAGCTGCAAATAGGGAAAATAAAAAGTTTTTCGTCTCTCCTGTGAAATATGCTGAAAGTGAGTTAGCAGGTTTGCATAATAAGCCGACGATATGACTGCTGTGTACTACTGTACAGTTAGGACGAATCAATGAACACAGCATTAAAATTTTTATTTTTATTTATTTTAAACAATTGTAAAATATTATTTAGAATATTATGACGATATGACTTGATAGCACACCTTGTGTATTAATTGAAAAAATGCATATTACATATTTATGAATTGCTTTTTTGTTTACTCGTTTTAGTTCAAGAACTGTTATGTTTGGTATGTTATTGTTTTTTTTTAGTAATAAACTCCAAATAATAAACAAATAATGCATTTTTATATACTGAAATAACCATATTTATAAAAAACTTGATTAATCGGTTAACCGATCAAACAAAATTAACCGATTATTAACCTATTAAACCAAAACCTCGGTTAATTAATCGAGCGATTAACCGATTAAAGGAAAAAGTCGATTAAATGAATACCCTAGTATCTTATTTATTTTAATTTAAAATGATCAACAACCTTAATAAAATACAATAATCACAGTACAAAACGTGGATTTTTTGTAAACATAAACAAAACTTTGACATAAACCTAGACAACCAATGCAAAATCGTCATCTGGCGTAGTGCTGCCACCTGGTTATTTCACCATGGTTTCGTTCAAATGTGCTAAATTCCCATTTCATACTATTGATAAACTGAAATTCATTGTTGATTCATGTTCCACATTGCATTAAAATCCACATTTGAAAAACATTAGATAATAATGTTTAAAAGCATGTTCAAAATAAGTGCATTTCTGAATTTGAATATAATTTTCACTCTTTGTTGAGAATGCTATGATTTTCAAAGGATTTTTAAATCATTATCAAACGTTTGCTGTTTAAGAAAAGGCTTGATTTCGAATAATTTTAAAATTTAACTCAAACCTCCGTGTTTGTTGGGCAGCAACAACGCCAACAACACACACAAACTCTGGTTTGTTTTGTACGTGTCAATACATGTACACAAACAAAAATTTAAATTGTATAAATTTATTAAAAAAAAAAAAAAAAAATTTAATTTAATCAATAATTAACATTTTATTTTTTTTTGTGTGTTTATGATCTTTAAAAATGGTTTCTTTTGTTGTTAATCGCTTCTTTGGAAGTATATACGAACATATCTTTATAGCAGTGTGACCATTTTGGTAATTTTGCATATACATTAGACTGGTCGCATCTTGTATGGGATTTTTTTTTTTTTAAATTTAATTGTTTGCGCTGCTTAAAATATGAGGTTTGGTGTAAGAAATCATGATCTAATTTTTCAGGTCAATCCGACGGTGCCTAGCCGAGCCGGGTGGGGCCCAAAGTTCCCCATATTATAAAAAAAAACATCTTTTCTATCAGATCTTTATAGTTATACCTACTAGTTGAAAAGTCGAAAAACAAAAATATGGCTTCGTTACGATCTTCCGCAGAGAAAGAACTTCAAGTGTGCCAAATTTCAGCTTCCTATGTCATCAGATGGCTTCAGAAAGTTGCGGAAAGAATAGGACATACATGCAAACATCCTGACATACTAAGAAATTATATATTGTATAGATCAGTAGTTTTCAACCTTTTTAAAGCCGTGGCCCCAAAATGATTTTCATAAAATCTGGCGACCCCTTAACGTTTTTGCTCTCAAAGGTTAAAAATATTATTAAAAAAAAAAGAAAATTCAATGAAAACAATGCAAAGACATGACACTGCTTGTTAGATTAAGACGAGATTAATTTTTAGTCACCTATGTATATGAACATTTGTTTAATAATCCTAAGTGGCTTTTGAAATTCGCATTTACATAAATTAAAAATTTAAATGCGGTCAACATCTTTGCAACAACTACAATTTGATTTTTTCAACAGCTTTGAAAGTGTTGCAACAGAAATTTTCTCCGATGAATTGGTGAGCGATTTTATTCCTACCATGATAGAAGCGTTGCAGAATTTTAAAATGGAACTACCTAAACCGCTATTTTCCAAAAGAGCTGCAAGAAGATAATGGAGATTGTTGGGTATTAAATCCATTCATAACTAACTGCGTTGAGTTCGCCGATCTTGCCAATAATTTGAAAGAAAGTTTGTGTGAGCTGGCAGCGGACAGTATGGTCAACATGGAATATTTATCACAAAATAATTCTTCATTTTGGCTAAAGCGTAAGGCAAAATACCCTGAGCTAGCTAAAAAGCACTTAAAATATTAACTCAATTTTCAACATAGGTATTATCTGTGCGAAATGACTTTTTTTTTACAAATGGTGAACATTAAAACAAAAAAAGGTGTCACAATTGCAACCACGTTTTCGCATTTAATTTATTAAATTAAGCAAGCCCATCGTTCCAATTAATACCAGTACTTTTATGTTTTTGAATTAATTTTTTTCTGTTTTTGAATAAAAAAAATTAAATTAAAAAAAATCGATGTATTTTATTTAGATCAGCTCGCGACCCCCGGGAAAGATGGCCGTGACCCACCTGGGGGTCGCGACCCACCGGTTGAAAACCATTGGTATAGATAGATTAACATATGTTCGCGCAACTCAAAAACGCTTTAGCTTATCGACCAGTCTAATATACATTTAGCATTAAATATTTTAAAGCAGCTGCAAAGTTTTCATTTTGAATTTGGCATTGTATTGGGCATTTTTACAAAATGGTTTAAGCTTTATTTTTAAATTTCAAAATTTTTTGCGAATTCAAAAACATAACTGTCAAACAAACCAGAGTCTTTTGTCAACGAATTTTAGTTGGTAGAAAGTTTCAGTTTCAATTGTAATAGTTAAGTTAAGAAACGTTTCTTTAAAAAAGAACATTAAAAAAAAAAAAATTTGCCCCATGTGTTCGTGTATTGTCATCGGGAATATGTATGCCTGCAAAGCTTCATCCATATGCATTGAGTAAAAGGCGGTCAAAAAAGCATTTTACAAAAAAAAAAAAAAAAAAAAAAATTTGCCCCCCCCCCCTAGATTTTATCCTGGCTACGACCATGTATTCGTGTATTGTCATCGGGAATATGTATGCCTGCAAAGTTTCATCCATTTGCATTGAATATAAGGCGGTTAAATTAACGTTACAAGATCTGATTTTCCGAAGTGAAGCTAAAAAAAAGGTTTTAAAAATATAAAAATAACTTAAATTCTTTCTTATGTATTTAATTAATTGCTAAGACCGCAAGATCGACAATTTAATTATACATTAATTAGTAAAGAATTTGAAAACTGGCTGTCCTTGACTTAAATAAATCTTATATTGTTTGTTTATATAGAACATGACCCTTTTTGTCTTTCATATGGATGCTCTTTTTTGAATCTTTTTCATTGAAATATCCTTTTTGTGCATCTTTCTGAAAAATTTCAAGAGCTGGTTGGAAGATATGAGCTCAAATGCTTGCCAGTTTAGCCATTTAGTGGTTAGATTGTAGCATTATGCATTTGTGCTTATGTGTGTAACGCCTTAAAATATTGGTCCTAAACCCACCTTAAAGTATACCGATCGACTCAGAATCACTTTCTGAGTCGAACTAACGATGTCCGTCCGGCTGGCTGGCTGGATGTCCATGTAACCTTGTGCGCAAAGTACAGGTCGCAATTTTGGAGATAATTTGATAAAATTTGGAACATAGGTTTGACACAAGGACCAAGCCTTTTAATAATGGGCCAAATCGTAGGACCACGAGGGAAGATAGGGGAAATTTCTTCCTCTCAGAAACTATCAAACCGATTTTAATGAAATTTAAAACTTACGTAGAACCATATCTTCATGGACACAAAAGCGATGTATTTTTAAAAAAATAGGACCACGAGGGGAGATAGGGCCAATTTCTGCCTCTCAAACCGATTTTAATGAAATTTACAGCATAGATAGATCCATATCTATATGGACACATAAGCTATACAGTTTTTCAAAAATAGGACCACAAGGGGAGGTAGGAGGCAATTTCTGCCCCTCACAAACTTTTAACCCGATTTTAATGAGTTTTATAAACATAGATAAATCTTTATTTATATGGACACATAAGCATGATGTGTTTTTTATTACTGTGGTGTAGGGTATCATATGGTCGGGCTTGACCGACTATACTTTCTTACTTGTTATTTTAACAAATTTTCTTAAACTTTTTAACATTTTAAGACCAAAAAATAACTGCTGCATTATAGATCATCCTTAATCAGCAAGCAGGGATGGAAATCGTGATACAATTGTACTTTTTTTTTCTACATTTTGGACCTTATTGGTACGTTGGTACTACCGCGGCTTTCTTGGTACAATTTAAAAATTCCAACGTATCGCTATTTGGCAACATTAATTGTGTTCTTTTTCATTTTTTATGTTTTTTTTTAATGCTCAGCTTTTGTGTTTTAGTTGCAACGTCTGTTGTGATTTTATATGTTGTTAAATATCATTTTCCACTTCGGAAAGAGTGGATCAACTAATTTCCATGGTTAGAAAAGCATGACGTTTACTCTTTAAAAAAAAAATCAGCAACAAATATCAAAAAATGGTATATTTGAAGAGTTGTAACAAGAATTCTACCTATTTTACATTCATCGGCCTATGTCAAACGAAAAATTATTTTATAAATAACTTTTTTAATATGTAAATGATCACTAGAACTGCAATGACTAATGCACATATGTAAACTTATGTATGTACGTAATATTTATTGAACTTGTGAATTTTTATACACAATTTTGTTCTGGGCGCTTACTCTCTATAGCGATTGGTACTCTTTAATGCGTTTGCTTATTTGTCTTTTGCATCTATTAATTTTTTTCTTTTCGCAAATTATCACTATTTATTTGATTTAAATTTTTCAATTTCAAATATTTTAACATATTTTAGCATTTCATTACTGTCAATCTGCGCCATCTTTCATTTTTATTGCCAGTATTGCTTTATTTTCAAACAATTTTGCGAAAGTGATAGAGAGTATCAAGTTGGTATTTAAATTTCGCATCGAAATTGCTTTCGCATCGCAATAGAGAGTAGCCCTCCTGCACAAATAATAAAAAATGGTAGTAATGGTGTCTAAAAAGTACATTTTGTTTCCATAGTTGTTACAAAATCATAAAAGTTAAGTAGTGAAGTTGGCTGCTATTGTTAAAAAGTAATGGCAATTCAGCTATTTTTTGGTCAATTAGAGGTTTTATCTCCATATTTAATTTTTATTTTTTGGATTCTGTTGAACAAGATGAGTTAACATACACAGCGTTGAAGCTCTTATTTAAGTTTCTCATTGCAGCATTAAAGCTTACGTCTTACGCGCTGAAATTACTTTTACAATAAAAAAAATTAATTTTATAGATAATTTGAGATAAGAGCGAACATAGTATTAGCTTCATAATTACGACTAATGACAAAGTTATAAAATGAACAATAAAACTAACTGTTTCATATAAAAAATAATTTGTTAGGTATATTTTTTAATTTCTTTTTAGTTTTGTTTTGCAAAAAAGAAACAAAATAAAAAAATAGCATGCATTTTCGAAAATAGTTGAGAGAAAAAGAGCTTAACAAATTGTGATCATTGCAAAAACGACAATCTCCAATGGACATTGCCGTTTTTGCATCGATTCTTAATTTTTGAACATACTTTTTTATGGGATAAAAGTGTATCGGGTCATATTCACTAATCGGAAGCATTCATTAAATACAAATAAGAGGTATTATTAGTTACGTCTGTGAAAAAAGTGGAGATTGCAGCCTTTCAATTTATACCCCTTAATTGAAGGTTATACAATAATGGTGATCGACAAATTTGAAAAAAGTGACATATTTACCAAAATAACAAGGCTAAATAGGTCTATGCAACTCTCCAGCTGACTTTTTTTGCAGCGCAAAATAATAATATAATATAAATACATATATATGTAGTAAGTTATATTCTTTTACATACGTACATAAATGTATGCCTGTGTATAACAAAACACAAGCAAATTCAATGGTAGAAAAAAATGTTGTTTTCAACAAGAAATTGATTTTGCTTTAATATTTGTTTACAACATTAATGTCAAATTGATTTTTTATTACTGCTTATGTGTCAGTCCATATTTTATTCGGCATACGTTGGTAAAAACTTATTTCTTTTGGCAAAATTTAGGTACTATTCGATATTAAAAAATCAACATTTTGAGAAAACCAGAACCACTTTAATATAATGGAAACACATTGACAACACGTTTTGCTTAAAACAAGTTGTTTTGCTCATAAGTAGTGGAAACATAGTATAGTTTTTCCTTTCTGTTCTTCAAAAAACTGTTAGTCGGTGTAGAGGCTGTTTGACTCGGTTTTCCAATCTGTTTTAAACCGGGTTTTCTTCAATACTGTCGGTTTTTTCAAAATGTTGATTTTTGAATATCGAATAGTCCGTGTTTTTTTAAATTTAACAAGCCGGCTCACTCAAATACTTTTTGATTTGTATAGTATTTTGCCAAAAAAAAAATCAAGTTTTTACTATATTAAAACGTAAGCGAAAATTTTCTTTTGATTTTTCTGAAACCCCTTTTTCATATTGGTAATTTAAAGGCAGACAGATGAAGTATGTATGTATGTAGAAAAGGGGGCGAAGCCGTTTGCGTGACACTCTTTACTTTTATCCTATCTTCTGTCTTTCAATTTTCAGTATGTTAACGGGAATTTTTTGTCGGCGACATTTATTGATATATGAAATTAAGGCAGGCTTAAATTTAATTGAGTTTCACATCAATTGTACATCATTATACAATGGATGTCAAACTCCATCCACAGTAATGCAAAAAACCGTAATCGTTTTTTTTTAAATTAAAAATAATCGAACTATTCGAAACCCGGTTTTAAAAAAATTTCGAATTAGACGGTACTTTATATTTTTTAAATTCACAAACGGTTTTTTGCGAAAAACTCGGTCAATGTACCCTAACTTTTTTAATAGTTCGATGAACTGTTGCTTCCGAAACTGTCTTTTTTTAATACCTCCTTGCCTTCAGTTACTATTTTAAGAGCACTTTTGCATGTATTTTTTTTTTTTTTAAATGAAACTCAATTGATGGGTATAGAAAATTCGATTGATATAGGCTGCTCTTTATATGAAGATAACTAAGTGTTTATATCAAAATTTATGAATATAAAAAACGCAAACATAAAACCGAATATTAATAAGAGTCACCGACCTAAAACCAATAAGATAGAGCATTCAATAAGTCTGCTTTGACCATTCAAAATTTTTCAAATTGCTTTATGTGCCCTGCAAATAATAGGACCAGTCCAAACACGCGTGTAAAGAGTAGTCCACAAGGGACCAGGACTAGTCCAAAACTAACCCAAACGTATGGAAAAAACCTGGTCTATTTAACATTACGATGTCCTAGGAGAGGACCATATAACCCACCTTTGGACCACTAAGGAGTAGTTTTAAAACTACTCCATGGTGTACACAAGAGGATTAGTTTTGAAGTCGTTTAAAAACGAAAGCATGTCGTTAAAAAACGAAGACATGTCGTCTCACTACAAACACTTTTTAACAATGACATGGTCCATGCATGCATTACATCGGACCAGTCCATGGAGTAGTCCATTTTATGATAATGGATCAGGTGGTCCAATTTTATTTGCAGGGTGTTTCATGTTTTTTATGCTTTAGTTTCGTATCATTACTACACTCAAAATATTATGTAGTTAAATTCAAACGAAAATTCATTTGAAACAAATTAAAATTCATTTAAAAAACGGATCATTTACATTTCATTTAAAACAAATGATTTTTTCAGTAATTTCTAAGTTTTTTATTTATTGAACATCATATTCGTTAAAATTGAATAGTTTTTACTTTTAAAAAATATATTTTAACCGATAAAAATCAAACAAATTAACAAAAAAAAATACGGAAAACATTATTTTTTGGTAGTTTGTTTTTTTAATAACAAACATAAATGTTGAAAAATAAATTTATTCGTAAAATAACTATATTTTTATTCAATTTTAACAGTACCGAAAACGAATTTAATAACCTACAATCAGTTACTGTAATAATTTTATGAGTGTATTTGTTGTTGTGCGCTTTTATTAGTGTGTGCCCACTGTGTGATGCGAGTGTGTCAAAATGTGTGTTGTTTTCATTTTCTTCTTCGTAAACTTAACTGTGTATGGATGTGTATGCCATGTTGTTGTTATATGAAATAACTATGCTTGTGTTTTTTATTGTTTTTATGTTTGAATGGGTTGTGTGTAGGTTTGTGTTTGAGTGTGCTTTCATTCGGTAATGAGTTTTTATGTTGTTGTTGCTTTTCTTGCCATAAAAAGGCGGAGCCAAAGTTGCCAGTGATTGGCTGAAAAAGAAATCTCTATATTAGATTTGAACACTCCACCTTTTATGTTGCCGAACAAAACAACATAAAAATAAATAATTTTTTACATCAAACTAAATTAAGTGAGCAATTTTTTTTCTCAATTTATTTTTAATTTTTATTTTGTATAGGTAGGTATCTACATACTTATTTTTTTAAGTTGAAAAAAATTAGTTTTTGCTAAAATTTAATTGGAAATTTGAAGATTTTTTTTATTTACTTTTGAATTAAATTTGTTGTTAAAAATATTGACTGCTAAATTAAAGTTTTAGTTGGAATTCTAGGTATTTATTAAGTTTATTGAATGGATTAATTTTGAGTGAAATATTACAACAAATTAATTAAAATTTACCGGTTTTTAAGACTAACATGGAAATTTATTTATGTAGGTACCTACATAGGTATTAGCATTTGGCAGTTCATTGTTTGTGTTATGAAGAGAAATATTACCGATTAATTGACAGGTGTGTTAATAGGTATAAATATATATAATTTTATAGGCTTATTGCTATTTAAACTTGCCTCGTAATGATATTTTTTTAAAACGCTGACCTTCGTAATACAACATTAAGCTTTTTATTGAAACATTTTGTGAATCCTTTAATAGGTACCTACCTATTTCGTTTAGTTAGAAAACAATATGTTTTTATAAAATAAAACTATTTTAGGTTTGGCCCGATTACTAAATGATTAAGATATCAAATTACTAAAGGTTAGAAGCAGAGAAACCGTAAATACCAATGCAATTTCATATTTTGCCTTGTGTGATCAATGGACGCAAAACAATATAGGTACCTATCTGTGGCATTTGCTATCTTATATCGGCTGTTAGAAAATTTTTGCATATTTTAACCTTTTTTTTTTGAATATAGGTAGGTACCTACTTATTAGAGCATTTTTTAAGTTTGTAGTGTATACCTATTCCACCTTTCTGAAGCATATTTGCATATCGAGCCCCAATAGCGAAAATGATGTAACCAACAACATTTTAGAATTTTTTGCGTAGGACATGATGGTATCCACCCAAAATTCATTAAGCTTCTTCTTCCTCATATCTTACCTTGTATAACACATATTTTTAATAACATAATAACCACGTCTTCTTACCCATCTACATGGAAATTCGCCAAGATTATTCCCATACCGAAAATGGATAAGACATACCGACCGATAGCAATTCTTCCATACCTTTCAAAGGTTTTTGAACGCCTTATTCATAATCAGATGACTAAATATTTGTACAGCAGTTCAATTCTGACTCGAAGGCAGTCTGGCTTTAGACGAGGGCATGTCTGCGTCACTGCGTTGATTGATGTCTCTGAAGAACTAAGAAAACATATAGATGCCAAAATGATTTCTCTTCTCATATTACTTGATCACTCCAAAGCTTTCGACTCAGTCGATCACTCTATCTTGTGTCTTAAACTAAAGTATTTATGTAAGTTTTCAGAAAATGCAGTTAAATTGATATCATCCTATGTTAGTGGCAGATCCCAAGCGACTTACCACGGCTCAGATGTATCAACCACCTGCATAATAAAGAGGGGCGTACCACAGGGATCAATTCTTGGTCCTCTTCTTTACACGATATATTCGAATGACCTACCATCCCAGTTAAAGTTTTGCGAAATACAAATGTACGCTGACGATGTGCAGCTTTACATAAGTTGCGAGCCAAGTAATATAATTGATTGTGTCAACAAATTAAACCATGATCTGAATAATGTTTACAATTGGGCCTCTACTAACGGTCTGTGTTTAAATGCAAAAAAATCAAAAGCCTTGATCATTGGTAAATCACTTTATATCCCCTCATTTATCCCACCGATCCAAATAAACAATGAAAAACTTGAAATAGTCAAGGCAGCAAAAAATCTAGGTGTAATCTTTAACTCTGAGCTCGATTGGTCTAATCATATCAATTATATATGTGGTGTCACTCACGCAATGTTAAGGAATCTTTGGAGGACGCAATTTTTCACCCCTCTCAAAGTTAGAAAGCTAATCGCTAAAACGTGCCTCCTGCCAAAACTTTTATATGCCTGCGAACTCTTTGCAAACTGTGACTCAGTATGCATATCTAGGCTTAATGTGACATTCAACAATATTGCTAGATATGTTTTTGCCCGCAGACGTCTTGATAGTATCTCTTATTACTCAAAAAGAATCTACAATTTAACACTCGAAAACCTGTAGAAAGTTCGTTCATTATTGTTTCTACAAAAGTTGATTTTTACTAAACAACCTCAATATTTATATAGAAGATTAACTCTTTCAAAATCTAATAAAGGAAAGAAAATAAACTCTATTATTATTATCTATTATTTTATTTTATTTTTGTAATTTCTTTTTACTTTTTAAACTAAATTTTTAACCTCGTATTCATAAACGATTGTTAAGAATTTTAAATTTGATATGTCAAATTTTAAATAATTTTGTGAATACAGGCATAAATATTTAATTTAATATTCATACTCATTTTTTTATATTTGTTTACTTATTTGTATTAATTATTACTTATTTATGTGTTTAATTTTCATTTTATTTATTGTGCCACATATGTATAACTTTAATTCTACAGTACTGTAATATAAGACACCGTTATTGTTGTACTGTCTTATCTAACAAAGAATCATTCAATCAATCAAATGTATGAGGGGTGGCAGGATCGCCATGTAATGTGTTTCTAGTGTATGTTTGTATAATTTTCCTATAGCCCTTGGTTATTTTAAATAGCTGTCAGGGTTTCAGCTGGTAATTGAGGCGTTCAAAAGAACTGCCGAATTATTTGTGAGGCTTTCAATTAAACACATGACAGGTTGTTGCCGATTTAGTATTGTAATTTCAAGTCGGCTTTATTTTGGTTTTACATGCACTTATATACCTACTATACATGAATTTTTAACTTAGCCTTTCTTACTTATTCTACTTATCGATAAAGTTCTAGTCGTCTTTGTCGATATTATGGACATATGAATAATTACCCTGATTACAATTATTTTGACCAATATTTGTGATTACACTCATTCCTATTTGTCACTCAATTTACAAATCTTATTGAGTAGAATTGTTTGTTTGTTTTTATCATACTCATACCCCAATTAACTTGCATTCTAATCTATGTGTGTCGCTCGGTAATTGCCGTTATTTGATCTTGCATAATGACCCTACTCTATTTAGGTTGGTACACTATAGCGTCATCTCTTAAAATCTCATATCTCTGGGAAGTACCGTTACGAAATAAGAGATATTTAAAGATATTTAAAACAAGTAAGTGTGCTTTATTCGGCTGTGCCGAATCTTATTAACCCTTCACCATTGTGCGAGCAGAATATAAAGTAACTAGACAAAAACTTAATAATTTTTTCATATACAGTTTCAAATCTTGGACTCGGGAAGATCTTGGTTTCCCGAAAGTGGGCATTTAAAAAAAAAAAAAAATTAATTTTGGTCATAACTTTTTTGTATCTGAACCGATTTTTCCGAAAATATTTTCTACTAAAGATTTCCGATCTTTTGATATATAAGGCGTATCCATGGGTCATGTGAGAGTCCAACAAATTTCGGTTTTTATAAAATTTTTGATATTTTTTTGTATGGGAGGTACTACGCCCACTTCTCCAATCGCGCCCACATTTTGTTGGATGGTGTGTATTGAAAACCTTAATGTTTGTACCTAATTTGGAAACTTTGGCTCTTGCGGTTCTCAAGATATACAGAAAAAAGTAATACAATTACAACAACAACAAGAGATTTTTGGAAAAAAATTAGAGGTAGTCGTGGTTTTTTGCTCATATCAGTTTTGGACCGATCTGGCTGAATTTCAATAGCAAAATTATAATAAAAATACCTGACATAAAGATACCCCAACCAAACCCCCATCATATCTGGGGGCTTTGGAAAACCCATTTCAACAGACAGACGGAGAACCGGATTTGAATTTCGCTTTTCATAAGGACCCAGAATATATATACTTTATATGGTGTAGGATAAATATTGTAGAAATTACAAACGTAATGACAAAGTTATATACTTACCCTTTTACCTTCGGTAAGGGTATAAAAAACCTTGTCCTGTAAAATTGCACATGTTTATTTTTTTTTTAAATGCACAAATAACTTTAATATTGATCGCAACCTCATGTCACTTAATTTTTTTTTCTGTGGGGTAGGCTTGACCGACTATACTTTTTTTCTTGTTTGTTATAAGCAAATATGTTTAGAGAATATTGCTGGTTTCCCTGGTTATCGGATGATAATAAAAAATAATCCAACTAAAGGGTGGTTAAATTGTAAGGGCCGATGTTGAATGTGAACTACACCTAAACGCCAAGTTTTTTTTCCGAATTTTATTTGACATTTCTCTATTTCAGACTTACTCAATTTGAACCATGGAGAGATACACAATCCAACAACGTGTTAAAGTTATCCAGACTTATAATGAAAATGGGCGTTCAAATCAAAATGCATATCGTGCACTTCGTGATTTTTTTGGTCAATTTGATCGTCCAAATGTGCGTACAATCACAAAAATCGTGGAAAAATTCGAGCAAACCGGGTCTGTAGAAGATGTGAGAACACCAGTGCATGCTCGTACAGCTCGTACTGCAGAAAATATTGCTGCTGTTCGCGATAGTGTGGCTGAAGAGCCGTCCACCTCAACTCGTCGTCGTGACCAACAATTGCACCTCTCACACTCGGCGTTGATGAACATTATGCATAAAGACTTACATTTACACGCTTACAAGGTGCAATTGGCTCAAGAACTAAAGCCTCTTGACCATTCCAAACGTCGTGAATGGGCAGAAAATCATCTTCTTCAGTGATGAGGCACATTTTCACCTCAGTGGATTCGTCAATAAACAGAATTGCCGCATTTGGGCGAATGAGAATCCAAGAGTGATTGTCGAAAAACCAATGCACCCACAAAGAGTGACTGTTTGGTGCGGTTTATGGGCTGGCGGCATCATCGGGCCGTATTTTTTCCAAAATGAGGCCGGTCAGGCAGTTACTGTGAATGGTGTTCGCTATCGTGAGATGATAACGAACTTTTTATGGCCCGAATTGGAAGATATGGATGTGGACGATATGTGGTTTCAGCAGGACGGTGCCACTTGCCACACAGCTAACGAAACAATGGCTCTTTTGCGCACGTAATGGCGATGTCAATTGGCCGCCAAGATCATGTGATTTGACACCGTTGGACTTTTTTCTTTGGGGTTATTTGAAAGAAAAGGTGTACGTCGATAAGCCAGCAACAATTCAAGAGCTAAAGGATGAGATAATTCGGCACATTAACGGCATAGAACCTCCATTATGCCTCAGGGTCATCGAAAATCGGATGGAGGTGTGCCGCCGTGGTCGCGGCGCCCATTTGGCCGATATTTTGTTCCATACATAATTGAGTAATACGAATATATCATAATAAAATAAAATTACAATAATTTCCTAAATAGTTTGTGTTTTATTCAAAATCAACATCGGCCCTTGAAATTTAACCACCCTTTATTTGTTATATTGAAAAGTAACTTTGATATAAGAAGTGAATTTTAAGAAACATGCAAATTTCTAGAACAGAAAAATTAAAACTTGTATCTTAATCACCAAATTCATACTAAATTCATAGAATCAGATAAAAAAAATTTTGATTTTGCACCTATTACCAAAATGACTATATAGGTACACAGAAAAAAAATTTTCACCAATTAAAGCATTAATCAAAAATAAAATCGGTTTTAATTGAGTATTTATTAATTTTATCAAGTGAATTAAACGTACATATAATCAAGCACCAGAAAACAAATTAATAGTATCAATTAAACGTTTAATTTAACTTGATTAAACGTTTAATTCAATTGATTAACCATTTTATTCAATTGACTAAACGTTTAGTTCACTTGATTAAATTTTTAATGAAAATTGATTTTATTTTGTCGTTTCAAACAATGTGTTAATTGATTTAATTAAATAAAGTTCAGGTTTTGACAATTCCCAATAACAATTGTACAAGTTTTAATTATTTTATTCAAAACAATTAATTAAAAACTTATTTCGAAACAACTAAAATGTTAATTAAATCAAAATTATATTTTTAACTAGCTGGCCGCCCCGGCTTCGCTCGGTAGCTGATTACTAATGATCGGTGGAGCCGTTTTCTGATTTTAAGTAAATCGAAAAAAGTGGGCGTTAAAGTGGGCGGGGCAAAATTTTCTTTCCGTAAAAACCTAAGTTGGATCATGGCGATTATTTTAAAGAAAAAATCGTCCAAATAGGTCAAGACAACATTTCATTTTTATTTTATAAAAAAAAAAAAAAAAAAACTGATAATTTTTTCTGTGAAACTTAAAATATGAAATTCTAGCGATATTTTTAAAAGCTTTGGAATGTTCTTACTGCTTAAAGGTATATTTTCCTTTGCATTTGGTAAAATTGAATACGAGAATTACACTCCTGCTTAAGCCCGCCCCATTTACACTAACTATGGTACTGACTATTACTACATGTCAAAACCTCAAACGAGTTAAAAATCTTTAATAGTGTAAAAATAATTTCTTATGAGTCGTATGACTCTCACCATTTTTAATTTTATCCGAATTGATTTTTTATAGAAGCACAAGCAGAAGAACAGGGTTGGAAAACTTAAATATTGTTCAAAAATTTTTACTATTTTAATTTTCTAACAAAAAAAAAAAAAAAAAAAAAAAAAAAAAATGCAAAATTATTAAAAACAAATATAAAATTTGGTGTAAAAACTAATTAAATATGCTATACAGACAAAAAAAGTATGAATAAAGTACGTTCATATCAACTTTCCCACCCTTGATGAAAATAACAAAAACAGTTGTTGAATAATTTGCCGCCAGCATTAGAATAAAATTTTTTAAATATTTAACAATACGTTTACATTTGACAGTACTGGCAAGACAGTAAGAAAATACATATAAGTTTCCAAAAACACTACTAACTGTCTTCGTGACGTAGGCGTCCAGACAGTAGTTAAGACAGCTCACTTTTAAAAATTTGTCAAACGTGAATGTTGCTGTTCAAGTCCAGCTAAACGTGTTTTACATGAACTAAACAAAATTAAAAACAGCTTAAAATAACTAAATTGTGTTAACAAACATAACACTTAAATAAAATATAAAAAACCAAAGCAAAATATATTTAATTATTTTTTACATTTTTTTTTCCTTTTGCCAACAAAACTTCAGATTACTGTTAGCAAATGTCAAATCACTGTCCAATTTTACTGTCTGCAAAATTTGTTAGACAGTAGACAAGACAGTTGGAAAAGTGTGCATGCATTAGGAAAAAAGTTTGCATGTTTTGCTACTGTCTTGCCAGTACTGGCAAATGTAAACGCTGTGTTAGAAATATTAAATTTTTTGTTATCAGCTTTTGTTTAATTTTTACAATAATGTTTGTTTATACTGAACAGCTGTTTATATCCTGCAAAATATTTTCATTTTATTAGATGTGTGATAGCGTAGACGCCAAATGTAATGAAAACGATTTTCTACTTAATTTTTTAAAAATCAGATTAGAAATCATTAGATTTTGTGAAAGCAAAAATCTGAAGCCTTGTAGAATAGTATAAAAAGGGCTTTAATGTTACATTTGCATATTTTTTATTTATTTACAAATTTGCCTATGGATATCATATCCTTACAGACAGTTAAACAATATAATAACATATACTAGTTAATACAAATAAAATACAAAATTATTGATTGTTTAATAAGACGATAATTTTACGTTTTATAATATTTGCATTTGAAGAAAAATCTACAACTTTATAAAATTTATTAAATTGACTGCACATCCTTCTGAATGGATCAGCATTTGCGTAATTTGTCCTGAAGTATTTAATCGATAGCAATTCGAAGTGTCGAGATGGACGATGAGGAACATTAAATGAAATGTTATCGAGCAGGAAATCAGAAACAATATAACCATTAATTAAATTTAATATAAACGACACATTCAACATAGTCCTTCGGCTTTTAAGAGTTGGAAGTTTGATAAGAGCAAGACGGCTAGTGTATGACGGAAGTTCTAATGGGTTCCACTGTAGACCACGAAGGCAGAATAACAAAAATTGTTTTTGTACGGATTCAATATAATTGCTGTGAATCAAATATAAAGGATCCCAAACTATAGATGCATATTCAAGGACGGGTCTCACGAGAGCAACATAAAGTTGCTTTGTGACATATGGGTCTTTAAATTCTTTAGCCCATCGTTTGATAAAACCAAGAATACACCGTGCTTTATTAACAGTTATGGAAATATGCTTAATAAAGTTCAACTTAGCGTCCAACAAAACTCCTAGATCCAAAATTGTACCAACATTTTCTAGCTGATAGTTCCCCAAAGAATAACTTACATTTATATGATTTCCTCTAAAGAAAGACATATGCTTACATTTTTTCAAGTTAAGCTCCATCAAGTTTAAATTACACCATGACTGAAATGAGTCCAAGTCTTGTTGAAGTAGAATGTGATCTGCATATTTATTAAAACTGAGAAAAATTTTTACATCATCCGCATACTTTAAAACTTTAGAGAATCTTATCACGTTCGGAAGATCATTGATAAAAAGGGTAAACAGCAATGGCCCAAGATGACTACCTTGTGGTACACCAGATAAAACATCTATCGATTTAGATGTGACGTTTTTAAAACGGACACATTGTTTTCGATTTAATAAATAAGACTCAATCCATTTAAGAGAGTTGTTTGAAAATCCAATTGTGTTAAGTTTTCTCAGGAGCAGTTTATGGTTAACCTTGTCAAACGCCTTGCTAAAATCAGTATATACGATATCAGTTTGTTTTCGTTGCACAAAACCCTGATTTATAATTGTTGTTAGTTGTAATAGATTTGTTGTAGTTGAGCAGCCTTTTCGAAAACCATGTTGAGCAGATGACAATAGAGATGATACATGATGAGAAATGCATTCAGTTACCATCTTTTCAAAAAGTTTTGGAATAATACTTAGTTTAGGAATCCCTCGATAATTAACAATGTCAGACTTAGTACCAGATTTGTATAGCGGAATAATAAAAGACTTTTTCCAGGTATTAGGGAAATATCCAAATTTAATTGACATATTAAAAATGCGTGTTAATGGTATGGCGAGAAATTCAGCACAGTTTATCAATATACAGCTAGGAATATTGTCAGGACCACTTCTATACGAAAATTTAAGTTTTTTTAAGTTATATAAAATTGTGGAAACATCAAAGAATGGAATTGAGATAACTTGATTAACTGATTGAGTACAAGAAGGAATAATAGAGCCAATATAATTGGTATCAGAATAGGTCGTAGAAAAGAAGTCAGCAAACATGTTACTTATGTTAAGGTCATCACCAGACTCACTGTCTTGAAACTTCATTACCGTAGGAAATATGGTAGCTCTTCTTTTGGTGTTTACAAAATTGTAGAATGATTTAGGATTATTTTTGTAGTAGTAGTAGTTTAATTTCATTCGCAAAATTTGAAAAATATCACCTGCTTTCTTGAAAAAATAATTGTTTCATAAAAATAAACGATTAATATTTAGGTTTGCTTACCACAAAATGTTTTTTTGAAATTTAATTAATGGCATCAACTTTCACACTCTTGTGCTGAAGGAAAAAGTGAAATTTAAAACAAATCTTTTTTTTCTCCCATAAAGTGACTGATCCTTTGGTGACCTAATTATTGAACAAGTTTTTTTGTTTTCTGATGCATTAAATCATTATCACAAGCCAAAAAAAAATGGAACAAGGCATCAAACAAACTTTAAATTATTGAGAATGTATTGCTTAAAACAATAAAAATATAAAACTAAAGCTTGACCAGCTTCAAAGCTTTTAAAAACTTTACTTTCAATTCTATCACGTACGAAGTTGGGGCTAATTAGGACAAATTTTCTAGATTATTGTTTTATTTTGTCTTCATTTATTTCAATTTGGATTTTACTACGATTTCGAATATTTCTAGAAAAAAAATATTATTTCGAAAATCATTCTATGATTTACTTGCCATAAGCAGGGTTGTTGGATGTGCAGATTTCTTGCCAAAATTATATATTTTTAACATGTTTGATAGGTTTTTTTTTCATATTGTGTCTTGGTATGAGGTTATTTTCTTATTAAAGGTTTGCTTTTTAAAGTTTCTTACAAATTCTACGACCTCCTCCTCACTTTCGTCAGCATATCTGTCCAGTCATCAAAGTGTCCGGCTTTTAGACTCTGTGCCTACCTACCTACCTATTAAACAGCGTCCCTTTCGGTCACCGATAGTAGAGACTTGGTTCATCCGTCATCTAAGCGGGGTCATAATTGCCTGGCATTTCTCAATCCATTATTGGCGGCCCATCCGCCGTTAGCAATATGGATAGTCGATCACCGAAGTTCGAGTTTACAGGAGAGCAGATATACTATAACGCCTTCCAAGTCCGGTGGAAGCGGTAAGATAGTGTCAAGTCTAGCCAGCTTATCAACCTACATCCCTGTATCCTTGGACCCATTTGATCCTGGTATCAAACTGCTCAGCCATCTCTTTTAGAGATGAGCGGCTTTCAAGGGATCTTCTCGTTCTCCGCGAGAGGGAATTCAAGGCCATTATGGCGGCACGGCTATCAGGGTCCACAGCAGATAGTCTGCGCCAGTCTACAGCTTCATTGATTGTTAATACCAATGTCCGCCTTGTACGGTAATCGGAAGTCTTTGCAATAAATTGGGGTTGTGCTCCCTTAAGAGTACTCCGAAGCACACTCTTTCTCGTGACTTAGGGACATCCGTGTTTAAGTTCCCGTCTCTCCACACCGTCTCCCCACGCATTCTAGCTTGGTATCAGCGTTCAGTAAAGACGATCGTGAACCAAAACTGTTCGAGATTGTCGTGTTCATAGCCCTGCTGTGTACGCAGCTATTTCCACCCCACTGGTAAGTTCATTTTATGCGAATTTGCCGGATTGCCTACCTGATCCAAGAAAGGATGGCGGATATTACCTTATCGGTTCGTTACGGTGCGAAGAGACCCGTAATGCACAGCGACGCTATTCTCTGCACCTTCCTCACGCAGTCCTGCAAGTGAGAAGAAGTGTTAAAAAATCTAAAAATTCTGCCCGAAGACCAAATTATTTTCATTTGATTGAGAACTTCTTCGCATGAACACACAGCAAACAGAAGCTGTTGGTGTGTATGGGTTCGCAAAGGGAAGAAACAACAAAAAGAAAAATCTTTAATATTAAATGACAACCCGTTGAAGTGTTCTTAAAACGTGCGCAAAAGCTCATTAAATTCATCAATTATCATTGAGATGAAAATATTTTCGTTGTAAATTTATTCGACCATGTTGGAGATCATCAATTGGGGTCAATTGCTCTTGCCTGCATACAACACATACCACCTTATTGTGTGTGCATGGCTGAGTATGCGTTGAAATGCGTGCGAAATAATAATGATGATGCAACAGGCAACTTCCTTGCAACAGCACTTCTGAGATTAAATTAAAAAGGATGCAAGAATAAAATTATATGGATATGGGCAAATGAAGCAAAACAGCGTGTTTGTTGGTATTTAATTTATAAAATATCTTATATTCCTTTTTTACTGCCTGTTCATCGATTTCGAAAGAATACTACGTCGCTTAACTGACATTTAAATTAAAAATAATATTTTAGAATTTGCTTTTGTTTTAAATGTAAGTTAAGCACACGAAGCCTTCGTTCGCAAATCGATGAACAGGCCGTTAATTGTTGCAGTCACATGGTGCAAAGGCTAGCGTTCTTTTTTTCGTGTTTGGTTTTAGGATCGTTGAACTTTTATTCCAAAATATTTTTATTATTTTATTAAATGAAATAG
The DNA here is from genome assembly GCA_930367215.1 of Pollenia angustigena. Lineage (NCBI taxonomy): Eukaryota > Metazoa > Arthropoda > Insecta > Diptera > Polleniidae > Pollenia > Pollenia angustigena. The sequence goes on along the minus strand of OV884056.1, from coordinate 51,051,377 downwards.
AAACTTTTAAATAAATAACATATTTTTGCGTTTAAACTGAAAAAAAGAGATTCATACACACTTTATTTCTTTTTTTCTAAAAATAAGTAAAATAAACTTTGTATTGACGAAATTTTTAAGTAAATTTTCAGCGAAAAAAGGGTTAAATTGACAATCGAGTTTCTTATATTCAAAACTTTTTCCATTCCCATATGCAAACTTAAATTAAAAAAAACAAACTATTTAGTTTTAGTTAGTCTGGGTTCACACTATGAAAGTTTTCTTTCAGAAAGTCTGAGTTTATTGGTGAGAGGGGAAGAGAACATGCTTTTCCTTTTTCCTCTCTCACCCATGAACTCAGACTTTCTGAAAGAAAACTTTCATAGTGTGATCCCAGACTTATACATACGTCAAGAATGAGTTTACACACAACAAAAATTCACGTTTTTTCATATTTCTTAGGAAAAAAATGCTTTTTATTTTATGAAATATAAAGTTTTTTTTTTATTTATTATAATTATTTACATTATTTGGAAAAGTATAAAACAAAAAAAAAAAACGCAATTTTTACAAAAACAACAAAAATTTAAAGCACTTACATATTTTACGATCAACTGTAATTAACCGTTTTCTAGCACGTAGGTACATTGTTATATTTCTGTAATACTTGATATCTGTTGACGATAAAAATGATCAGTGCTCGTGTCGTTTTTAAAATTGTTGTGAGTAAATAATGCCAGGCAAAAGATTATAGTACGACGTGATCCAACTTATTTACTACAACCACCAATTGGGCGCAACTGCTCAGGAACTGTCAGAGAGATTTTCAGTAGCACTAAAGACCATTTACAATGTGCTTAATTGAGCTAAAAACGAAGGTAGATTGCAGTTAAAGTGTGGAGGTGGAGGCGGCCCTAAGCCTAAAATAAATAAACGAGCAGAGCGCTTAATTATTAGAAAACTTGTCCAGAACCCTCAAATTTCTACAAGAGCACTTGCAAAGGAGCTTGAGGAAGAGTGCGAAATAGTTGTTTGCCATGAAACAGTTCGACAGGCTATAATTAAGAACAAATACTCTTCAAGAGTTGCACGTCAACAACCATTACTTTTTTCAAAAAATATAGAGAAGCGTCTTTCCTTCGCCATTACGAATATCTCGCATCCGGCAGACTATTGGGACGATGTAATATTTTGCGATGAGACAAAAATGATGTTGTATTACAGCGATGGGCCTAATAGATTATGGCGAAAGCCCCTAACATCGTTACAAAACCGCAACAGTCAAATTTGGAAAAATGTCTGTGATGATTTGGGGGTGCATATCCAGCAAAGGAGTAGGTGAATTGGCTTTCATAGAAACAACAATGGATGCGCAACAATATTAAGGCATTTTGCAGACCCATTTAGTTAATAGTGCTAAGAAATTTGGATTTATAAGAGAGAATAAACCAGTATTCAAATTTTATCAAGATAACGATCCCAAACGTAAGTCACATATGGTACGGACTTGGTTACAACTGCGGCAAAGTCATTGATACACCTGCCCCAAGTCCGGATTTAAATCCAGTAGAAAATTTGTGGGCTAATTAAAAAAATGGTTGCTAAACGCCAGCTATCTAATATGACTGCTTTAAAAAGAGCAATTTTAGAAGAGTGGCAGAATATACCTTCCAACCACGACCTACAAAATTAATCAGTTCTATGAAAAAGAGATTGCAATGCGAAATAGATGCAAACGGTGGTCATACCAAATACTAAAATTTTCTAATGTATTTTTTTTTTTAATTATTTAGTTTTAACAAAGATGTCAACAATTGTGAAAAGAGTTGTTTGACATTAGAAAAATGGCGTAGTGTTTATTTTTGTTTTAAATTTTTGTTGCTTTTGTAAAATTGGGTGTTTTTTTTTGTTTTATACTTTTCCAAATAATGTAAATACATAATTATAATAAATAAAAAAAAACTTTATATTTCATAAAATAAAAAGCGTTTTTCTCCTTAGAAATATGAAAAAACGTGAATTTTTCTTGTGTGTAAACTCATTCTTGACATACTGTACATAATTTTTTAACTTTACTCTTAGTTATTTATTTTTTTCTTCTTCTTTAATAAAACTTGCGCCATTCACATTGGTTGATACTATGAAATCAAACCAGGTATGGGAGTTTTAATTTGAGATGAAGTGGTAATAAATATTAATTGACAAGCAATTTTAATACATATAAATAGTTTGAAAAATAAATTCAAATAAATCAAACAAATATTAAAAATTCAGAAAAATCATATTTGAAGTGGTAGTTGTCAAATTCCAAAAATATTCAAATTCACCAAATAAACCTGTCATCAACACATTTTTTAAAACACATAAAAATCGATCATATAATGAGACAACACTTTTGTATGAACATTACTAACAACAAATATGGGCATTTCCATCATGTCGAACGTGACCATCGTACACATTTAAAGTTAAAAAAAAGTCAAAATAAAATGTATATTTATTTTGGCAATAGATTCAAGTTATAGCTTTTAATTAGCCCTAATTAGCTGCTATTGTTCATTTTGAAAAATTGTTTCGTTTTCAAGAAAATTGCAAAAAACAAGGCATTTGCACGTGACGAAAACAGAAGTGGTTTTTGTGGCCATTTATTCGAATGCCGATTTCAGCGAAACCTGAGGCATTGTTTGAATGCAAAAAATTGTAGAATGTTATGCACTCATATCTCTTAAATATGGCTGTCATTTTAAATAAAAATAATGTATACTTTTGTTTTAATTTAGCTTTAATCGCTGTCGCAAGTGATCTGTCGCACATGACATTTTTTTCCATCATGATATATATGTTGATTAGACCGGGTCGACCTCCACACAAAAAAAAAAAGTTGTGCCAGTCACCCCCTAGAATGAAAGATATGTCAATGAAGTTTCTTAAACAGGAAACATTTTTTTTTGCCACGCCCCAAAATACAGCCTTTTTGGTTTTTTTATATTTACCGCTGCCATTTAAAGTCCGATCTCATCATATTGCATATCGTTTTTCATGGCTTGATAGTGGCTTCATTTTTGTCTTTAGTGACTTTTTAATCCGACCTCAAATTCTGGACGCCACTTATGCCATCTCAGATCCTTCCCCCTAATGTCCAATTTTTTTTTTACGTGCCAAGAAAGACCTTCTAAAACTACGTATGTATAGATTTTAATATGCCCACTTTTATTACACGCCTACAAATTAAGCCCCTTTTTTCTTTTTCACACACATACTACATTAAATCAGGTAGAAGCCAATACAAGCAATAATATTTTCATCAGTCACGCCCTAAAATAAAAGGTATATTTATTAAGTTTGAAAAACTTTAAAAAAATTGTTTTTGCCACGCCCTAAATTACAGCCCTTTTTGTTTTATATACATATATAGCATCGTCATTTAAAGTCTAATCTCATCGTATCGTATATCATTGTTAATGGCTAGAATATGGCTTTATTTTTGAATTCAGTGCTTTTTTTTGCTCATCTAGATTTTAACGATTGAAATGTATATATTAACATAAATAAATCATTTACATATATAAAAAATTATTTTCAAATTATTAATTTTCACACTTACGATGACGCACGTGAACAACTTTATATAAGTACTTGATGAGTAATTTGATGAGCTTTCTACTTTTACTTTCGACGCATTGATAGAAAATTATGTTTTTCAATGTCGCACATGACATCGAAATATGAGATAATGCAAAGAAAAAAATTACAGTTATTTGCAATCGCAAAGTTTCTTGGGCATTCTATTTTGACTCTTTGTACCTTCCCAAAGGTTTTAGAGAGAAAAAATCAATTCATAATGTCTCTCTTAAAGAACTGTTATCATAGCAATACGTACAATAGAAATATCCAAATAAGAAAAGTTGCACTTGTTCCACTTGCATTCATAAATCTTGAAATGGGTTATAAATAAATATTAACCCCCGTATTCACAAACGATTATTAAATTTAACAAACGTTTATTAAGGAAAATTTTCATAGTAAATTTGTTCTTTAAACCTTTATTAAATTTAAAAATTTTTTGTGAATACAGGCAAAAATTTTTTTACTTTTATTAAATTTGATTGTTTTCCTGTTAAAATATGGTAAAACAAAGTCTTTTCAAGAACTTATAATTTTTTTGTTGCGGTGGACCTTTCGGTGGAAATGTCCATATACAATATTGTTTTATTAGACGATTAACGAAAACGATGATACTACGAGCTTGTGAATTGGACAATTGTGTTTATTATTTCACAATAGTGGGTGCGTTCGTAAATGCATCACTGCGCTGCATCAGTGATTTCAAATCGTTATATATTTATCAGTGAAGTAAATGTGGACCAAAAAATTGTGAAATACTCCACAAAAATAATAGTCACACAATAAAGACAAGTATAATTATTTTTTTAACAGCTTTAAAGTTTGCTTTTCTGATGCAGCGCAGTGATGCATTTACGAACGCACCCAGTATTTTACTTGTTAGAGTAATGAGACCTGCCTTAACCATTTTAATTCGTCCACCGGTTTTTTTTTCAAAGTTAACATCAACACTTATCTCCACATTTAATTACTTAAATTTTCTAGACAATTTCACATTATACTTTTTTAAATTTTATTTGATGGCGGCAAAGATATTTATTTATTTTATTTTTTTTCTCTAATCTATTTTATTTTATTCATAAAAATCCAATTAAATTATTGTTTTTTTGTTGTGTTTTTAATACGCACATAGCGTAACACACGGAACAACTAATCTTGAAAATATTTTATTCATTTAAAAACTTGAATAAAATGTAACACAACTTGTGCTTTTGTTTTATTGAACAATTCTTAAAGTGTAAAATAATCAAAACTTATTAAAGTGTGCATTTTGAAATTTTAACACTACAAAAAAAAAAAAAAAAAACAAAATTATATCACTAAAATTTTGCTTGCACTTTTACCGCTAAAACTCTAATAATGTACAATTCATGTTATTTCAACAAAAACAACAAAAACTTTTAATTATCTGTAATTAAAATAATTTTCATGCACAAATGTGAACAAATATTTTGTTGTTAGCATTTCTTTTAATTAAACCAATTAACCGTTTAAACTTTAAAGCAATTAATGTAAAATATATTTGCCATTTGTGAATGAATTTGTGTAAAAGTTTGTGTTGTTCATAATTATCACTTTAATATAAATTTATACAAAAAGTTACAACTTGATAAGAACTATAGTTTTGATGCAATGCAAACATTCAAATTAAAATAGTTTTTTTCCCTGGCAAACTTTTTGCATTGACAAAATTGTATGTGGTCTGTGCACGATTTTTACATCATGCAAGTTATTTCAACTCAAATATGTAAATGTAGCATAACATGTTAATAGCAGAGCTGTGCGCGTTAGCAGTATTTGAATAAGGATCACCACGTTTGGCTCACAGGCTACGAAAATATAATAACGGCCGCACGGCATAAACACATTCTTCATATTCCCTTCATCTGAAAGCATTTTAGAATGCCTGTAAAAAGAAGGGAGGGAAACAATGACAGTCTGTGTGAAAAGTAAATAAGTATAGAATGCAACGGGTAGTGATTGTGTCTGCCAAATAAGGTCTTCTATTAAACCTTTTTACTAACTTTTTTTCTACCGCTGGGATATTTCAAAAGCTCTTAATCTCTCAAACATGATAAATATTCAAAGTAATTCCAATTTCGAGTCTTTCGCGCATGAATCACAAGTTCCACGAAAAATTCATAACACGTTCACACCTCTAGTTAAAAGGTAAATAATTTCAGGCGATTTACCTAAATTTTTAAATTTGCTATAGGAAAAAAGTTCTATTCAATAAATAAATTTGGGAAAAAATTTTCTATTCAACATTTTTCATTTTTCGAATTTATTCTATGAGCTAAATTTCAGTTATGTATTTTATAAAGCTTTTTTTTTTACAAAAAAGCTTTTTTGTAAAAAAAAGCTTTATAAAATACATAACTGAAATTTAGCTCATAGAATAAATTCGAAAAATGAAAAATGTTGAATATAATATAAAGTTACCTTCGGAAGGAAATAATTCCCAGTTTCTATTTGAAAAAATTTTCTGTAAAAAAGGAAATTCTCTTTGCGGTCCATATTGGGTTTTATTAGTTTTTGATATCATTAAAAAATATGAAGTGGGGTTCGCAAATCTTTTTTAGTTTAAAACGTCAGCCTATGCCATTTAATCCTAAAGAAATAAACGTTTGCCAATTACACGGTGCTACAAATGAGCACTTTTTTTATACTTGAAAAGCTATCTAGTGTAGGTTATAGATAGACCTTACTGAGTAGATCATAAGACAAGTTTAAAAAGTTCGGAAACACCCTCAAATTTCGGAGTTATTCCGAAAAAACCATTTTCGGGTAGGTTTGAGTACTTATGAACACGTAACTCAGTTGATTTTTATCCGATTTTTATTTTTTAAACGGTTTCAGAAAGAAGAGACATGTTGTGCCTTTCTAAATGTATACACTTTTTGGTATGTGTATACAATTTTTGTGCTGATATTCTTAATTATATCTGATTTTAATTTAATTTTTTCTCGATTTTTCAACTTTGGTGCCATTTTTATACCCTCCACCACAATTAGTTGTGAAGAGGGTATATTAAGTTTGTCATTCCGTGTGAAACTTTTTTATTATTCATCTCGCACCCTATAAAGTATATATATTCTGGGTCCTTGAGTAATTTTAAGTCGATTTAGCCATGTCCGTCTGTCTGTCCGTCTGTTGAAAACACGCTCACTTTCGAAAAACTCAAAAGAAATAAACAAACTTGGTGTCAAATTGCTTGTAGTTATCCTAAGCAGTTTGGGATTGAAATCCAGCAAAATCGGTTCAATAGGATCTGAGCAATGAATCAAAATGTGGAACCACCAACTAAAAAACATTGATAATTTTGTTACAAAAACTAACATAAATGGTGGAAAAATGCACAGAATGATATAAGATTTCGCAACAGTTCGTTTTATTTAACTGGAAATCACGCTGTAAAATTTCTTGAAGATCCGTCCATGATTTACCCTAGGCCCCATATAAGCCCTACTCCCGGAAAACAGTAGTGTAAGCCTAAAATCCTAACTAACAATGCTATTATAACAAATTTTGGCACGTCACAGTTAAATAGGACTAGAAATGAAACTATTAAGTTTCGTGAACATCGGTTCATAATTTACCATAGGCCCCATATAAAACCTACCTCCAGAAAACAGTTTAGTACGCCTAAATCCGTAAAAAATAATGCTATCATAACAAAATTTGGTACGTCAAAATTTTTTAGAACTAATAATAAGACTGTGAAATTTCGTGAAGATCGGTCCATAATTTACCATAGGCCCCATATAAACCTTACTCCCGGAAAACAGCTTAGTACGCCTAAAAACGTAAAAAAGAATGCTATCATAACAAAATTTGGTACATCACAGTTTTATTGAACGAGAAATAAGACTTTAAAATTTTGTGAAAAACGGTCCATAAATGTATAAATGTATACAATTTTTGTAGTGATATTCTTTTTTATATCTGATTTTAATTTGATTTTTTCTCGATTTTTCAACTTTGGTGGCATTTTTTTAAATTAGTTTGTTTCGAAACATACCATTATGTATACACATTATTAATGCTAATTTAGTTTTGAGTTAAACCAGCTTTCATTTAATTAAATCGAATATAAAAAAAAATTTGATTAAGGTTTTTCAAAAGTGAAAAATTTAGCTTTTACAAATATTGGCCAATAGACCGGGTCAACCTCCATACAAAAAAAAAATTATGCCAATCTCCCTGTAGAATGAAAGATATGTCAATAAAGTTTCTAAAACAGGAAATATTTTTATTTTTTTCTGCCACGCCCCCAAATACAGCCCTTTTGGTTTTTTATATGTAGCGCTGCCATTTAAAGTCTTATCTCATTAGATCGCATATCGGTGTTCATGGCTTGACAGTGGTTTCATTTTTAATCCGACTTTAAAGTCTTGGCGCCGCTTATGCTATTTCAGATCCTCACCCCAAATTTTTTTGTTTTGTAAGCATTTTAGGTCAATTGAAATATTTATGAAAAACACACAAACTGTGTGCATTAATAAAAACGTAATGACAAAACATACATACCTAAAGTAGAGGGTGTATAAGAAATAAATTGCTTATAATTTTAAAACATTTTAGAACATTGTTTTACTCATAAAAATTTAATTTATTATAATTTCTGAAAGAAAAGGACATTGTGAAAGCTGGTTTAACTCAAAACTAAATTAGCTTTAATAAAATGTATACATAATGATATGTTTCTTAACAAACTAATTTAAAAAAATGGCACCAAAGTTGAAAAATCGAGAAAAAATTAAATTAAAATCAGATATAATAAGGAATATCACCACAAAAATTGTATACACATACCAAAAAGTGTATACATTTAGAAAGGCACAACATTTCTCTTCTTTCTAAAACCGTTTAAAAAATAAAAATCGGATAAAAATCAACTGAGTTACGTGTTCATAAGTACTCAAACCTACCCGAAAATGGTTTTTTTCGGATTAACTCCGAAATTTGAGGGTGCTTCCGAACATTTTAAAAATGATTTGAGATCTACTCAACAAGGCCTTCAACTTACACCAGGTAATTTCCCAAGTATATTTTCACTGTAGCACCGTGTTATTATTTATTACAAGAAAATCTACTTTTCGAATGAAGCTGATTTCTGTCCGGATAGTTTTTTTAACAAACAAAATTTAGCGCCTTTGGACGACTGAATAGCCTGCAGTCATGTACAACTTTTTACCAATGTCTTGCAATTTAACGCCTTTGGACTTTAGCCATTAACTTTAAAAGAGCTTTAGGCCACCTTTAATGGATTTTCTTAATAAAAATCGTTTACAAATTTTACAAAAGTTTGACATTTTTTATTTTAGCAAATTTTAATAAAAACTACACAGAATAATTTTTTTAATTAAAAAAAAAAAAAAAAAAAATCCTACGAATAGTTTACGAAATTTTTCCATAAATTTCTTTACAGCAAAGGCATAAGACATCATATCCTTAGTAGAGTAAGTATTTGAAGGTGAGTCAATCACCCCTATCGCAAACAACTACTCCCATGAAAATATTCCTATATTTTTATACCCTCCACCACAATTAGTTGTGAAGAGGGTATATTAAGTTTGTCATTCCGTGTGAAACTTTTTTATTATTCATCTCAGACACCATAAAGTATAAATATTCTGGGTCCTTGAGTAATTTTAAGTCGATTTAGCCATGTCGGTATGTCTGTCCGTCTGTCCGTCTGTTGAAAACACGCTCACTTTCGAAAAACTCAAAAGAAATAATGGGATTGTAATCCAGCAAAATCGGTTCAATAGGATCTGAGCTATGAATCAAAATGTGGAACCACCACCTAAAAAAAATTGATAATTTTGTTACAAAAACTAACATAAATGGTGGAAAAATGCACAGAATGATATAAGATTTCGCAACAGTTCGTTTTATTTAACTGGAAATCACGCTGTAAAATTTCTTGAAGATCCGTCCATGATTTACCCTAGGCCCCATATAAGCCCTACTTCCGGAAAACAGTATAGTAAGCCTAAAACCCTAACTAACAATGCTAGCATTACAAATTTTGGCACGTCACAGTTAAATAGGACTAGAAATGAAACTATTAAGTTTCGTGAAGATCGGTCCATAATTTACCATAGGCCCCATATAAAACCTACTTCCAGAAAACAGTTAAGTACGCCTAAATCCGTAAAAAATAATGCTATCATAACAAAATTTGGTACATCAAAATTTTTTAGAACTAAAAATAAGATTTGTGAAATTTCGTGAAGATCGGTCCATAATTTACCATAGGCCCCATATAAACCTTACTCCCGGAAAACAGCTTAGTAAACCTAAATACGTAAAAAATAATGCTATCATAACAAAATTTGGAACATATAAGTTTTACAGGACTAGAAATAAGACTGTGAAAGTTCGTGAAGATCAGTTCATAATTTACCCTAGGCCTAGAGTTTTTTTTTTCCCGGAGTTTTTCGATTCCCGGGAAAGCGGGAAATTTTTTTGAATTTCCCGGGATCCCGGGATCCCGCTCCATATAAATAATACACAGTAAATTTGTTTTTAAATAATGAAAAAAAACTTTTATACAAAAACGTAAGGTAACTTGTTTACAAAGTAAGTAAAAGAAATCCTTAAATACTACAAAATTAAATGAAGATTAAAAGAGGAACTTGAATTATTATTACCTTACGGTTTTATATGTAAATTCCGTATTAATATTATGCTCTAGATACAAGATAAAAAATTAAGATAAACATAACAATTTAATTCATAAAACAATAATAAAAACAAACACAAATTGAGGTACTCAAGATATGAGATCAAAAAGTTAATTCATAAAATAGTTAAAATATTTTAAATAAATATATTAACATTTTTTAACGGCTTAGGAAATAACTTTCTGACACACTCAAAGCGCTTAGTTAGTCGTCAAAAAGTATATTGATTATTTTATTTACTAATTACCATGTTTTCCAAAAATTTCGTTAATTTTTTTTACCGAGGTTGGATAAATAGTTAAAAGTGCACCGTTGTAGAAGGCTTTTGATTCACAATATGAAGCATTTTTTTTATAAACAACGTCTATATCAGTCAAATGTATGTCAAGGTTCATGCAAAAAATAGCATCAAACTCTTACAAACCTTTTCATTTCATTAGGTCTATGTAATCTTTAGGACAATGTGTTTTTCAAATTGTATGTTGTAGTATCTTACACGAGTTTCCAAATTTTTTTTTATTTCGGTTTCCCCGCACTTCTAGGGTATATAAACCAACACAAATTGAAAAAAAAATGTGTTTATCACCTAATAAACATATCGCTCCTTCATTGCAACATAGTCATATCTCAAAAAATCAAAAATTGTAAGTTATTTAAGCAAAGTGTTCCTTCATGCCTTCTCGTATTTTATCTCAAACTGAACCGAAGTTATAGCAAAATATATCTTTAAATCGGTACATTTTGAAAACTTTAATCGCATTTTGCCAAGTTCATTTGTTTTTGTAGATATGACTATGTTGCAATAAAGGAGCTATATGTCAAGGTATCTGCTATGTTTAAGACTTGTCCATGGACAATTAAGCTTTACTACCTGCATCTTATTTTGAATTAATGTTCTTTATTAACTTTTCACTTCACTAAATTTATTAATTATGAACTGTTGCGCTGCCTATTCTGCTTTAAGTAGATTTATTGCATCAGGAGACATTGATTTACGTATGTACTCACTTCTTGTAATTGATCTAATCGACAACCCATCCACAGATGCTTATTTTAAGAGAATAGAAAACTAAATTTCAAAGTATAAATAGCTGTTTTCTTAAACTATGAGGAATTTTTTATTTCCCGGGATCCCGCATGAAAAATCCCGGGAAAGCGGGAAATATAATTATTGAAATCGGGAAATCCCGGGAAAAAACCCTACCTAGGCCCCATATAAACCTTACTCCCGCCTAAAAACGTAAAAAATAACGCTATCATAACAAAATTTGATACATCACAGTTTTATAGAACTAGAAATGACACTGTGAAATTTGGTGAAGATCGGTGCATAACTTACCATAGGCCTCATATAAAGCCCACTCTGGTAAAATTATTAAATACGCGGTAAACTTTCAATTTTGTGATATACGGTCCATAATTTTCCTTAAATTCCATTTTAGCAGCCTTCTGAAATTTACTGCAAACGCTTAAACTAATTGCACCGCTATATTGAAATTTATGTTTTTTAATACCAGAAATCGTTCTGCAGAATTTGGGATGATTGGTTCATAGCTTACCATGGCTTTTATATAATTTGTTCTCTTGAAAATCATTTAAGTTCATCTTAAACTGATATTCTACTCAAACTTTTTAAAATTGATTCTGATTATCGATCAATAATTTTATATAGGTCTAAACCGCAACAAATTTTAATGCAGATGTCTGTTTTTACAAAGATTATAATAATAAATAGACATCATACAGATATTACTCCTAAAACATTCGAAGTGTCGGTGGAGGGTATCAAAGATTCGGCACAGCCAAATATAGCACTCTAACTTGTTTTATTTCGTATTGTGAATGATTCCCATAACAAATTTTTTGGGAATGAATTCCCAAACTTAAAAAATTTGGCATCGCCAATGTTTACTCCCGCGAATTTTTTTACTAAATAAATTCCCAACAAGTGTTGATGTGAACGAGAAGGGAACATGTCAATTTTAATTTGTATTCTAAAGTAAGACTAAATTAAATTACTTATTCCAACAGGCCAACTTAAATCAGCTCATCAAACGTTACATTAGGCTAGCGCCTTTAGCTCTGAAATGACATAGATAAATATGAACGTCAACGTTGAGGCAGGAACAGTAGTGATCGCTTATCTTGTTTAGTAAAACTCACAAAATTGAAATGAAAAATATGTATAAAACCGCTAGATTGCCCAAAAAATAGCTAAATTGCCATTCAAATAACAAATAACAATATTTTGAGCGCTGTCAAAATCGGTTTTTTCAATATCAAAAGATGCAGGTCCACACTACGCGTTTTCGCCTCCATGCATTGCATGTTTTTCTAGCTTTACTTGCGTTCTACGTTTCAAGTTACATGCAACGCTTTTTATGCGGCATCACCACAAGTAAAATGAAAATTTCGTTTGCCAAAATCAGCTGACTTGTTCGAATGCTGCTTGTGACGTTACAAAAGTAGACCTACTTATCGCATTCAACGCCTCAATGTATCCTGCGCTTTGGTGCATATAACTGGCTTCGTAAAACAACACATATTTCACTTTTTTTACAGCTGCGTAAGCAGCGAGAAAGCATAGAATGCATGGTGTGGACCTCAAGCTAAAGCGTTGACGCCGCGCTATTTGGGTTTGTTTAATACGTTTTGTATGAACATGAACAATTTTGACGCTTTACGCGGTGATTTAAATTTGGCTATATAAGTTTGCAAAAAAGTTTCTATTGGGTAAAAAATCATAGGTATCTATTTTTTAATTTTTTGCAAAATATTTAAGAAATGCAGCATAAATTTTACGAAAAAAATTCAACTTGAACTGATCGCAAATGAAACTTCATTTTGTCAAAGATGCCATTAAATTTCTTAAGAAGCCATAAAAGATTACAAATTTAAGCCATTACAGAAAAATACGATTATAACTCCAATAAAAACACCCTGTTAAATTAACTTAACTCCTCCTTCTTGTTTAACTTTACAAACTTTAGATATAAACAAATTGAATATATACGTGCTTATAAACATTCTTTTGCAAAACAACAATTTGCAAGTAGCACGACTACAAGTAAAACAATTTCATATCCGGTTGTTTCCGTTATGCGCGCGTCAACATTTTTTTTACTGTTACTTACACACATTAAAATTCTTTCTATTCTATTCTCTACTCTACTCTTTGAATGTTTGTTTATTTTTTTTTTTGGCCACTTTTTAACTTCTTTTTTCTCTCTCTTTTTCTCTATGTACGTATTTGTTGTTTTTCGCACATTATATACAGGGTGTATACTAAACATTTATGCCATATACATAGATAGATCTTGTGTACCACACCCATTAAGATTTAAGTAAACGATGCCATTAGCGAACATAAATGTCTCTATTTGTGTGTTGGAAGCATTTTGTGTTCAGTTTAAAAATTTTTTTTTGGGGTTGCAAACTATAAAATGAAGGAAATTTTTTGTTGTGTTTTTTTTTTTTTTTGGTAAGTTTCTTGTCTTCTCTCCACGTAGGTATTTTCTTTTTTTTAAAGAACATTTTATAGTTTACGGCCCTATGATCCTTGTAAGAGGTAAAAGGAACAAATATATATATAAATTTCATACATAGTTTAATACCTACATTACGTATTAAATATATTTGAAATGTGAAAATATAGGCAATAGAGAATTGCCACCTGAATGGGTTTCCCACGGTACTTGCACATGTATAAAAATGTATAACGGGTTAGGATCAAAAATATGTATTTACGTTAAAGTTACTTTAAATATTTTTTTTAAGTTTTTTAGTTAAACAATTTTTTGTATTATAATTTATAAAATAAATTATTTGCGAAAGCTAAAAATCTGCTTGCAAGGCACATTTCTCAACTCAAAACGCGATCAAGGTTTATAAGAGCCAATCTTCTTTAGCGCTTGGACGAAGCCGACGGAAAATTCATGCTTTCTTGCAATCGGACTATTTTTTTGGATTTACGACATAAAAGTAAATAGTTCGGCCAACATAGAGCAGACTTAGTTAATAAATATTAAAGTATGTATGTATGTACAGCAAAAAAAAAAAAAATTCCCTGTCGGAAATAAAGTAAACTTAAAACTAACTAATGGTTTATTAAAAAATAATCATATCTGACTCAAAATCTAGCTCATTTTCTTAAAAAAGTTCCTCAGACCGAGTCAGTACTCACTCACTCTGCATAAGTTTCAACTAACCACAAGTTAGCTTATTTTGAGTTTGTTTCTGGATACAAAATTAAGAGAAACAAAATTAACGTATTTTGGCTTTTTTGACCTACTTGTACCAGAGAACCAGAGAGCTAGAGAGTGTTATTATTAAATTGCCCGTTACACATATATTTTCCTTCACTTTTGTTGTATTGCCCCATTGCTTACAGAAAAACTCTCAATTATAAGTCACCAGCAGCATGCCAAAACGTCTTTCATAATAATTGCTCTGTGAAAATGAGATGTATTTAACTAAGTAATTTAAACAAATAGAATATGGGAATCTTTGCTTCTTATATTACTTTTAAAACATGAAACAACTTAAGGAAACCGTTTTTTACCAAAGTCTACTGCATCAGTGTTGAGTTAGTCAAACGCTAGTTCAATACTTATCGAGAAGAAGTCTGTTGTACAAAAGCAACTCACTAATCTCTGCATAACTTTTGAGTTAGCTAAAAGTTAGTTCAATACTTATCGAAAAATAGACAGTTATAAAAAAAAAATATTGACTCACAACTGTATCATGTATGAGTTAGTTTTGAAGTCACACAGAAAAAAATTAAAAATTTTCTCTTATCACCAATTTTATACCAAATTCATAGAATCAAGCAACCCATTTGTTGATTTTGCACCTATTACCAAAATGATTATATTGATTACTAAAAATTGTAAAAACTTTTTATTTTTTGAAATTTTTTTTTTTCAATAAATGATATTTTTAATTTAAATTAAAAAAAATGATCAAAAAACTTTGCCGTTTCAAACAATGTGTTGATTGATTTTGACAATTTCCAACAGCAATTACACAAGTTAAAATTATTTTATTTTAAATGAAATAATTTTTTGTTATTTGATTATTAGTAAAAAAAAATTTCATTATTCTGTGCAGAGAAAAAACCTCTAAAAAAACATGTAAAAAGTATCGACAGTAAAATATCGCCGACACCGATATATCGGAAATCCGAATTTTCGCCAATATATCGGTATCGGTATTCGTTACATCCCTAGTTGCAACACTGTTGTTGTGACATTAGTGCTACAATAACATTTGTAGGAAATTCTTAGGTATTGTGTTTGACAGTTTGAAATACAAAAGTTCAAATATAAAAACGTTTGGTCAGCTTTCTGAAGGGCCAAATACACTTATCAAAATACTTATCAAGCATTGTGGTAATACTAGTGAAAATGTGTTTGTATGTGTGACACAGACGATGCTGGCTGTAAAATCAACAAATTTAGATATGATGTTTAATATTACATCCATTGGACGTACACGATTGAATTTGTCAGCATGACAAGCATTTGACAAGTGTATTTGACGCTCTGTGTTGTAATTGTGATGATAATATGTTTAGTTGAAATCAATAAATGGAATATAATATGGGCATTTCCTGGGGTCACGAACGTACGTTCGTACGCTTTTGATGTACAAATAATATAGAAAACAAAACTTTTCCTAGCATATTTTTTTTGCGATTCGATAGCATTTGGGTAGCTCTATGTTTAGTGCAAAAGATAGATTTCATCGAGTTTAAGTTTTCATTATAAGAGTTATAAACGTGTGGTCACGAACGTACGCAAAATAGAAGTCAACTTTGGCTGACAGTAGTGAAATGTAAAAATCTGCGCAATGGAACGGAATATTCAAAAGTGAATAATTTATTTTAAAAGTGTATTAATGTAGGTCTCCATCCAGTATTTACAAAATAAAATATCTCTCTTGGTTTTTGTTTAATTGGCTTATTTACCGGTCGCGAACGTACGATTTTTCCATATGTTTTTTTTTTTTGTTATTATCACCACGCATTTTCCCATAAATGTCTTAAAATTTCCTTAGCAAAAAAAACTTAATACTCCTTTTACAATTGATTGTAATGGAGAGATTGTGAAGAAAGAGTGTAAACATAACATATTTTTTACATGTAAAATAAGTATATAAAAATGTCTTTAGAAGTAGAAAATACAGAAAAATATAACATTTTCCAGTTTCCAGACCAATTTCCTCAAGTAAAACAGCTGAGATGTGCTATGAAACCATTCTTTTATAAGAACAAAGACTTTTTTTTATAATAATAAACAATAAAAGACGATGATAATCAACATTTTATATTTTCATCCTGGTAGACCGTTCTGGGGAAATGCCCATATATAATATCCTTGTAAAACTTCACCTACACAATAATTTGTTAAGTAGTCAGAAAAAACTAAAAGCACTACTTACAATTCTACTGAAAGAACCAAGGGATGCCCCAAAATGAACGTATTCAAACGTAAGTCATTATTTATTTTATCTACGTACATCCAGAAAGAAGTTGATTATAGAAGACAGCTACTAAATAATTAGTGAACGAAGCCGTTCGTTTTGAAAAAGTAAGCGAAGTTTTTATTGGTTTATAAATATATATTTTTTAACATTTTTTGTTTGGTTTGGTTCTTTAATAACATTACCGATATATACCGTTATAAAAGTTCCTCTTCCGGTGTACCGATATAATAAAAATTCCGATACCGATATAAAAAATAGTTTCATACCGATACCGAAATTCGTTTCGGTATTCAATCGTGGTTAATACCCTCTTTATGATCAAGTGCGATATCCCAATAAACCAAGCGATATTGTAACGATATCAAAACTATCAATCATACAGGTGATAGAAAGTATCACAAGTGATAATCGTTTAAGAACCGAACACGATAGTTTTATCGGGCTAAATTGTACCTTTCCTTATAACATTATTTTTCCATTAAATTATGATATCTTTTTCGATATCATAATTTTCAATAATAACGATAGTGAAACCGCATTTTGAAAATTTTTAAAATACTACAGTGTTTAGCCTTTAAAATTATAAAAATAAACTACATATGTGTGTATTTGATAAGCATCTGCTTGCAATAAACTAATTATTCTTCTGAAAGATAAGTACATATTTTAATAATAAAGAAATATTTTAAATTCATCTTTAAATTTAATTCATATAAGAATAATTCGTAATTTATATAATGAGAACTTTCTATTGTTAAACTAATTTTCAATGTTTAAATAATTTTTGATGTTTTTTCCCAAATGTTTGCTATTTAATTTTAAAGAAAAAATTAAAAAAGTGATGTCGTAACGATATTATTTTAAATAATAGAATATAATATTGTAATCGCGTTAAATATAATATCGTTTTCGCTATTATATCGTATTGGGGTTTATTAAGATTTATATTTGAAAATAACGTATGTATGTTAAACTTTTTTTTTATAAGTAGAATAAAACATTTTCTTTAAATGTCATCATTTGTCACAGCTCAACTAATTTCATTACATCAATTTCTATTTTACTTTTTTCCATCAATAAAAACGTTCATATTTTTATGACTTTGTCGTTGCATATAAAATACATATGCAAATTTTGTAAACGGAAATCGAAAATAAAAAATACATTTACATCTGAGTAAAAATGTCTGTAGGAGAAAAACAAATACATAAAGTCTGTAAACTTAAATCCCGACAACTCAAAATCTTGGCTTAAGTAGAAAAGTTGTTTTGCTAAAGACCGATTGTTTTTCTAAACATCTACATACCTTGGAGTACATCTACTCTCACCAGAAGTGCTTTGGCACAGTGGCTTAAGATTTAAAAGTGGAGTACAACAAATAAAAGATTTTTAGGAAAACAAAAAAAAAAAAAAAAAAAATAATAATTTTCTTTGCAGAAATTTCGATCCCTCAAAAAAGTTCGGCAGAAAAAAAGCTTTTTGGTAATAAAGATTAAGAAAGAATATGTGACATTTAGGGCCATTGTTACAACTTGACGTTAGTAAAAGGTAGGATTTTGTCGGACAACAATTTATTTATTAGTTCAACTCTACTCTAACCTACTCGGTAGGGTGAACTAGCCTTTAAGTGTGAAAAACTTTTTACACGTGGCACAAAATCCTACACAGAAAAAATTCTCAATAATTTTTCAACAATAAGGAAATTAATTAAAAATAAAATCAGTTTTAATTAAAAATTTAATCAATTGAATTAAACGCTTTAACATTAACATTGTAATAATTGATACTATTATTTGTTGTCTGGTGCAATATTAATTTATTTTTTTTTAATAAATATCACAAATTTGTGTACCTTTAACAAACGGCATGTTTTAATAATGGTTCTTAATCTAAATATATTCAAGCAAATCAAATTAAAATTACATTAAATCCAAAAATCCTTTGTTTGTCGAGACACTAGAAGCTGTTTATCTTAGAGGCAAAGAACTTCCTTTAAAAGTAAAACGTAACAAATTCAATGGAATGATTAAACTTCGGCTTTATTAGCCCACAAAGTTCACGACATTTATTGTTTAATAATAATTTCCGGAATATGACCTGCGCGCAGCTGCGCCTGATTACCCGTCTCAACCATCCATCAACTTGGTAAGAACAGCATGTCGCACATGAATTCTACTCGTGTAGACTGTTCATGTTCATGTTTCGTCCATGTGCTGCCATCGTTGCCTTAACATTCGTCTTAGCATCCATGTGCACCATGATGTTGGCCATACAATGTATTTTCTGTATACAACCAAACGCACAAAAACAAAAACTGCGGTCAATCAGAACATGAATTCGCCACATACAAGAACATGAACAAATTAATACCGTTGCTCTGCCGGCGTTATGGTCATGCCATGTTCTAATCGAAAGCACATGGAGATGTGGGGTTATGAACGCCATCGTATCGGACCAATTTTGCTCTTATTTCGTCAATAGTGCGACGAATGTTGGCTTCTAAATGATCAATAGTTGCTGGTTTATCAGCATTGACCAGAGATTTTAAGTACCCCCACAAAAAGTAGTCCAAAGGTGTAAAATCACACGAACGAGGTGGCCAATTAACACATCCATTTCTTGGGATTATTCGGTTACCAAACGTTTGGCTCAACAAAGAGATTATTGCGCCGTCCTGTTAGAACCAGCGTTGCCGTTTTGGTTACTTTTAACCAAAATTGGTTACTTCTTTTCTCAATGAGTACTTGTGTACTTTTTTCCATTTTTTCAACTAAAAAATAACCAATTTTTTGTCTTACTTAGGTGTAAGACGGACAAGATTTGCACTTCAAGTTTTTAAACCCCCAAACTTTTTTTACCAATTCACTCATACTTTTTAAAATTAAATCTAATTTGCTTTCAGTTTTTCTTTTAAGTTGAGTGTTCTAGTTCACGTTCAAGAAATTAGCTTTTATTATGTAACCGATTATCAATTATAAATAATAACCATCATCTGGGGCAGTGACGTTATACGTAGGGAAAATCACTATCCGTAGGGATTTTTTCTAAAAACAATTGGCCATAGGGAAAAGAAGGAAAGATGTTTTGAAATCTTAAAAATTTAGGGATTTTTTGAGCGCTTAGGGAAAACTATGGATTTTGAAGGGCTGTGGGGTATCCTTTTCTCTACTCCTACCGAGGCAATACGGAACCTGATAATGTACATAGATTTATAGTCTGTCGATTCTTCAAAAGTTTGAAAGCTACAACTCATACAGTTTTCTAAATAGACGAAAATAAGTTTAAGCTCTGTTTGGGAGGTGCATCTTCCACAAAAAACTTCGAAAAGTTATAAGTCCTATTGTACCTTCCAGACCATCAGTAACATACTGTTAAAATTTTATAAAAATCGATCCGGAGGTTTAGGTGTCTATATACAGTGTTTTAATACATACATATGTACATATTTTGGTTACTTTTTAATGCATTGGGTTACTTTCACATTGGTTAGACCCATTTCTCCTCCAAATGATTTGCAATGACATTTACCGAACACACGACGAAATTTATGGTCCGCTGGCTTTAATTCTTGCATTAGTTCGATCTCATATTCCTGTAGGCTAAGATCTTTTCTCAAAATTTCCCAAGTAGTGGACGTGAGGAGACCGAGTTGCTGAGTACAGCGTCAGATCAATAAATTCAAGTTCTCTGTCACACTTACATACGTCTAGAGCGTCTAAGAAATCCACAAAAGTTTCTAAATATACTTGATTTTTATTTTGAACGATATATCACTAAGAACTCACGTGTAAAAATCTATTTTATTTTGTTCACAGCTTATTTAAATATTTTTCTATCTCTTAGTTCTTTATGCAAAGCAAACTCTCCTATGCAGATGTCCATTTAAGCAAATATTTGCAAAATGTATTTGACATCTTGTTGCTACAACAATTTCAATTAACTTACTAATTACTTCGTAATAAATTTTCAAAATACACTTGTCACTCGTAATGCCATAGACAGAAGTAAGTGAAAAATATTTTTTTTTTGTTTGATTAAAATAAAAAAACAACAAAATCGAAATTTCTCACATGTGTTAAAAAGACCATCTTTACCTTCACATATACAAAAGACACAAATATGTTTATATATTTTTGTTTTAATCACCCCTGGCACAACATTTAACAACAATATAAATTTGCATGAACATTTTTGAAAATCTTTGGCGAGACAAAGTCCGCAAGCAACAATTATTTATTCAGATACACAAAACAAAACATACAACCAGATTATTTATGATGAAGGGGAGCCACAAAGTCTGTTTAATAATGACAAAATGCTTTGTAGAGATTGCATTGAATATAGGGTTTTTTCCCGGGATTTCCCGTCCCGGGAATTCCCGGGAATTTCACTTATTATATTTCCCGTTTTCCCGGGATTTTTGTTGCGGGATCCCGGGAAATAAAAAGTTCTTCATAGTTTCAGAAAACAGCTATTTTTACTCTGAAATTTAGTTTTCTTTTCTCTAAAAATTATCATCTGTGGATGGGTTCTCGATTTGATCAATTATAAGAAATGTGTACAAACGTAAATCAATGTCTCCTGCGGCAATAAATCTATTAAAAGCAGAATGGGCAGTGCAACAGAGATAATTAATAAATTTAGTGAAGTGATGAATTGATAAAGAACATAAATTCAAAATAAGATGCAGGCAGTAAATTCTCATTGACCATGGACAAGTCTTAAAAATAGGATATACATAAACATATCGCTCCGTTATTGCAACATAGTCGTATCTACAAAAAAAAAAAAAAAATCGAGATTGGTAATATATCCGGGAAGTGCGGGGAAACCGAAATAAAAAAATAATGAAACTCGTGTAAGTTACTAAAACATACAATTTGAAAAACACATTGTCCTAAAGATTACAGATGGACCTAATGAAAAGAAATAGTTTGTAAGTAGTCCGGATGATGCTATTTTTTGCATCAACCTTGACATTAGAAGCATGCAACAACGGTGCACTTTTAATTATTTGTCCAACCTCGGTAAAAAAGTAAACGAAATTTTTCGGAAACATGGTCATCAGCAAACAAAATCAGAAATATACTCTTAGGCGACTCACTAAACGCTTTGAGTGTGTCAGAAAGTAATTTCCTACGCCGTTAAAAAATGTTAATATATTTATTAAAATATTTTATATATTTTATGATTTTACTTTTTGATCTCATATCTTGAGTACCTCAATTGTTATGTTTATTTTATCTTGAACTAGATCATCATAATACGGAATTTACTTATAATAGCTAAAGGTAATAGTAATTCAAGTTCCGCTTTCAATCTTCAATTAATTTTTGTAGTATTTAAGCATTTATTTTACTTACTTTGTAAACAAGTTCCCTCAAGTTTGTTTATAAAAGTTTTTTTCATTAATAAAACCAAGTTTACTTTGTATTATTTGTATGGAGCGGGATCCCGGGATCCCGGGAAATTTAAAAATTTTTCCCGCTTTCCCGGGAATCGAAAAACTCCGGGAAAAAAAAACTCTAATTGAATATGATGAGTGTGAATAAATCCAAAAGGGGGACGTGTGCATCTGTAAGTGATTGTACAAAATGTGAACATTAAGGTAATGCATATTTTTAGGCGCCTTAAATGTTTTTAAGCAGCTTTTCAAGAAAATTTGATGGGAAAAATTAGGGGGTTTCTTTGAATAGTTTAATTGATAAATATATTTTTTTGTATTAATCACAAAGAAGAACTATTAGTGGTATTCACACCGAGCTTGTTAGTTTGTTAGTCGTTAATCGTTACTTTTTTACACGCATTTTGATTTTTTATATTTAACGCGCTACCGGATTAACATTTAACAAATTAACGACACGGCACCCCTGATAAAATAGTTGTTAGTTGGTAACTCACAATCAGCTGTTGCAGTTTCTAAATAAATATAATAAAAAAGACATTTGTGATACATTTCTAAAAAATATTTGTGTTTTGGCAATTTTCGTGTACATTGAGAGTAAGTATGTTAATTAAATGATTTTTTTTATTTTAAAGTTACTAGTTTTAAAAAGGGGGTCGTTTATAGTTGGTAACTTTAACAAATAAACAAACTACCCAGTAACAAATTCACAAGTTCGGTGTGAATGCCACTAATGTTTAAGAAAGTTGATTTTCTAGTCCGTTTTGTTGTACTGTTTTAATACAGAATAAGTTACAGGGTATTAAAATTGACGACATTGATTAAGGTGATGCATACTTTTAGGCGTGACAACCATAATTTTTAAGACATGATTAAAACTTATTTTGATTAAAAAAAAGTTTTTATTAAAATTCATTTAACCAAACTAACACCTAAAATTTTCATGGAGTTTTCTTACTTCTCCCATTTTTATATCCTCCACAACTAGTGGTGAATAAGGATACTCTAAGTTTGTAATTCCGTGAAAAGCTTTTTAATTTTTCCTTAGGACCACATATTGTAAATATATTCTGCGTCCTTGAGTAATGCTTAATCGATTTAGAAATGCCAGTCTGTCGGTCTGGCCGTCTGTTGAAACCACGCTCACTTTCGAAAAACTTACATAAAAAGCTCAATACTGCTGTCAAATTGTAGTTCATCTAAGCAGTTTGAGATTAAAATCCAGTGCAATCGGTTCAGCAGGAAAAGGGTTACGAATCCAAATGTGGAAAAACCTTCATAAAAAATTGATAATTTTGTTGCAAAAACAAACATAATTGGTGGCAGAAACCAAACCATGAAGTTGTATGATGGCTTGTCCATAATTTACCATAGGCCACATGAAAAGACCACTCTTGGGAAACATTTTAGTATGCCTCAAACCGTAACGAATAATGCTGCTGTAGTAATATTTGGTGTGTCCTAGTTTCATAAGACTAGAAATCACACAATACAATTTTTAAAAGATTGGCATTTAATTGACGATAGGCCTCACTCCTTAAATATTCAAATTCTTGGTGAAGGGTTTCAAAGCAGTTTAACTTTTAGTGACAAAAATGACAGCTTCAAAGAAAAGTTTTCATAATTTTAACCAATATGGAATCCCTCATGATCAGACACAAAAGCGACCATTAAAATGTGTCCGTACAAGTGGAATGTACTCCCAAAAGAACTTAACGCTTTACTTTAAAACGCTGCCGGAACCAGGGAACAGTGCCCATCGAAACGGGATATTCGCCTAAAGAATTTGTCCGTTACTGTACTTAAAATTGCTATTAAATTTCCTCTTATTTCAATCACTCTTATTCTGCCGTTCGATTCGGATCGAAATTTTCTCCGTTTGGCAACTTTGGTATTCTGCGTTCCGTTTCAATTTTTCTCTTTCGATTGATTGCATTGCAATCGCAGCTACGTTTTATCAAGTTGTTTATTTACTGACGGAAAGTACTTCGATTTTTTGTTCATTTCGTTATAAAACTGTGTTAAAAAAAAAAAAAATAAAGCAAAATTAAAGACAATCAGCCATGTCACAGAGTACAATTCCGTTCGGAAACGGAATTCATTCCGTATTTTGGTGCTTCAGAAAATGACGAAAAAATGTTTCGGAATGAAACCATTTTTGTTTTCATGAACGGTATGGGAGTTGTCTGTATCTGAAAGGCCATAAAACTATCAAAATACACTTTCCATCAACAAACAAATATGTTTTCTTCAATTCCGAACGGAATTGTACTCTGTGACATGTCCCAATAAATATTATTTTAATGAATTTTTTCACTATAAATATTTAATATTTGAACAAATATGATCTGGGAATTTCATTCTCATGGTGAGTAACATTTTTATTAAAAATTTCCATATTAATTCGAATGTGTATTCTAAGTCAAATTACAATCCATAAAACCTTCATACTTTAATAGGCCTATTCCATCAATATTTTTCAATAATATTTTTTTATGCACTATTAAAGTATGAAGGCTTTACAGATTGTAATTTGACTTAGAATACACATTCTAATTAATATGAAAATCAATATTTAATATTTGTTTATTTAATTTATTTATTACTGTTTTTTGCACTTAATTTAACTTTTTTATTAAAACGTTTACAAAATTGCTTAGTCTGGGTTCACACTATGAAAGTTTTCCTTCACAAAGTTTGAGTTTATGGAGGAGAGGGGAGAGAAGAATAGCCTGTTCTCTTCCCCTCTCACCTATAAAGTCAGACTTTCTGAAAGAAAACTTTCATTGTGTAAACCCAGACTTATTTTTTCTGTTCTAATTTCATACGTTTCATAGTAAAACTGCAAATCTTGTCTTCTTCTTTTTCATTCAATTCAGTTTTTTTTTTGGTTGGAACACCTTTTTTCTATTGATGCGTAACGGAATGCGGGAACGTAATCGAAATGCGGAATAAGGGTGAATATAAAAATTTCGCCATTCAAAAATTTACTTCCTTTTTTCAAAAAACTGCACTTCCCTATTAAAGCAATAAATTTTAATGTCAATTGTTTGCGCTCTTTGCACAAAACAAAAAAAAAAAAAATGTATTTGTAAAACACAAAGTGTTAAATTGTAATGTTCTACCTCAATTTAAATACCAAATTAGAAAAAAATTTAATCAATTTGTTAGCTCGTGTTAAATCTATGAACGGGTAAAAAAGTTTCACGCTTACAGACTTTTAATTAATAGGAAAAAAAAAAACGTTCGTGGTAATCAAAGTATTGCAAAAAATATTGTCAAATAATTTTTTTCATAGTTGTGAGTTTATAATATTTCTATTTATAAAAATTATAATAAAAATTTATAAAATCATATTATAAAAATTATTTTTTTTTGCAGATTAGCGGAAAAAGCATAATTCTATTTGTTAAGCACAGTGGGCTTGAAGTATATACGTATGTATTTGGACTCGGTAAGTTACTTGCAACCTGTTTCCAGGTTTTCGTTATGAATTTAATTTTAAATAGGAGCTCATATAAACTCTGATATTGGCATAAAATGTTGTTCGGCTGGCCACTTTAAACCATTCAAAAATTACTTTAACGATGGATGGTATGTCCATTTGGTCGAGCTTGACTCAGTATACCTTCTTGCTTGTTTTTTTTTTTTAACTGTGCCTTGAGGTGCTAAATATTGAACAAATGAATTCCAATGATTTTCTGAATTTTTTTTAATATGATTTTCTAATTTTTGGGGCTTAAAAAGGGTTATAGGTAGGGATGCGATTTCCATGCGAATGCATTTTTTTTTGTCGACAGTCTAAAATCGATGTCGACCAATTATCTTTCCGAATCATTAAATTTGCGTTAAAATGGCATCGACTTGTTTTTGCATATTGTTGCATATTTTGGTGAAAATGCATATTTTTGCATATTTTGGTTTTAAAGGCATATTTTTGCATATTTTAACATTTTTGAGTGATATATTTTTTAAATTTCCATATTATAAAAAAAAGTTCTTCAAAAAATTTCCTAATTGTATAAAAAAAAACCATTCAAAAACAATTAATAATTTTTTTGAGCTCGGCTTAAAATACAAGATTTCGACAATTCTCAATCCTTTAATTTTTAACCGATGCAGCACCTTACATGGTTTAGGCTGCCAATTGTCCTAAAACAATTTATCCAAAACTGTTACATGTTAATTGCTTGGCACATGGGTTTCACCGAGTTACAGAGGAAATTAGAAGCCAATTTTTAATGAAATGTATCTCTTGGTATCGTCACCAGTAGTAACAAGAAGGGGAACCTGGTAAGATGCTTCAGAATTCTATTCAAAAAACTTTGAGCAATTTAAGAAATTGAAGAACTTGTTGATACCGATGCTTATGCAATAAAAAAAGTTAAAGAAATATTAAACTTAAATAACATCAAAAGTCAATTAGCATTTGTATTTTCAAACTTCTGATATATTGGTGAAACAATAACTAAATTGGAAGGATTAAGTCCACTAAATAGTCAACTAAAATTAATTGACATGGCTGAAAGTAAAATTAACATGTGGAAGGAAAAATAGCCCGACAAATTAAAAAAATCCAAAACGTGTTGCAAAAAAATACAGGTTTTAAAAAAATAAAACAAATTTCAACTATTTTTGATCTGGAATCAAATGTGGGATCTAAATTAAAAAATTAATATTCTTCAAATGAATTGGCATCTTTCAAGTATGCCTCAACTTCGGTTCATTCATTTTCCATAAACAAAAGGTTTTTAACAGACAAAGGCTTACTTTTCATAGTATAAAAAAGTATTTATTTATATTATGCAAAGAAAAATTTAAATGATGTAGTAATTTGAATTCTTCTGACGTCGGTCAGTAGACCGTAATCATGACGCAAAAAACAAAGGTGGCGCATTCCTCTTTTTATCTACTGCAAATGCTGTGAAAATGATGTCACGCAAGACCACACTGTATGAAATTGTGCTTTCAAGACAAAGCACAATTTCTTTTTCCTACGTCACACAAACTAGAGTTTGCTTAAAACCGTAAAAATGTAAAACCGCGGTTTCGGTTTTAAAATGATTAAAACCGGTCGTTTTCGGTTCGGTTTTCGGTTTTGAAAATATCAAAGTTAAACTTTATACATAAACATATATATTTTTTTGCATGTAACACCATTTTTTATTTATTTCAATTCAGGTACTTTTATTAACCCTTAAGTGACTTTTTCCAGTTTTTTTTTTTTATATAATTATTATGTATATCAGAACGAAACTTTATGTATTCCTAAATCAAAGTGTTTTTTATAAGAAAATGAGTAAAAAGTGGAAATTTAAACATCGTGGGCGCCGCAATTGGCCAAATGAAAATTTTGTGCATATTGTTTCCACCTGGGCCTGGCAAGGCCCTTCCCTATTATATATGTATTGTTTTTCGAAGAATTATTCTATATCCCAACAAAATGTTCCTGCTATAGCCACAAAACTCAATACATATAAAAGTAGCCTTGCCCAGGGGTTCGTTGGTGTGAGTTTTTTCAATAGTCACAAAAACTCTTTACAAAATACTAGTGGTCACAGCCAGGCCCAGGTGGTAGTTTGGGCTACTCAAATTAGGTATCTACTTAAGAGTAAAAAAAGGTAACAATTGTTCTTCTTAAGCGGCTTATACACTTGCAATAAAATTGTTAAATTTTACGTATTGTACTAATATATCGCCAATGTGTATGTGATATTCGAAGGTGACACAATATATTGGCAGCAATCAAAAGACTTTTGATTTTTATTGCACAACGAAAAGAAAGTAAAATGTAGTGGCAGCATTGTACAATGCTGTTTATGTTATTCCTATAGGTTATGTTCACCTTTTTATTGAATAAATGAAACCATTTTGCGACTTATTGCATAATATAGGACAAAATGCAAATAATATGGCGAATATCATATACAATAATATTGCAAGTGAATGGGTCGCTTTAGTATTTATTTTGAATTTTTAGAATTTTGAAATACCTTGCCATTGTTGCAGGCTGATATGTTTCAAATTATATTTATAACAAGTACATGCAAGTGATCAGCTGTTCAGTTGTTTATATTCTCGATAGTGTCAAAATTTGCTTTCGGTTTTAGTGCGCCATGATCTTTTTTTTTTTTTGTTTTGTTTATGTTTGGCAGTATCAAGAGTTTTTACACGAACAAAATGAATGTTGTTTTTTTTATTGTTGATTTGTTGTAGACTTGCATGTATTTGGTATAAATATACTTTGATACTCTTACTTTTTTACTAACACACTCACACTTTTTAAATTGACCACGAGATGGCTTTCAACTTCACCTTTCCATTTGCTTGGCAATTTTACTTTCAATTTAACAGCTGAGTATAAGTTTGGATTTATAAATTGTGTTGTTGTTGACATCTTGGAAGTAAATTGCTTACAAATTGAGTGCAGCCTACGTCACAGCTTTCAATTTATGTAAATTTTGACAAGCAGTATATGTAAAAGACTATCAAGAACAACTTGAACGTGTGGCCGCAGGGTTAAAACCGAACAGCAATCCCTAACATAAACCATGATGGCGTAATCTTGTTTAGTTGAATTATTGGCAGTAATATTCCTGCAGACAAAGTAACTAGCTTGTATTTAGCTAGAAATATTTAACTCTTAACTTGCTGTACTTTTGATTTTTTCCATATATCAAACTATCGTATTTACCGTTGGGTTATCATAGGAGCCAAACTAGTTAATTTTAATGCATTTTTAAAATAGTTGTCAATTCCCCTCAGTATTGTTTTCATACCTAAATCTTGTTTTTAGTGTATGAATTTACTTAAGAATAAGTCAAAGCACTAACCCCTGGATGCAGAGAAAATATTATAATTTATTTTCCTGTTACACCTATTTTTCAATTTTGTTGTATAAGGTTTTTGCCATCATTCTTCATTGTAAATTTCATGTATCTAACTAAATTATTTGAACAAAAAGTATATGGGAATTTTCCGATCGATGCACAACATCTTTGCTGAAATACATACTCTATTCTTTAAAACAGGGTATCCGAAATTGACTTGACTTGTTCTTGGCCTTTTGAATAAGCAGTTCTTTCAGAACGGAATCTAAATGTTGCTAAAAAGGAAGACGTCAAATCAAACGACTCCCATTACTTTTGATTAGCAATGTTTACCAATTTGAACGATTTAAATTTGCCAAAAATAACGCATTTTGAAGTTTTACTTTCAATTAGTTAACATTTTATAAGAGAATTTTATGAAACTCGAAAAACCTTATTTTATATTTTCCACCCCACAGTGCCTTCATGTTTCCATGTGTCGCAATACATGTGTTTCGTTTACATTTATTGCCATAAAATATGGTGTATATCAAAAATAATTGCAGAAATTTGTCAACTATTTATAAATTAGGCAAATATTGTTTTTCTTCATTCCATTTCATTTAATTTTATTTCTGCATATACATGCACACGTATTTAGAAAATGTTGCTTAATTAATACTCATGCCGGTACAAAATAGCAATTTAATATTAGTTTTCTTTTAATTTTTTTTTTCTATTCTTAATTTTATTAAATTTCCTTTATTTATGAAAATAAGCAAAAATAAATTGTGTTTCTGTGTAGCACATATTATTATTATTCAACTATGAAATTTATTTTAATAAACATTAATTACAACAACATTTTATGACTCTATTTAATAGAGTCTATTTTAATTGGCATGTACGTACTATTAATAAAAAAAGTTTGTTCGTTCAACGAAAACTAATAAAATACATTTTTATTTTATATTTAAACATTTGCAACATAAGACTTGCAGCCAGGCTGTATAATGATGTACAGGCAATTTGTTGCCACTTTACAATAAAAAGAATTCTAAGAAATTTCTTTAGATGTCTTGAGAGGTAGATTTGTATGTCGCACAATGGGGGGATTTAAAAAAAAGCAATGTACAAATGCAATTTCTAAAACAATTTTATTATTTTTTTTTAATAAGCGGTGTATCGAGTTTAAGTTTATAAATTTAAAAAATTAGCGCACTTGATCATAAAGAGAGCAGTAACTTAACATTAAAAAAAAAATTTCAGTGGAAGCAAAACAATTATTAATTTTATATTAAAGACATATGAAAAATAATTTTTAAACTAACCGTTTCATTACAAAGCAGTAGACGAAATAGCACGATATTTTTACAGCGATTAGATATGAATATAACGCGTCGTTTTTCTCGGAAATGTGAAAAATATAAATTTTGTATTTGATATCCTCTTTATGATCAAGTGCGATATGTAAAATGCGAGCGGCCCCAGGATTTGCTCATGTAGAACATATCGTTAAGCAAGTAAAAAAGTATAGTCGGACAAGCCCGACCATAAGATACCCTACACCACAGTATTTAAAAACAGCTCATGCTTATGTGTCCATATAAATATGGATTTATCTATGTTTATAAACTTCATGAAAATCGGTTTGAAAGAAACTGTATAGCTATGTGTTCATATATGTAGATATGGTTCTATCTATGTTTTAAATTTCACTCAAATCGGTGTGATAGTTTCTGAGAGGAAGAAATTTCCCCCTATCTTCACTCGTGGTCCTACGATTCGGCCAATAGGCTTGGTCCTTGTGCCAATAAGAACCTATGACCCAAATTTTATCAAATTATCTCCAAAATTGCGACCTGCACTTTGTGCACAAGGCTACATGGACAGCCAGCCAGCCGGACGGACATCGACTCACTTCGACTCAGAAAGTGATTCTGAGTCGATCAGTATACTTTATGGTGGGTCTAGGGCCAATATTTTAAGGCGTTACACACATCAGCACAAATGCATAATACCCTCTCCACTATTGTGGTGTGGATATAAAAATGTATAGCACATGCAATATATTACACGGGGTCTTGAACAGTATGAAATTCTGAAAAATCCGTATACAATTTTTTAGTTTCTGAATAGATGGTTCAACATCCAAAATGAAGGTGTAGACCTGCAGCTGGCTATGTAGTAAATAAATATATCAATGAGTTCGTGACTTTTTAAATTAAACACTAGTTTTTAAATAAAAAAAAAATCATTTTTTGTTTTATGTAGTCTCCTAACATCGAGACTAAATACGAAGAATAGGGCGAAAAAGAGCAATTCGTAGTATAATTCATGGATTTTTGCCATAGAATCAGCGTTGCCGTTTGGCAAGTTTTCACTTTTTTTCAGTTTTTTTAAATGCAGTTTATTGGATGAAATTATGTGAAAATAGGATGTTTCTATGCAATTTAACGATTTTCTTTGTCTTTGCAACCGTGTTTAATTGTGTTTACTCCCTTCAGCCTTAAAGATCCCAAATATATTTTTTTATGCGCACACGATTCATATAAATTATTTAAAGACGATGAAATGGACTTTATAGTTCATTTTTTATAGTTTTATTTTGAGCTTTGTAATGGTCTGTTAAAAAGGTTCGATGGTGATAACGGCTTTCGTAATCACGTTTTAACATATTTTAAGACAGTCATAAATAACCACTCCATAGACTCGCGAGCAGTCAATAATTGTATTTTTCACATTGACACGGTCGGCAATTCACATGTATACAACAACTTTGTTCGGGCCACTCCATAGTCTCGCGAGGCAGTCAATAATCGTATTTTTTACACAGACACGGTCGGCAATTCATATGTATACAACAACTTTGTTTGTTGCTTGGTTATCACTGTTTTAAGATAATGAAAGATAACCTATTGCGTGTTTCTCAATTATGTGCTAGTTACTGTGCCAAATGTAGTAAAGTTGAATTGATATTTGAAATTTTTGGAACATAATTTATAGAAAGAGCTAAATAGAATTTTTGGGAGGAAATATTCAAAGTAAGACGTGGTGGTGAGTCTGAAGTTTTTCCATATTTCAAAAATAAGTTTATTCGATTTTATCGTTACCTAATCTACAGCAAATGTAGAACGAACTTTTGTAAAAATTAATTAAAACAAAAATAAAGTACGAATCAAATTAGAAATACCAACTTTAATATGCTTAAGTTGGCTTAAGCAATTGTGCCAATACATGTGATTCATATGTGTCGAACCATATTGAACTTAAGAAAACTTTTTGGTTAATTTTATGAAACTGGCATTTGCTTAAGCAAAGTGCGAAACAGATCGCATTTTCCGTACGGAATAAAATATTTTTTGATTTTATTCTTGTTTTTTTAAATGCTTTTGAGAGGCTTTTTCTTAATTTTTGGCTTAAGCCATCTTTATTTATACATGTTACAGTTATGTATACATTTGAAAATATCGGTTGGCACTTTTGTTCAACATTTTTTTTTTTAAAAAAAGTTATTTTTTATTAATAATAAGGAAGCTTTTTAAAAATAAAAATATATGGCAACACTGCAAGGAAGTCCTCGAATCACGAGATAGTCTTACTAGCTTACTAATGTGGCCCCTACACGTTGCGACTTGTTGCACAATTTAATCAAGTTGAGCAACCAATTGTTTCGTTAGAGATGCTTTTGACCAACAGTTGGTCATCGGTTGAATAAAAAATGAAAAAATTGGATTTTCATTGAACTGATGATCAACTTAGCTATAAAATTGTTACTTATGATGGAGTTTTTCATTTTCATTCTGACTATTTGTAAGCAACATCGTGCGAAGTAAAAAAATATTTAATTTTCATTAAATTATTTTCACTGAGGGAAGGAATTTTACAACTTCACTGAAAAAAATTTCTTCACAGATCCAATGAAATTTACATTAAAATTCAACCTATGTAACCTTTCATTGGATTAATTAAATGTTTCATAAAATCAATGAAAATTTTGCATTAGTTTAATGACAAACGTTAATTTTATCCATTTTTTCTATGAGGATTCATAAAATCAATGCAAATTTTGTCATTGATTTTATTAATCGTTCATTAATCCAATGAAAGGTTACATAGGTTGAATTTTAATGTAAATTTCATTGGATCTGTGAAGAAAATTTTTTCAGTGTTGGAATTTTTTTTTATTAAAATTTATTGATAATTTTTCTTGGCTGAGCTGGGATTTGAACCCTGGTTGATCTTTACATGTTTTAAGAATCACCACATTCTATAGTCGGAAGATCTTTGAGTTCTACCCACTGCACAACTGCGGTGCCCGTTAGCCAACAGTCAAATATCAATCTTTTATCTTTTAACTGGTGGTTCGAAATTTGCTGTTATTATCACTTAAATTTCAAACTACATGTTGCCTCCTTTCCTCTGTTTTTTCGTATTCTTTCTGTCAAGACTGTGTCTTGAAAACCTGAATACATTTGTTTATTATGTTTTCTTATCCACTTTCGTCGACATTTTATTTGTACAAATTAAAGTACAAATGTAAACATTAGAGCTTGTGCCATAGCTATTTTAAGAACCATTTTGATTTTAGTTGAACTGTTAATTTTTAATTTTTGATATTCTTTAATTAGGCTTGAGTTCATCAAATTTAATTTTAATTAAATTATTTTCACTGAGGGAAGGAATTTTACAACTTGGAATTTTTTTATTTTTTTTATTAAAATTTATTGATAATTTTTCTTGGCTGAGCTGGGATTTGAACCAGGGTTGATCTTTACATGTTTCAAGAATCACCACATTCTATCGTCGGAATGAAAATTAAATTTGATGAACTCAAGCCTAAATAAAGAATATCAAAAATTAAAAACTAACTGTTCATCTAAAATCAAAATTGTTGTTAAAAAATATATGTGAAAAAGAAGAAAAAAATTCCAATACGCAAAAAATCGGAACTCATGTTGACTCCATATAAATAATTCTAATAAAATTTGATAAAAAGTTCGTTGAAAAATTGTAGCCTGTGCAGCGAACGGTTAACCGGTTAATTGAACTCAATTGTACGACAAGTTGCAGCGTGTTGGGGCCGCATAACATTTTGAAAGGAGTCAATTGAGAGTTTCAGGAATCAGTGTTGCCCTTTCAGTTAAGAAGCGGAAATGTCAAAAAGCCTGTCATTCCGTTTGTAATTTTACAATATTGATCTTATACCTTCTTATGAGTAGCGTGAATTTAACGATGTCCGTTTGTCTGTTGTGTATATCGACCCTTTTGCGCGAAATTAACGTATATGCCAATTTTTTTGAAATTGAGTTTTTAATGCAATCTTGTTCTACATTCAAAGAGACGTCACCTGACAAAATATTGTAGGCGAATTCCACTTCGTTGCTCCAAAAATTGAATGTATATTTTCATTTTGATATTGCAAGTGATAACAGAGAAAAGTAGAAAACTGGCTCTCCTGTAAAATTTGGTTTTTGTAACATACGTTTATTTCGCGCAAAGGGGTCGATATGTTAAAATCAACTTCCCGAAGACCCCAGATATGATAGGACCTAAGTTTATTTACAGATAAATTGCCAGTTTTTCGTACTTGTTTTTTTTGTAAAAGTTCGTTGTTAATTTAAAAAAAAAAAAAAACGTTGACTCTGACAAGTGAACTCTTCATAAAAAACCTCATCATTTATTTCTTCTTGTTTTTTCCCCTACAATTAAACACTGTTTGTTTGTAGGCATTGGTTTGTTTCATAAATGTTTAAATTAATTGACGGAATGAAGGCAAAATAGTATGTTGGGGCCTACATGTTTTATTATTGCTTTATACTTAGTATAATTAGAAAATTTATAATATTTTTCTCGTAAAGATTTATAAAGAATGTTTGCGTGCTTTTAAACCATTTTTTTTCTTTACATTGAATTTCAGAAAATTTGATAATTTCTTTGGCAAACTTTATTGAGGTTTGAGTCGTAAAATTGTTGTAATAATGTTATTTATGAATCGTTTTATTGTTGAAATAAGAAAAAATCTTAAAATAATTGTTTGCTTATTAAATGCATTGTTATACGTGTAGTAGATTAACTATTATTTTTTGAAATTAAAAATTACTCTTGAGAAATGTGAAAAGTTTAAACTTAAATTCACACGAACCGAAAAATGTGTGTTTTTTCTGGTTCGTGTTGGAATTTAACTTTTTATACGATTTGAGATTTGTGAAATTAATTATAAGTTAGTAAAATCAAAATTATTTTATTTATCAGTTCTTAACTTATCTCAGAACTTTTGAGCTAAAAGCATTTTTTCCTGGAACATTTTTTACTTCTCACTTAATCACTTAAATCTGCTGTAAGCAATAATTTTTTGCTTGCTTAGAGATTTTTTGACAATGTGAATATTTAAAAAAAAAAAAAAAATTACATTTAAAAGGGAAATAATGTTATCAAGAACCAAAACGGATGTAATACGTAGTAAAAGCGATTAATGGGACTGCTGCTTATTTAATAGTACACGAAATCTATTTCGATACTACTAATTGTGTGATATTCATCAGAGTTATTGTGTGTAGGACTTTTATAGCCGCTCATTATGTACATATTTACCATTAAATTTCCTATAATTCTTTATTTCTAAAAATAAGCGAGGTTAGCAAACACAAGCCTCGGTTTTTACCCTATATAAAAAGGCTTTATTTTCTAATTTTCCCTGAATTGTTATTTAAAAGTTCGCTACCGCATTTTGTGAGGTTAGATTCATACCAACCACAAGCAAAATGTAAATGAGTTGTAGAATAAGATTATCATAAGAGATTTCCTTTCTACATGACAGCTAGAGATGAGCGATCCCGTGATTTCCTAGGTACAACGTGATTAGTGAACGTGAAGTCAAATCACAATGAGAGCCATATGCGCAATGTGCGAGCTTTCACAAAAGAGCTTTTGTAATTACTCTGCAAAGAAATAACAACAAATTGTAAGTGCTTTCAAAGCTGTTTACCGCAAATGCAAATATTGTAGTAAGTTTTTTTGGATGGAGCTGTTTCATAGATATTATAAAATAGAAGTACACAGAAAAAAAAAACACCCGGGATAAATTAAGTTTTTCAATTCAAGTACGAATAACACTTAAACGTACTT
Organism: Pollenia angustigena; assembly: GCA_930367215.1. NCBI lineage: Eukaryota > Metazoa > Arthropoda > Insecta > Diptera > Polleniidae > Pollenia > Pollenia angustigena. Next base: position 51,015,255 of record OV884056.1, on the reverse strand, counting down.
AAAACAATCCTTAATACGATAACTATTAGTTAAAGTTTTTAGTCTTTGTGTTTTGTTCGGAGAGTGAAGTGTTTTAAAGTCTTTCAAACAGTGCACACAGGGCTGCCAGATAAATTTGTGAAGAAATCGTCAATTTCCTGAGGAAAAATAAAAAAAATCGTCTTTTACGCTTTGAAAAATCGTCAAAAAATCGGAAAACTTAAAATTTAATTTTTTTTAAACAAATTTTGTTCGATTTTTGTAAAAAAAATTTTCAAACAAAAACATAATTAATTCATACCCAGCTAGCATTTTCAATCTTGTAAGAGATAATGGGAGTCTCATGAAGAGCGTATTTTATCGTCAATGACCACATTTTTTAATCGTAGAAGATTCCTCACGCGGGAAAACCTGTAAGACGACTGAGATTCTTCCATAGCACAGCGAAAGGCGCTTCTTAAATCGTTCAAGACGTGGGTAAAAATTATCTAACGAGTCTTTCATGTCAAGAATCGTATGAGACTCATGTAAATATTATCTTACTACCCGTGAAATTTTCGCCGTATAATTGTTAAAAATATGATTTATACACAGTCGTAAAAGGTTCATTCGATGATGGTTTGACGAAAGATAAACAAAGTGTAACATTGTAGTTTGTACTCTGAAAATAATCAAAGATTTTGCATATAACAGCCGTACCTAAACAAAAGTTTTTTCTAGTTTTTGAATATGAACGCTTTTGGAAAACCCGATTTTGGCAGCTCGTTAAGTAGTGAAGTTTGCCCCTATTTTTAATTAATAATGGCAATTTAACTATTTTTTGGTCAATCAAGCGTTTTTATAACTTGTGGGTTTTATTAAACAAGAAAGCTATCAGCGTCAAAGCTAAGCGAAAGAAAACGTTCCGCCTTCCGCTCTTGTAAACGTACGGCTGTTAAATATTCCAAGATTAAAAAACGAAATTGTCAGAAAATGTAATGTTTTATTCAGACTTTGGAGTCTGAAAAAAATCGTCACTTTTTAGAATAAAATCAGCAAATCGGCTCATTGTTAATTTCGGAACAAAAAATCATCAAAATGACGATAAATCGTCAAATCTGGCAGCCCTGAGTGCACATAAAATTTTAAGAGAACATATTTCATTTTGTTTTGAGAGGGTTGCTGTTCCAGTCAATCTTCTAGAACGACTAGAATAAAAATCTCTTCAAAAAATAAAGAAAAAATTATCTTAAAACAACGTACGTGCAGTTACAAAAAACAATATTAAAACCAGCGATGCTAACTTAGTGCTTTTGGCACTATTTATGGTGCTTTTTGATGCCTCAAAACGCCAAAATTTTATCCTTAGTGCCAAACTAAGAAAAAGCACTAACTTGGTGCTTTTCAATTTTTTGTTAGTGCCTTTAGTGCTTTTTACAATTTTTATTGTTTTTCTACAATTTTTTACAATTGTATAGAGAATGATTTAGATGAGCTTTGCTTTTTGGGGTACAATTTTGATAAGGCCTGTAAAGATTATAAGATTTCAAATGATAACAAAAAGTGATAAAAGAAAGTTGTATTCTTTTTACCAATAATTTTATTGAGCCAATTTAGACTAGACTAATTTTTAGTCGGATTAACTTTTATTCTTTCCAAACTACACTGGATTAATTATTCTGGCATAAAATTGTATGCGTACACGCAGCTTTGTATGTGTTAGTACAACTAACGATTAAAATCGCTCTGCAAAAAAGAAAACACTGAACCTGTTTTTTCATAAGTGTGTATGTATTGGTTTTGTTCTGCTAATGCGGGGTTGAAGCTGGATTAAAAATTATGCCAACCAAAAACGACTCTCTTCACCTCTTTCGCCTACAAACTGTCGTTTTCTGCCAGAACAATTAGTCAAGTCTAAATTGGCTCATTTACGAAGTTCGAGCTTAACAAAACGTTGCACTATTAAGGGTTAACAACATATTAAGTAATCGTAGTAAAAACGATGTATTTGTTTTAGGTAAACTTTTTCTTAAAGAAAAACAAACTTCGAAGAATGTTCGAATTTTGTTTGTGTTTTAAATGTAATTTTCTATGCGAACGATGACGTTCGAAATCTATGAACAGGCTGTAAGTTCGATGAACTACAGTTAATCCAAAATCGGAAACCGATTATCCATAAACTATGTAAATTTAATTCTTTACGTTATATGTGGACTTCGTCGACATAATTCATGCAGTAATGATAACACTCAACCATCTAATGTCTGTAGAGATCGTTCTTCTAATGAAACACAGAAAAAATCAAAATAAATATTACTTTAAAACTGTTTTATGTCCCAATTCAAACTCAGCTGATGATGATCCAAATGATTTGGATGATATTACTTTTTTTGAAGATAATAATATGTATATTATTATAAGTATCTTCAATGTATACATTTAACAATGTTTATATACAAATGTTAATAAATTTATTATTAAATTTTAAATGAAAATGGTCCCACATCAACGCCGTCGCCCTTTTTCAATATTGGAGGTATATAATATTCGGCATAGCCGAATGCAACTTATTTCGTGTTTAATTAAATTGTAAAAATGGCTTAGTGCTTTTTTACGCTTTGTTTTTGCTCGAAATAGCGCCTTTTGCTCTCAAAAAGTTGGCATCACTGATTAAAACGTTTGTTCTTAGCACAATTTTTATAGTTAGGATTTTTGACAGCTACGTTAGATCTTTTTAATCTCTCTTGTTTTCTATTTGTTCTTCTTTGCCGGGAAAATAAATTAGTGCCTCTACTCTAAAAACCACTAAGAAATTATGAGTTTATTTTATAGAAATTTAAATTGAGCACTACACCTGATATAAATGCTCTCCTTTATATGTACATAGTTTGAAAGTCATTTGCCAACGCACATTTCCATTAAAATAAAACAAGAAAATGTTCCCATATGCAAACATTAAAAAATATAAATTGCATTTGCATACGAAAATTAAAAAAAAAAAAAAAATAGTGCTTGGTTTTTCTTCAAGTGCGATGCCAAAAATTGCAACATAAAATTTTAACATAAAATCATGCCAGCAATTATCTGTTTTCTAAAGGAGAGAGAGAGGGCGATAAATGAATATTAGTTTAAAGTAGATATGAGTAGGGATAATAAAGATTTTAGAGCAAAATATCTCATATCTTATAATCAAATACTCACTAACACATGTTAGCAAACAAACTCATGCATGAGTTTGCATGCATTCTCAAAAGTTTGACACTCACACATATATACTTACAAAAATATTACCCGATATGCATAAAGATTAGTGCTAACGGCACAATCAACCAAAAGTTTACGACCAACAACAGAAAGTACGAAGACAAACTGACTTTATTGTTGGCAAAAACTTTTAAGTACAGATACTCAGTACAGAATAATAGTGGTAATGATGATCTAGGAGGAGTAAGTAAAGATAATAAAGATACATGCTCATCTACTACATGCATAATGCTTTGGAGCTTTATTATACATGTATGTGGATAAGTGTTAACCGCATTCCAAACTTAAATGAAAAATAAAAAAACCGCTCTCAACATTATTGCATTTCTTTCTATTTATTGGAAGAACAGTAGTTTTGGACGTAACCAAGGCGAATTCATTTTTCAGGTGGCGTTGAAAGCACAGCGGTGCTAATTTGTTTTCTTACTTTGAGAAAGGATTGTCAAAAGTTGCTTGTTGTGGTTTTGACATATCGACAACCGAAAGCAACAAACCAAATACAATGTTGTGTTTTTGGTGTTGTACGTGGTGTAGTATCGCCATCACCGTTTACATGAATTCGTCTTTGACGTAACAGTTAGTACATGAATTTGGAATTCGGTTGCTAAAAGCAACCGGTGGACATGCACAACGATCTGACTATTGGCTGAGGTCGCCGTTGCCTTTCATAAGAAATGCTTCTACGAACTGGAAGTTCTAGCAAGAGTGATAGAAAACATTATAATAAACCGTAAACGATATAATTTTTTCTACTTAATAAAAAAAATATGTTTGCAATCAAATAAACACAATTTATCATTAAAAAATAAAATCAGTTTGAATTAAAAATGTAGACAAATGAATTAAACGTGTAATCAAGTGAATTAAACGTTAACTCAAGTGAATTTGTGAATTTGTTTACTGGTGCAAATGTTTTTTATTACAACTGTACCCATGCTCTTTAATTTTAGTGAGAACTTCTCGCATCGAAAAGATGTGAAACAAAATATTCCATCGTTTCTCGAAAAGTGAGAAAAAAGTGTGTCTGTAACTCATGTCGAAAACTACCAAAAAAAAGATAACGTTGTAACGTTTTAAATGTCGTAACATTGCACCCGAAGCCGATGTAACATTGCAGACGTTGTAGTTGACGCCAACCACACATATCGTTGCAACAACAAAAATTTTCAAATTTTCAACAACGGCCGCGAAAATACAACCGACGGCTACACCAAATAGTGTAAAGTGCGACTTAAATGTTTGTTGTTTGCAAACGAGCTTTGAAATCATTCGTATATTTTATAAAAATGTTAAAAGCAAACTAATTAAGCAATGAAAAAATGTGCCAAGAACAAAATATTATTATTATTATTCTTTGCATTTTGCATTTTTAATTGTTTTTTAGTGTTAAAATTTTTTCTCGCCCCATTTTTATTCGTAAGTTGATTTGACAGTTCAAAGCGGGAACTTTTCTCACAAAAATGTTACAGACGCACTTTTTCTGTAAATTGGCGAGTAATTTGCTTACGTGACAGCTTGTGCTCGCCAAAAAAGATACAGACACTGTTTAGTGAAAAAAACAGCTGTTTGTTTCAATATATCGTCAGCTCAGAATTGGCTTGGCGCATATGCCAAAAAGTCGGAGTGGAGAAAAACGACAAAGTAGATTTCTCAAAATGTACCCGATAGAATTTTTTTATTTTTTTTACCACTGCTTCCGGTATATGTTTTGAAGAAAAATTAAATTTTTGCGCACTTTCATGAATAAAGTTAGAATTTAATAGTATGTTTTGAAAATGAAAAATATTGTTTTGTGCCGCATACGCCACTTTTCTAAAAAAAAATAAAAAAGTGGCTTTTTGTGCTGCATACGTATACTTATTGCGTGAGTGACTGACTCATTCATCATCGCACAGCCTGAAGCTTAAGACTTGAAATTTGGACCGGAGGTGATTCTCTCCCCAAATCGATCCACTAAGACGGGATTTTTAAAAATTCGAATGTTTAGGGGGTAAAAAAGGGCAAATTCGGAAACCTTTTATCTCCAAAACTAAAAACGATACAAAAAAACTGTAATATATATCGTTGTTCTTTTGAAAAATAAGTGAACAGGTGTTTGGTACTTTTTTGAAATTCGGCTCTTTTAGGGTGAAAACGGGTAAAACCTGAATTTTGGTACGTTTTTGTCAGCCCATTTATCTTTTGATGCAATAAACCTAGAAATTAAGTTTACACCACATTCGAAACTTATCAAAGAAATACAAACACAAGTTTGGTACTTTTTCGAAATTCGAACGTTTAAGGGGTGAAAATCGTAACTATTTTTGGTACTTTTTTTTACAAACATTTTGCAATTTTTGATACTATAATGGGGGGGAATAGTACCAAAATGGGAAATACGGGAAATTTAATATCTTTCTTCAGCTTTTTGGTTTTTCAACTGGTATTTTTTAATTATCGTTAATACTTGACCTCAAAACATAAAATTCAACATGCAATGTCCTGAATAATTGCTTTATATCTCAGAAACCACAAAAATATCGCGAAACAGATTTTGGATTCAAAAAGGGGTTATTCAAAATATATATACCCCATACCTTACTCAATTTTTTTTTTAAATGGTCGGTAGGTCAAACCAATTCTGAGCTGACGATATGGCATTTTTGTTTCATTTCACACATTTCAATCGAAAAGTTTCTCGAGGCGAGATTTACAGAATATGGGCACTGGTTTAATTTTTGATTATTGCTTTAATTTTGACCTTAAGTTGAAGACAATAAAGTTTTATTAGAGAAGAAGACATTATGGAACAGAATACCAATCGTGATCGTTCAATAATTGACCTAAGAAGCAATATAAGGACTATTTCCTAAAATCACTTTAACCCATAATTCAAATCCAAATGAATAATGTTTGTAACATAAAACAATCCCATAAATTTGTTCTATGATCGGTCGATCCATAATTGGACAGAGGACTCCATGTTAAGTACATTTTCAAAGAATTTTTTAACGATAATAAAATCGTAACGAATAATTATATATTTGGCACAAATAATTTTCATTGAGTTGAAACAATAGTAATAAAAAAAGAAAAATAAAAGAGTTGGCAATTTTCGTAAGAGACTTGCTTGTTGTAAAACAAAACAAATTTGTACTGAATTTAGAAACTTTAGAACTTTTAAGTTCTAATTTTAATTTGTAATTTTTGGAAAATCCCCCGAACTATTGGGCACTTCTCTCTCTCTCTAACCCTCTCTTTTTCTCATTACATGTCTATGTGCGTAAGTTGAACATTTGAACGTTAATAGGGATTTCTTTGTACTTCATACACATTTTTAAGGAAGTTACTACTTTACTGCACATTTAGTAAGTATTCTTGGCAAATTGAACTTATTGGATTTTTTTCCTCTTTTTTTTATTTTGAGGACGCCCATAAAAAAACCATGAATATTATGAACGTCACAAGCACAAGTACAGAAAACAAACAATTTCTAGCAACCGAACATTTTACGATGCCACAGTCTAGAGTCAATAATAAAATTTCATGTTAAACATTAAAATGGCAGTACGAGTAGCCGTTATATGTATGTACTTCAACTGTTTCTCCTATAAATTGTTCGTTCATGTTAGACTTTAAACCAACTCATAAGTTAAGATTCAAATTTGATTTGATTTTTACTAGAAGCAGGAGAATAAGTGTAGGATCTTTTGTTGGAAAAGCTAAAATATGAATTGGAGTCAATTTTAAAATACTGTAGTTAAAACATTAGAGTTCTTTGATAATTTCTTATAATGAAAAATATTCAATTTGTTATCCAAAATTTTAAAATTCTAAAATAAAAATAAACATCAGGTGATTTTTTAAGAGCTATAGGAAAGTTTAAAAAAAAAAACACATAAAATTCAGAAAAATGCATGAAATCCTTATTTAAATCGATAATACGGTCCATTTAATTTAATATTTAAAGATTATTTCATGCAAATGTTGACCGTAACTGCGCCTCAAATGGTCCATCCGTTTAGTCCAATTTTGGCATACTGTTTCCAACATTTCGGCCGGAATCTCATGAATACATGGTTCAATGTTGTCTTCCAATGCGTCAATTGAAGCGGGCATATGTGTATAGAGAGGAGCTTTAACATAGCCCCACAAAAAATAGTCTAAAGGCGTTAAATCGCACTATCTAGGCGGCCAATTGACCGGTCCCGAACGTGAAATAAAATGTTCACCGAACTCGCCTCTCAATAAGTCCATTGTTAAGCGTGCTGTGTGGCATGTGGCACCGTCTTGTTGAAACCACATGCCATGCAAGAGCTTGACTTGCTATAGGAAAGTTTAAAAAAAAACACATAAAATTCAGAAAAATGCATGAAATCCTTATTTAAATCGATAATACGGTCCATTTAATTTAATATTTAAAGATTATTTCATGCAAATGTTGACCGTAACTGCGCCTCAAATGGTCCATCCGTTTAGTCCAATTTTGGCATACTGTTTCCAACATTTCGGCCGGAATCTCATGAATACATGGTTCAATGTTGTCTTCTAATGCGTCAATTGAAGCGGGCATATGTGTATAGAGAGGAGCTTTAACATAGCCCCACAAAAAATAGTCTAAAGGCGTTAAATCGCACTATCTAGGCGGCCAATTGACCGGTCCCGAACGTGAAATAAAATGTTCACCGAACTCGCCTCTCAATAAGTCCATTGTTAAGCGTGCTGTGTGGCATGTGGCACCGTCTTGTTGAAACCACATGCCATGCAAGTCAAGCTCTTGCATTTTGGGCAAAAAAAGTTGGATATCATCTCACGGTAGCGCTCACCATTCACAGTTACGTTACGATTCGCATCATCTTTGAAGAAGAACGGTCAAATGATGCCACCAGCCCATAAACCGCACCAAACTGTGACTTTTTCTGGATGCATTGGTAGCTCTTGCAATGCTTCTGGCTGATCTTCACTCCAAAATCGGCAATTCTGCTTATTAACGTACCCATTGAGCCAAAAATGAGCTTCATCGCTGAACACAAGAAGCGCGCGATGAACTTTCTTAACAGAGCTCACATTTTGATAATAAAATTCAATAATTTGCAACCGTTGTTCGTTTGTAAGACGATTCATGGTTAAATAATAGACTAAACTGAAGATGTTTTACACTGAAACAACACACGAAACGTGCGTCAGCTGTTTAAACCAGTGTTGCCAAAAAGATTAAAGCTAAGAAATCACCCGATACAAAGATGCAACAAAAATTCTTACACACTGCATTAAAAAACTATAAAAACAATAACAATAATAAGAAAATATGCGAGGGGCGGCTCAACAAAATTATAATTAAAACTGGCATATTAAAATCACTGATGAAAAACTCATATTTAAAAAAGAAAATAACTTAAATGCTAACACAAAACATTTTATGTCACGACTAGGCTACAATTCGTTAAAAAGCAAAACAAAAACATTATTGGTAAAATATCGCTCATTTACTACAATAGTGACATAACTCAAAATATGACATTTTGGAGTTAGTGTTGCAGAATTGTTCGCTATGTTTTCTTTATAAAATAAAATATAAAATTCAACTTTATATCTTTTATATACATACTCCCCGTTTTTAAAGAATGTGTCATTATTTTTTCTAAGTGGTTAGAGCAAATCAAAAACTTTAAACGTGTTTATCTTGAAATGGATTTTTTTTAGTTATGTCATTATTGAAGTAAGAGAGTGTGTCTCCAGCATTCTAAACAAATTTCCCATTTGGCCTGTTATGATTTTATTAAGGTTGTATTCTATGTTATTTTTCGATTATTTTCTAACCTTTAACAATAAATAGATAGAATTTCTAAAAATATTTAGAAAATAATCAATTTAAATAACTCCAATATACAGTAATGAAAAAACATCCTTTTTGATGCAACACAAACATGTGGCAAAAACAATTCTCTATACCTGTGTTCTCTAATTTATGTACGTGGAACGAGTTATAAGTGCAATTCACAGGAGTATCACACCAAACAACAAGCACTTTGTTCGTTAAACATTCACACTTGCAACCAACGTGTTAAATACAAAATGCAAATATTTGTAAATTGTCCAGAAACAAGCAAAAACAGAAAAACCAACAATAAAAGGATAGAGAAAAACAAATGCTATCGAATAGGGCTTTTTATTGAGATGTGGATGATGATGATGAGCAATTGCAAGAAGTACGGAGATAGACGTAAAACCATGACCATTAAAAAAATCTTTAATATGCACATATTTAAATAAACATAGAAAATATGCATATAAATTAAGCTTGTGGTGATAACGCAGAGCTCGAAAAGAGTGTATTCCTTATCACTTTTTAATACAAAACAAAAAGTCCTTTTGAAGATATAAATTTAGGTATTTTTATACACAACCCGAAGTCTATTGTGAGAATCGGGAGATGATTTTTGACCTGCCTGTTCCCTGAAGCAAAAAAATATTTTTCAAAATCCAGCTTAGTGAGTTTGAATTTGATTTGTGTAATACTTAAAATAGGCTCATTTAATCTGTAGCAGTTTCTCCGAAATAAGAATTTTGCCAGATAAAACACTCAATACAAATTTGGTATTGAAAATAGACAATACTTGCCTAACATACAAATATCGGCTGCCACATTCGGTGGATTTATACGTTTACGATTTTTCTCTTTGAGTTAGACATGGAGCGTTTAAGATGAAATTGAGTACTTTGAAGAGCGCAACTATGCGAAGATAAGAATATTCATTAATGAAGTGAATTTTAATAAATTTTTTTAATTATTGTTATAAAATTCTGTTTAAATAAGAAATATTTTTTTTATCCAAATTTTTAATATTTTTAATTAGGCTTAAGTTCATCAAATTTAATTTTCATTAAATTATTTTTATGAAGAAAGGAAATTTACAACATGAAAATAAATTAAAATTGTTATTGATAATCTTTCATTCTTGACCGTGGCCGGGGCTCGAACCCTGGCCGACAGGTTACCATGACATGTTTCGATCGCAACCAATCGATCTCCTCAGATAGATTTGCCGTCTTACACTCGCAGCCATCGACGACTGCTGTCGTCAAACATCAATCCTTAAACCAAATTGTATTTTAACCTTTGGTAGATCGAAATTTGCTTTTCTGAATGATTATCCATTTTAATTGATTTTACCTCTAATTTCTCGTACTTTTGTCAAGAATTCTTCTTGAAGTCCAAAGTACATTTTCTGTCTTTTAATTTTTGTCTTTCTTTTTTCTGTTGACCTTTTTCAGCACAACTTGAAGGACAAATGTACACATAGAGCCCGAGCCTTAGCTTTAACAATACTTATGGTTGTGGTTATTTTGTTAAACTATTTATGGTTTTTAATCCAAATTTTTTGTAAAATATTTATCATAAAATTATTTAATTAAAGAAATCTTATCAAAAACCGACTTTTAAAATTCTTGCGTTTTTCGTTTCCGATTTCCAGCACCTTCGCTTCATTTCAGTCACCCTTTACAATTATTTCGATAACATTTGAAATAGGATATCATTTAATCCACTCATAGGCTAAAAGAAAATTTATACTTTCAATTTTATATTCATCATCTTTTTTAAGAACTTATTCCTTCAAACTTTTCACTTGGCTAATTTTGTGTAAACATTAGCAAACTTGTACAAGAAGAGAAAAAAAAAAACGAAACAACTTTGAAAAGCTATTAACACCAAACCCACAAATACCAACAACAGTGTAAAACACCAAATAGCAACAATATTGAAAAAAATAATAGAAATTTTTTCAACAGATTTTTCATTTTATACATGCAAAATAACAAATCATCTCATACCAAAACGCCTGGAATTACAAAGTTTTTTCTTTTCTATCTCAAATTGTGATGGAAAAATTTATTAAGCATATCCGTTGGTTTGGTTAATAGATTTTCTATACAAATGCAAATTGAGTGCCATAAAACAAACATTTTACAGTAGAATATGGCTAAAACGAGCAATAGCCCTATAACGTACACTTTTCTGGAGACGCTATGATGTACGTTTTTGTGAGAGAAACTATCGGTTATTGTAGGACTCTATGACCTTTTATTTAACAGAGTTTGAGATTAATCAAAGCACACAAACCATTTGCCCCGGGATTGTTAGGTTCTTGACTGGTTATTGGTTAATCAAAATCAAAACAAAAGCCGATGTGTGCCGATACTTTTCAACTGAACTAAAAATTCCTAGAAGCAATTTGGGAAAACATTTGATTATAGACCAAGCGCAGCGGATGTTTGTGTTATGAGGCAGAACATTAATGATACGCTTGGCCGAGACCTTGACCTAATATCGGAATCAGGTCGGGCGAATAGGGTTGATTTTAATGCCCGAAAGACGCAATGTTGTATACTGTCGCATAGAAGCGCGACAGATCAAGGTTCCTCATCTGTATATATGATTGGTATAATTATTGAGGATTCAGAATCTCTTGATGTTCTGAGCATAAAGATACAATGTGATGTCCGTTGAACAAAACATATATTCAAGGTGTCGAATGAAGCATTCAAGTGCCTCGATTTATAAAGCGGTATGAAGGTAACTTTACTCCATCTGATCTCCATACTATTTATATCACCTATTCGACCGCGAATGGAAAACAACTCTAAGGTATGGGCTGGTGCTTCTTGACCGCGTGCTGAAGTGAGCGAAGGTTCTCATTGGTGCCAGTAGCGTATTCAATTATATTGACTCCCTTAAGCGCCGTCCCAACATGGGTTGTATTTGCCTGTTTTATCGTTACAACAATGAGATGTATTCTGCTGAAATTAGGGATCTGGTTTCCGAGACCAATACGTTTGTTCGGAATACACATTTTTACTCAAGAGGCCATCATTTTGTGGTCGATTGGCCGGTGCATCGTACAACGCATTTCAGGGAAAATTCGTTTTTGGCCGGACTTCGTATGTGGAACAACCTTTCTGCTGAAGTCTTCCCTCTCACTTTCGGGTCTGTTCTGAAAATTACGTGATTTCAAATTGTGGGTTTTTAAAATCACATGTGCACGTGTGATTTTGTGGTGCTCTGAAAGTCATACCGTTTTTCAGTTTCTCGGTGTGTTTTCGGCAATTGAAAATCACACCGCAAACCACAGAAACGGAACACCAAAATATCACAAAATATTTGAATTGAAATGATTTTTAGAACAGGCCTTGTTTCAACATGAATAGGTTCAAGTCGAATGTTTTCAAGCACTACTCCCTCTATCCCATTACATATTTTCATATTTACATATTTTCCTAGTTCCAAAACAATGCAATGCATTAGAAGGGGTCATCCCCTGAGTGCTGGTTTTAACGGAATAGCCCGTTATAGATTTTCGGTCCAATTAGACGTGACATTAGCCATGACCATAGAAAACAACATTCAATTGGTTTATATGGATATGACGCAACGGTTAGTCTGATGTAATCAAATACAGTGTTGCCCATAAGGTTGGTTCTAACAGATGTTTTACATGCTTATGGTTATGTTTTGCATTAAATTGCAATGTAAAAGGCACATTAGAAAGTATAATCGATCAAGCCTGTCTATACCAACCGAATCACCGAATTTCTTAATATTACAATTAAAATTATCAACAATTATTATAAAATTTAATTCCAAGAACGTGCTGTAAACCATAGACTCCTAATAATCTGCATGCTAATAAAACGTAATTTCTTTCAAAATCATAAACCAATTTCATTTTCAGTCGGGCCGTAGGGCAACTTGGAAGCTTCAGTTGTCCCAAATATTTGCAAAATTTTTTCATATTTTGCTACTAAACTAATTTTTGCTTGCACATACATACAAACATCAAAATACCAAATTTAACCACAACTATTTAACTTTAAAAACTGTTGTATAAATATTGATTTCACTTGGATAAACTCATGTGTCAAAATTTTAGCTAATTTCTTGCAAGGGACCCAACTCAAAGTTAATCAATTGTGAATAATTCACACATGCTTGTTTATCTCGCTCATAACGCACATACAGTCAAACTAAGACAGACAGATGGCGGACGATCTAACGATCGAGCGAAAATTGTGCACAGCTACGAACAAGACGAATACTGGAGATCATCGTTTGCAAACGACTGTATCGGACAGATAAAATAAGTGGACGAAAAATACACATTTTAAGCATAATTAAATTGATTTAACACTTCAAATATTTTTATTTATTTTTTTTTTATTAGCTTCATTTAAGTCAACAGTAGTCAAAATCAAAAAATCCACTTGAATCTTTCGGCATTTTAAAGTTTTAAGTATCATTAATGCGTATGATTTTGAAAATTTAATTATGTCAGCTCAGTTATGTATTTGACCAAGTGTTCATTAAAATTTTTGAAATGCTAATAATTCATAGGGAAGAGAGAACCTGAGGTTTTACAGAATATAATTACACGGTGCTACAGTGAAAATATACTTGGAAAATGACCTAGTGTAAGTTGAAGGCCTTGTTGAGTAGATCTCAAATCAGTTTTAAAATGTTCGGAAACACCCTCAAATTTCGGAGTTATTCCGAAAAAACCATTTTCGGGTAGGTTCGAGTACTTATCAACACGTAACTCAGTTGATTTTTATCCGATTTTTATTTTTTTAATGGTTTCAGAAAGAAGAGACGTGTGCCTTTCTAAATGTATACACTTTTTGGTATGTGTATACAAGTTTTGTAGTGATATTCTTAATTATATCTGATTTTTATTTGATTTTTTTCTCAATTTTTCAAGTTTGGTGCCATTTTTTTAAATTAGTTTGTTTAGAAACATACCAATATGTATACACACTATTAAAGCTAATTTAGTTTTGAGTTAAACCAGCTTTCATTTAATAAAATCGAACAAAAAAAAAAAAGTAATTAAGGTTTTTCAAAAGTGAAAAATTTAGCTTTTTCAAATATTGTTCAATAGACCGGGTCAACCTCCATACAAAACAAAAATTATGCCGGTCTCCCCGTAGAATGAAAGATATGTCAATAAAGTTTCTAAAACAGGAAATATTTTTATTTTTTTCTGCTACGCTCACAATTACAGCCCTTTTGGTTTTTTATATATAGCGCTGCCATTTAAAGTCTTATCTCATCAAATCGCATATCGGTGTTCATGGCTTGACAGTGGCTTCATTTTTAATCCGACGGATCCTCACCCCAAATTTTTCAGGTGTCAAAAAAGTCCTTCTAAAACTTAGTATTAAGCCCCTCTTTCTTTTTCACGTACATATTACATTTAACCAGGTAGAAGCCAATACAAACCAAAAATATTACAATTGACATAAAATGCTTACAAAACAAATAAATTTTGGGCTGAGGATCTGAGATGGCATAAGTGGCGCCAAGACTTTCAAGTCGGATTAAAAATGAAGCCACTGTGAAGCCATGAACACCGATATGCGATTTGATGAGATAAGACTTTAAATGGCAGCGCTATATATAAAAAACCAAAAGGGCTGTATTTGTGGGTGTAGCAGAAAAAAATACAAATATTTCCTGTTTTAGAAAGTTTATTGACAATCTTTCATTCTACGGGGAGATTGACATAATTTTTTTTTTATGGAGGTTGACCCGGTCTAATAGTGTGTATACATATTGGTATGTTTCTAAACAAACTTATTTAAAAAAATGGCACAAAATTTGAAAAATCTAGAAAAAATTAAATTAAAATCAGATATAATTAAGAATATCACTACAAAAATGGTATACACATACCAAAAAAGTGTATACATTTAGAAAGGCACTTGTCTCTTCTTTCTGAAACCGTTTAAAAAATAAAAATCGGATAATAATCAACTGAGTTACGTGGTCATAAGTACTCGAACCTACCCAAAAATGGTTTTTTCGGAATAACTCCGAAATTTGAGGGTGTTTCCGAACTTTTTAAAATTGACTTATGATCTACTCAGTAAGGTCTATAACCTACACTAGGTCGCTTTTCAAGTATAAAAAAAAGTGCTCATTTGTAGCAGCGTGTTATTATTCATTAGATTATGTCTGAGTGATCTAGATAACGAAGCCAATGGCGTTTTCTTTTATGAGTTATATTTTGCTTTTATTCTAGCTTTTACATTTCTTTATGTTCATTTATGAAAAATATGTGTTATTTTAAAAGTGTAACGCGTTCTTTTCTAATGATGTTTCCCTTTAAATAAAAATATGCTAGAATTAACAGCTGGTTTTTTTATTGTTTCTGAACAAAAATTTTTTTGTTCGTCTCTCGTTTTAATCACTTATAAAGTTTTTGTGTTTGCGATTACTTTAGTGATACAATTGGTTTAGATAAGGAGAGGGCAATACAAATACTACGATGTTTACGATTTTATGTGAAAAGCAGCAGATATGCTTTAAAAAAATAAAAACAAAACTGCAGAAGCGCGATTTTAGTTAGAAACAGTAGGAGCTGGGAAATTTTAATAGTGAGTTAAGCAACGTGTGTTTAAAATTAAAAGAATATATTAAGCTTTCATATCTAAACCCGCAGCTTTATCCAAAAGTGGTGCCCTTTTTAACATACCCTAAAAGATGAAAAATAGATAGATAGCAAAATTCAACGAAGCATATGTGACAGAAATATGTAACAACCTTCTTTCCATCATTTCTGGGCTCTTCGGAAAACCCAGAATTTTCATATGTATATTTTATAGGGTCCAAAGGTCCCCATACACTTTGTTCTTTTTACACAGTTTATCCCGTACGGTTAAGCACGAAGTATGACCGTACTCACATACTATACGTTTTTTTTCACAAGTTTAAGTTTAGCTTATTTTAGAAATTGGCATCATAGTACAACAATTAAAACAAAGGTGCCCACATCAAGTGTAATTTGTATGTATAAAAAAATAACCAGCTGGCGTTATGATGATGCCTTGTACTCGATACTTACCAACACCATCCATAAAAGAGCACTTTTGAACGAATACATTTGAAAACCGACGCGACAGTTTAAGTCAAGATGAAACAGATGTTTTTTACGCGTGCAAATAGGACTGTTTTTGCCCACACATGGGACGTTTTAACCGTACAGGGGGCTAAGGACATGGATGCCCGTTTCACCAAACAATTTGGAGGCAAATGTGGATACAAATCTGCAAACAATAAAGCTAAGCGAATCCATCAAAATCGTATAACAGACTTTTGATTCGGTAGGGTGCGAGAACGTTGAGCAAATTGACGTTAGGGAGACAATTTTTTTATTATTGGAGAGAAAATACAGCAGAAAAAATAACAGATTTCTTTTAAGACATGTTTAGTATGTTAACATACTTATGTACAGTGATGCCAGGAAAAATTTCAAAAACTCCCTATGTGTATCCAAAAAAAAATTCCTTTTTTTCCTTTTACCAAAAAAAAAATGTCCCTACACTTTTCCCTACGTTAAAAATTTAAAGTTTTTAGCGACAAGCAAACAAATACATTTTATTTTGTTTATACATGTTTATATGTATTCGGCTGTGCCAAATCTTTTATACCCTCCACCGACAGTTCGAATGCTTTTGGTGTAATATCTGTATGATGTCTAGTTATTATTATAATCTTTATAAAAACAGACATCTGCATTTAAATTGGTTGCAGTTTAAACCTATGTATATTACATTTTTGACCGACAATCAGAAAGTTTAATGCTTTTTGAGCAATTTTAACTAACTTGAGTAAAATATTATGATTCGTATCGATTTAAGCAGAACCTAAATGATTTTCAGGAGTGCAATTTATATTGAAGCCATGGTAAGCTATGAACCAATCATCCCAAAATTTTGCAGAGTGATTTCTGGTATTAAAAAATTTAAATTTCAATACAGTGGTGCAATTAGTTTTAGCGTTTGCAGTGAATTTCAGAAGGCTAATAAAATGGGATCTAAGGTAAATTTTGGACCGTATATCACAAAATTGCATAACATTTTTTCTGGCAATATGAAGCTAAGCTGGAAGAAAGTTTACCGCAATATCTATATCTGCTACGGTTTTAGGCGTATTTAATTATTTTACCAGAGTAGGCTTTTAATGGGGACTAGGGTAAATAATGGACCGATCATCACGAAATTTCAGTCTTATAACTAGTTCTATAAAACTGTGATGTACCAAGTTTTGTTATGTTTTACGGTTTTAGGCGTACTAAAATGTTTTCCGGAAGTAGGGTTTATATGGGGCCTAGGGTAAATTATCGACCGATCTTCACGAAACTTTACAGTGTCATTTGTAGTCCTATTATTAAACTGTGATGTAAACTGTTATAATAGCATTGTTAATTAGGGATTTAGGCGTACTATACTGTTTTCCGGGAGTAGGGATTATATAGGGCCTAGGGTAAATTATGGACGGATCTTCAAGAAATTTTACAGCGTGATTTCTAGTCGAATAAAACGAATTTTTGCAAATGTTAGTTTTTGTAACAAAATTAAAAATTTTTTTTAGGTGGTGGTTCCACATTTTGATTCATAGCTCTGATCCTACTAGACCGATTTTGCTGGATGTCAATCCCAACCTGCTTAGGATAACTACAAGCAGTTTGTTTATTTCTTTTGAGTTTTTCGAAAGTGAGCGTGTTTTCAACAGACGGACATGACTAAATCGACTTAGAATTACTCAAGGACCCAGAATATACTTTATGGGGTCTGAAATGAATAATAAAAAAGTTTCACACGGAATGACAAACTTAGTATACCCTCTTCACAACGCATTGTGGTGGAGGGTAAAAAAAATATTTTCTTCAGTTCCCCTGAACTTTAATATAAAAAAAGTTCCATTTAAAATTAAATCATTTCATATCCTAAAAGTTTTCATTTAAAATTTTTAAAAAATTCGAAATTGTATATTTTTATTTCTCTTAGCTAGAAGGTGTGATTGTTTTCTTACAAATAAATTTCTATGCAGAAATTTCATTTATTCGATATTTTCCTTTAATATTCGCTTACATTTTAGAGAATGTGAGTGCGAATGCAAATAGCAAAAATAAGAGAATAGTTCGCAATGCGAACGCGAATATACGTTGTCACTTAATTATATATTTAGGGGTTCGAAGAATATTCGGGTACATGGTTTTAATATATAGATTGCCAGGTTGTTAGGACTCATAGTTTATGGTTTCTTTTAAAAAACACTACATTTGTACTAAAATGCTATGGTATCTGAAACATTTTCATTTTTAAATGAAAATTAGATGAATATTTACGTATTTTTATATAAAATATTGAAAATGAGATATAATTTTGAAAATTCCCTACATTGGCCTTAAAATAAAAAATCTGTCCTTTCGAAATTTTTCGAAAAATCCCTACAAAAAGGGAAAATTCCCTACATTTGGCATCGCTGCTTATGTATGCCCATGATCTTATGTCAAATATTTTTGCTGATTTTATTTTGTTTGGAAACCTACCTTTTTTTTTCTTTGGATTTGCTTTTTTTAATTTACGTTATTTCGAGCGCACTGTATGAAGATTTTATCTTTGATATTTTAGGTGATTTTGTAGTATTTTCATTCTAAATAATAAAATAAAGGGAAAGATTTGTTTAAAAACTTAAGTGTCATTAGGACCTGGTATTGCGATTACCGAACAGTAAGTTTGAAGGAAGCTTCTGGTTCCTGTAGCACTAAAAATTTTAAAATGTCTTTTGCCAAAGAGCAGGAATCGATTCGATTAAAGCCAAAATCTTAGAATCTGAAAGCTTTTTGAAGGTGCATATGTAACAAAATAAACCATTGCAAGCTTAAAGGCTTGTAAAGGTGACTACTAGTTAACTTAATTTTCAGGTGTTCTTTAAATATATTTATCTGAATTAGAAAACAACAATTGTATGGTAAAAGGCAGCTTTATTTCCCAAGTATAGAACAAACGTACATACACGTAGAAAAAAAATATGTTTAAATATGGTCACCTCCAACAAAACTATTTAAAAAAAAAAAAAAAATTGTTAAAACATTTCGTTTAATTTAACTATATTATTGTCACCGACAACCATATTATGGTTAAATTTGTCCACCATCAAGAAGTCACACCAGTATTAGGTTGCCTCTAAACATGTTATGATTAAATATGACAATAATATGTTTTTAAATTAACAATAGTATTTTCCTCTTTTATAAGAGCAACATGCTATGGTTCAAAACTAACCATGCGATTATAAGAGTTAAACATATTTAAGTTACTAATTTAACCATAATAATGGCTGTCGGTGACAATAATATGGTTATATTACACAAAATACGTTTGAATTTTTCTTTAAAAATAGTTATGTTGGAGGTGAACATTAGGGTGTCCCAAAATTTTTTTTTTGTCAGAGGCTCAAGCATAATTTGAATGCTTATAGGGTCCAGTATTTTTGAATTTTTTTTTAGATTTTTAGGAAGAGGTTTAGAGGTCGCGCAAAAAAAGTCTTTGTTAAAAATCGGGGTTTTCGGCCTTTTTTCAAACTTGACTCATAACTTTGTCAATAACCACGTACATTTAATTTTTTGACCGAATATTTCTAAAGAAAATTTCCCAAACTTTATTTCCATATGCAAAAACTTTAAGTTCCGGCAATATTTTTGTGCATTAAGATTCCACATATTTAGTATTTTTGTAATTTTTTAACAAATTCTGTAAAAAACGGTTTATTACTTTTCAAATTTATATGAAAGGTATTAAAACTCGTGACGCGATTTTCAATACCGATAAGTTCTTAACAATTAAGAAAAACAAAAATTGAATTTTGTCCTACAGTTTCCGAGTTTCACTATTTTTATTGTTTGTACCTTAAAAATGGTGATACTTTTTTCGTTATAATTATTGTACATTTCCATCAATTTTTATAGTTAGGTTTTAACTGTCATTAACTTATGACATTTATTGATCTAAATCGTCACACGCTGTCATTTTCACTTTCTATTTTATGTGTGCTCCAGGAGCTATCAATTGGGCTCGCTGGATGATGAAAATTATCTATTCCTTGAATATATGCATTTTCCGAAACCAGTTGCAATCTTTTAAAGACAAATCAACAGTTGATGCCTTGCTTGAATTTAGTTCCTTTATTTTAAGAATAAATATCAAATATTGGTACCTCTGCCAGTGCCCTCGATACGATCCTCTCAATGATCTGAGCATATTTAAGGAATTGGATAGCTATAAAATTATTAATAAAGCAGTTGCAAAAGCCTCGCTTAAAACTCTTCTAGCTCATCAGTGGTACTTAACTTCGAATTGATGAACGTATCGACACCAAAACTTTTCGCTTAATGACAAAAAAAAAACTTGCAGCGATTATGAAGTAGCAAATGTAACTTTAACAGAAGAAAACTTTAGAAATAAAGAAATTCAACAATTCATTTCAAAAGCCAGTTTAACTTTTTTTGAAGCTTGCAATATTTCAATCGATTTTTTAAAAATATATCCAGAGAATTGGAAAGCCAACAAGTCATTTCAAGAATCAAAATTTCAACAATTACAAGTGGTAAATGATGTGGCAGAACGAGGTGTGGCTTTGGGTAATACTTATATTAATGTCACAACTTCTGAAACTGATTACCAAGAACCTCAATAAATGATTTTTCACAAAGCAAAAGAAAAGTTTTTTTTTGTTGATCGGGTAAGATTGGTGAACTGGCAAACAGCTTATAATAACATATACTGGGTATAAAGATAAAAACGGGTATAACCCAGGAACGGTAAGAATAAATTTAAAAATTGTTTATTCATATTAATAAGAATTAATTTGTCTTTCAAACTGCATAATTAGTTTTTTTCGTTTCTATTCAAACTTAAAAAGTTGTAAAGCGTTATTACAAAATTTTTGAAAAAATTACGAAAAATTGTAATTAAGGGTATCTAAATGAGTAAACTCATCACCAAAACTTATAGTTTTTTCACACAGGAATAAAGTTTGGATAGTTTTCTTTAAAACTGTTTCCTCAGGAGTGAAGAAACTCGTGGTATTAACCAAGTTATGAGTAAAGTTAAAAAAAGGCCGAAAACTCCGTATTTTTTATGAAAACTTCATTTGCGCGACCTCTAAACCTCTTCCGAAAATTCTTAAAAAAAATCAAAAATACTTTACACTATAAGCTTTTAAATTTTAATTGAGCACCTATGAAAATCAGAAAGAAAAAATTTTTTGGGACACCCTAGTGAACATATTTAAACATGTTTTTCTCTGGGTGTAGTTAAGCCTCTCGTTGTTCTTATTTACAAACATTAAATGATAAATGTATATTGGGCTTGTTACAGATTAGTTTCAATTATGTATATGGATTGGTAAAATCTCGTCTAGACGCCAAGAAAATGCAAGAAAAAAAAAATTTATTGAAGCCGTCGAAAGAAATAAAAGTAAATGTACAGAAACAATTGTGAAAACAAAAAATTCTTAAAACAAAATTGATTTGCGGCACAAACCAAAACGACAATGAATGTTGCAAATTAATATTAAGTCTAGTTATGTGAGAATTGATTGAATTATTATTGGAAATGTGTTTAGACCTACACGCAAAGAAAAAACATGGTTAAAGAAACATATTCTAAGAGCAACATATTATGATTAGATTCATGATTGTAGTCACCATATTACGATTATTATGAGGCACATTAAAATTTGTTTTAATGTTAATACAATTTCTTTATTTTTTTAATTTCTTAAACTTGTTTTTTATTTTGTTTTTTTTTTTTTAATTGTCTCATTCACTAACAAATAATTAGATAGACATTTTTAAAACAAACGACACAATTGATACAAAATAATTTTACAAATGGCAAAATATTATTAGAGTAACGATATTTTGTTTGCATTTTAAATATATTTTGATACCGTATAGAAAGTTATTATGTTATAACTATTAAATATCAAGTAATGGTTGTAAATAATATAATATGTTTTCAAAGTTATCATTATTTAGTTGTTAGAAAAAATTATTATTTTTCCGTCAACAATACTCAAATTTATAATTGCGAAAAACATTGAAATGTTTACAGTAACTAAAATATTGCTGATATTAAATAAAAATAAAAATTTTATGTATGCGACAACAATATATTGTAACCATAAACATAAAGTAGTTGCCGTAACCATGCCCAACCATATTTTTTCTCTGCGTGTAGCTAGAGTTTATTTTAAAAGTAAAATTTTAATTTAAAACCTTCGTTTACATTGTCGCTTTTAAGTTTTATTATTTCAATTTGTTTTTTTTTTTTTTTTGTAAATTCTTCGGAGCCATTGACACGCATACACAAAATTTAAACCGTCTGGTAGACATTTAATAAACTCTTACTTGCAGTTAGTTGAACACTCAACAATTTATATGGTCAAGTTGAAATGTCAGACAGACGGTTGTGTGACAAAAACCGAATACATACACCAGCACATTAACGCACATTCTAGGCGAGATAGGGAAAAAGTATAGAGGCCTTCAAACTGGCCTTAATATGTAGTTAGAAGACTTTCTTAATGCATGTTTTATCATAGACAAGTTGAAGTTTGAACCGCCGTTTCCTGTGGCTTCAGATTAATATCTGTTTAGACGGGATCTGTCAATCACAAGTTCCGAGCAAGTGTGATTTATAAGGTGCGGCTTTATCGCCTGAGAATAGAATGTCTACAAACTCTATAACCTAAGAAAATTTTGCATACAGTTTGTAATTTATGTACATTAAATAAAAATTCTCATACATCAAATCTTGATGTGACTCGATATCTTTAAGATCTCTAGTTTGATGATTTAGTTTAAATCACTGACCACACGTAGGCACCACAAGACCTTTGGTTCTGAACGATTCCTGATGTACCGAATCGAATTTTTCGACTAAGTCGTAATCTTATGTCGATTGCCATGTTTTAGCCCCAGAAAAGCATATACAACCTTTAAACGTGCAACACAAGGATGTTGTGCAAAGCACCTTTAGGACGCCCAAGCCGCCTAACCCTTCCGAGTTTTAAAAATATTTCTAAATATTTTAAATGAAAAAAGCTTTTTGAAGGCCTATTAAGTGAACGCCTTCCACTTTTATCCATAAGTATGTGCATATATATCCGCCAGCATACACACAAAAAAAAAAAAAAAAAACAGACAAGAGAATGCCGCAGAAATCGCAGTAGAAGAACGAACATGTTGCCGCACACAACAATCTAAAATGAATCAGCAAAAAATGGCACAATGTCTACAAAGAACCATAAGACAACAGGCAGGCTGATATCAGGCAAATGAAACCAAAAAAGAGAGAAGGGGAACGAACTTAAAAACGAATGAACACAAAAAAATTGAATTGATTTAGAAGACACACAAAAAAAGTTCCACAAAAAAATCCAGTAGTATGGGCAGTAGAAAAGCACTCGCCTAATGATGGGACATCAAATCGCGTGTGCTCAGCAGGTAATATAAACTATTTACATACAAGCTTAGAGCTATAAATAACCAGTGTTGCCGCTCTTGCACATTTAACTTTCTTAGACGGCTTAATTTTCCACACACTAAAGAAATAAACAAAATTTATTTTTTTTTGTCCACATTTAAGGTCAATTTAATATGGGTTTATAAGGCATAAAAAATAATAACGGAAGTCATGTCTTGAATACATTTTATGGCAATTAAAAATAAAAAAAAAAAACAACAAAAGGGTAAGCGTTTGTTTGCTGGAAATGTGAAAGAATAGTCAAGGTTTCGCGACTCGAAGTCTATTGTTATTAGAAATATTTGACAATAACAGTAAGGAACACGTTTCAAACAGCAGCTTAGACAGGTAATAGAAACCGCGGAGAGGGTATTTAATTCACATAATGGAGGGGTTTTTGAAAATATGTCACTATTTAATAGGAGCCGCAGAGCAAAACGTACATTTTTGCATTTTCTGACAAATTGGTTTTTTGGCAGTTTTAAAATACATGCGTTAAAATCTTTAATGTGCTGACTTAGGCCAGTTTGAAGCATCTATGACAGAGAGTAAAAAGAAAAATTGTTACCATATCCAGGTTCATGCAGTTTTTTAGGCAAGCGAAATAAATAAAGCTCAATTTTCCAAAAATTTTGATGGGCACAAAGTACGTTTTGTTCTGCGGCTTCTAACATATATTTTTGCATAAAATCTTAAGTTTAAAAATTCAAGTTTTTTTAAATGAGTTTTTGATAGAAACAGATTAGTACTAAATCCATATCACCAGCCAGCACTATTTTCTGAACCGTTTTTAAAATCTTATCGAAGAAGAGAATCTACACTATCTCTACATTGTCAAAACGTCTTTTGTTACTTTTATTTTTTAAAAAGATAAATACTTTGCTCGGAGTAGAAGGCATGACTTTGAACTTTATAGACGAAGAGTGTAGAATGGCTCATATACTCCACATGCTTTTCTACACAATTTTCCTTAAAAAATTTTAAGTCATGTCTGTTATCCGGAGCAAAAAAATCATAATGAAAATTTAGTCAAAAATCGTTTTTAATTGTACAATTTTACGAAAAAGTGGTTCACTTTCAATACAATTTACACTCATTTTGCACACAAAAAATGTATGTTACATCTGCAGAAAATAACAAACTTAATTTATAAATCACCGAATCCCAAAATTCCCTTACCACTTTTAAAGATAATTAAAAAAATTGTGGTTTTTCCTGTATTTACAATTCTTCGATAAAAAACTATCCACGATCAATCATATTTTTTAGCTTGTTTAATAAAATTTTATGGCTTTTAGGGGGGTTCCCTGAAGCCATAAGCAATGAGAACTATTAAAATATTAATTTCCAGAGATGTCAACTATTCAATGGCAAAACGTGCAGTCAAAAAGAGCTAAAAAGATTTTTCTGTTTTAAATCCATTTATTATTCACTTTTATACTTCAAACTCATTTCTTTTAACTCATTTCTTAATTTTAAATTTAATATAGAGCAATTCCATATGAAAACGATCAAAATTGGCAAATTTTTGGACGACCCCTCTCCGATTTTAAAATAAATAGTCTCAATCGATTGCCCAGCAAAAAATAATGTACCTACATATTTTTTTTTTTTTATAGTGACTGGTTTAGTGGTGGTGTACACCACTGTCATGTGACAAAATTGAAGAATTCTTCATAAGGGACCTCATTGAAAGTTGTTTAAAAAAAAATCGTTGGAAAGGTATTGAATCAGGCTTTTATTGAAAAATAAAATTTTCCCAATTTTTCTTAGAAATTTACCTTTAAATTTTCCCAAGAAAATTAAATTTTCCGATTTTCCACAGAAGCTCCTAAATTTTCCGGCTAATTTTTTTTTTGGATTCCTCATAATTTTTGCTTTAAGAATCAGCAATAAAAAAATGGGCCCCGACTCCTTGTTTGGACAGGAGAAGAGCATTTAAGAGACCACCTTGTTAAAAATACATTTTAAAAATTATTTTACAGTTAAAAATACATTTATGAAGAAAAAATCAATTTTTTTTTAAGAGCCCCAAGTTGAGTGTGTAGTGAATATGGTCTGCCTGTCTTCACAAGATCGGCCATAAATCCATGGATAATAGCAGCAGTGGCATGTAATGGCACACCAAATCCGACTGAGGCTACAGGTCATAAAATGTTTTGTAAATTTTTTAAATTACCAGGTAATAAATATTTCGCCTAAAATGACACGTGCAGAAACAAGTCATAAAACACGGATTTTCCATAAATATGGCGAAATATTTATTACCTGGTAATTTAAAAAATTTACAAAACATTTTATGACCTGTGGTCGGCTTATTGGCAGTAACCAATTAAGTCCCTCTTTAAAAAACATTTTATGACCAGTAGTTCACGCAAATTTTCCTATTAAAGAAAAGCAAATATCGCTTATTTTTTTTTAACCTATTTTTTACCAAAAAATAAATATAAATACTTCACACACTCTGAGTCAAATTTCAGTTGAATACTAAACGTGAAAGTGTTAAAGTGTTTTTTTTTTGTAAAGTAAAGAGTGAAGCTGTAAAGACAATTTAAAGTAAAATGAATAAATTTTGCTGCAATCCGTTTAACAAGAGTGGACATCGTTCGAAAAAGATAAAAGTATTAAAATTAACTGGTGTTTCGAAGCGATACATGAATGAATTAAATATACAATACGGTGAAGAAGCAGAATTCATTTGCCCCAAGTGTAAAATCGATTTGTCTCAACAAGCAAATGCATTGAAACAAATGCAGCCACAATCCGAGAGTGAAATGACAAGTGAACAAAATGTTTCATCTGATAGTGAGGCAGACATTCCGATGGTCAATATGTCTTTGAGTCCTTTGAATGAGGCTATTACCACTTTAGGTGAAACGCCTATTAGAAAAAAAAAAGTTGCGAAGTGAAACATACAGGAAAGAGAAAAAAGGCAAGGTTATGAGTGCAATCGCGACAATATTTGATGAAGGCTCTGATAACGAATGCAGTCAAGCAGATGACGTTGATGACGGCAAACAAATGATTGAGCAGTTGAAAAGAAAATTCAATTTAGCGACCACTTTTCCGGAGAAATATCTCATTTTATCTGTGCTGCCTCAATCATGGTCTATACGCAAGATTTCTGAACAGTTTCAAACATCTTTTTACATCGCGAGAAGAAGCAAAGAATTAGTTCGACAGAAGGGCATATTGGCGACTCCCAATAACTGAGGCTCAAGGACCCTCAGCGAAGCAACGGTGAAATTGATTCAAGATTTTTACTGCAATGATGACAACAGCCGCGCCTGCCCAGGTACACGTGACTATGTTATCACACGTGAAGATGGAGAAAAAGTACACAAGCAGCGCAGATTATTATTATGTAATCTATCCGAAGCATACCATCAGTTCAATGAGAAATACCCAGCAGAAAAAGTGTGATTTTCTAAGTTTGCCATCCTACGACCAAAAGAATGCGTGCTGGCATTAGACAGGCACGGAACGCATTCAGTCTGCGTTTGCATGTTTCATCAAAACATCAAATTAATTTTCTTTTTATGCAAGAAATTGAAAGTATTTCACGGTGAAATTGAAACATATAGGGACCTCCTGTCGAAGTCGTTGTGCGCATACCCCACGGAAAATTGTCATCTGTCCAAATGCGACAATTGTCCGAAGATTGACGAGCTAGAGCAATATTTGGCGGAAAAGTTTGAACAGCTGTTAATTCAGGAGGTGCATTTCAAACAGTGGATAATTAGCAGCGGCAGATGTTCCCTTGAGACCGTGGTAAAGCAGATTCCGGAATTTATCGAGGAATTCGGATTCAAGTTGAATGAACTGAAGGCGCACCATTTCATATCCGAGATGCAATCGAAATTTCTAAAGGAAAGTAAGTAGAAATTAGCCCAAAATGAATTCATTGTGATAAGCGACTTTGCCGAGAATTACACTTTTCTCGTTCAGGATGAAATTCAGGCTTATCACTGGGCAAACGACCAGTGCACGGTGCATCCTTTTTGCATTTATTTCAAAAACGAAGATAACGAACTACAGACCGTAAGCCTTGTTGTTGTCGCGGAGAGTTTAGCTCATAATTATGTGTCCTTTTATTTATTTCAAATGAAACTGTTTGAATTCTTAAGATCAAAATTCGATGCAATCGACAAAGTAACGTTTTTCTCAGACGGCGCGGCTTCTCAGTACAAGAATAAAAAAAATTTTTACAATCTTTGCATAATTGAAGAAGAACAAAACTGCAAAGTCGAGTGGCACTTTTTCGCGACGTCCCACGGTAAGGGCCCATGCGATGCGTTAGGGGGAACCCTAAAACGCATGGCGACTAAGGCAAGTTTGCAAAGGCCATATACTGACCAGATCTTAAATGTACAACATTTGTTTTCGTGGATTCAAAGCAAGGAAATTGCCACTAACACAGTTTTATGCACTCAAAAAGAACACGATGCCATGGAGCGACGAATTCAAAACAGATATAATAATGTCAAAACTATAACTGGAACGCAAAAGTTTCATTGCTTCATACCAAATATTTCTGATATGTCAATAAATGTAAAGGGGTACTCTTCGTCTGCCGACGTGCTAAATTTAAAGTTACTTTAATTTTATAATGATCCAAGACAATTGAAATTTTTAATAAATATTGTAATTAAGTATAAGCAGCAAAATAAGAAAGATTTTTTCTTCATAAATGTATTTTTAACTGTAAAATAATTTTTAAAATGTATTTTTAACAAGGTGGTCTCTTAAATGCTCTTCTCCTGTCCAAACAAGGAGTCGGGGCCCATTTTTTTATTGCTGATTCTTAAAGCAAAAATTATGAGGAATCAAAAAAAAAAATTAGCCGGAAAATTAAGGAGCTTCTGTGGAAAATCGGAAAATTTAATTTTCTTGGGAAAATAATTACAAGAAATATATATGACTGGTGTGGGCAACCGATTATAATTAAGATTTTTACTGTGCAGTTACAGTACTTTTCGTTTATAGTCACTACGCTTATAGTCACATTAGCGTATAGTCCATTTTATCTGTTTATTTTGCCGCTATAAGTTAATTTAATATAAAATATTAACTTTGTAGTCCATTTAGCGATATAAGCACATTTGCCATATATGCCATCTATCAACAGTCATCAAAGGGAAAAGTAAAGCAAACTAATGGCGTTATAGTCACATTAGCAAAATTTCTTTTTAGTTTTCGAATCAAAAATCCATCCGCAGAAAGAATGAATTAAATCATTTTATTTTTGTCATCATCGTAAAAAATTAGTTTTTACCGTTGGTATCAGCTATGAAATATCTTGTTATTATTTTAACTATTTTTTATACACTATGCAACTCTGTTGTAAAACCATAAATAAGCCTTATGTCTGTGTAATTTATATGAATTTTTTATTTCCTTTATTCACATTACTTGATTATATTCGAATTCGGTTATATGCGTCATAGTGGCATATATGTGAATTAGCCTTATAGTCACATTTGCGATTTAGTCCACGTTATGGTTGCCACTAAAGGATGTTAAGCGAAAAGTACTGTATATCGAATCAATGAACACAGCATTAAAATTTTTATTTTGTTTGAAGCACAAGAGTATTTTTTTTAAATAATTGTAAAATATTATTTAGGACATGATGACGATATGACTTAATAGCACACCTTGTGAATACCCCAAATATGTAACGTTTCAATAAGTAACGGGTGGTTAAATTTTAAGGACCGATGTTGAATGTGAACCACACCTAAACGTCAATTTTTTTTTGCATTTCATTTGACATTTCTCAATTTCAGACTATCAGAAAGATACACTATCGAGCAATGCGTTAAAGTCATTATAGGCGTTCAAATCAAAATGCATTTCGTGCACTTCGTGACACGCGTTTGCACCTCAGTTGATTCATCAATAAGCAGAATTGCGGCATTTGGGCGAATGATAATCCAAGAGTTATTGTCGAAAAACCAATGCACCCACAAAGAGTGACTGTATGGTGCGGATTATGGGATGGCGGCAACATCGGGCCGTACTTTTTCCAAAATGAGGTCGTTCAGGCAGTTACTGTGATTAATGTTCGCTATCGTAAGATGATAACAAACTTTTTATGGCCCGAATTGGAAGTTATGGATGTGGACGATATGTGGTTTTAACAGGACGGTGCCACTCGCCTGTTAAAACCACATAACAATGGCTCTTTTGCGCGACAAATTCAATGGTCGTGTTATCTCTCGTGGTGGTGATTAGACACCGTTGGACTTCTTTTTTGGAGCTACGTCGATAAGCCAGAAACAATTCAAGAACTAAAGGATGGGATAATTCGGCACATGAACGGAAAAGAACCTCAATTATTCCTCAGTGTCATCGAAAATGTGGACCATGGAATGGGGGGCCGAGGTCGTGGAGGCCATTTGGCCGATATTTTGTTCCAAACACAATTGAACCATACCAATATTAATTAGCATAATAAAAAGAAAGGACAATCATTTCCAAAACAATTTGTGATTCATTCACAATCAACATCGGCCCTTAGAATTTAACTACACTTTAGAATTAAAAATATGAACAGTCATTTTCAAAAATTCTTCTTCTGGCCATATGTTTGTTTTAAATTTTAACTTTTTACATATATGTTTCAATTGAATTTATTTTAACAAACACGCTTGCTTTGTAATGGTTATTCATTGCTTAAGATGGTGTACATTTCTGTCGGAACATCTGGCGAAAACTATATATCTGGTTGGGATAGTACAACATCGTTAAATGGCACCATTCTAAATGAAAATGTTAAACTTTAATTATTGAATTGTAATATCTGCATAAAGCTTTTAACGGATCTTTTGTTGGTTTAATCCATTTTTTAAGCACAGGATTTGATCCCAAGTCTTTCTATACTTTGGACCAAAGCAAAAAATGTGTAGACATATAAAATTTAACCAAAGACGAAACAAGAGGGTGAAAACGGAGTATTTACTGATAGATGTTAAAAGTGTTAAACGTTCCAATATCACATTTGAAAAGAGCTAACGGGAAAAATTACATTCCAGGAGTAATAAAAAATAACTAAATCCATCCCCATAATAGCTAAGTTGGCATCACTGTTAATTTCCGCGGTCAAAGTTAATGGTTTTTTTTTTAATTTTAGCTAAACTACATTGTTGCGTTATATATAAAATTTTAAAATTGTTTGCGTTTCCAGACTTTAGATTAACCGCTATATATTTTAACAGCTAATATGCGATTATTTGTCGATGATTGCATGAACATGGCAACATAGTGAGATTTTTGAAAACAAGAAGAACAAGAATAAACTTGTAATAGGGGAAGTATACATATGACAAAGAAAAAAAAGTAAAATCTTGTATACGAATTTGTGTTTCATAAAGGATTGAGTAGGAAGTTGTGTTTAATTTTCATTAAGAAATTACATTTTAATGAAAAATATAACTGATTTGGCAAAAAGCTTTAAATTGGCAGCACTGTCTTCTGCGACAGCTGATTTGATATTATTGGTTGCATATAGGTTAGTTAGGTTCTTCGTCATGAAGAGACTTACGCCAAATAAACGTAAGCAAATTTTTTAAATTTGTTTAACAAATCATGCTTAAATTTTATATTGAAAATGTGAATCGATTCTAACGACTACAGGGTTTAATTCCCTCATTATTTTATTAGCTAGCCATTTACTAGTACTCTTGAATTCTTTTCCGTTTTTTCAGCGAACAAAAAAATGTTGTATGCATCTTTGTTGTTAGTACCAACGTCATGTCCCATGAAAGTTCGTAAGGACTTGGTCTGGCGATCAGGTTTTTTTTTTGGTTGCAACCAAATGAAACGCAGACAAATTGTATGAATTGTGAACAGTGAGTTTTATTATTTGTTTTTGTTGTCTAATGTTTATGTTTGTTGTAACACTATGGACATGATGATGATGATAGGAAAATAGAATCAAGTTAATAAGTAAATAAACAGTTTTAGTTAGTATTTGTTTGTCTGTTTGCTCGTTGCATGTGCTGGATGTGTTTCTATGTTTGTTTTTTTTTGCGCAGTTGCAACAACATATTTTATTTCGACATTTGAATGCCATGATTTTAACAGGTAACATACAAATAAAATGACAGCAACACAATCTACGATTTGCCTTCAAGTGGGCACTACAATCGACTAGATGAGGGTGGCATGAATTGTTGTTGGAGTTTGAAGTTTGTAATAATGACCTAAAACTGGTTAATGAATAAGGAAACACAAACTAGTTTATTTATTAAAAAAAACTGATCTATTTAGTAGAATGTAATTGTGATTTCAATGCATTAGACAGAGGAGAGCACAATTTATTTGCGATGCACATGTTGCTTGCACTAAAATATTATTATTTTTCTGTTGTACAGTGAAAATGCTAAAGATTTCTGACGATTTGAGCATATACTCAATATTTCTTTAATAAAGATATTAAACAACTTCTTGAGTTGTAGAAAGTTTTCGACAAAAAGACATTCTAAAATATCAACACCGATCAGTTTGTAAGAAGACAAATAAAATTTCAGTCGAATTATGACAAAGAGGCAGTTTTTTAATAGTAAACACTTCTTTATAAAATATTTGTTGTACTCTTCTTAAGCTTTATAATTGTAGTTTTTAATATTTTTACTAAACGTGCATTTGCCGATCGATATAAAGATACAG
The DNA here is from genome assembly GCA_930367215.1 of Pollenia angustigena. Lineage (NCBI taxonomy): Eukaryota > Metazoa > Arthropoda > Insecta > Diptera > Polleniidae > Pollenia > Pollenia angustigena. The sequence goes on along the minus strand of OV884056.1, from coordinate 50,983,011 downwards.
TTTGTCATTTCAGCTCCTTCCGGTACTCTGTCTGAAGCACAGTTTGTGGTCCAACATAATTCCAGTTCAATTGAATATTGTTTGCTTGGGATTTATGATAAATGCAAACTTTTTAAACCCTACTTAAATCTTTTATAAAACGCCGCAGAGCAATCAATAGTAAAAACGATACATTTCTTTCAAGCCAGCGTTCCAAATATGACTATGGTCAGTTTATAGGTTAAGCAAAATTTTTAAGATAATCGGACATGTTCTAGAAATTAAAATAAAGTGAAATTGAAACCAAGCGAGATTTAAATTAAGTATGAAGTTAATGAAGTTTTTTACAGGCTCGTTGCCAAAACTTGTTCGATTCTAAATCCACTTCATTTCGATTTACAGAACATGCCCAATGTTCAATAACTTTTGTTAGGTACGTACTACTTCCAAAAATTCAGAAACGACGATAACACGAAAAAACAATCATCACTTAAGAAATAAAATTACAAGAAGGCATTCGACCTTACAGCCGTACCTAAATAAGAGCGACAAGCGGAACGTTTTCTTCCTTTTACGCTGATATACCATACCTAAAGAAGAACGTCAACGTTGTGTCACGAACTGTAATGTTAACTTTCTTGTTTAATAGAACCGACATAATCGAAATAAAATAAAAGATTAAACCGCCAGATTGACCAAAAAATATTATTAACAACAGGGATGATAACGAAAAAACCAATATCGTACCAACGACCTTTTAAAATTGTACTTTTTCGGCTCCATTAGTACTAAATCATTTTTTTATAATTTTTTTTATTCTATTTTTAAAAACATGTACATGTAAAGTTAGATAGCCAAAACAAATAAATACATGTTCATTAATTATACATAATAATAGGATGGGTCAAACTTTTTCGCGTCAAAAGCACATCGCGATTCTTGTTCTACAAGCCATTCCAAGAAACTGCCAAAGAAACCATAGGTCAAAAATGAATTTCGAGCCCCCGGATTTTTCAAAATAGTTTGTTTTTCTTTTTGTTAGGACCAGCAGTCAGGGGATGACTCCTACTAATGCATTGCATTGTGTTGGATATAGGAAAATAGTTTGTGGGAAGGAGGATAGAGGGAGTAGTGTTTGTGAACATTCGATTTGAACTTAATCATGTTGTAAGTGAGAGGGAAGACTTCTGCAGAAAGGTTATTCCACATACGAACAGTCCGGGAAAAAACGAATTCTCTCTGTATTGCGTTGTACGAATCACCTGCCAATCGACCACATAAGGATAGACTCTTGAAGAAAAACGTGTATTACGTACAAACGTACGGGTTTCGGGAACCAGATCCCTTATTTCGTGAGAACACATCCCATTGTAGTCACTATAAAACAGGCAAATACAACCCACATTGCGACGGTGTTCAAGGGAGTCAATAGAATTGGATACTCTACTGTCACCAATGAGAACCTTCGTCCTTTCCTGCACGCGGTCTAGAAGCTCCAAAATAGACTTTGAAGCACCGGCCCACACATGAGAGTTGTATTCCATACGCGGCCGGATATGGGTGGTATAAATAGTAAGGAGATCAGATGGATTGAAGTATATCTTACACCGTCTTAGAAAACCGAGGCACTTGAATGCTCGGACATCACATTGTACCCTCATGCCCAGAACATCAAGAGATTCTGATTCCTCAATTATTATACCACCCATATAAACAGATTAGGCACCTTGATTTGTCGCGCGTTTATGCGTTTTGGGGGTTTCGGGCATAAAAATCGACCCTATTCGCACGACCCCATTCCGAGACTATGTCAAGATCTCGGCCAAGCGTATCATTCACATTCTGCCTCATAGCACCGACATCGGATACGCGCACTCGAATGAGTACGAATGGCAAAGGTTGCTGTCATCTGCAAAAGAGTAGATAGGGTTGGAAGTTTGACAAAGGAGGTTATTAAGAAAAATAAGAAATAGAGTAGCAGAAAGAACGGAGCCTTGCGGCACCCCTGAATGAATCCGAAACCCCATCTATAACAACTCGTATAGTGCGGTCCCTGAGAAAACTCGATATAAATCGAGAGGAATTATCACCGACACCAAATGCAGCAAGTTTTGACAAGAATGCACCATGCCAGACTCTGTCAATATGTTTCAATATGTACTGCAGAAACAAGAAAGGAGTAGAAAGTCCGGATAAAATAAAATTTTATTTAGAGCTTGTAAAATCTCCTTTAAAATAATTCGGAGTAAAATAATAATGGAGTGGGTTCCCAAATTTTCCAAAATCTTTTTCAATTGCGCCAACTGTTGCACAAATGCTTTAGTCTGGGATCACACTATGAAAGTTTTATTTCAGAAAGTCTGAGTTTATGGGTGAGAGAAGAAGAAATACTGCAAGTTTATATTGTGCATGATCCCAGATTAAAAAGCTAGAGCTTTCTATCCTTCCTACGTGTTAAGCTGCTTATGTTGAATGTCAGCAGTATAGAACAACTTTCGACAGCAATCTGAAATTCCTCTTAGGTTACAGAAAAATATCACCCCATAACCTGGCTTTTGTAAATTATCTTTAATTTAATTAACAAAATCCTTGCAGGGTTCTTGTTCTTAGGTAAATTTTGCTCGCTGCGAGTAAATAGGTCGCGCTGTAAAAGATAACAAATTGGTGAGGCGGTAATTAAGGAGATCTGCAAACGTTAAACCCCTATTAGAGTGAAACCACAAAAGAAAGAGGCACAATGTCTTGACGTTTTTTTAACGATTAGTCTGTAATTGTCTATAGCTTTCCGAAGTTACTTAATAGGGATAATAATATAGAAATAAGTTCCATTTACTTGAAAATTATAATATCAAAGTGTTTGATAATCGGTTCAGAATTGACTATAGCTGATAAGCAAATGTATAAGGGGGCATTCATACGATGTCTTTCCATACATAACTGTTTTATAAATTCTCATTCGAACTTTGAAATCCTAGTATTTGCTTCTTTTTCCATATGAAAAAAATGTATAGTATTATAGTTTTTTAAGAGTGGCTTCTAATTTGACAATAGCTTTTGAAAATCACTTGAAAGTGTTATGAAATTTAGCACGAACTTGTTCAATTTACATTGAAAAAAAAAAAATAAATAATTGGCGAAAGCAGACCCCCGTATAAAATAATGAATAATCTTCCTACATTTTAAACCCATATAAATATACAGAATCTGTGTGAAGGGTATCAAAAATTCGTCATTTCTGTCTATACAAACAACATAAATACCTACTTTGGTGACATAATATTTGTTTTTTTTTTATTTAGTTTCTTTTCCATTCGAAATAGCCCCAACAACACACCAGGTACTTAATTTAGTTCCATGCCCAAATCACAGTGGGACTTTAATGCCTAAATAAGATCATGTTTGCAAGTTTGTATACTGCAAGTGTTTTTATTATAAATAATATAAAGTTGTTGTTGTAACTTGTGACTACAATAGGAATGTGCCACTTTTGTGTATCATTTAAAGTTGATTTTTGCGACAACCTTTAAATAGAAAACTAAGTTCCACTTTTTCAACTATGTAGTTGTAAAAAACGAGTTAGTAAGTCATCGTCCAGACTTGCAATTTTAGTTGCAGCATTTCTTGAGTTTATTGCTGAGGGAGGTAAGTAGATTGGGGGAGGGGTAATCAGTTTAATGAACTTTGCAATTACGTGTTGTTTTGTTATTCTTACACTTCTCCACTTGAAGTTGGCTGTAGGTGTATTGCAGTTATTTATGAAATATAAAAAGGAAAAGAGGAAAGACAAGATACAAATATAAAAATTGCAAGACTAGAGTTTTATTATCTGTGGCCTGCTTCTGGCAGTCGTGATCGAGTACTTTCTCGATACGAAAGCAATTTAATATCTAATTATTTCAGTCAATACTGAACGAATCGAAATTATTTTTTTTAGTGTTGTAAAGCACTAATTTGAGTTTCACAATACTGATAAAATAATTTCGATTGGTTCAGTATCGACTGAAAGAATTAGAAATAAAATTGCTTTCGTATCGAGAAAGTACTAGATCACGACTGCCAGAAACAGGCCCCAGATAATGAAACTCTAGTCTTGAAAAAGTACCCGATCACGACTGCCAGAATTAGACCCCTGGACACTAATGCAAATTCAAAGCAGAATTTTAAAAAACTGCAGCAACAAAAATTGCAGGTCTGGACGATGACGAAGTAATCAACACTCGACAAAATTTTTGTGATGAATTTGTCTGTGTGGGTTTTGTTTACATTGAATCAACTGAAAGCCCGCAGGGATTTCGCTGGTGCTGATGTGTCAATATAATTTTTAGTAAATTGTACTTAATATTGTTTTTTTATTTAATGATCGATCTTATTGTTCACTTTTGTTGCAGTGGGAAACTTTTTATTATTGTGTACAGTATTTTGGTTGACAAATAAGGAAGAATAAAAACACACACACACACTTTTCTTTGAAGTGTTGTTTTTTAGGACCAAATAATTATTTAAATATTATTGACAATGTATTAAATACTTACAGTTGCCAAAAAGGTGGGATAGCTTACCTAAAATGAAAAAAGCAAAAAGGTTAAATTAACATTTAAGAGTAATTTAAGATAAAAAAACAAGTTTATCATAGTAATTGAGATAAAAAACAATTAGAATTTTGAAAGATGTGGCAACATTAGGTTAAGTGTAACGAAACGAAAAGCAGTTTCTGAATATAATTATCTTCTATACACCGATCCTACTAAAATATAGCTTGGGCACATTCTTATGGTGTTTTCTTTTCTAAAAAATAATAATGCATTACACTGTACGACATTTTTCAGGTGATTGATTCGGGATTCAATTCTGATAATTGGTTATGAAAGTAGACCCAAAAAGAAGAACTTCTGCATCATTAGTTTGCTCATGGTACATCAAATAATAGTTTAAAAATTAATTTGAAGTTAGTAATATTGTATAGGGGAATTTGTCACGTTTTAGGCTCTTTTGTTCGATAATTTTGCTCATAACTCGAGAACCACTTGTCCGAATTAGCTGAAACAAATTGAAAAAAATTAAGAATTACAATTCCTTTAATCTGTTCATACAACGTTAAGCAACAGTTTCGCAGTTATAAATAAATGTATGAAGAAAAAAATATTTTTTGCCCAAAAAATTAAAATTTTTTATTTTTCATTCATAAAAACTCCAAAACGGTAAAAAAAGTGTCAAGTCCTATTGCTTTCACGTAAAGTCGCATATGAACAAAATGACACATAAATCATGAAAATCGATGAACGCGTTTCGCTTTTATTCACAATTAAGTAAAAGTATGAATTTCAAAAATTTGCTCGAGATATCCACAAAATTCTTTGGAAAAAACAGTGATGACTTTTTTATTGATATATCGATATATTCGCATTACCAATAACTTTTTCGTAAATGTTTTTTTTTATATTTAAAACAGGTAATTCGGCTAATTCGGACTAGTGGTTCTCGAGTTATGAGCAAAGTTATCGAACAAAAGAGCCTTAAACGTGACAAATTCCCCTATACAATATTACTAACTTCAAATTAATTTTTAAACTATTATTTGAAGTACCATGACCAAGCTAAGGATGCAGAAGTTCTTCTTTTTGGGTCTACTTTCATAACCAATTATCAGAATTGAGTCCCGAAATCATGTGTTGTACTGTGTTATATTTGTGTAACATATTTAACAGGTTACACGTACCCTTACAAAGTGATACATTTTTCTAAATTACAATGGAACAAAATATTAGCTACGTTTTTCACTCAACACTAATGTGTATTTAGCGTGTTAAATATTGAATCCAAAGTTTGTGCTAAAAGCGATATTCACCACGCTTGTAGCAATTTTCAACATTAAATTTTCTTTGAATCCCATAAGCGTTGACAGCACTGATTTTCAATAATTAATGCCAGCTGTTGTTAAAAATTTTGGCCCAAAAAAAAAAAAATATATAATTATTAAATAAAAGTAGAACAAACGAAAAACAAAAAGTCTTTATATCCATCATAATATAACTTAAAATCACAATATAACGTAAATTGTACGAAAAGACAAGAAAAACGTAATAAAAAAAATACTTGATTGCATAAAAAAGTACTTTACGCAGATGCAAAAAAGGGTATTATCTCACACTCAATTATAACTGCGGGTAAGAAAGGGAACAAATTTGCAATTTATTGTTGCAACATATTAAGAAAGGAAAACGACAACTTTTCACATTTTTGCATATTTTTTTAGAATAGAAAAAAAAACCCGCGCGAATGGTAGCATACATGGAAAATTTTTATCAGAAAAGAAAACACCATTAGTTTCTCGAAATGCTTGCTTAAACTCTCTCATTCAACTTTCTTTCGCTCTGCTCTGTTGCTTTTTTTGTTTTTCTTTAGTAAATTTTGCCCTGCTTTACACATAACATCGTAGATGTCGTAGAATGTGTATGCCCATCACTATCCCTGCAGCTAAAATCGTTACTATTAAGGTTTTGTACTAGTTTATTACTAGTTGTAAGGCGTCGAAAAATAACAAAAATTATTAAATTTCGGCCGCGCTGCTTTATACGTAACGCCGTTTGTGGTTGAAACTATAACAACACTACAAAAGTTGGTAAAAAAAAACGATTTGATACTTGTTCGTTGTAGCAACAACAACCACTCTACAAAAGTAGATTAAAAAAAAAAATTTACTTGTACACAGAAAAAAAATTTGCACCAGTAAACGCATTAATCGAAAATAAAATCAGTTTTAATTAAAAATTTAATCAAGTGAATTAAACGTTTAATTAAGTGAACTAAACGTTTAATTGATATTTATAATTTACTTACTGGTGCAAATTAATATTGTCAATTAAACGTTTAATACACTTGATTAAACGCTTAATTCACTTGTTTAAACGTTTAATTTACTTGATTAAATTTTTAATTAAAACTGATTTTATTTTTGATTAATACGTTTACTGGTGCAACATTTTTTTCTATGTATCTTGTACAACAACTCTACAAAAAGAAAACTTTTCATTTACATTGGTTTTATAGTTGATCAACTATTTTTATGTTTAAAAATAAATAAAGAGAAGGTAAATTACCGTATTTTTTTTTTTGTTTAAATTATTTAGTTAAATACATTAAATTCTTAAATAAAGAATGATGACGGAAACCACTGCGTCGCATTCTGCCAGTTTCTAATAATTCTGTAAACAAAGGGGAAATCAACAAAATTGAAACATGGGGTAACAGGAAAAAAGGGAGTAATACAATATTCGCTTTCTGGTTCCAGGGGTAAGTGCTTAGAATTATTCTTAAATAAATACATACAATATAAAACAATAATTAAATATGAAAAAATATTGAGGGGAATTGTCAAATTAATTTGGCTTTTATTAGTCCTTATACTGTTAATAAAGCAACTAGTTTTAAGCAATTAAAAAAATGCTTTAAAATGAACTATTTGGCCTCCTATGACAATCCAACGTTTAATACGATAGTTTGATTTACATATAAAAAAAAAAAACATCAAAAATTCAACTAGTTAAAAGTAAATAGTAACCAGTGTATGTCTAGCTAAATACTAGTTACTGCAGTGATTCTATAGTTTGGAAATCTCATTCATTTTTGAATCTTTACTCTTTGGTAAGGCCCATATTGGGTATTACTGGTGGCTGGTGTTTTAATTTGTTGTGGATGCCTAAAAACAACTTAAATCTCAAATTACCAAAATTCATTTAAGATTTTATTACTTCGCATTATTTTTAAGAAATTTACAGCAATTATGGCCAATTTCATCAATTCTATTTAAATATCAATTCATATTTAAATATAGTTTTTCATATAATTTTATTATACCCACACCACAATAGTGGAGAGGGTATTATGCATTTGTGCTGATGTGTGTAACGCCTTAAAATAGTGGTCCTACACCCACCTTAAAGTATACCGATCTACACTTTCTGAGTGGATCTAACGATGTCTGTCCTGCTGGCTGGCTGGCTGTCTATGTAACCTTGTGCGCAAAGTACAGGTCGCAATTTTGCTGATAATTTGATAAAATTTGGGTCATAGGTTCTTATTGGCACAAGGACCAAGTCTATTGAAAATGGGCCGAATCGTAGGACCACGAGGGAAGATAGAGGGAAATTTCTTCCTCTCAGAAACTATCAAACCGATTTTAATGAAATTTAAAACATAGATAGATCCATATCTATAGGGACACATTAGCTATACAGTTTTTAAAAAATAGGACCACTAGGGGAGGCAGGAGGCAATTTCTGCCTCTCACAAACTTTCAAACCGATTTCCATGAAGTTTATAAACATAGATAAATCCATATTTACATGGACACATAAGCATGATGTGTTTTTAAATACTGTGGTGTAGGGTATCATATGGTCGGGCTTGACCGACTATGCTTTCTTACTTGTTTTTATTTGACATGAATAACGAATTTTACACATAAATAGATATTTAAATAAATTGGTGAAATCGGCTATTAGGTATTTAAAACACTATAATAAAGGGTTATCCATTTTGCGGTTTCAAAAGTAAACGTAAATCATATAAAATATTTTTTTTCATGATATTTCTTTTTTATTATAAAGTTTGAACGTTGACATTATGTGTGAAACACTATATCATTAAGATGACCACCACGCAAAGTGTTGCAAGCATACTACAAAAATGGTGATTCTTGACAACATAACTTGCTTTAAGAGGAGATTATGGTTGACGTAATCGTCCAACTACGCAAGCAATTAGCAAATTGTGAAGAAATCTGAAGAGACTGCAGCAGTTACAGATATTGTAAGGCCAGTGCATCATCGTTCCGCTCGTTCCGCTGAAAATATCGCTGCTGTAAGTGAAAGTGTTGCCGAAGACCCGAATGTGTCGATTCCTCGTCGTTCTCAGAAATTAGGACTGTATGGTCGTATGATGACCGACTTTTTTTTGCCTGCTATTGAAGAATACGACTTGAAGAATAAGTGGTTTCAACAAGACGGTGCCACATGCCACACAACTTGAGCGAATATGGCTTAATTGCAAGAGACATTTCCTGGCTGTGTAATTTCTCGTCGTGGCGACATCTACTGGCCACCAAGATCATGGGATTTGACACCATTAGACTTTTTTTTTGTGTGGCTATGCGAAAGACCGTGTTTATGCTGATAAACCTTTAACTCTTGAGCACTCAAGAACCAACATTCGTCAAGTTATGGCTGAGATACCGCCCAATATGTGTCAAAAAGTGGTCCAAAATTACCTCAAAACAATAAATGCTTGCAACACTAAGCTTGGTGGTCATTTAAATGATATAGTGTTTCACACATACATAATGTCAACGTTTAAACTTTATAATAAAAAAGAAATATCATGAACACAAATATTTTATACCTGTTTTATTTACGTTTATTTTGAAACCGCAAAATGGATGACCCGGTAAATTTTTTAATAAAACCAATTTATAAATAAAAAAACAAACTTAATATCCTTAAACGTCATATTTGATGCGTATCGTAATTAATTAAAAAAAATTATCAATACTCATACTCATCATGTGGCCTTAGAAATAACAACTCTGTTTATTTTAAAAATATTGTTTTTTTTTGTATGGGTAATTCCATGTCAAAACGACCAAGAGTGGGACACGACCCCTTCCGATTTTAATAAAATTTGGTGAGAAGGTTCCTTTTATCATATTAGGAACATATATGAACGAAAAAAATTTTTAAAATTTGTTTTTCGAAAGTTATGTCATATTCAAAATGTCATAATTTCGGAGAATTAGCCGAATGTGTTGAGCTTATTTCTTCAATATCTCGAAAACTACTTGACATACGAAGATGATTTTGATGTCATTTTAAAGAGAATACTTGGGGCTACAAACCATAAATTGAAAAAAAAAAATTTTTTTGAAAAATGTAATATCTGCAAAATGTTAAATTTTAAAAACGGACTAACTCCAAAACCTATTTTTTTATTTGGCTGATTTTTTTTTTGTATAATACCTCTAACTGTTCTTTAAAAATCCTGAAACTTTGAAGGAGGTGTTTTTTTTCTTTTTTAAGATATGATTTTTTTCCTTTCGCAACCCTTAAAAAAATAATATTAAAATAGAATTTTAATATTGTAATTTTGAGCAATAAGTACACTGTGCTAGTTGCAAACAATAGACCAGCCGCGCACCAGGCATTTTACCCTAATTGGGGACGCTGAATCCAGTGGTGCTAACCGTTTTTTTAGGTTACCTCTTGTTTTCAAGATATACCGTTATTTCAAAAATGTAAGAGGTTGCACAGCATATATTCGCGTAACTCAAAATCGGTTTAGTTTATTGAAATAACTAAGAAAACCGAAATTCGGCAATAAATAATAAAGTGGGGTTGGTCATACATTTGACCCATCTAGAAGCATCCTACGCGCTGTACCATACAAATATTGCGGCTTAATAAAATTCTTTAATTTGGCTCCTGCAGCGCGTAGCATGCTCCTAGATGGGTCAAATGTATGACCAACCCCACTTTATTATTTATTGCCGAATTTCGGTTTTCTTAGTTATTTCAATAAACTAAACCGATTTTGAGTTACGAAATTTTCAATTTATGGTTTGTAGCCCCAAGTATTCTCTTTAAAATGACATCAAAATCATCTTCGTATGTCAAGTAGTTTTCGAGATATTGAAGAAATAAGCTCAACACATTCGGCTAATTCTCCGAAATTATGACATTTTGAATATGACATAACTTTCGAAAAACAAATTTTAAAAATTTTTTTCGTTCATATATGTTCCTAATATGATAAAAGGAACCTTCTCACCAAATTTTATTAAAATCGGAAGGGGTCGTGTCCCACTCTTGGTCGTTTTGACATGGAATTACCCGTATATTAATTACACAGTTAAAAAAAGAATTGAAAACGGATTAAATTTAAAAGCAAACAAATTTCAATTTGTTGCGATAACAAAAATTTAAGTTTATTTAAACTTGAGCTCCTGCAATTAAGCCAATATTTTAAAACAACAAGATTATGATTTGTAGTTTTAATGGACTTTTAAATGCATTTACTAATATTTAAGGTATTAAGGCACAATTTAATGCCAATTAAAAAAGTTATTTAACATTGATTAACACAGACTTTTAGAACATTTGTCAGCAATTGTTTTTGTTTTGTTTTTGGTAGTGCAACATTTGTAATACGGGTATAATAAAATTGTAACAAATTTCATAATTTGTCTCGAATTTATTTAAAAATATTTAAATGGTCTTAGTCTAAAAAGTACATTTTGTTTTTATAGTTGGTACAAAATCACAAAAGCCATTTTCGATCCCTGTCACTTATTTTTATACATCTCTTTTAACAAAAGGAGTACGAGGGCGGTCGCAAAATTAGCCGACTTAACTAAGAAAACACAACAAATTTGAGAAAAATTTTCTGTATTTCTCAATTTTATCTCTATTAAGCTCGATACACGTTTCTCAGCCATATTCAATAGCTTCGATATACTTTTTTTAGTAAGAACTATAAGCTCCTTTATATAGCCATTAACTGAAGGCTTCAGCTCTTCATTGTTGCAAATCTTTCACCATCGAGTGATTTTTTAAGTTTGGAAATAGAAAATAGTCCTCTCGAGCTGAATCTAGCGAAAAAGGCGTGTGATGAAGCAATTCGTACCTTAATTCATTGATTTTGCCCATATATATAATGAATGTGGAAACATGTGCATTTTCTTGTCAATCTTGCGTTCAGTGCACTTTTTTATTTGCCTACCTTCTGCCGCCGATTATCCAATGCCATTTTGACCATTCGACCACTGCGTTGCTTATCTAGGCAACTTGAACGGACTCTTTTAAAGTATTAAACGAAGGAGCCTATTGGACAGACGTCTATCAAATGAAAGTATTAAATTACATAACGGTGACCAAATTTTTCCATGTCGACAAATTTATCGTGAATAAAATTTCCCTTGAATTTGTTCCTTTTTCCCTAACAGAATTTTGGGAAAAAATCAAAATTTCGCGGAAAAGAAAAAGAGTTCACCTTTTATTCACGATAGGCGTTAATAAGATTGTTTATTTTTGACGGCTCTACAAAGTAAATTTATTCAAACTACTTCCGCCTTCAATACTTCTGTTCTGCTAATTTTGGGACCGCTCTAGTAATGTATTCTTTAACAAATAAGGAAAACAAAGCCTTCTTCTTTGTTTTAAAAAATAGCATCGAATTAAATTTTTGCTAAAAAAAAATTAAATAATAAAATATTTTCTAACAAAAACGTATAAAATTGGCAAAACATTAAAGGTTTACTAAAAGTACCATGAAATAAAAAACCATTTACTGACCATCAATGAAATTTAATGCTTCACTGCTAAACAATAAGATTTGGACAGACAATTTTAAAGGATAATACAACAAATTTTAGACGAAACCAATAATAGAAAAAAAAACAAATTTTAAAATCTTCCACAACAAATAGTTTATTGTGCTATAAATAAAGTGCAGTGCTACTTCGATAGTCCGGACATGCGACAGTCTTGGTCACTCCAGTAATTCAAGGGCTTCTACAGTTCCGAAAATTTAAGTTTTTTAAGTCAACAATCCGGACAAATTGTTTTTATGCAAAAACGAAAATTAAATGTCGTTGCTTTACAGTTTTTACTTTAGTTATCACTTTGATTTATATTTTTCTACTTCAGTTCTTTCCTTCGCAAGCGTGTTTTTAAAATTTCGTACCAAGTGCCATGATTTGAATAATAAACGCAAACATAAAACACTAACTTCAAAGGAAAAGGGTGAATTTGTACAAAACCTTGCTGAGAAAAAACTATTAGGCAACATTTGAAACATCAAGGAGAAGATAAAACAATTGAGCCCGGTATAATTTGAACCAAAATAATCTATGACACCATTTTTATAATATAAAACTGTTATTATGAAATGGAAAATCCAGAATGAGAGAATGAGAATGAGCACTTTACACATGGTTCTTGCAGCAAATAAACAATCATATCCCAATTTTATTAAACAAAAGTTTAAAGTAAACCATTTTCTTCTATGTAAAGATGACGGGTTAGGATGATTTTTCAGCGATCTCAGGCTGATTAGATAAATTTAAGTAACGACATGTTATTCAAGTGAATTCAAGTTTTAATTCACTTGGATTATTTCAATAATATTCAGTACTATAGTCTGGACAACTCGATAATCTGACCGAGCTTAAAAGTTTATGTGTCCGGATTTTCGAAGTTGCACTGTACTGAACAGTGGGTTATACCGTGTTCAGATATACACCTTAATTGAGTTTTACGCAATAAATGCCATTATTGAGCTCAATTATCCATACAAAATTGCAATTTAGTTATTGCTCAATTAATACGAAATTGTTATAAATATTAAATAAAATTAAAATGCAACACTGCAGTGCACTGTCACAAGTGTGTTTAGTGAGTAAAACCCAACTCACTAAACAAAGTATTTTGACATTTTTCAAAACAATAACTCAAAAAAGAAACAAAGGTCCATCCATTAGGTCTGCGCAAAAGCCAGATGTTTATTTTATTTTATCTTTAAAGATGTCAAATGTTGTTAACATTTTGCTAAGTTAATTGCCAATTGAGTAAGCTACATTGTGTATGTGTGAACAGGAAGATAATTATGTCCATAAACCAAATATTGACTCAATAAAAAAGGTGAATCTGAACACGGTATTACTAGTATCAAATTAAATTAAATAAGTTGGATCGAATTAAAAAAAAAAGCAAAAAAAAAACTCTCCAAGAATTTGAATCGTACTGAAAAGAGTGTTATTTGAAAAGAAATAAATATGTTTATATTTTAATCAAATACTAGCGGATACCCGGCGTGTGCTACTAGGTTCCCCCTTCTTGTAGTCCCATTTTTTGAAAACATTCAGAGCTTATTTGCGTATCTATATAGGGATCTATCTATGTTTTAAATTGCATTCGAATCTGTTAGATAGTTTCGGAGAGGCGGATATTTCCCCCTACCTCACCTCGTGGCGCAATTTTTAAAAAATTTATCGCTAATGTGTCTATTAGAGTGGTTATTAGCCATATCTAAAAAAATTTCCTGATTTTTTCATACTCGTACCCCAAATCGATGGGTAGGTATTAGATAAAAACTATCATAAAAAAAAATTCAGACGAATCAGTTTAGATTAAGGCATGTCGCACTCCCTCCAATGTTTGAATACGATACCGGTCATATAAATGGAACCTGTGATATCATTGAAATTTTTTTAGAAAAATCACTTTGATGGCTACCATGTAAACACCATATCTATGAAATTATTTTGAAAAGTTCTTATGAAGAGAAATTTGTCAAAAAAGGAAGTCCGAATGTAGCCAAAATTTAATGTACAAAAAATTCGTTCTGGGATTGACGACAAAACTGCACTAAGTTTTGAAGATTGGGACGGGATTGCTCCTTCTGTTAAAGGCAAAGATATTATAGGGCAATTAAGAATAGTCAACGAGACTGCGGAAAGGGGAGTCAAGCTAATGGAAGAATATAATTCACTAGTTACAAGAAATGAAGAGCAAAAACCATATGTATTAAAAGTTGTCCAAGATTATAGGCACAAATACCACGGATGTATTAAAAAATCAATAAGAAACTAATATGAAAACTTTCTCAAAAATTAAACAAAATTGTAATATTTATTAAAATAAAATTAAACAAGTTGAATTTAAATTTATGTAAAATCCGATAATAACGAGTTTTTTTTTAGAATAAGTAAAACAATCAATATTGATACTCTTGTTAGTTTTTTTTACGAATAAGTAAAAAAAAATCAATATTGATACTTTTGTTAGTTAGGGCTTTGCTTTTTGGGTGACGATATGTTTATGCAGGTTATGGCAAAAAGCGATTCGCAAACCAAAAACAATTGTAAAGAAGTAAATATTAATTTCAGTATAATTAAATTTTTAAAATGTAAGTCAAAAAGGTCCATCAGAGAAGATTAAGGCGTGTGTCATCTTCTCTGATGGACCTAATTTTTATTGTAGTTTTTTTACTTGGGATTTGAGACTTGATAAAATCCAACTTTTAATTTTAAGAACCACCCTAGTGTCCATATTAGTAGAAATCTATCTATCTTTAAAATTTCAATGAAATAGTTTTAGAAAGGCAGAAATCGCCCCCTACCTCCCCTCGTGGTCCTATGTATGGCTCATGTGTACATTAAAGTAGAGATCTATCTAGTTTTAAAATTTCATCAAAACCTGTTGGTAAAACTTCCCACGTGGTTCTTGATTTAAAAAAAATAAAACACTTAACCATCTTCACAAAATTTCGTTTCTAATGAAACAGACAGACATAGAAACATTTTTTGTATTCTATATACAAATAAAGATATAAGTATTTCGAAGTGAACCCTCTATAACAGTTGAGCCCTCTTGTGGATCGATTTTTATAAAACTTAAAGTAATAGTTTTTATTTTTTCGCAGCATATTTTAAAATTTGGAAATTATTCGTCACCGAGCGGGCCTGATATCAAAAATTTTGTTAGCAAGCGTTGAGATTTGAAATTTCCTGATGCGTGATTGCGCTTAATTACTTTTTTTTTTCTTTTATAAGTTTGTACATGATCGTTTGTCAAAAAGTAATCACGTGGACAGTCTGTGTTAATGCAAGCGTTTTCAATATTATCGATAGTCTTAAAATATCGAAAATATCAATAGGAAAAATATGAATATCGATTTTTTGTATTATTTAAAATACAGCTATGAAGACATCTAACAGCAGCTATACACACACAGTTTTTTGCCGCAAATTTTTACATGCTATTATTAATTCGCGCTGAATTACAGCAATGAATACAAACAACAAGAATGGCAAGTGGTATGGATTGCTTAGCAGTGCTTTTTACTGCTAATTAAAGGCCTTTAAGTCGAAATTTGTACATGTTTATAGAGGGACTGAAATGTTAAATATTTTTGTAATGTTGTAAAAAAAATGCAAATCTAAATGCAATTGCAAGCAAAGGACAAAACAATGAACGTCCATTAGAGGATAAGTCCGCTAGATTGATTGCCTTTATGGGTTTAAAATTTAGAAATTTTTTTAAAGTTGCAATGGAATATCTTATGGTCCCTGTTACTTCGGTTCCTTCAGAAAGGTACTTATCAATTTTTAAAAAACTGCCATCTAAAATAACGTGCGTATATACCAATACAAACGTCTTATACATTCAATAAAGTGATAAAAACAACGGACTGTAGCCTTATAACAAAATAATTAAAGTTTTCCTGCACAAGTCCAAACATTCAGTCGATAGTAATATCGATACATCGATAGTGAAATTTGAACTATCGATAAATATCGATTGTAGAAAATATCGATAGTATCCCATCACTAGTTGTTAGTCATCCTAAACAAAACAATTTTACTACATGAATTGTCTGGAAAATATATTTTAAATATTGTCCAGTGGTAGTTTAAATTTAACATTCAAATTATTTGTATCATCCGACGAAAAAAGTTCTAAAGTATGTATTTGGTTGCAAAACCCCACTGTGCAATATTCTTCATGCTGTCGATGCTTAAGTGGATAATTGTAATAACTAACTAATATTAAATCTCTTTATCTTCATCATAATAAATTACAAAGTCTGATGATTTTACTACTTAATGATTTATTTGCCATTTTGAATAAAGAAATAAATGGCGATTTTATACAAATAATAATAAAATAAATTATTTTTATCGGTTTGTTAGAATTGTGTAATAAAAAATAAATTTGGTTTTAAGATAATTGGAAAAATAAAAGTTTCAAAACATAAAATACATAATAACAACAAAAAAAAGCAAATAAGCAATTTCACAATTTAGAAACAACAAACAAAATTCAATCATCATTATTAAAATTCTACAAAAAAAATTCTTTACTTTGTATATCTTATTGTAGAAATCAATTCATTTATTAAATTTTTCTTTTTCCTTAGAACTCATAAAACAAATTTGCTTTTCATCAATGGTCAACAATTTGTACTTTCAGCTGCTTTGCCAATGAAGTCAACAACTTTAATTTAATAAAATTATAAACAAAAATTAAAAATTGTTGTTTAAGGCAATTAAGTCCAATCTAGTTTATCGAAAAAATCAAGATCAAGATAAACACAATTCAAATCAATCACTTTGTTTACCAACCACTTGTTAATCAATTATTCAAACTCCTTTTAAAGATCATGGGATAATCAATCAATTTTGACTTAAATCCATCTTAATCATGTTAAAGAAAAGGATTTGCTTATTTCTTTATTTAAACTAGTTCCGGCAGTTGTTGAAATGTTGTGACAGACACATCTTTGCAAGTGAAACTGAATTTAGATCATGGCAATAGTAATTATTTTAAGGAGTGCGCAAATAAAAACTGTAATTTACAGTTTTATTTATTACACTAGGTAGTTTTTCATTCCATTAGTTCTTTTTGTTGAATAACTCGAATGCATTTTCGATAACTTACTTATTTAAAAAAAGACGCTGAAACTATTCCAATCTGAAAATCTTAAAAAACAAGTGCCCAGAAAAACTAGTTAATCTAAACGGTCGTAACGAATTTTCCGTAGACAGTGCTAGTGCTAGTGCTGGTAAATTCTTCTACACTTCATTACTTAGTAATACTCTCTACATTTGGGTGCTTAATACAACTCAATACTTATTTACAATGGCTATTGTTTTTTAAGTTTTTAAGCAACATTTCAAAGTCAAACGCTGATTATTTATACACTTTAGTTCCATTTAATTAATTCTTTTAAACTTTTCTTGTAAGTTCGTTTTTTTAATCTTTGCTTGGTTTTGACGGTTGGTTAAATTTTGTCGATGTATTATTAGGCAGTATTGTATGGTTAAAAGAAACAGATTTTTTTGAGGTTTTAACATAAAATACATGACAGAAATAAAAATGGGGCTCATTCGCCAAAATATGGGCAACAAAAATTTTTTTCCCGAAAATCGCATAATTTAAATTAAAGGTACGGAGAAACTGTGGGAGGTATTGACATACTATTTTCATATTTTTATTCCATATTTCATCCTCAATAAACGCCATATGATGATGAAAAAATTCGGAAATTTGTTAAACAAAATTTTTCAAAATTTAAAAATGGAGTTTTGAAACTGCCGTTAAAAAATCTATTTTTTTTTTGATTACACCTGATAATAGGTTAACGGTATCCTACGAATACAAAAACTCATATGCATGTAAATACGGGTATAACACTGTGCAAAAAAAAAAAGCCAGCCTCAACACTTGCAACGCGAATGAAAGTAGACTACTAGTAGAGCAAATCTAACAAAGGGTTTTGAAAAGTTAGCTCGGGCTCCCGAAATACGGGCCCCTAAAGTTTTTGAATTTTTTGAAAAGGAGTTTGGTATAAGTCCAAAAAAAATATACTAAATGTACATCAAAGTTAAAAACTAATTTGAGATGTCTTCAGTAGAATCGTAAGGCGATTCTTTTAACCCTCTAACTCTCATTTTAAGGGGCCATTTATGTCCTTTTTCCCAATTCTTAAACAAAAGTATACTAAAACGCTACATTTAAGGGTTAACATGTTTAACGAATATTTTCTGCATTCAATTTCACTAGGGGTCTTCTAAGACCAAAAGCTCATGCAATGTATCTAAAACGAATTCTCAAAATTTCGGGCATTGAATACCTTGAAAAGGCGTTTGGTACAAGTCAAAAAAATATACTAAATGTACTTCTGACCTGAAACACTATTTCAGATGTCTTGAGTAGAATTGTATGGCGATTCTTTTCATACCATATATTAACCCTCTAACACTCATTTTAAGGGGTAATTTTTGTTCTTTTTTTAACTTCTACACTAAAACGGGACGTTAGAGGGTTAAAATGTTCTACGATTATTTTCTGCATCAAATTTCACTAGGGGTCTTCTAAGACCAAAAAATCGTACAATGTATGTAAAACGGGTTTTCGAAAAATTAAAATAATTCTAGGCCCGGAATTTTGAAAACCCGTTTTACATGCATTGTACGATTTTTTGGTCTTAGAAGACCCCTAGTGAAATTTGATGCAGAAAATATTCGTAGAACATTTTAATCCTCTAACGTCCCGTTTTAGTGTAGAAGTTAAAAAAAGAGCAAAAATGACCCCTTAAAATCAGTCTGAAAAGAATCGCCATACAATTCTAGAAGACATCTGAAATAGTCTTTCAGGCCAGAAGTACGTTTATTATATTTTTTGACTTGTCCAAATGCCTTTTCAAGTTATTCAAAAATTTCAATGCCCGAAATTTTGAGAATTCGCAAGTTGCCTGAGACACGTTAAAGGCCGGGGGGAAATTTAAATTTTTTTTAACCATATTTTGTCTCTTATATATCATTAGATCGATAATTTCGTATATATTTCAAATCTTATATGTATATTTAAAAGCAAAATTTTGACAAAAAATGAAAAAAAATACATTTTCCCTTTTTATGAGGCCACCTTTCCTAGCAGCCTAATTTTTTGCGAATTAAAGATATTTTATGAGAAGACCATTTCCAGGGGGAGTTAATTTTGCAAATATGATATAAAAGGGCACCCTAATTACTGTACATATATGTTTAAATAATCGGCCATATTCTGTTAATCGCACGATTTGAAACCGCAGAACTACAAAATTGCTTGCGTTCTGCCATAGTTTCTTAAGAATATCCTTGTTCCCTTGAGCATACTTCTGGATTTTTTTTTTATTTTCAATGTTTGTGAGAAGATGCTCGAATTTAAGAGAAAAAAAGTAATTTTAGCACAACATACTTCCAGTAAGTTGCTAGGGAATGCCCCTTCTTTGTTTATTCACATTTTATTCAAAAGAAAAAAAAAAATTGTTTGTAATTTGGGATGCAGAAGGCATTGCCGGATAATAGAATTCTTTTCTTCCCGGATTTAAATCGAATTCGGGATAATCGAGTCCCTACTGTAAATAAGAAAGTAATGCAACTTAAAATCATCGTATAAACGCAAATGTAAATTAAGAAAAACGACGGCGTTAAAGCACTCGGGTGAATTGAGTGTTAGAAAACAATCAAGGAAAACAAATATTTCTAAATTAGCTAAAGTAAAAGATTTCGGGCCTTGGCCATTAATGTCTATAGTAATGATCTATGGTGTCGCATGGGAATTTTATTTCAATTATTCGTTCTGTTATGACTTTTCTTAAAAGGAAAAGGGTTTATATACATAATTATTCGTCATTTCAGAAAAAAATAATTTTTCTAGTAATTTACTTATGCACCAAATATTGTACCCCATACTTATCACTGGTGCATTTAAATAAACATATACGAGTGTGTAAGTAAATATACTATTGTTGCTGTTTGCTTTGCTTTTTATCAAAAGCTCAAAAAAAACAAAGTCAATAAAAATGCAAAAAAAAACAAGAGGAAAAGAGAATGTCATTCAAAGAAAATACGCAAACTTACAGACTACGTCAACATATTATGCATTACACATGTTCGCGTGTATGACATCTGACAGTTAATACTACTACAACAAGAACAAAAATAACAACTATAATAAAAAAATAACTAAACCATATTGATAAATTAAAGAGAGTAAAAGCGTAGGAATGTTACAGCAGAGCTGGAAAATTACTTTTCTGTTTTAGTGCAAACTTTTATAACTAAATGTAAGTTTTAGATTTTCGAGCCTGTTCTGGAAATCACGCGATTTCAATCACGTGTTTTTAAAATCACACGTGTGATGTTGTTGTATTCAGAAAGTCATACCGTTTTTGTGATTCTCGGTGTGCTTTCGGCAATTGAAGATCACACAAAAACGGAACACTTTAATATCACACGTGTGATTTTAATAGGCATATGTGATTTCATCTAAAGTGATCTCTTCACAACTGGAAACACAACTCTTTCCCTTCATGAAAACAAAGTTAAGCCACTAACAGAATACATTTAATGATTGTTGTATGTTCAAAGTTCTTACAAACAGGATTCAAAACTCAAATTTATAAATGCGATAAACATTGAAATATTTACAGTAACTAAAATATTGCTGATATTAAATAAAAATTAAAATTGTATGTGTACGACAATATATTGTTACCATAAACATCGAGTAGTTGCCGTTACCATGCTCAACCATATCGTTTCTCTGCGTGTTTACATTAGTGGAGTTCAGTATTAGGCTTGCAATTGAAAAATATCCTAGCTCTTTTGTTAAGTCCAATAACAAAATACACAGAGCTTCGAATAAATATTTTGCATTTGCTTTTCTGCAAGCCTAATACTTGAGCTCCGCTATTGAATATTTTATTTCATAATTTATATAAGTTTTTTTGCGTCAAAATTTCATTATTTCATTGTTTACATAATTACAGTTTCCGAAAAGGGGATAAAACCCTTTATTTTTCATAACGGTTTATTTTTTATTATGCATTATAAGGGGAATAACGATGGGTAGTGCGAACGATGCAAATGCGTGCAAAAATACACACAATTGCACAACACAACAGTCCGATCTCATCATATCATATCATATCGTTGTTCATGGCTTGATAAGGGCTTTATTTTTGTCTTTGGTGACTTTTCAATCAGACCTGAAGTTATGGGCGCCACTAATGCCATCTCGGATCCGTCCCCCAAATGTCCAATTTTTTTGACGGTCCAAGAAAGGCCTTATAAAACTACGTATGTATAGATTTTAATATGCTCACTTTTATGACACGCCTCCAAATTAAGCCCCTTTTTTCTTTTTGACATACATACTACATTAAACCAAGTAGAAGCCAATACAAACCAAACAAATTTTTAGCGGATTTTAAATGGCAGCGCTACATTTAAAAAACCAAAAGTGCTGTATTTTGGGGAGTGGCAAAAAAAATTTTTCCTGTTTTAGAAACTTCATGTACATATCTTTCATTCTAGGGGGTGACTGGCACAACTTTTTTTTTTTATGGAGGTCGACCCGGTCTAACGTACATACGTACACACTTGCAACTTGCTCTTTTTTTACTTCGTTTGCACTAAAAAAATCAAAAGCAAAATTAATAGTGTATATTTGCTCAGTTGCACACAAATGTAAACAATAACACTTGACACATTAAGCGCCATATTGTTTTTTAATCTTTATATATAAAAAGAAGTGTACACTTTGATGTCATCACAAGCTGCGAAAACAGGTAGACCGATCCCAACGTTGGGGTACGTTGGGTATAGTCTGTAGATGGTTTATGTAAAGTTTGCATGAAATCGGCTCAGTGGTTCCGGAGATATGGCATTTTGATTTTCCTATATATATGCCCTCCATTTTGATTTCCTTCGAAACGGCTTGACTGATTTTTATGAAAGTTTGTATGTCTTTTTGTTAGGTATGGTAATAGGTCGTAGAGTATATTTTATATCGCTAGAGGGCGAAAAATAGGGAATAAGCTCCCACTCCCTATATCTTCTTAGCTAATCAACCTGTTTTCTTAAAATAGGGAATAGGGCAAGAGGAGTAAAAGCTCCCCCCTCCCTATATCGAGCCCTAATAGTAAAAATGATGTAACCGACATCATTTTCAATTTTAGTTTTTTTTTAATAAATGACTTTATTGGCAACACTTGCATCATCTCCTAAATGTCGTGGCCACATAAGACACCGTTACGATTTTATAGGAAGAACAATTTTGAGGTAACCGACAAATTTCATACAAAATTTATATGAAATTAAATAAAATAAAAAACACATTAGGGCTCGATATCTGCTTAACAAATCGACCGATTTTCTTGAAATTTTGCAGGAAAATAGTGTAACATCTAGAAAAAACTATTACCTTAAACTTTTATTATTTAGGGCGTGAAATAGGGCAATAGAGGTAAAAGCTCCCCCTCCCCAATCTTTAAAACTAATTAACCGGGCTTCTTAAAATTTGGCATGAAGACACTGTAACATCTGAAAGGAAATAGGGAATAGGGCGTGAGAAAGGGCAATAGCGGTAACAAGCTCCTCTTTCCTATATATTTAAAACTAATGAGCGGTGTTTTCTTAAAATTTGGCATGCAGACACTATAACATCGTAAAGGAAATAGGGAATAGGATGGGAAATAGGGCATGAAGGGTAAAAGCTCCCCCTTCCAATATCTTCTTGAAAATTCGCAGCCAAATAGTGTTACAGCTGGAAAGTACTATAGCCTATAGTTTTTATTATTTAGGGCGTGAAGCAGGAGGGGTAAAAGCTCCCTTCCCTATATCTTCTTAACTTATCAACCGGTTTTCTTAAAATTTGGCATGCAGACACTGTAACATCTGAAAGAAGTAAGTTATATGGCAAAACAACGTTTGCCGGGCAATCTAGTAAAACTTATAAATTTAACATTTTCGTGGTTTTTAATATAAAATAGAGAATAAAATTTAAATAATTTAAAAAGAAAACAATTATTTTAATTTACTTGCGTATAATTGTAAACAAATTGCAAATTTGCTGAGAGTAATAAACCTTGAATGTTAATATATAAACCACTTGTTCTCGATACTAATTAAATAGTTTAAATTGTACCAAATATGTCAAATTAGTACCGCAGTAGCAACATAGTTCAAAGTGTACCAAAAAAAGTACAATTGTGACATGATTTCCATCTCTGTGTGAGAGAATACAATCAATGACCATGCATGGGGATGTAAGAGAATAAAATGGCATACAAAATGAAAAAAATGCAGCCGATTTCTAACAATGTTGCATGTTGGAACTGACCGTTAAAATAGAATTTTTACAATGAGTAGAGAGAACTTTTTGGTTTTATAAAAGAGACTTAGTGAACAAACTTGCTTACATATTTATCTTCCACGTGTGTTTATTTAAGATAACTACAGTGTTTTTTTTTTTATTTTATTTTAAAATAGTGTGATAAAAGTTGTGCAATTTGCTTTTTTTCTATTTAACCTTGAGTTATGATGGTTTTTTTTATTTATTTATTGTTGGCTATTGTTTTTCTATTAAATAATTTCAAAAGTTTGCTTTACGTTTTACAATAAAGCACTGGGAATTATAAATACTATGGGGAAGTGGAGGTTTAAAATTTGAAAAATTATTGCTTTTAAGAGGTTATGTGTTAAAGATTTTCAAGGATATAGGTATAACTGGTTTTTTTATATAAAAAAATTATTTTTATAAATTCAAAACTTTGTTAATACAAATTTGGGCATAGTTTCAGAACAGCATTTTAAAAATATTATAGGGGCCCTATGCTCCTTTAAGGATCGTCGGGAACATATATATATATATATATATATATATATATATATATATATATATATATTTTAAAAATATTGGTCATGTTCTATAAGCCAATCTGGATTAAAAATAGCACAAATTTTGAAAACCGAGTCTGAAAAGAAAGTTCATAAAAATATTCCTTTTTCATACGTTGAGTACCAATTATCCATACAAGAACCCCTGTTAAAAACGGGAAAAACTACAGTGATTTTGTAAATAATTAAGATCAAAATCTCATTTCGATTTCTAGAACATGTCCGATTTATTTCTGTCCTAGAATTGGTTTCTGCTTTCAGTAGAGCTTTTGTGTTGCCCCTATTGAATACATTTTAAAATAATTTTTACGAAAAATACAATTTAAAATCAATTTGATGCACTAAATTTTATTGGCAACGATTTGCTTTGCAATGAATGATTACAAATACTACTTATTAAACATAACGAAAACGTAATACTTAAATGAATTTATAAAAAAAAACATACAAACGCTAGATAAAATAAAACAATTTTGTCTAAAAATATTTTAATTGCAGTTATACCAAAAGAGTGTAATTAAAAAAAAAAAAAATTTTAAATCCCACAGAAATTGTGTATAAAAACAATTTATTGTTTCTTAATTCTATTTATTTAATTTGTAGATACAAATTAGAATTCAAATTCAATCGAATTTAATAAGATACGTACACATACTGACAAACACACTACACGTGTACAAATACAGACATAAACAAATATTTAAAAGTAAACAATTTAAAATACAAATGCAAAAAAAGAGTTGGTCAAAGTCGATCGTCTGATAGCCTTTGCCATTATACGGTCATTTATTAGGTCTATGCATCTCTACAAAAATACAAAAAACATTTTGCTTGTGCACAACTATTGCTGATATGTCAAAAACAGCTGAGACTGTAAGTAACATCAAGAAAAATGGTTTTTGTCATTCTTAAAACTGCTTTGGGTAGAAAAGCATCTGGCACCATTCAAAAGGCAGAATTAAGGCTCAGTTAGCCACGAGTAACAGTCTCTTAACCTTACCGTAAAAAAGTAAGACCAATCTACTATTTCTTACAGATTGAGACGTTACATCTTACTGCTAACTTTAATCGTTCTAATTGTTTTGCATACAACAAAATGAGGTAGCAGATTTCCAACGTTACTCACAGAAAAAAATTTTTGCGCCAGT
Organism: Pollenia angustigena; assembly: GCA_930367215.1. Lineage (NCBI taxonomy): Eukaryota > Metazoa > Arthropoda > Insecta > Diptera > Polleniidae > Pollenia > Pollenia angustigena. The sequence continues at coordinate 50,957,607 of OV884056.1, read as the reverse complement.
AAAATAATTAATTAAAAATAAAATCAGTTTTAATTAAATATTTAATCAGGTAAATTAAAATTTTAATCAAGGGTATTAAATGTTTAATTGACAATATTTCAATTAAACGTTTAATTCACTTGATTAAATATTAAGTTAACCTGGTTAAATATTTAATTAAAACTGATTTTATTTTTAATTAATTCTTTAACTGGCGCAAACAATTTTTTCTGTGCTGTTACTCTCGGCTAACTGAGGCTTTAGTCTTTACTTTCTGTTCTGTTAAGAATCAGCTGATTTGTTTTTGTTATTAAAAAAAAAAACTGTGAAATTGATTAGTTTTTCTGTTCTGTTGCGGTCCAATTTGTTAAAATCAAAAACTTGTCAAGTGACAGCAAAATAAATAATACTGTTTTTATACCCACACCACAATAGTGGAGAGGGTATTATGCATTTGTGCTGATGTGTGTAACGCCTTAAAATAGTGGTCCTAGACCCACCTTAAAGTATACCGATCTACTCAGAATCACTTTCTGAGTCGAACTAACGATGTCCGTCAGGCAGGCTGACTGGCTGGCTGGCTGGCTGTCCATGTAACCTTGTGCGCGAAGTACAGGTCGCAATTTTGGAGATAATTTGATAAAATTTTGTTCATAGGTTCTTATTGGCACACGGACCAAGCCTATTGAAAATGGGCCGAACCGTAGGTCCACGAGGGAAGATAGGGGGACATTTCTTTCTCTCAGAAACTATCAAACCGATTTTAATGAAATTTAAAACATATATAGAACCATATCTATATTAACACAATATGTATAAAAATCGGACCACGAGGGGAGATAGGGGCAATTTCTGCCTCTCAAACCGATTTTAATGAAATTCAAAACATAGATAGATCCATATCTATAGGGACACATTAGCTATACAGTTTTTAAAAAATAGGACCACAAGGGGAGGCAGGGGGTTAATTTCTGCCTCTCACAAACTTTCAACCCGATTTCCATGAAGTTTATAAACATAGATAAATCCAAATTTACATGGACACATAAGCATGATGTGTTTTTAAAAACTGTGGTGTAGGGTATCATATGGTCGGGCTTGACCGACTTTACTTTCTTACTTGTTTGATTTTATATATATTTTATAAAATTTAATTTCTTCGAATTTTTGTTAATTGAAGTCATTGAAATAAAACAATGGACGGTGTAAAACTAATAACTCTGTCATAAATAGCTGATAAGTTCCTACAGAAAAAGTAAGTATTAAAATTTCGTAACAGAACAGCACGGAACAGAACAGAAAGTAAAGGCTAATGTTGTACTACAGCGACTATTCTGTTCCCCACTTAAGTGAATTCAATAAAAAAATACACAATAGGAATCTTTATATATGAGGGGCTTAAAGCACAAGGGGTTCATGTGACTTAGTTTAAATAATGAGACAGAAGCGGTTGTTTCGCTTGTGCTCCAAGCAAGGCAGGTATTTTAATGTCAAGTGCTTGAATTGTTCACCATATCTAGCGTCCGGATGAGAATCCTACATTCACCTCTTGTGCTCTGAACAACTTCTCCGAACTATACCTATAATTCCATACGTAAACTAAATTTTAGAAAAAGGCACTTAAACCCCTCATATAAAAAAGGATTTGTGCATTTATGTAACGTATGGACTCCAAAACGGCTGGGCCGATTTGGATGAAATTTTCAGGGAATCTTCAGAATATTCAGGCGAGTGACACTGTGAAGTCTGGTTTTTTAATTTTTGGCGTGCGGGCGGAGGCGCTTGGCAAAATCCAATTTTCATATTGCACCACCAATGACGTTGTCATACTTTTCAAAATGAGATATCAAACTCTTAAATCGGTTATGTAGTTCCGAAGTTATTTAAAAAAAAACTTTATGTTAATATTGATCCAATATCAAAATTTTAAAACCTTCGAAATCCACGAATTCCGGTGATTTCCAACGATTCCATTCCAATTCAAGCGGCTCCAATTCCCTTTGCGTCTTGCCAATTCAAGCGGCTCCAATTCCTTTTGCGTCTTGCCTTTGCTATTACCATTAGCAAAGCACAAGGCCTATCATTGACTATTGCTGGCTTAAACGGCCAGTTGCATGTGGCTTGCTCCTGAGTTGGCAAGCCAAAAAAATTTATACGTTTTTACGCCAAATTAAAAAACATTGTCTATCGGCTGGCCTTAAGATGAAGTTATAAATAAATATAATTTCCAATTTGCCTAAAATACATGCGTTTCTCTTCTGATTGAGCCCATATCTACACCATATGTAAGTTATTCTGTAAAAAAAAACTTTATGATAGGTATTTCATGGATTTTTATTTAAAGGCCGTAAATTTCGTTAAAAGCTCAATTTAAATCGTGTGGTAATACAACACTAATGTTTGCTTAGGGCTAGCAACGCGGAACGGGTAAGCTAGTATTTTATAAATTGTTTTATATAAAATTGTTGGTCTTTTGCTTTAAAAAATAATTTTTTTTGGCTTTTTTAGGCCTTTTTTGAAAAAAAAAATTCCGTTATTTTAATTTAGCCCATTTTTTATATGTTTTCAGTCCAAAGAGTTGGCATCACTTCTGGTATTTGTTTTTGTAAATCGAGAACCGGCTCACAGCAACAATAGCTAAAATGCAAAAAGTAATACATAATAGCAAAATACGGACATACATATTTGCTTGTATAGGAAATAAAATACGAACTGCTCTCATACAAACATGCAGTGCACTCTTTCATAGTACGATTATTTATAGCACATTTAGTAACAACAACGATAACAACGCTATCAATAAATTTTGTGTTGTTCCTCTAGTTTTTCTTTTTTTTCTGCGCTTGTTGCATTTTTCACCCGACCAACCCGTCTGTCTCGCTGTAAATTGCTTACACGTGCCACTAATACTTTAACAAAATAAACTTAGAAAATAATTAGCAACAAACTTAAATGGCATACATACAATTTGAGCATGTAAAGTGACACAAACATTTTTACAAATAATAAATTTTTATTACAACAAGTGTAATGCATTTCTCTGTTAATTGTTTGTGGTAGCGTTTGTAGTTATTTGACGCAAAAACAAAAATACAATGAAGAAAAAAACTTTGGGATGTTACACTAGATTCTTAAATTGCGGGGTTATGGAAATTTTTAAAATTGACAGCACCAAGAGTAACCAAATCAAAGCAAAATTTTTAGCAATTGAATATATCACTATAATTTACGTTTATGTTTTAATTATATTACAAACAATTTTGTACGATAGTATATCATATTATTTTTTGGCAGAACAAATATCAATGACTTACTGTTAACGAGAAGTCCTACTTTTAGTAAATGAGGTTAATGTATAGTGTAATTTCCCTTAATGAACACATTCCTTAGGCGGTCGCTCAATTGAATGGCCACTGTAACCTGGTGGGTTATCGAGAATTTGCATTACGTGTATTATCACGAATGTACTATTTGTTTTAAATGAACGAAAGTGTTTTATACTTTATCGAAAACCAAAAATCCCTTTTAAAACAAAAATACAAGGTTTCGTTTAAATGTGCTAAATTCCCATTTCATACTATTGATAAACTGAAATTTATTGCCAATGGGATGCATGTGGCAGTGTAAATAAAAATGAACTGGCAAAACAAAATAAATTAATTTGTTTTTATTTTTTCTTTAGTTGTACATTTAGAGTTGACAAAAAATCAGCTAATTGTAGTCGGGACTGAAAGTCCCAATTTACATTTTACGATTTTTGTTGTTGCGATTATTGTCGTTTTTTCTTTGAAGTCGTTCTGATATTTACATTGTTCGATTTTTGTCGTTACAACTTTTTCGGTGCCACCGAACTTTAAAACATTTATTTGTTAAATGAGAGAACAATGAGAGAACGAATGAGCGAACAAAATGAATCGAAGAGTACACTCGCTTGTGTACCCCCTTTTATTCCTCTCTCCCCTCTGGCCTATAAGGTAAGAACCGCAACGACAAAAATCGTATAATGTAAATGCGGACTAAGAAAAGATAAACTCATTGTTGATTGTTGATGTTTTTGTTTAAGCTTTGATATTGTTACAAGTAAAACTGGGGTTTATAATTCTTATTCGCTTAACAGTTTTATTTGTATAATATCTTTAGTTTTTCTAAAATCTGGATAAAGTTTCTGGATGATCAAGCTCAGGGTTGTCAGATTTTTTTGAGCTCCATCGCCAAACCGGATGTCAGAAATCGCCAAAAATCGCCAAACGTCAATTTTGTTCAGTTTTTGCAAAATTTTCTTTTTTTAAATTAAATTTTGCATACAAAAAACGCTAGTATAATTTTTTTGTTTAAAATCGCCAAAAACTGAGAAAAATAGAAAAAAGTCGCCGAAGTAAATTTTGTTTTGTTTCTGTAATTTTTTTTAAATAACATAAAATGGAGATCATATATGTATTCAGTTAAAAACTTAAATTAAGTACACAAGTCTATAAGATCGTACACTTCAGCCTCACCGATTTCATTACTGGAGTTTAAACAAAATCGCCAAAATAATATAAATGGTAAAAATAGCCAAGTTAATCGCCAGTTATGTCAGAAATCGCCATAAAAGTCGCCAGTCGCCAAATGGGAAATCCCATCGCCAAAAAAGTTTCAAAATCGCCACGTTTGGCGAGAAATCGCCATATCTGACAGCCCTGATCAAGCTAGGCAACCAGTGAAATGCGCATATGAATAGCTTATCCCATCAACAAGAAATTTCAGTTTATCAATAGTATGAAATGGGAATTAAGCCCATTTAAAGCAAACTTTGATAAAAATACAATCACTTATGAAATTTTCCATTTGTTTCGAACGTGTCCGAAAATCGTAATACACACTACAAAGTCATCGAACTAGCAAATTGTTTCCTTCGAATCGAAATCAGTGGCAGTATTTTGTAACATTCTCTTTGTACGGACACAATGTTATATTCTAAATGTTGAACTGTTAGTACCCTGCAGGAAATGTCACTAGTGAATCTGTCCTGATTCACTATTGACACAGTCACCAGTACTAGTTACTTATTATACCCCAGGCAATATTATTTACAATAGACATTTAACATGTGCGTGTCATTGGAAATCTACTACTGACGTTGGTACTACTGACTAGGAACTGACTAGGTAGTTCCTTTGGGAACATATGTAGACATTGGAACCAGAGAATAGCTGGTACATTTTAGTAAAAATATTCTACATTTTTTGTAGAAATACGAAATCATAACAATCTTTTTTTATTATTTCTTCAACTTTTATAGGAATTGTACTACTCAGTTGTTATTGATGAAATCTTTTTCGTATTAAAGCCAAATATAGTGGCAATTATAATGTAGTGTAGACTAGTGCTGGGATACTATCGATATTTTCTACTATCGATATTTATCGATAGTTCAGATTTCACTATCGATATATCGATATTACTATCGACTGAATGTTTGTACTTGTGCAGGAAAACTTTAATTATTTTTTTTATTTTAACAGATCGTTGTTTTTATCACTTTATTGAATGTATGAGACGTATGTATGTATATACGCACGTTATTTTAGATGGCAGTTTTTTAAAAATTGATAAGTACCTTTCTAAAGGAACCGAAGTAACAGGGACTATAAGATATTCCATTGCAACTTTAAAAAATTTTCTAAGTTCTAAACCCAAAGAGGTAACCAGTCTAGCGGACTTATACTCTAATGGTCGTTCAATGTTTTGTCTTATGCCTGCAATTGCATTTGGATTTGCATTTTTTTTACAACATTTCAAAAATATTTCACATTTCAGTCCCTATATAAACATGTACAAATTTCGACTTAAAGGCCTAAAATTAGCAGTAAAAAGCACTGCTAAGCAATCCATACCACTTGTCATTCTTAATGTTTGTATTCATTGCTGTAATTCAGCGCGAATTAATAATAGCAAGTAAAAATTTGCGGCAAAAAACTGTGTGTGTATAGCTGCTGTTAGATGTCTTGATAGCTGTATTTTAAATAATAAAAATATCGATATTTATATTTTTCCTATCGATATTTTCGATATTTTAAGACTATCGATAATATCGATAGTCTATCGATAGTTTCCCAGCACTAGTGTAGACACTTCGTTGACAATGTCACCAATATAGTCAACAAAACTGGTGACTTGGAGACACTTGCACCCAGGTTTCCTTCAGGGTAATTAGGCTCAACCCACACAAACACAAGACAATACGGGTTTTTTGACTAATACGACAACAGGACATTAATTAGTTCTTAAGAGACAATTGTGTATAATATAGGCTGGTGAGAGAAATCAATTCCGACGAAAGCAAAACTAGTTCCGTATTTTGCTTGTCCAAACAAAAAAAAAAAAAACCCCAAAATTAAGATTTAGGAAGTAAAAGAAATTTGATTGAAATTGCAACTGCGAAATCAAAAGCATATCGTAAAGAATGTGTAAAAAATCCAGTTATGTATACGGGAAATATTAGCTCTAAAATCTTTAAGAGGCATGGCCACACATCCAACTTACATTTTAGCAATGCAGTTAATAAGTCATCGTCCAGAGCAACAAAAATGGCAAGTCTCTAAACTTGACGAAAATCACAATACTGTTAATTTTCATAAAAGTTTGACGCCAGTTTGATGTGTATGCACGTAATATCTTCAAATATTATTTATGTTTTATTAAAAAATGTATGAAAATAATTTAATTTTAAAATTTTGTAATAAATTTTTTTTTTATTTAACAAAAACTTAATTTAATATTCCAACAAAAAACCAATTTTATTAATTATAACAACAACTTTTAAATGAAATTTGATGGCCTGAATTTAAAGTGTGACTGTGCTAAACAAAGCAAATTATTAACAAAACATACGCATATTTTATGAAAGAGTTCGACGAGTAGCCATGCCGCATTATGATTTTAAGGCTGTTATATCAGGAGAAGCTTGGCCAATTTTTAATTATATATAGTCAGTTATGTTTGATCCATTTGTGTTAATTTCTATTACAATATATTAATTCTGTACGTTTTAGTCTTTTAGCGGAGCTATAAGTCTCGTTTATGGAAATTGTAGCGAATTGAGTACCGATCCCTCTAAAATTTGTTCTCATAATTTGTAGTCATATGGGAAAAACTTTTGTTTTAAACTCAAAATAGGCTTTTACACTTGCTCACACCTTATCGCAAAGATGTTAACATCTCCCCATAAGAACATCTTTTTTCATCTTAAGTGTCAGCACCAGAAAAAACAAATAATTTGTATATACCATCATTAAGAAAAAATACAAAAGAGCAGAGCAGCAATGTCATGTATTAAGTAAAATGAAAGATGCTGCAAATGTTAACAGATTTTTTTTCATTTTCAATACTTTCCACGCATTCCTCTGAGATGTGCTCAAGTGTTAAAAGGCTATAAGGAAATTATATGCGTTTTAGCATGTCAAGATAAGCTACTTTAAGGAATCTAGGAATAGTTATGGATTGATGAATTTTTCAGTCATAAAAAACATTTCGTAAGTGGTTTTTAACGAGTTATATGGCCAATTACAAACATATGCATATGAAATTGTGGCAGCATGATTTGATTTTGCTTTTATGAAAGATTATTTGTATCGGGACAATTTGAAGGGGTGAAAAATTTTCCACTTCGAGATCCTTTAGCGCCGTTCCTGGGAGCTATTTTTAAAAAAAATTAATTTCTTTAAATACAAATAACTAATTTCATTAGATTTGGCAAAACAATATTGTTGTGCTTTTGATATTCTCTTTAATTATCAGCGTAAAACGGGGGCCAAATATTTTGTAAGTGAATAGCGACGACAGGTTGCATGATTGGCATGCGGTTGAAAGATTAATACTTAGTAATGTTTAATGTGAACTTTATTTTTAAAAAATATATTTTAGTTTGAAAAAAGCAGCGCTTTTTAAAATTGAAAAATTTACGTTTAATTTAAGAAATTATATTTTAATATTTTTACATTCTGTTGAAAAATGAGCATCGCAAAGAAATTTGTCTTAGTAAGACCATATTTCGGCACTTATTTACATACATACCTATGTATGTATTTGGCGGGTATCATTATATTGTTAAAAAAATATAGTTATCAGCATGTAAACCAGTAATATGCTCTAAAAACACGTTTTATGCGCATTAAATATGCTATAGAAACTTGAAAATATGCCCAGAAAATTGTTAAAACAATGCCCAAAAATTGTTTATTTGAAAACAAAATATTCAACAGTTTCATTTAATAAAAACAATCCTAAACTTATAATCGGTAAAGCCCAAACTCCATAACATTTACAGACGAATTTTCGAGATTTTACGCCATTTGAAAACGATGTGCAGTTATCAGCTTACAAAAACAGAATTATATAAGGAGGTTAAAATTCATATAAGAGTTATTTGTGCAGAATATTAACATCCATATGAGGGGCTTAAAGCACAAGGGGTTCAAGTGACTTATGTTAATAAATTAGACAAAAGCGGTTGTTTCGCTTGTGCTCCAAGCGAAGCAGGTATTTTAATGTCAAGTGTTTGAATTGTTCACCATATCTAGCGTACGGATGAGAATCCCCTCTTGTGCTCTGAACAACTTCTCTGAACTTCACCTATAATTCCATATGTAAAATCAATTTTAGAAAAATGCACTTAAGCTCCTTGTGCTTGAAGCACCTCATATGAAATTGTTTGTCTTGAAGGGATTTTATCATTGCTTACATTTAGAAGAAAGTTAAAACTATTTATAGATGTCAAAGGATTCGAAAAGAATTTAATTTGCAGTATAATATCTTTGGGGCGAATTTAACCTAAAAACCAACATACATATGTAATTAGATGGTTCATGGACAAATAAGAGCCTATTTTGGAAAGAAGTTTTTATATGGAACTAGCTGACCCGGTCCGCGTTGCTGGCCCTAAGCAAATATTGTTGTATTACCAAACGATTTAAATTGAGCTTTAAACGAAATTTACGGCCTTTAAAATGTTCCTTCTGTAAAAACCTAAGTTGGACCATGGCGATGATTTTAAAGAAAAAATCGTCCAAATCGGCCCAGCCGTTCTCAAGTTATGCGCTTAATAGAAAAAGTGGGCGTAAAAGTAGGCGTGATACATTTTTTTTCGATGAAAACGTAAAATGGATTAATACGAACATTTAAAAGAAAAATTAGTCAAATCGATGAAGCCCTTTTTTTTAGGTAAATCGAAAAAAGTGGGCGTGGCAAAATTTTCTTTCCGTAAAAACCTAAGTTGGACCATGGCAATCATTTTAAAGCAAAAATCGTTTGAATCGGTCAAGCCGTTCTCAACTTATGCGCTTAATAGAAAAAGTGGGCGTAAAAGTAGGCGTGGTAAAGTTTTATTTCGATTTAAACTTAAAATGGATAAATAGGAACATTTGAAAGAAAAATATGTCAAATCGATGGTAGCCGTTTTCTGATTTTAGGTAATTCAAAAAAAGTGGGCGTGAAAGTGGGCGGGGCAAAATGTTATTTTCGCTTAAATCTAAGTGCGACCATGGCGATCATTTTAAAGAAAAAATCGTCCAAATCGGTCAAGCCGTTCTCCAGTTATGCGCTTAATAGAAAAAGTGGGCGTAAAAGTAGGCGTGGTAAATTTTTTTTCGATGAAAACTTAAAGTTGATTAATACGAACATTTGAAAGAAAAATTAGTCAACTCGATGGAGCCGTTTTCTGATTTTAGGTAAATCGAAAAAAGTGGGCGTAAAAGTGGGCGGGGCAAAATTTTCTTTCCGTGTAGATATAAGTTAGACCATGGCGATCATTTTAAAGAAAATCGTTCAAATCGGTCAAGCCGTTCTCAAGTTATGGTTTTTGCCACGCCCCTCCGCCCCCAGACCGAAAATCAAAAATCAGACTTCCCTATGTCACCCGCCTGAATATTCTGAAGATTCCCTGAAAATTTCATCAAAATCGGCCCAGCCGTTTTGGAGTCCATACGTTACATACATACATACACACATACATACACACATCCAATTTTATATATATAGATATGTAAAATTATAGACCGATTCTCACTTTTTACATATAATTCGTCCTAAGTTCAATTAAAATGTATAAATATAATTTTATCAAATTATCTACAAGATAACAATTGCTCTTTGCGCACAAGATTTACATGAACATGCAACTAGCTAGACGGACAGATGGTTATCATTAGATCACAAAGTGACTCGTAATCGATCGGTATACTAAATGGTTGGTCCAGATTTCTATGAATAATGCACCTCACCAAAAGCGAATATAATTGCTTTTTGCTTAATTTTTGCTTATTTGTTTATACAATTTAAAGTTTAAAATAAGATTATCAAAGTAATTTTTGGGAATCGAAATTTTGAATTAACAAGATTTTGCAATTTTGTTTTTGTTTTAAATGTCACTTTTACACTCGCGTTCTAAAAACAGGTAGCAAGTGTTGTTGTAAGTATTTAGGTTAAGAAAAAACAAAATGAAAACCAAAACAACTTGCTTTATTGTTTTTGCAAGAAATTCAAAAAACAAAGCATGTTGCCAGTTCAGTTTTTTTTTGGCCGTGCACTTGATTAATTGTTTTCGCAAGAAAATCAAAAAATTAAGCATGTTGCTAGTTCAGTTTTTTTAGGCCGTGCACTTGCCAGTTTATTATCAAAGTTGGGAATAAAAAATTTTTAATTAACAAGATTTTGTTTGTCCTGCTTAATTGGCAATTTTTATATTTTATAAAAACACTGAAATTTATTGTTGCTTAGGCCAGATCATTAGGAAACTTCACCCAAAGATTTTTAGATAAACTAAAGATATTTGCTATGTTTTTCTTTATAATTGGGGAATTCACAAGGTGTGCTATCAAGTCTTATCGTCATAATGTCCTAAATAATATTTTAACATTGTTTAAAAAATATATTGTTGAGTTTGAAACAAAATAAAAATGTTAATGCTGTGTTTATTGATTCGTCATAACTGTACAGTAGAAATCTAAATAACAGCAGTCATATATATTTCTTGTAATTATTTTAAGACATATGACTTAACAACTTTATGACTACCTTGTGAATCCCCCAAATGTGTATAAAAATCATTTTTATATCTTTTATACTTTCCCCGTTTGAAGAGAATGTGGTTAGAGCAAATTAAAAACTTAAAACTCATTTATCTTGAAATGGATTTTTTTAGTTGTCACTAGTGAAGTTAATGAGCGTTATTATTATTTACTTAATATTCTTAGGGCTAAAAAATCAGAGCAAGTTAAACTCTGTTTTTGGTTTAAAATGTGTTTAAACCAACAAATCTATAAATCACTAAACACATAAACCCTCTTTAAGCCCATAAAGTTGGGCGTTTAAACTACCAATACAGACCATATGAATTAGATAAGATTTATCGTAGTGCTGCCACATGTTATTTTTTTGACAACATATAACATGGGACACTGATTTATAGTTGTTGAGTTTAAACTACATATAAGTTCAAGTTAAGTTCAACTAAGCCAGCGTTTAAACCGCCAGTGATTTATTAGCCATTAAGGTAACATCGGGCCATTACAAATTGCTTTCACATATAGACATAAATTACAGCTAATAGCCTTAATTTATTGCAGCATTTGTTTCGATTGGCAGCTTCTTTTTCTATTTCGCGTCGCCATGTATCCGCAGGGCGACCTTGTCTTCGGATTCCTTGAGGATTCCACTCAATTGCAGACTTGGTTACATCGCCATTAGGTTTCCTCAGGCTATTGCAAATCCACCTCCATTTTCGCCGGATGATCTCAGTACTGATTGAGATTGTAACTGGCCAAAAGACTTTTCATATTCTTCGAAGGCAACAGTTTTTGAAGATTTGAACGCAAGCTTTAGCAGCCGTGTTCCATAAGCCGTATTCATAAAGTCACGCATATTTAACACATGAATTAAAGATGCTTAATTTGGTGTTCATTGGCCATATTTATAAAACTTTTTAACTGTTTCCTCAGGAAGTGATCATCCTTACCGGAAATAAAATTTTTCTTGAAATTTGTTTCCTTTTCACTAACAGCCAAATTTCGAGAGAAGAAAACTTGTTAAACTTTTAATCACAAAAGGCTATAAATTTTTTGAAAATCGCTTATTTGTCATTTAAAACTTAAAAAATTTCTCTAAGTGTAACTTTTATCTTTAGACTTATTTCCTCTAAATGAGAGTGCTAGACATTTCAAGTGATTTTGTAATACATATTTTGTAATTATTTGTTTAATAAGTTTCTATAAAACATTACACAATATTTAAGGCATTTATAGGTTACGTTTTATTATGTTATTATACAGTAGAATCCCGATAATTCGTTATCGCAAGGGACCGGCCATTTCTTACGAATTATAGGGGTTTTCGATTTAGCGGGGTTTCGATTTAACGGGGCTAAAATAAAATAAATACGAATTAACGGGGTTTTTTCAATTTATTTACTAAAACGATAAAAAAAAACAAAAAACTAAACTAAAACATATACATATAAAAATTATTCATGTAACAAGCAAAAACTCACGCAAAAAAATTGCGGTAAACGAAAAAATCATTTTTTCCATGTTTCTTTTATTTTTATTACGAATTATAAGTGGTATTTAGCAAAGAATTACGATTTATTAGAGGCAAAGAAGATTTTTTTTGAAAAAAAAAAATACAAATTAGCGAGGGGACCAAATGTATGGAAATTTAACGAATTAAGGAGATTTTTTCAAGGGACCGTCAATTTATTACGAATTATCGGGAATAACGTTTTATCGAGGTACGAATTATCGGGATTTGACTGTACATAGTGTACAAAAAAATTTATTCAACGTGCAACACTTGTGTAAACTTAAGGTTGCTATAAAATTTTTATAATGAAAATTATTATTTTTTTTTAGTTTTAAAATATTTTAAATTTTGCCGTTTTTATTCTGTATTTGTTGCTAATTTTTTGTTTATTTAATCTGTGATTTTCTCCAAAAACGACGTAAGTCGTAGAAATAAAATAGTCAGTATAGAGCCCAAGACAGCGTTCTATTTAAAATTTAGAGGACCTGCATGAATTTTTAAAACCTTACTAAATAAAAAGGCAACTATTGAATGTGTTAGGAGATAACAACGTATCTGCAACTAAAATAACTGTTGCATACAGCGTTTAAAAAACTGCAGTCAAAGTTGAAAAACTGCAATTTCTGCCACTTCTTCATTTGTCATTGGCCAAAAAATAACTCTTTTTGCACTACTGATTCATAAAAATGTAAACAGCCGCCGTCATACCAACTCAAAATTCGAAAAGTTGTACACAAATTTTCGTTTTTTGTTCAACAGTTTTTGGTTTCGACTGCAGTTTTTTAAAACCCTGGTTGCATATACAGACGTTATTCTCTATTTAAAAGAAAACAAAATTATTTTATGTTATTAAAAAAATATTTCGCTGGACTCATTTAAAAACTCCTCTCAATCCATTTAAAATTAATAAAAAAAAAAAAAAAAAATTGGACATAAGCTGTTATTCGAGAAAAACTGCAGCAATATTTTTATTTTTGTGTCTTTGCAATTATTTGCAACATTTTTTTATTGGTATTTTTTTTTTTTTTTAATCTTCGCGTTGATGGCTGCTTAATTCAATTTATATTGAGTATTATTGATTGTAAAGCTATTAATTCTGCTTGATTTGCATATTATGTGTACTGAATAATGCCGATTAATAGTGAGTAAAATAATTATAAGAAAACTGGATTTTTTATGCAAATATGTTGTCTTAATCTGGGGAAAGAACACTTAAAATAAAACAAAATATAATGCAAGTTAAGTACGAGATAAAAGTTGGCATTGCTTTGATTTTATAAAAAAAAAAATTTATTGGTCATCATCATAATCATAATCATAAATTTTGGACCTACGAATACAAACTTTTTTTAATACAGTAGAATCCCGATAATTCGTAATCGAAAGGGACCGGCCATTTCGTACGAATTATAGGGGTTTTCGATTTAGCGGGGTTTCGATTTAACGGGGTTAAAATAAATACGAATAAACGGGGTTTTTCAATTTATTTACTAAAACGATAAAAAAAAACATAAAATACAATTGCTAAAAATAAAATATATAAAAATTATACATAAAAATTATGCATGTAACAAACTGATCTTAAGAAAATAAATACACACACAAGCAAAAACCCACGCAAAAATAAAAAAATGGTAAGCATAAAAGCATTCTTTCCATGTTTTTGTTGTTTTTATTACTAATTATAAGTGGTAGTTAGCAAACAATTACGATTTATAAGAGGTAAAGAAGATTTTATTTGAAAAAAAAAAAATTACGAATTATCGAGGGGACCAAAATGTATGGAAATTTTACGAATTAACGAGATTTTTTCAAGGGACCGACAGTTTATTACGAATTATCGGGAATTACGATTTATCGGGGTACGAATAATCGGGATTTGACTGTACCAGCAGTTTAGTACGCCAATTCTGGTACAACCATAATTTAAAGCGACCACATTTTCTTAGACTTCATTCGAATTATTATTATTATTATTTTGACGTTGGGTGTAAATAAGCTTTTATACTGCAACATTCATGACTGTGGCCCAATGTGTTGTCGTAATCTGTACAAATTAATGGTTTAATACGCATCTTAATACAAATTAAATGTTCGCCAGTGAGCAATGTTTAGCATCTGGGGATTATTATGGCTTTTCTGAAGCGCATTTTTTGGAGCAAGAATAACATGAACAACGTTGACCTACAAGGCGTCAACATAAATCTGTTACCTTCTGCAGCCCGACAGGAAATAGTCGAGACCTTGTTAGGTCCATTTCCCGAAACCAACTTATCGCCAAGTTTTTATTTCAATAATATCTTAGGTTTGACAATTGCCAACAACAATTCGAAAACTTTTAATTATGTATTTTGCTTTAAGTGAAACAATCAATTAAGATTTTTGGTTATTTAATTAATATTTAACTTAAAAATTTATTTCAAAACAACTAAAATGTTGATTAAATCTAAATTATTTTTTTAATTTTCTTTAAACTAAAAAAATTATTGATTCTATTCTATTCTATTCTATTCTATTCTATTCTATTCTATTCAAACAATTTTTTTAATTAATAAAAAACTACCGACAATTTCTTCTGTGTATATGGCAAAAAGTTAGCAAAATTTGACAGTTCGTTGGGCAATTAATTGTATCGAAAGTTCTATCGGGCATAATCAAACACCCTTTTTATTTTGCGATTGGGCTTTACACAGGAATCTTACCTGCTGCCGTTTTAGCTTTTACAGAAATTGTCTGTCGAAAGCAACTTTATGATAACTTTTAAGATTTGTTTGACCATTGTCAATTTCGAATTTTTTATAACCTTCACTGAATGATATATATGTTTGTAATTTCAACGAAATTGATCTAAGATCCTTTAAAGTATATGGGTAATTCCAAAGTGTTGAACGTAACAGTCGAATGCATCAAAAATGCATAACATTTTAAACAAAAAATATTTTAACGTTCTCTCAACCCTTAAATTATAGCACTTAGAAAGCACTGTTATCCATGCTAGAGTTTATGGAGGGCGCGATTCTAGGTCAAAGATAATGGCAAACGAAATAGCGGTTCGAACGTGAAAAAAACAGAAGTAGGTTTTTTGGCCATGTATAAAAAGGCGTAATTCAGAATTTTACGTAGGAATGTAACATTAAAATGTCTTGGTTTGATTCCAAAATCTTCTGTATTTTCTTTTTTTAAGCCAAAATCTGGGTCGATACGTGACATTTCGAACGTGAAATTGTTTCCATAATAATTTAACTGATAATGATTAAAACAAAATAAAAATTTACCGTTAATCCGAATAACATATTTCTCTTTGAACTCTTCCTTAGATTACAGACCATCTAAGAACATCTTTTTTGGAATAATTTTCATCAAATATCACCTCTTTTAAGAAAGATAAATATCAAAGAAAACATACAATAAAACACTCTCACATATAAGAAATTACGTTTGCACAACTTTGCAGTCTGATTGTTCATCTAAGTGAACAAATTTATGGGTAAATTTAAACAATTAGTAAAATCTAAATATTTCTCTATAACAATATCGTCAAATAATCAGTTTTTAATAACTTTTAAATTTTCGGTCACGGTGGAACTTTTGACGGAAATGCCCATATATGTTACGTTCATTGTGCTTTTGAGTAGCAAGGTAAATTTAGCGATGTAAGTCTGTCCTCTGTTAATTTTACCCTTAAATCCCTTGTTGTTGTGGTTTTTTATTTCTTTTATTTTGTATAGTATCCGGGGAACGGCAAAGCGGTAAGAGAACAATTTTCTATGTGTAGCTGGGTTACTAATACACTACCAATTTAAAAATATCGTAACGGAGAAGTAAGCGTTGCACCTCCTGGCAAGAGCCAAAGTTTTGAAATTAGGCATAGGCATCTTGTTTATCAATCATCCGACAAAATGTGGGCAGGAATGTAGAAGTGGGCGTAGTACTTCTTAAACAAATTTTATTTTAGATGTCTGGAGAATGGCAAGAGCCAAAGTTCTTATCGCACGAGGGTGAAGGATATATAAGATTCAGCATAGCCGAATGAAGCACTCTTGCTTGTTTATACTGAACTTGTGCTGAATTGATTTTCGTTACAAGTGGCCTGCGGGAAATTCGTGTCAATTGGTCCAACAGACTGGTCCTAAGAGTTGTGAAAATAGAACTGGTGCAAAAAGAAAGAACTCATGACCAGTGAAGGGAGAACTTACATGACTGGTTAATGAAGAACAAAAAGGTAGAAAAAGTAATGAATAAATAGTACAGTGTGACATATTTTTTGGGACTTTCTAAAATTTGGTTCTTGAATTAAATTTTAGGACTTGTTTTATTGAAATAATACCACATTGTAGTAACTGTCACTAAACACGTCCATTGAGAATAGATGCGTGATGGTCAAATGGTGTCAACTGACCCCCTCCAATGACAACCCCATGTAAAAGTGATAGGTCTTATTCATAGAAAGTGTTAAAACTAGAACCGGTCTCTACCACCAAAGACCTATCACGGGACTACTTTGGTGTCAGTTCGCTTCCCTCTAGGGTATTAACTATTTCGTGTCGTAAATATACTTTTTTGCCGAAAGCTGAAGCGATTTTTGGCACGATTTATTTATATATTATATGTAGTATATTAATTCAAAAGATAGATTTTTTTTGATAGCAAAATTTAAGAAAACCAGTCCTGTATGAGAGTTTTGGTCAACATACGAAACTTAGTGGAGTTATTTAGTTTTATATCACAGTTACATGATTCGAAATTTGTCTTGTTAGTAATATTTCTTAAAGACTTTTGGAAAAGGGTTCCTTAAGCCCTTATGACACTACAGTTTTTATTCATTAATTGATATAGAATTGATAGAAAGAAACAGTAAAAGCTAGAAAGAGCAAACTATAATAAATGTAAACAAAGTTTTTTAGTTTTTTTTTTCTCTTGTTATGGTTTTGTTTCAGGGATGGCGTTGAGAATTTTTAAAATTGTACCAACAACCTTTAAAAATTGTACCTAATTGTACTAAAAGATTTTTTTAGTTGAAATTAATTTTATTTATGTTCTTAAAAACACCACAAAAAGGTATTATAAATCTTAGTTTAAAAAGTATCAACAAAAAAGTACAATTGAAACAACTTAGCCATCCCTGTTCTGTTAATTTTATAAAATGTTGCCAACTTTTTGTTTATGAGATACCTAAAAACAAAAAGCGGTAAATCGCTGAGTTTGCCTATAAACCGCTGATTCAGCAACACTTTTGACATTTCAAGCTTGAAATGTCAATTTTAACTTAAACGATTTTGCATTTTTTTTTTGACAAAACTTCATTTTTTATTGATAACTTTAGTAAAACATTTGACAGTCTGCCATTTATCTTAATACAGCTGAACCCTTCGCACTTGGTAAATTGTTCTATTACTTTATATTTGCACTGTTCACCAAAACTTGAACAATGCATTAAAAATGTAGTGTCATAAGGGCTTTAACAATATACCCTGCAAATAAAATTGGACCACCTGATCCATTTTGATAAAAAGGACTACTCCATTGACCGCTCCGATGTCATGCAAGCATGGACCATGCCATTGTTAAAAAGTGTTTGTAGTGAGACGACATGTCTTCGTTTTTTAACGACATTCTTTCGTTTTTAAACGACTTCAAAACTAATCCTCTTGAGTATACCATGGAGTAGTTTTAAAACGACTCCTTAGTGGTCCAAAGGTGGGTTATTTGGTCCTCTCCTAGGACATCGTAATGTTAAATAGACCAGGTTTTTTCCATACGTTTTGGTTACTTTTGGACTAGTCCTGGTTCCTTGTGGACTACTCTTTACACGCGTGTTTGGACTGGTCCTTTTATTTGCAGGGTACCTATAACAGTTAGAATAAACTTTGGAACAACATATCTAAATGAAAATTGGTAATTTTATTTTAGGTATCATTTCTTTAACTAACGGAATTCATAATTTGTAACTAATTCATCGAACATATAAAAGTGCTCTATGCCACAACGATACTATGTTTAATCGTTTATTATCATTTGTTTGTTCTTTCATCTTTCCTTATAAGTATTTCCCCAACTATTAACTCTTGAACATGAACCTATTGATAAACAAAAAGAAAAGAAAAATTGCCAAGAAACCGACGCATTTTGCAGCAAAAGGTATTACTGCATTAATCTATAACAATTAGTAACAGTTTATTGATTTTATTAAAAACAAAGACAAAAACGAATCTACAAAAAAAGTATACATTTACATTTTCGAATACACAGACAAAATTTCATTCCTAATATTTACAAAAACGTTCGTGCATTGTACGAAACGCATGTGCGAAACCACGAAATACGAAAACATTTCGTAGTTTTGCATATATATATCGTAATTTCTAACGAATAATAACAACAATTGGTAAATATTTTAACGAAATTATTTCGATATTGCCTACATTGTAAACGATACTTTATTTTTTTTTAGCGAATAAATTATATTATATTTAATCTTATGGGAATTTAAGGAAAAATTAATATAACAATTCTTTTGAAAAATATTACTGTTTATGTCTTACTCTATACGAAAAACTAGACTACGAACGAATTCGTCAGTCTGGTAGAACCTTAAGAATCGGAGCAAACTTTTTTCATCGTATGTACGAAACTTTTTTAAATAATACAAAGAATGAGGCTATGAAAGTCTCTTTCGAAAATAAAGCAAGGATTATTTTCAGTGTATTGCATGTCATTGTCCACAACCATGCATGCCTGTCGGTCTCTCTGTCCGCCTTTACATGTTTTTAAGCGACAGTGTAAAATGTTTGAAATCAAACGAAATTTTAATGACATTCATTATGTGGTTTTGCAAGAATTTCTGATAATAATCTTTACTAAAAATATAATAAAAAAAAAATAAATGTTCAATAGGAAAACATCTATCCTCTATACAAACTCTATATAAACAATATTAATGTTAACTTTTGTAGTATTAAGCTGGCAACTATTTGCTGGAAAAAGATCAAGTGATTTATAGAAAGATGCATTATAAATATTAATGAGTTTAGCGCCATGCTGGTTAAATAAAATAAATAACATTTTATTTTTCTTATTGAATTTGAAAAAAAAAATTATTTGTGTTTGCTTTGTTATAAATAAAAATTAAATAAATTTAGATTTTGGTTTTTGTTTACTTTTACTATTATTTAATCAAAATTAAGTTTTCTAATTAACGTCACCCTAATGTTGGCAAGTAATCATAAAAAATTTCTATTTTTAAATATTTGATATCCGCCTGTAGTACTTGAAAATGTATCAAATGTACAGCATTTGGCTTTTGGCATCGATCAGGCTTAAGAAATAAAAAAGACCTGGGGTCTACTCTATTGCGATGCGAAAACAATTTCGATGCGAAAGCTAAATGCCAACTTGGTACTCTCTATCACATTCGCAAAATTTTCTGAAAATGAAGCGATAGTGGCAATAAAAATTAAAGATGGCGCGGATTTACAGTTATGAAATGCCAAAGTATGTTAAAAATATTTGAAATTGGAAAATTTAAATAAAATGAAGTGATGATTTACGAAAAGAAAAAAAATTAAAAGATGCTAAAGACACATACGCAAACGTATTGAAGAGTACCAATCGCTAGATTTGCTACAATTTTCTTTCGCATCGCAATAGAGAGTAGCCCCCCTGACAATTAATATTTTCGATAACTAAAAGAAAACCCGACATTGAATATATACAAATACAGTTATTTCCGCTTAATTGAGTTTCTAAAAATACACGACTATTGACACAATTAGACGGGAACTCAATTAAGCAGTACTCGGTTAATTGAATCGCCGACACAATTAAAACGAAAATCGCTTAATTGAGCAAGATGTGCAATAAAGCGATACACCCATGTGTAGATAGAAAATAAAACTCATTTCTTTATTTTTTCATATAACATTTATTTATGTATATAACAGAAACATGACTTTCCTGCCACAAAATCATTTTTTTTACGTTTGTGGAGCAAAAAGACATTAAGTAGACGGAAACAAATAACCGAAACATTTGTACTTGTTTTTCACTATGCGGTCTTATTTTTCGAAATAATTAAGCGGGTGACGCAATTAAACGGAACTTACGTAAGCGGGTATTTCTACATAGACAGTTATACTGAATGATTTTGTTCCATGATTTTTAGTGCAATAAAACGGGAAACTCAATTAAGCGGGGCTCAATTAACCGAAAACAACTGTATCAGTACACCAAGAGAAAAAAAAAAGGTTTAATATGGTAACAGAAAACTTTTTAGGTATTTTTGGAGAAATACTTTGGCTCTTTTAATCATACCGAGATCTTACCGCACTATACTGAAATTTCCTTACGGCAATCACTTTATTGTTGCTCATAATCATATTCATTGGAATCTATGCCATCCTCATATGCGCTGGGAAATGTCTGAGGAGGAGGGCAAGGGGCTTGAGACTTTATATAATGTTTGATAGCCAGTCCGCTATTAGGGTACTTTCTTCTTTGAAGATGAAGTCCAGGCTAGTCATGGAATGCTTTGCGTTTCTGAATGAGTTAGGGAAACACAGCGACTTGAATTTGTGTTGGGCACCCGGCCATGGGGGCCATGCGGGCAATGAAATGGCTAATTGTTTGGCAAACAGGGGCACTCGTCGTCCATTTATAGGCCCTGAGCCTTTCTTCGGCGTCCCTGTGGGTCACATCAGGGGAACGTTACAAAAATGGGCCGAGCGTGAATTCCATCACGCATGGTCGCCTACTTCTGGATTAAGACAGTCCAAAAGATTTGTGACACTGTCCCGGCGCAGGGCTGGCAGGTTTCTGAGGCTTGAGAAGGCGGAACTTATGGTGTTTTCTTTTCTACAAAAAAATGTGATAATTTTTGTAGAAAACACCATTAGACTGCTTGTTGGCCTATTCACGGGGCACTGTGGTTTTAGATACCAACAGTTTAAATTAGGTAAAACATCTACCAAAATATGCAGATTCCGTGAGGTGGAGGACGAAACGTCGGAAGATCTGCTCTGCTGCTGTCCAGCCTTGGGGACTTCTAGGCAGAAATTTTTCGGGGAGAAAATAGTGGGCCCGACTGATATTTATGATCTTTTACCGGGCATGGTAATAGGCTTTATACGTAGCTTGAACCTGAAATGTTGAGACACTTGGGCTGCATAAAATATCCTCTGGGTCGTGGTCCTCATGGCCGCCACGTACAATGCAATACAGTATACATACATTTGTGCTGTGACATATATTTTTGAAAATAAGACGTAATATTCTATAAATTAATGCATTCTCTTACTATCCTTAATCATATTTCACAACTCTGTTATTAGAGCAAACTCACTATTTAATTTCAAATCAAGTCTCTTCTATAACACAAAAACCATTTTTCCGAACAACATATTCCATACATTTTTCCTTATCTTATACATTGTATGAAGTCTTGATTACTTAGTAATAAGTGTCAATCATGAAGGCAGTGTTTTGAAAAAACTACAACATCAACTTAAAAAAAAAACTAAAAAAAACATGGCAGAAAAGATTTCTATAAAGCAAGAGGTGATTTTTTTTCTCGAAATGATTAAAAAGTAATTCACATGTGAACAAGGTTCACATGGACATTCGATATGCAAAGACATAAAATAAAGTTTTAGAACAAAAACAAAAAAAAAAAAAAAAAAAAAAAAACAGCGAAATGTCAACGACATTTTCTTTCTTTGACTAAAGATTAATTTTTTTTTTAGTTTTTAATTGGTCTTATTTTTAAAACATAAATAATACAAAGAAGAATTACATTAAAAAATCTTAATTGTAGGACATTTTTTAGTTTTTTTTTTTTTTTTGAAACTCTGATTTTTTGTCACCAACGTTCATTTTAATACATATTAAATTTATCTCCATTTTCTTTTCTCTTCTCATCTTCTCTTTTTATTTGTAAGCATGAGGCCAAAGACACTTTTTTAGGTTAGATCTTTCATTAATTTTAGAAGGGAAATTTGATACTTTCGTTATTGTCCTCTGTTTGTTGCTATGGAGGAGGCAGACAACTTTAAAGTTCTTTTGTTTTCAGTTTCATTTTTCTTTTCTTCCATTTTCTTGTTCTTTATCGGTGATACTCATGACGTTTGAACGGTGTTAAGGAGGAAAATATTGAAAGTTAAGTTAGTTTTGTTTTTATCTATTGTCTAGCAATGTAATTTATTATTGCCATGTTTTCTTTTTTAGCCTATTATGTAACGATCGTAAGTTGTAAAATTTATGGTGGACGAGGTAAGAAAGTTTTAGATTTAAGTTGCAATTGAAAAGTCACACTTCTTACTCTGTACAGAAGCTTTGTTGCTTGACAGGCATTATGTCAACAGTATTGCCAACCTAATTTTATTTTAAAAACTGCTTCTAATGCCCAATTTCCAGCATAGTATTTAAATCAGCGTTCGAAAATAAACAGTACATTATTTAGCGTTCGGCTCACACACCGAAGAACGATATATATTTTTTTTTTTAATGTTTGTGTAAACATACACAAACCTTAATACCGTTCGTAACTATTTTCAAGAAAGAACCGAACATTTTATAATATTCGGTTCTTCGTTAAAAAACAGAACAATTGTAGTGATACTGTAGAAAAACATTATATTTTAATGTTCTATAATGTTTTTTTCGTGTGTGTATTTTGTTTTTGTAAAAAATGTTTGGTTTTTTTTTATCAGCAAAAAGCGACGAACATTAACGAGCCGAACCGAACACATTGAAGTTAGTGGATTTTCAAAAAAAAAAACCGAACGGAATTTAATGTTCTCATCATTTGTTGAGTATGATGAAAACAGCATTATTTTTGTGTTCGAAAGATGACAAACAGGGAAACGTTATTTTTTTTAATGAATTTCTACACAAACACTATTAGCGTTTGTGTTTTCCACAAATCTACCGAACCGAACATTAAAGAACGATATTTAGTGTTTATTTTCGAACACTGATTTAAATCAATATTAAGTTAATTTTCATAACAAACTTAAATCGTATTTAAAACAGATTGGTTATTTGAGTTTTATTTGAAAAGTCTTATTTAATTAAGATAAAAGTATGGTAGCACTACTAAATAAAAAATAAAAAATTTTAAAAAGTGTATTTATTTACAAAGTGGTCTGAAAAAACAGCTGACCGTTTATGCTTTGCCTGTTGTTGTTGTGTTGTTGTGATATTGAGGCCACCTTGCTAAAATATTACAATACAAACTTAAGTTGAAATTAAGTGTACCAAATCGGTGACTTAAGTATCACTTAAGTTTTTAGTGAAGAAGAGAATTTTGTATTTAAAACAATTTTAAAAATAAATGTGTTTTTATATCAATCCTGAAAATTGGCCATAAGTGGCTTTCAACTAGGAAAAATTAAAGCGATGATGACTCTTTATTGTTTACTAAAACTTCGCTAACATAAAATTTATAGTCAGAGCAAGTTTTTGCTTGAAAAATTATCTTTGGCTTATTTTACAAAAATTTTATAAAAATTCATATTTATGCATATTCGGCAATCAATTTCTTAGCAAAAAGATGATATAAGAAATACATCTTTAATGCAAAATAGATTCCCGCCGAAATTTCTTTAAAATCGAAAGAAACATATCGCACTGGTTCCTCTAAAGGGGGTTAACTCAAAATTTATACATTTTCAATAGGGTTTCTAATTTCCCAGATTTTTGTTATTCCCGGGAAACGAAACAAAATAATCTTATTCCCGGGAATTCCGGGATTCTTTGAATACAACAATGATTTCATTAAATGAGTCCGAGACAAAAGTTTTTACTTTTTTAAATGAATATACACATACATATACAACAGTCCAAACAAATGTGCTTTATTAATTCCACAGAAAACCAAAACAAAACCAAATAAATTGTTACATTCATATGTACATTAGGTATGGATTAGTGCACGCCTTTTTGATTTCGATACGCTAGAACCCCCAATTTTGTGAAGTTTGTAAAAAAAATGCATGAGCCAAAAAATTAGGGGGGTGGGATGGGGGTAAATGGCTCATCATCGAGGTCAAAGTTAGGGGAAAACGATACAAAAGCTAAAAAAGCTTCACAACTGTCCCTGATTCGCTCCTAGAGGGGTAAAATGTAAGACTGACTCTCACTAATATTTCCCCCCTACATTTTTTATTAACATACGAACCCTCTATCTGTGCTCCTTAAGGGGGCTCCCATACTAAATATTGTTTTTTATAAAATTACCCGCCACCGCCCTAACTAGCCCCAAAGTGGCCCTACAGGAATCAAATATATGACGGACCTCATATATTTTTGCTACCCGAGCATTTTTTCAGAACATACCTAGTCTCCATCTTTAATCATTAGGGTGGTCCCCATACAAAAATTTCGAAAATGACGGACCTCATATATTTTTGCTACCCGAGCATTTTTTCAGAACATACCTAGTCTCCATCTTTAATCATTAGGGTGGTCCCCATACAAAAATTTCGAAAATGGCGGAGTTGCACAACGTTCGCCGACAAATTCTTTTTTTAAGATTTTTTCTGGCTTTTGTATTTTCTTGACATTTATTTTTTTTAAATTTGTAGATGGTTCTGGTTTATCGTGTACATTATAATTTTCTACTTCAAGAAGCTTTTTAGACATTTCATCAGCAATTTAAAAGACCGTTGATTTATTGGCGTAGGAACAATAGTTCGAGTAATTTTAGTTAATAATATATTTTTATTGCTCGTTTTTTGATTTTAACGATGCTAACAAATTAAAATTTAAAAAAATTTAATTTGAAATTCCCGAAAATTCCCGGAAAAAATATCCCGGGATTAATTTAAAAAAAATGTCCCGGGATTCCCGGGAATTCTTTCCCGCGTAGAAACTCTAATCTATATACAATAAAATTGGATGTGTGTGTGTATGTATGTAACGTATGGACTCCAAAACGGCTGGGCCGATTTTGATGAAATTTTCAGGGAATCTTCAGAATATTCAGGCGGGTGACACTGTGAAGTCTGATTTTTGATTTTCGGTCTGGGGGCGGAGGGGCGTGGCAAAAACCATAACTTGAGAACGGCTTGACCGATTTGAACGATTTTTTCTTTAAAATGATCGCCACGGTCCACCTTAGGTTTTTACGGAAAAAAATTTTCCTCGCCCACTTTTACGCCCACTTTTTTCGATTTACCTAAAATCAGAAAACGGCTCCATCGAGTTGACTAATTTTTCTTTCAAATGTTCGTATTAATCAACTTTAAGTTTTCATCGAAAGAAAAATTTACCACGCCTACTTTTACGCCCACTTTTTCTATTAAGCGCATAACTGAAGAACGGCTTGACCGATTTGGACGATTTTTTCTTTAAAATGATCGCCATGGGCTAACTTAGGTTTTACGGAAAGAAAATGTTGCCCAGCCCACTTTTACGCCCACTTTTTTCGAATTACCTAAAATCAGAAAACGGCTCCATCGATTTAACAAATTTTTCTTTCAAATGTTTGTACTATTCCATTTTAAGTTTTCATCGAAAGAAAAATTTACCACGCCTACTTTTACGCCCATTTTTTCTATTAAGCGTATAAGTTGAGAACGGCTTGACCGATTCAAACGATTTTTTTCTTTAAAATGATTGCCATGGTCAAACTTAGGTTTTTACGGAAAGAAAATTTTTCCCCGCCCACTTTTTTCGATTTACCTAAAATCAAAAAACGGCTCCTTCGATTTGACTAATTTTTCTTTTAAATGTTCGTATTATTCCATTTTACGTTTTCATCGAAAGAAAAATGTATCACGCCTACTTCTACGCCCACTTTTTCTATTAAGCGCATAACTTGAGAACGGCTTGACCGATTTAGGTTTTTACGGAAGGAAAATTTTAAAGGCTGTAAATTTCGTTTAAAGCTAAACTTAAATCGTCTGGTAATACAACACTAATGTTTGCTTGGGGCCAGCAACGCGGACCGGGTCAGCTAGTTTTCAATAAAGACAAAAAACTGTTGTATTTCTTTATTTTGGCAAAATGCAAGAAAAATTGATCTATGATTTTTACAGTGCGTAGATATGACCACTGTACATCGATTTCTTGCAAAAAGTGAAAATTTAAGAATTTGGAGTTGACTTTCTTTAGAGTAACAAATGCGATATGCATTTCTTTAAGTCCTAAATTCCAAATTACAAGTCATCGTCCAGACAGGCAGTTTTTGTTGCTGCAATTTTCAAAAATTCTGCTTTGAAATTGCAGTCGCGAAATATGCCTTAAACAGCCGAACTCTGTTTAATATCGGGTAATTGGAGCTCATATATATATATTTATAATAATTCCTATGGTTCCATGGTAAAACAAAGACCCATAACGAAATATTTCAAGAAATTATTTGGACTTAATCTCCTGCAGATTTCATATGCCTTCTCCAAGTGTAAGTTGGCCGTCCTCTTTTTCTGCTTCCTTGGGACTTCCATTTTATAGATAATTTTGCCATTTGAATTTTTTTAAATTTGACCTTTCGAATTCCATTTTCTTTTGAAATAACTATTTGAATAGGCGTTTTTTGCGTTCAATATTACGTTCGTCTAAGCTATTTGACAATATTCCGTAATGATCTGTTTATGAGTGCTTAACCTGTGATATTTCGCGATACGCATTCGTATGAAAGGACAGATCAGACATTGGAGGAGAATATACCTAGTTTTGTGTTCCGGTGAATTTGTGGGGACCTCCAAACTTTTTGTAATGCTCCAAGTGTGAAGGTTATTTTATTTTCTAAATTGGTGAAGGATTGGACTTCTTAAAGTTCCTCATTGTCTATTTTGAACTTGAGAGAGTTGTTTGTGCTCAGACAAAGAACTTTAGTCTTTCCGATTTAGATTCTTAGGTCAAACGCCATGAAGTTTAGCTGACATATCCGCTTAATTATGTGTGAGAAAGCAGATATCATTGTTTTAATGAAAATCTGTCCAGCCGTTGTTGTGCTAGCTACTTGCTCACAATAGTAAGGAACAAAGCTACCGAATTGCAAATTGATCTTCTTTAATTGCTGGATTTAAAATTAATAAATTTGAGGTCTATATTTAAATACAAGGTGGCTGATGATTTTTACTACATTTAGAAACTAAAATAATTTTTTTTGTAATGCATGTAATTTATTCAATCTTTTTTCATTTGAAAGCCCATTGAAATGTAGTAAAAAAGTTTAATTAGTCTTAAAGACAATTGAATTTTAATACTCAAAAGAAAAATCAATCCAACCGTACTCAAATCAATCCGAAGCGGTATTAATAGTACGGTGAGTACGGATTTTTCTGATTCAGGTACCGAAAGATTGATTCAAGTTCGGATTTTCAGTCGCGAAATACTTAACTTATCCATATTCAATCCCGAGTTCGTACTTCAAGTAATCCGAAAGTGAGATTGATTTAAATAAAACTAAGATTGAATCAATCTCAAAATGCGCTTGATTCAAGTATTATAAAGTTGATTCAATCCCGAATTCGTACTTGAAATACACCAAAATTGAAATTAGAAGGTGAATTTTTTTTCTCCATTTTTGCTTTAAAACAGGAAAATAAAATAAAAACGTGTACTTTCTGATTTTACTCTCAGAGTGGCACTACCAGCGAAAAATTTAATTATTTGTACTTGAATTTTTGAGTACGACTCGTACTTAAAGTAAGTATAAAAAACTTAATTTATCTAGAGTGTTTTTCTTTCTGTGTGCAGTTTCACAATCCTTTATCTGAATCTGAATTTTAATAGGAGTATACTTTCTGTACTTAAGACACGATGGATTTGACAAGTTTAGTATTGAAACGTTAAAAATCACCTTTTCGCAACAAATTACTAAACTAAAATGAACTTCAACTGATTTTTCATTGTGCAAATGGAAAAGCATTTAATTAGCCCTGAAAATAATACAAAGTTTGTTTGGCGCTTTTTATATAAGAAAATTTTTGAGATTTATAATTTTAAGCCATTAGAAAATATTCAGGAAATAACAATAGAAATTCAAAAAATGTAAATTACAAAATTGCGTTTGTTAAGTTGACAAGCCCTTTAACTATTTTTTTTTTTTATGAAAATAATTTTTTATTTAACAAATTGTTTTAATACAAATAATAAAAAAAATAACTGTAATTTAAAAACATCAAATTGTAAAAATCTATTTTATATTCATAAAAAAAGTTGCATTAATAATAATATTATTTGAAAATATAATAGCAAACTAGTAACTTATCAAAAATGAAGAAATGGTGTGTTCCATATGACTAAATAGATTTTAAGTTCTTCTAAAATTTGTTATTTTCAACTCAAGCTTAAAACAACTTCATCAATATTTTTATATCCTACTGGTTTTTAACTCTCTTTAGGCGCTAAAAAAATACTAGATATATGGGGTGTTCCATATACATTTAACAAAAAATCTTAAAAAATTCAAAATTTAAAAAACATTTGAATAAAGTTTTTTTCTTGACATTGAAATCAATATTTATTACTGCTTGTTTTAGTTTTTCTAAAATTTATTATCTATACTACAATTTGTTGACTACTATGTTTATTGTAAACTCACTGACTTTAAAGCCTTCAAGCACCAATACAGACCAAACACCAAATATATCTAAATACATGCAACAAACATATGTTGCACTAATAAAAGAAAACAAATAGAGTTATAAATAAATAAATAAAATTTATTCATATTTTGAAGTCTACAAACAGATAAAATATTTTTGATAGGGTACGAATTATGTGGTTTTTTTTTTGAAAATTGAATAAAAATATATAAATAATTTTGATGTTGTATTATAAAATAATAAAGCCACAATCAATACATTTTTATAGAAACAATTCGAAAAGTTATAATATACTGAAATATGTGTGAATGTTACCACAGTCTATATATCGTCAGTAGTGATACAAAAGGACACGTTCTTTTTTATTATTATTATTATTGTTTTTTATACTTTTCAAAAATATATAGAATTTTTCGCGAGGCAACGACTTTAGAAAAAACTTAGACCCCTTTCACACTCGGCAAGTTACTTACGCATCTCTTGGCATGTAGACGTCAGCGCTAAGGTCGGGGTAAGGAAAAACCAATTTAGTACAAATTTTGTTGTACTCGGCAAGTAACATCACATGGTTAAATCAAGTTCTCTCCTCATAAGGACCCAGAATATATATACTTTATAGGGTCTAAGATCAATATTGCAGAAATTACAAACGAAATGACAAACTTATATATACCCTTTTCCACCTGAGGTGAAGGGTATAAAAAGAGTAATTTTTGGGATTTCAGCATTTTGATTATAATTCATCCATTTTTTAACCGATTTGACAGATTTATATACCGAAGTGTTAAAGAAGAAATTTGCCAGTTAGTTGGGTTATAAAACTTGGAATCGGCAAGATCTATGGTTCCCGAAAATGGGTATTTTTCAAAAAAAAATTAATATTTTGGTCATAACTTGTTCGTATCTGAACCGATTTTCTCGAGTTTTTCAGAAAATATTTCTACTAAAAATTTGCGATCTTTTGATATATAAGGCGTACCCATAGGTCATATTACAGTCAAAAAATTCAGGTTATTATAAAATTTTTGAAATTTTTTGTATGGGGGGTACCACGCCCACTTCTTCAACCCCGCCCACATTTTGTGTGTATTTATAATTTCAATGTTTGCACCTAATTTGGAAACTTTGGAACTTACCGTTCTCCAGATATACAGAAAAAATCAATAAAAATGCAACAACAAGGGATTTTTGGAAAAAATTAGAGGCAGTCGTGGTTTTTTGGTCATATCTCAGCCATTTGTGGACCGATCTTGCTGCATTTCAATAACACGAAATAGTGGACTATATGTGACAAAAGTGTGAAACAAGCTAGCCGCTATCATGTCTGGAGTCTCCGGAAAACACATATCAAACGTAAGACGGACAGACGGACGGAATGACAAACTTATATATACCCTTTTCCACCTGTGGTGAAGGGTATAATTAACATAAATTGTTGGCGGAATGCAACAACTGTTATTGAATTTTGCACAAATTTTTTTAGGGAGTAAAAGTGTTGCTGTAGGGCCCATATAAGGCGCGCTCTCCAGTAGTAACGAATAATGCTTATCGTAGTATTATATTTAATGAATCATTTTCATAAAAAAATTTTCCTTGGGTAAATGAAAATTTTCATTGTTTAAATGGAATTTCATAGTTATAATGAAGTATTTTCGTTAAAATCGCTTCATTACTTCATTAGATTTCGTAATTACGTTAAAAACTTTCATTGGATATATGAAAACTTAAGATTGTCCAAGTTAAACAAAAAATTTTAATTGGGAACATAAAAAAACAATATACAAACATATTCATCAAACTATATTCATAAATTAAAACAAAATTATAGTTTCCTTAAAAAATGTTTAATTGTTAATTAAAAAATGAAGGATTTAATAATTTCATACATCTAATGTTACATGTATGCCATTAAATTTATGAAATCAAAAATTTTTTTATGAAAGCAACATATTTCAATAATTGCCTTCATAAATTTTCATTATGACAATAAAAATGTCATTATAGTAATGAAACAAAAACTTTCAATCCACTTTCAATCGACGTTGTTATTGTAATTATGGACAATTTAATCTCATATTTACGCTCTTAATTTAGTAAAAAACATAGTTTTTTTATCCAAAAACTACAATGCCCCGGTAACCTAGCTGGTAGTGAGCTAGTCTATCAGCACCGAGGTTGTGCGATCGAATCCCGCCAGAGACAGAAAAAAAAAATAAAAAAAAATAAAAAAAAAAATAATTTAAAAAAAATAATAAAAAAAATTTTTTTTACTTTATTGAAAGTATACATCCAATGAATAATATTCATAGATCTAATGTAATGTTTCATTAAATCCTTTTAAAATTTTAAATTAAATCCTTTTAATGAAACAGGTTTCATTGATCCAACGAAGCGCTGCATAGGTTCCTTTTTAATGCAATTTTTCATGGGATTAATGTCAAAATTCATTGGTATTGCGAAGAAAATTCTTTCAGTGTAAGATTTGGTCTTTAATAATTTCGTAAGACTAGAAATCACAACACTTTCGTGAAGATCTGCTGAAACTATACTTTAGTTTTAATTTTCTTTCTAACATTTTAAGTTAAACTATAAGAGCATTCTGTTCGGATGTTTTTACGGGTTCGATTCCCGCCAGAGACTCTGGTTTCTTTTCTGTAGACAAGCAAAGAGCTTCGTAGGATAAGCTTAGGAAATTAAAAAAAAAAAAATAAAATTAAAAATAGTGATTACGTGTGGGAAGTGTGACCATAACTTAACTCTCGGTGGAATACCGAATCTTTGACACTTTTACTTGTTATTGCATGAATTTTATTAATTGGTTTATCATTTCGTTCTTTTTCATTTCAGTTAACGATATTTGCATAATATAATGGAACATTTGCATAAATATATATATATGTATGTATATGTATTGTGAAAAGATATGTTTGTGCATTAACAAAATCAACGTGCATAAAACTCCTACATAAACATTTATCAAACGGGCGAGCAATAGCGAATAAAAATATGTTTTTATTAAATATTGCAGAGGTGTGTCATGTAGTTGGCAGATAATAAAAGGCGCTTAACAAATTATTTGATTTGTTTATCTACAAAATGTTATAACAAATTGTATTGTTATTTATTAAGACAATATAATAAATATATTTTTAATTCAACGTATTTTTAGGGCTCCAGTATTGTTTTTTTAGGGGCCTTGCGAAAGCAATTAAGACATTTGAACGATTTATACGAATTTAACAGGGTGAGTAGCCATATATTTTTTATATTGCTTTACTAGTCTTCTCAATCAAGTCATTTGGTAGCTAGTAGGGTATTTAATTAATTAATGTTTTGTATTAATCAATTAACCGCGTGAATAATTTTTCGAGGTAACAATTTTATCGAATAATAATCGCACAATTTAATATTATTCGGTTAATCGAATAATTTTAATTTTGTGTAGTTTATAAAATTAAAAATAAGACCAAAAATTATATTAAAAAAAAAAAAAAAAAAAAATAGAATTAGTATTGTGGTTATTTTGTTGAACTGTTTATGGATTTGAATCCAAATTTTGATATTTTAATAAGTACCCATGTTCTGTAACTTTAGTGAGAACAAAATATTCCATCGTTTCTCGAAAAGTGAGAAGAAAGTGTGTCTGTATCTCTATAAATGACGTTATAAATGTCATAACATTGTACTCGAAGCCGATGTGACATTGCAGGCGTTGAGAACGCCAGTCACACATATCGCTGACGGCGACCAAAATTTAACAAAATTGAAAAATTTTTAACGAAGGCGGCGAAAAAACAATCGTCGGCCGCACCAAATTATGTAATGTCCGACTTTAATGATTTTTGTTTGCAAACGAGCTTTGAAAAAATTCCTATATTTTATAAAAATGTTAAAAGCAAATCATTGAACAATGAAAAATGTGCCAAGAACAAAATATTATTACTATTTTTCTTTGTATTTTTCATTTAAAAAATTTTTTCTCGTCCCATTTTTATTCGTGAGTTTATTTGACAGTTCAAAGCGGGAACTTTTCTTACAAAAACAGAAAAGGTATGCCTGTAACCTTTTCTGTTAATTGGCGAGTAATTTCCTTACGTGACAGCTAAAGGCCCAACCACAATGTGCTAAAGTTGGCTTAAGCGAATGAGCGAATACATGTAAATTATATGAGGCAAACCATATTGAACTTAAGGAAACTTTTTGCTAAGTTAAATGAAACTGTCATTTGCTTAGGCAAGGTGCGAATCTAATCGCACATTCCGTACGAAATCAAATATTTTTTTATTTTGTTTTTGTTTTCTTAAATACATTTGAGAGACTTTTTTTAATTTTTGACAGTAGGTTAAGCAAGGCTATGCATATTATGGTTGAGCCTTAATACTCGCCAAAAAAAAAGTTAAAGACACAGTTTAGTGAGAAAAACATCTGTTTGTTTCAATATGTATCATTTCACACATTTCAATCGAAAAGTTTCTCGACGCAAGAGTTACAGAACATGGGCACAAGCTTCACTTCATTAAATTTAATTTTTTTCTTTATTATTTTTATGAAGAAAGGAATTTTACAACATGTATCGATTGTAACCACTCAATCTCTTCAGATAATAAAATGTTTATTAAAAAAATAACAACAATTAATAAAAGAGGAAAACTTTTTATATAAAAAATATCATCAAATTTAAGCTTATCTTCTGAAATAATCCTTCAAAAAGAGGATATAATTTAAATGATTATGTTTCAAACGATTTCTTTCTTTTGTTTTGATGAAACTTGATTTAGAAAACATTCTTTCGGTTATTGTTGACGTTGGAGAGATTGAAAGTAAAGCGTTATAAAGCATCTCCAATTTCTCTGTTCTTTTTCTTGTCTTTTCTATAAATTTACCACTTGAATCTCGTTTTAATTTTTTTAACAATTTTAATAGTCTTGTTAAGGTTTGGTTGTTTTCATTCGTCACAAAAAAAAAAAAAAAACATCTTCTTCATCTGAATCATTGCGGAAAAAGTCTGCACTAAACAAACTTAAAAATTATTTATTCCCAATTTCTTTGGTTTCAGTCTTTATACTATACTATATTAAAAAAAAAATATATATTACTTCGTAGGAAATGTTCCTTAGTTAAGAAACAATAAAAGGAATTTAAAACGTACCTGTTTGTTTTTTTACGTTTAAGAAACAAAACTAATACTGTGAAAAAACAAATTTTCGATTAATCGACAAAAGTTATTCGAATTATTCGTTAATCGTTAAAATAAGCAATTTTAAATTATTCGAACAGTTAATCGCCCAAAATTAATCGATTAATCGAACAACGGTTAATCGTTTGAAAACCCTAGTAGCTAGATACTAATTAAGTTGTTAACCATTTTGCTTTAAAAATTATTAATGAAAACAAATTTATAAATGCAAATTATGATAAATGTGGAAAAAACTTAAGGTAATGGGTGATTTTTTTAAAGATATAGAAAAGTTAAAAAAAAAAACACATAAAATTCAGAAATAAGCATGAAACCCTCATTTGAATCGATAGTACGGTCCATATAATTTAATGTTTGAAGATTATTTCAGGCAAATGTTGACCGTGACTGCGTCTCAATGGTCCATCCGCTTTGTCCAATTTTGGCATACTCTTTCCAACATTTCGGCCGGTATCCCATGAATAAATGCTTCAATGTTGGCTTCCAATGCGTCAATTGAAGCGGGCATGTGTGTATAGACATGAGCTTTAACATAGCCCCACAAAAAACAGTCTAAAGGCGTTAAATCGCACGATCTAGGCGGCAAATTGACCGGTCCCGAACGTGAAATAAAATGTTCACCGAACTCGCCTCTCAATAAGTCCATTGTTAAGCGTGCTGTGTGGCATATGGCACCGTCTTGTTGAAACCACTTGTCATGCAAGTCAAGCTCTTGCATTTCGGGCAAAAAAAAGTTGGATATCATCTCACCGTAGCGCTCACCATTCACAGTTACGTTTCGATTCGCATCATCTTTGAAGAAGTACGGTCCAATGATGCCACCAGCCCATAAACCGCACCAAACTGTGACTTTTTCTGGATGCATTGGTAGCTCTTGCAATGCTGCAATGTCCAACAATGTAAATTTGGTGCAAATTTAGTCACAATAGCCCGAATAGCCGCTTCAGTGGTTCGATTAAACTGACCATAAAATGGAAGAAGCGCGCGATGAACTTTCTTAACAGAGCACGCATTTTGATAATGAAATTCAATAATTTGCAAGCGTTGTTCGTTTGTAAGACGATTCATGGTTAAATTATAGACCAAACTGAAGATGTTTGACAGTGAAACAAAACACGAAACGTACGTCAGCTGTTTAAACCAGTTTTGCCAAAAAGATAATAGCTAAAAAATCACCCGATAGAAGTACATAACACGCGTTAATTCATCGACGTTTGTCGTGCGTTTAAAAACTTCAGCGCATGAAAAATTGCAAGTAACACATATACAAATTTCTTTTTATAAAAATATTGTATGTTTTTTAAGCTCTTCAATAAGTTTTTCTTTCATGATTTACAAATTTGTTAAATTATTATTTTTATTGTCAGCTGACTACTTGTCAAAAATACACAACGCGTTAAAAAGTTCAAAGTTAACCAACTTTCTGGCGCAAACGCGTCAAAATATTTTGCATGTAGCTTGTTTTATGAAAACACACTAGTTTTACTTTTTTTGACAGAAGTCTACTTCTACCTTTATATTCTGTCAAAGACTTGCTGCCAGCTACATTGTGGTATTGACATTATTATGTTTGGCGTATATTTTGCGTACTGTTTCTGGTGCTGCCATCTAAATATTAGTAGTGGTATTCTTTTTTATAAGAGTTGCCACGTCCACTTGAAAATTTACCTATAAGTATAGGCCTATGTTAAACGCCAGGTAATCAGCAAGGCTCCGTGCAATAACTCCCAGGTGCAATAAGTCCCAGTGCAATACCTCCCAATGAATTAAATCCCAAAATAAATGAAATAAGTCCCAAACTGGAAAAAAGAAATAAATCCCAAAAAAAATGAAATAATTTCCAAGTCTTAAATGAAACAAACCCCAACTTTTGGGAGTTATTTCATAATGAAATAACTCCTAAAGACATTAATGAAAAAACTTCCAAAAACAGTCCATCGAAAAGAAATGAAATAAGACCCAAAAAAAATGAAACAACTTCCAAAGAAATTTATTAAATATGTATTCGTTTTACTTGAATATTTACATATTAGGTTACCAAAAAATTAACATTGAGTCCTCGACATTTTGACAACAAATGGGGCATTTTATTATATCCTGACCTCCTGCAATGGCAACTGCCTGCAGTTTAAGCACGCCGGGTACAAGGATTAAGGCAGAGTTAGCCGAACGTTCACGTCCCCTAATGGAACGTCTGGTTCGTTTTGTCATTTGCAAACAATGCAAATGCTTACTGAATTTAAATGTCACGTTGACGGAACGTCTCGATCTGTATTAAACAGATTTTTATGCCGTTGTTACGTGACAGTTGTAAAGCAGTGATGGGCTGCTTGTATGTTAAATTGAATGCGGGTATTTTTACGCGTTTTTGGTACTTTTTTCAGTTAAGCTATGGAATTGAGACAAAACAACTATACAACATATTTCCATATAAACAAATATATTTATGTTTAGATGTACAATACATATAAACAAATGCATATACACATACAATGGAAATGTGATACGAATAAAAGGCTTTAAATGGTAGCAAACCCTTGTTTGGTGCATACACCACAATACAATAATCTATTGTTATAATATATATGCTAAAATACAAATTTGTTTATTGAAAATCTATAATAAAAACATTTAACTATTAACGTTTTTTACATACACAAAATACTTTTTTAATACCATTTAAATCACTTGGTACTTTTTAAAACATTTTTGATTCCCATCACTGTGTGATTTGCTTTATGTATACTATTGTTTTTTGTTTATGTATAGAAAAAACATAAACCACGTTTTTAAATGTTCTATAAGTGCACCAACGTGCTTACAGTACGGTGCGGTACATTACGGGTACAGCAACGTTCGCCTAACTAGGCCTTTACCTCCTCTATGGTATAACAAACATCGGCTTCGCTAACTAAAGCAAACACGCTTCGCTAACTAAAGCTTTTCTGCATAGCCGGCCTTCAGCCGGGCGCAAGGATTTCATACTCTATGGTATAACAAACACCGGCTTCGCTAACTAAAGCTTTTTTTCATAGCCGGCCTTTGGCCGGGCGCAAGGATCTATGGTATAACAAACACCGGCTTCGCTAACTAAAGCTTCACTTTATAGCCGGTAACCATAAGACACTGCAGTTGCAATTAGCAAAATTTTCTTCTTTGATAAACTTAAGTCATTGTATTCAAATAGTTTGAAATATCCCGTTATAAATACCGTTTAAAATTTTAAACAATTTTAAGAAATTGCAAATAATTGAAAATAAAAAAACTCCCGCAAAAAATGAAATAGCTCCCACAGCAAATGAAATAACACCGAAAACCAAAATAAAATGAAATAACTTCCACGTTAATTTTTTCGGGGACTTATTTCATTTGGATTTTATTTCATTATGAAATAACTCCCAGGCAAAAAATGAAATAACTTCCAAAAAAATGAAATAAAACCGAGAGGGCTGGGAGCTATTTCATAATGAAATTACTCCCACATTTGTATGAAAAATTTTTGGGTCTAATTTCATTTTTTTCTTGGGACTTATTGCACCTGGGAGTTATTGCGCGGAGCCATCAGCAATTACAGTGAACGTTTTTGATAACGCATTTTCATTTTCATCAAATTTTTCACAAAAACTCATTTAATCTGAAAATCGGACCAAACCTTTGATTTCTAAGTTTTTTTCACACATAAATATTTTATTTCAGCACGCACCAAATTACATCTCACTTAAATTAATTTCACAGAGAAGAAAAAAAGTACTTTATTTTTCATTCTTAAACGTTTTAAAGTTAATTGACAGGCATGGAGTACCTTGTACACGTTGAATTACTAACAAAACTCTACGAAATACGTGCCTTAGTTTTGACTCTACACATTGACAGATTTCATAATAAAACAAAGAAAGAAAAAAACGGAGCATACTTTTCGCAGTTGTTGTTGTTGGTTGGTTTTTCTTTATTTGTATTTAAGAGATATTTTTCGGTTTTCGATTTGTTTTTTTTTCTCGATTTGTTCGTTGTTGCTCAAATACAACAAAATGTAAGTATGTTTGTACTTACAGACTTTTATTTTATTGTCATGTGTGGTTGGGTTTGAATTTAAGCACAACAATATTGTTCCAATGTGTTCAGATCGGGAATAAAAAAGAAAAAACAAAATAAGCTTAATAAAGCTGCACAACTAAAGGACAATAAAATAAAGCACGTTTGAGTAGTTTTTAAACAACAAATAAATTAGTGTGAAAAAAATAAAAAATAAAAAAAAAAATTAGATCGAAAAAATAAAACTCATGAATCTGTATAAATAATGTTCATCAACTACAAATAGTATTAATGCTAAAATATTTACCAAATAGCTTGATTTTTGTGATTTTCTTTGTCAACGTGCTTTGTTTCACGAGAAATAGGGAGCTCCTGTTTTTTCAATCATGCCACGAATTATTTAGGGGAACATTTTTAATTAGATAACAATAATTTTATTTAATAATTATTTAAATCAGTTTTCTAAATGCTTGACAAAATACTTTTTTGATAAAACACAATTAGAGATTACCAAACATCCCAGGATTTTAACAATCCCGAAAATCCATATTTTGTGACCACGATTGGCATCACTGTTTTCAGAAATATGAAAGAATATCTTAAATATTTTGAGTTCTACTTTTTAGTACACAATGTTTTAGACAACTGAGCCTAAAACTGGTCTTAGATCTTGCGATTTAATTGCTACTCTTAATGCGTTTGCGAATTTATCTTTCACATCTTTTTTTTTTTTTTTTTTGTTTTCGCATATCATCACTATTTATTTTGTTAAAATTTTAAAATTTCAAATTTTTTTTTACAAATATTGATATTTAATTACTGTTAATTTGCGGCATCTTTAATTTTTATTGCTACTGTTAATTTTCAAAAAATTTTGCGAAAGCGATAGAGAATACTAAATTGGCATTAAGCTTTCGTATCAAAATTGCACACGCATTGCATTAGAGAGAAGCCCCCCAAAATTTAAAGTGAAAATTGTTTTCGATAGACATTACATCGGCGTAATAAAATTTGTAGCTTAATGATATATGGACCTAAGAGTTAGTTATTATCAGGGAAACCATAAATATGCAATTGCATGTTTTTCCTTGTGCGACCAATGAAAGCAGAAACAATATATTTATCCACTTTAGAGGTTTTTATGAATTTTGGCATCGATTTGTTAGTGCATATTTTTGCATATTTTACCGTTTGCAGCATTTTTTGCATAATTTAGTTAAAGGAGTCTTTTTGTAGCATTTTTTTTAGGTTTATAGTGCATAGTTTGCCTTTTTAAGGCATATTTTAATACATATTAAATTTTTCAGATGCCTACAAGAGCTTTTGCAGCAAATAAACATTTTGTTTCGAAAATCTGTTACTTCAATTTCGACATCTACATTTAACTTTTGCTATAAAATTGTAAGACAATGCTGGTTGTCATTAAGGATAAATGTTATGCGATTTGTATCTAGACCAATTTTTTTGTATTCCGATTGACTCAGAATCACTTTTTAAAGTGATCTAATGATGTCCATCCGGTCGTTTGGCTGGTTAGCCTTGTGCGCAAAGTACAAGTTCCAATTTTATAGATAATTTGATTAAATATGGACGAAGTCTATGCAAAAGGTGAGAATCGGTCTATAATTTCACATCCAAATTAGACTCTTTGTGTCCGCATGCTTTCTTATTATGATGGTATTTAAATTAAATTCGTCCCAAAAATATTTTGCTGCAAATTAAATTATTTTCGAATTGTTTCACATTTGCTAGAAGCTCCCATCCTTAAATAGCTTTAACTTCCTTTTAAATGTAAACATTTGTTAACAATTTAGCGACCGTACCTAAAATCCCTTTAAGACAAAAACCCATATGGATGTTTATATCTAGATAATACTCGGCGCAAACATCTCTTATATGAATTTTAACATAATATGGGCTTAAGCGATAATATTTTTAGGTTTTTGGGTTTAAGCGATAATATTTTTAGGTTTTTGTTTTGAATTTTGTTATTAAATTCCGGCACATTTTCCAGTTTTTACTGCATATTTAATGCGTACAAAACGCGTTTTTTAGAGCATATTTCTGGTTTCCCTGGTCATTATAAACTTGGGCCCGGCCCGGTACTGAAATTTTTGGGAGATTATTTTGGATATAGTATAAATTTGTTCTAATGAAATTTAGTGTTTTTTATAAAAAAAAAATATCAAAAAGTAATTTCTTTGGGAATACAAAATTTTAATTTCAAACGATTTTGTTATTCGTGCTTAATTCCCAGTTTTTATTCTTGATAAAAACACTTGAAATTTATTGTTGATGGGATAAGCTATTCCTATGCGTATTTCACTGGTTGCTTAGGCCAGATCATCAGGAAACTTCATCCATAAAGATTTTAGAAAAACTAAAGATATTAAACCAAATAAAACTTTTAAACGTATAAGACTTATAGCAACAGTTCTACTTGTAATAATATCAAAGTTTAAACAAAACACATCAACAAATGTAAGATGAGACAAACCCACTGTTTATTGTTGATGTTGTTGTTTAAACTTTGATATTGTTACAAGTAGAACTGTTGCTAAAAGTCTTATACGTTTAACAGTTTTATTTGGTTTAATATCTTTAGTTTTTCTAAAATCTTTATGGATGAAGTTTCCTGATGATCTGGCCTAAGCAACCAGTGAAATGCGCATAGGAATAGCTTATCCCATCAACAATAAATTTCAAGTGTTTTTATCAAGAATAAAAACTGGGAATTAAGCACGAATAACAAAATCTTTTGAAATTAAAAAAAAAATATTTAGATTTTAAAACGATTTGGAAAAGGTTTCTTAAAAAGTGAAAATGATCTTGCTTCCCTGCTAAAAGCTTTTCCACGAAAGGGACACCCTTTTGCTTAATAGCAATTAATGTCACACAAATAGTTTGTGGTACTCTGGTAGTAAATACAGAGTGTAAATGACTACATTTTCAGTTTCTTTTTAGGAATTAAAAAAGCATTATAATAAAGTGTATTTGTTGGAGTATTTGTTATTGTAGCATACAAAAAAGAGGCATAAAATTATTGAATTGAAATTTTAAGCGTAAAAAAATATTAAAAAAAAAAATTTGAAACTGTTTTTTAATAAATTGTGAATGAGAAATTTTAATTTTTGAAACTAGAGCAATGCTGAAAATTTGTTTTCATCTATTGTATAAAGGGCCATTGTAGACTTCCTGGGTGTCGCAGAAATCTTCTGCAGAAATTTTTTGCATAAATAAATTAAGAAAAAATCTACGTTCATAAAATTGGTTTCTTTTTACAAGGAGGTATAGGGTGCAGAGTTTTAGGCTACACGGAAAGAATTATTTACTAAATCACCAGAAAAAATGGCTTGGACTAAAAAAATATTGCATGATCTCGTCCAAGTCAAAAATTTAAGCAAAATTTTACTAAATTCGAACGAAATAAGTTAGGTTAGATTAGGTTAGGTCGAAAGGAGGATTAAGCATCAGAGATGCAACCTCATATCAGTACGATAAACACCTAGGCCACTACCGGGCATGTTGCTCGCTCCTTGAGAAACATGGAAATTTAGGTGGGTAGTGCTGCCACTACCTATAGGGAGGGGGTTAACGTCCGTAAAAAAAACTCGGTTTCGCGAACGAAGTTCCTTAAGGTTTTCTAGTCAACGTTCCTTAGGGATCCTAAGTCCAACACGACATCGCTCCCGAGGTGTTTGGATGTTATTTTGACGAAGGCATGACACTGACAGAGAAAGTGTTCCAGCGTATAAGTGAAATAAGTTAAAATTAAGAAATTATTGATTTTCTTGTTTTAAGAAACGAAATAGATTACGTTCGAAAATAAACTTCTTTCCGTGTACCAGTACTAGAGGCCGTAGATCTTTGGGTATCTGTCAGTGCTAAGTAGGAGGAAATACTTAAAAGGAGTCTTAAGGTCTACTATGCTTTCAAATCATCGATAGGTAGGAACTGGGAAGTCAGGACGTCAGTAGTTGGATGGCTATTCACATCGGTGGTTGGACCTTTGCTTTGTTTGGTGGGAGGCAATGGAGCTGGTCAGTCGGAGAAATCTTCTGTCTAATGCTCAGAAGTGTGCTGCAGTCGGCATAATAGGAGCCATGAGAAGTCCTCCTCAAGAGCAGTATGTTATGGGAATGGCAGCCAGGACTGAGAGAGCTGGGATTGTAAGGAAGTTTAACGAAAGTTTACTCTTGGTAGGTCGACTTTGGGTATTTGCCAAGGCTGATATTACCATTTGGAAGAGCTGATCAGGGAAGATTATATGAGGGATTTTCTATTTTTACTGATGGCTCGAAGATGCGGGGCACTGGTGCGGTGGTCTACCTTAAGAATCTTTACATTTGCAGTAGATTTTAGGCGGAGGTTCTGGGGATCTTGAAGGCCGTACAACTGATAACGAGGAACATTGCTGGGGGCTTGGAGGTCACTATATATGTTGACAGCTAGGCGGCTCTAAAGGATTTGTTGGGAAGTTTTTTTAATTCTAGACTGGTGGATGATTGTAGGAGAGCTCTTAGGGAAGTATGTTGCGAATCACAGCAATAGCACCAGTATTGAAATGGCTAAGGAGTTGGCGAGACTGGGCTCGGACATTAGAAATCATGACTGTGTGGAGGCAGTCATAAGCAGGCCTGGATGAATATAATGGATTGAGGAGTATCGCGAACGTTATGGCCTCGACTTAGGACCCCCAATTCTAATTCACTACTATGCAGGAGCAAGGTCTGTGTTAGAACCATGCTAGGGATTATCACGGGCCACTGCATGATAGGCAGAATGGCGGAGGTAATGGCGACTGATTCGGTTCATACGCAAATTGGGGGATGTCTCGCGTTATCGGCTCGACAATCTGACGTGATTGGTAATGGATATGATCTTCCTGTAAAACAGGCGGCCTGGGACAAAGTTCGACTTTTGTGTTTAGTAGAGTTAGTTTTCTTTTTTGGACCGAATTTATTTTCCACTTTTCCTTATGCGTTCACTCTTAATTTTCTGCTTTCTTTTCCTCTGACTGGTTTTTCTAGTGTGACTTTTAAAACTCCTGGTAAGAAC
Source organism: Pollenia angustigena (assembly GCA_930367215.1). Lineage (NCBI taxonomy): Eukaryota > Metazoa > Arthropoda > Insecta > Diptera > Polleniidae > Pollenia > Pollenia angustigena. The sequence continues at coordinate 50,914,236 of OV884056.1, read as the reverse complement.
TTCATCACAAAGTTCTTTAATCAATTTTAAATCACTGTTTTTTATTTCCAGTTTGCAAAATATGTTAAAATCTGAAATTTAATATATTTTCTTTTTGCATTCGTAATATCAAGGGCCACCTGTTTTTTTTTTAACTGTGTATGGATTGAGTACAAGATAATCTCCATCTGTATCTATTTATTTATAGTGTTAGCGTTTTTATTTCCTAGTTCATTTTTGTTGCGCAACATATTGTGGCATGTAAGTGTGTCCAATGTATATACATATAAACTAACTATACATGCTAAAGTCATGTTTGTTTGATGCATATTGCATGATGCATCTCTCTAGTAAAGGGAGAGCTGAAATTGATGATGTGCAACATTTAACATAAATAGAATGCTGCATGCTACGACACCACAAAATGAAGTGGCACGTGCAAAATTCTTTCAGATTTTTTCTTTATTTTTGGCTTGTTAAGGTCGGTTATTTATTATCTAGTTGCTGGTTTCACTCGTTTTTTCTCGATGATTTTGAAAATACCCTACAATTTGTGGGAGTTGTTGAAATATTTTAAATAAAAAAGTCAAATTTTCTAAAAAAAAAGTAAATTTTTCTCAAAATTTTCCATGAAATAGCGAATTTTATGCAAGTTTTTTTATTTAGTAGCAAATAATTCGCAAAATTGACTATGAAATGTCAATATTTTCGCTAAATTTCCTTTGAAATATCGAATTTTGTGCAAGATTTTTTATTAAATAGCAAAATAAACTCGAAGTTGACTATCGAAGAGCTAAATTTTCGCAACATTTTCTTTAAAATATCAAATATTTCGCAAAAGCATTCTTTTAAAATAGCAAAATTTTCAAAAAAATTTTTTTTTTAATTTTCAATGGAATAACAATCGCGAAATTTCCATAAATTAACAAATATTTCGCAAAATTTCCTTTAAATCTAGACGATGTCCTTAACCATTTCTTGTTATATAAAAATGTTTGTCCTCATAAGCTGGTTACCCTAATCTCGTAATGAAGGGTTTAAAAATTGACGATCTAGTCTTTATTTGCAAAACTTCAAACTTATTTTTTTTTCATACTTCCTATAAATCTTTACAAGATTAATGTTTTTATTGTAAAAACAAAATATTACACGCAAACATTTTACACCTATGGCAATATTTATTACGAGCCAGTCCGTCGCATTACGTTACGTAAAACGTTTAAATTGAATTAAGAGTGAGAGTGGTGGCATGTTTGTTTAAAATAGACATGTGTTTGTTTCTAATATCAACGATGCCTGACATCTAGACATTCAACTGTCAGCATTTTGTTATGCCACAAGAAATAAGAGTAAAAGAAAAGAACAAAAAATTTTGTTGAAAGCATAAATCATTTAAAGCAAATTTTTTCTTATACAGCAATAATAACAGATTGTCTTGTTGTGAGATCTTTTCTTTTTAACACTTCATTGTTTCCAAGATAAAGATATTTTTAACTTAATTAAGTAGTTAAAGTTTTTTCTTGTTTCAAGAAATTCACCTACAGATATTTAAAGTTGAGTGAGTGAAAATCGGGGTGAACTTTTGTTGCAATTTTAACATTTTGATTGATTTTAAACTTACAGCCTTAATAGAGTTGTCTGGACTTTAAATCTAGATTTGATTTTTTAATAGAGTATAACAGATCATGTGGAAACTTTAGTTGACTTACCTGAAATGAAAAAAAAAAAAAAAAAATATTAAACAAAAAATAAAAAAAAAGATTTTTAAAATAAAACTTAATTAAATTTTAAACCGTTTATAAACATTTTTTTCAGAAAATTTAAAACAAGTTTTTAAATACAATTGGGGTATTCACAAGGTGTGCTATCATGTTATAATGTTCTTACATTTTAAAATTGTTTTAAAATATTGTTGTTGCTTTGTTAACAAAAAGTGTCTTAAATAAATAGAACTTTGCTGGCTATGTTTATTGTGCTGTCGTAATTAATCCGAAGAGATCTGCGCGAAATGACTGAGCCGAGCCAGTTGTTAATTCAGGGATTCGAATTAATAAATATTTTTATTTTTGGTAAATATTATTTTTGATTTAAATTCAAAATAGCACACTGAATTATGAGGGGTTGTTCACAACAGTCGTATTTTTTTCATGTTATTAATTTAAGACATATGACTTTATGACACCTTGTGAATCCCCCAAATATAAAAAGAAATATCCGATTTTGTGATGTATACTTTTATTAATCAAAATCCATATTGTGACATTACCGCAAAAAAAGCTTTAGCAACATCCTTGTTTAATTGAATGATTGTCAATTAAACATTTAATACACTTGATTACAAATTTAATTCACCTGATTAAATATTTAATTAAAACTGATTTTATTTCTGATTATTTCTGTTACTGGCGCAAAAATTTTTTTCTGTGTAATAAATGACTTTATTGACATCTCCTAAAGTGTCATGGTCACATAAGGTACCTTTACGGTTTTATAGCAAAAAAAAAAAAAAAAATTTTATCGTAAGCAACAACCTTCATACAAAATCTATGAAGTAAAATAAAAAACCTTCAGTAAAGTTTTATTGTCGCTTAAGCTTTTTTTTGCGGCTATGACTCGATATGTTTCTTTTTAACATGCAATTTCAGTCAAATGGTTCGTATTTTTCTAGTTTTGCACAAAAGTTTGCTATAAATATCATTCTTCAATTGGCATCCTATAAAGTTTTGAGATTATCTTGAACAAAAAACTAAAATAATCTTCTTTTTTATTTAAAATTTAACACAATACATAACAAGTAAGAGTGCTATATTCGGCTAAGACGAATCTTATATACCCTTCACAATGGTGAGATAAGAACAAAAAGTTATATAAATAACGTTCTTTAGATATGAAAAAATATTAATTAAGCCACGCCAACTTTTCATTTCGTCATGCCGAAGAATATGACAAAATCAAAAAATTTATATACGGCCATGTTCTGACAATTGTACGATTTGAAATCGCAAAACGCCAAATTTATTTTATGATGTTCCTTAACTTGTGCGTTTAGCTTGCGATCTGCTATAGTTTGTTACAAATATTGTAGTTCCATTTTGCAATTTAAAGTCGCCAAACTTCTTACTGTTGCGACTTACAGAACATCTAATTTGCGATTTTAAGTCAAAATAAAAAAAATCCTTTTTGAGATCCAGATTCGAAATGGCAACCTCACGAGTCCCAGGCGGGAACTTAGACAACTCGGCTACGAACGCTTTTACTGAAGATGCATTCAATTTAAATGTATTGAGTCTACGAGTTTGATTTTTTATTCAAGCGGCTCATCATGTACATACATAAATTTGTATGGGGGTGTATACGTAAAATTAAAAAAAAAACAACAACCACAAGGGATTTTATGGAAAAATTAGAAACAATCGTGGTTTTTTGGTCATATCTCAACCATTTGAGGGCCGATCTTGCTGAATTTCAATAGTAAGAAATGGTGGACCATATGTGACATAAATGTAATACAACATAGCCGCTATCATGTCTGGAGTCTTTAGAAAACACATATCAAACGTAAGACGGACAGACGGACATCGTTAAATCAACTTCTCTCCTCATAGGGACCCAGAATATTTATATACTTTATAGGGTCTAAGATCAATATTGAAGAAATTACAAACGGAATGACAAACTTATATATATACCCTTTTCTACCTGTGGTAAAGGGTACAAACAGAAAGCAACATTAAAACATTATTAAAATTTCTTTTCCATGGATAGTGGAACAATCATCGATGGTTATAATAATAATATAGATAATACTAATCGATTGATGACTTCGTTACGGTACTTTCATTTATAAAAAAGTTTAAGAATTTCTAAACTAATAAATGATAATCGATTGACAATTAGCTCATTTTACTAACGGGTTAAAATAACGATTTAATACTAACCAAACGTAATCCATTGAAGTCTTTCTTACATTTCTTATGTTACACTGAACTTTAGTAAGCTAATTTTCTACGAAACTTTGTTTTTCTATTTTATATATATTTTTCACTTATCACACAAAATAAGTCAGCTTAGATTGTAACGCTTAGCGCAATAACCGCAATCGATTGAAGCTCACAAGCGTTACTTACGTAACTCATAATTTTAATAACGCAATTTTCTACGAAATGTTATTTTCTCTTGGGCAGATGTTTTAAACGAAAAATAAAGATAACTGATTTAAAAAATAGCAAACTTATCAATCGTAAGCGATTGCTTTCTTAGTGACGTTAATAACGTAGCCCAGAACTTTAATAAGAATGAAAATGGGCCATTTTTTCCATAAATGTTATTTGCTCCTGGGCTAATTCAACGCACAAAAGGTACAAATATATTACATTATTCAGAGAAGTCAGTTTATTGTTATAAAGTTTAGGTTTAAGATAACCCCACGGGAAAAAGTCCATAGTACTAAAAAAAGACTGCTTAGAGGCCAGTTTATATTGCCAATGAAAATTTCTCGTACTCTATGTAGATACGTATTTTACGTGCTTAAGGTTGCCTCTTCCTGCTGGAACCATGTTCTTTGGCTAATTTGGTGATCTATGCACATTTAAAGCAGTTGTGCGCTTCCGATTAGAAAGATTCGGATCTTCACGAACAAACTGGTTTACATTATCCATGTTTTCTGCGATTCGTGATGACCTAAGCTGCCCAGATTAAGGTTTTTCTAGTGAAGAACAAATCACTTGAAATTTTTTGATACATTTTCAAATAAGACGAATATTTGGTGCATCATTTAAGGTACACAGAAAAAATTATTGGCAGTTTTTTTTCAATTAATAGTGATTTTTGAATTTTAAAATAAATTTGATTACGTTCTTAATTGATTGAATTAAAAAAGAATATTTTTTTTCAATTAAAATTTTACTTGATTTTAAGCTTGATTTTAATTATAAGTTTAATTGAATCAATCAACTCGGTTGTTTGAATTGAACACTTTGTTGCTTTCCTCCCTCATCAACAGTTTGCGAAAAATGGTACAAGTGCAACCAACATCTTTACAAATTTATTGTCTTTGCCCTTACATGTACCTACATACACACATGTTTTTGTCATCAAAAAGAACAGTAAGCGTCGCGTGCAAAAAAAAAACTATCAACAAGTAAAAAATTAACTGAAATTTGTTATAGACGCATTACAATTATGACCACCAACAATGTCAATAATGAGCCTACATACATATGTATGTATATTATGCGTAAAATAAAAAATCGCCTTGTGGCTGATTACAGTGTTGAAGGTGGTTATGGTCGCAATCGAAATTTGGTGTTTAAATTTCTTTGTTTGTTAGTTCTTGAATTATTTTTGGCGTCATTTCATGCTGTGCGTTTAAAGTGAATAGGTGAAAAAAGTACAGCCAAATTACACAACAAAAACAGTTTTTTTGTTTTCAATCTTGAATACCCTGAAGAATCAGAGTTATTCTACAATTCTATACAAAGTTGTATATATGAAATTCCTTTGTCAAAAAAATATTTCAAAATTTGTACAATTAAGCATGAGGTATTACAATTAAACAAATAAAACAAGTTATTTTTAAACAATATTTAAATAAAACATATATTTTAAATATTATTATTTTGCTTCATTTAACCATCAACTGATTTAACAAACTTATTCAATTAACAATTTGTTTGATTGAATAATTTGCGTAATTGAATTTAGAGTGTATTTCAAATACACTGTTTAGTTTATTCAATTAAAAATTTAATCGATTTAATGCAAAAATTCAATCACTGTTTTAATCAATACAATTATTAAAATAATTAATTTTCTGTATTGTAATCAATTACGTTAGTAATTCATTCAATTAAAATATAGATTTTTTTTTTTAATTAATTTGTTAATTCATTCAATTAAAATATTGTTTAATATTAATAATTTTTTCAATAATTTTTGTAATTAAAATGCAAAAACTTTTTAATTGGAAAAAAATCCTTGTTTTGCAAATTTGAGTAATTGGTATAATCATTTCGGTGATAGGTGCAAAATTAAACAATTTTTTGCTTGTTTCAATTATTTTGGTGATCAAACCCGTTTTTTACTGTTTTCTGTGTACGAAAACCTCGAATACTGCAGAATCTTCTACGTGCTACAGGCGCTGAATCACAATTCTTGTAAAAACTCTTGCACGCACATCACGCGGTTTGTCCCCAAAAATGCCGATAGCGACTGAATTCTCAAGAGCCAAGCTACCCGCGCCTTTCAGATTCGATGCATTCACGCAATTAGTTAACCAAAAGCATAATTTTTTTTTGATATTTTTTTTATGTTTGATATAATTTTTTAGAAAATCGTGTTAACTGTTAGAGAGAAACAATGCTCTTTGAAAATCTCAAAGTAACGAAAGTCATTTTTTCGTATAACAAAGAAATTTGAGATAACATACGAAAAATCAAGCCATTTTTTTCATTCCCACTAAATGCCTTAAGTATGCTACGTTTTTTACTTCTTAAATATGCAACTGTGCGACGCAATCACATCTTATTCATTCATGCCTTCACTCATTCATTATTTATATCTTTTCAATTTTGACAGCCGTTGCAACTCACATTCCATGCCAACGATTGAACCATTAGCAATTTATTAAAATATAATAAATATTTATTTTTATTTATAGCTAAATAATTGTACTTAAAGGCAACCCAGCTTAAGCTATCAAAGCAGCAATTGTTTCTAACATTTTATCGCCTACAAGTCCAAACACACTTCATTAACAGTTTTGAGCTGTCTTAATGCAACTTTTACATAATATTTCAAACGACTTCACCACACGATACGTGCAAAAACACCTGAAGAAGCCAACAAATAAACAAACAAACAAACAAACAAACAAACAAACAAAAGAAAAATGTTAATCTTACAGAGTTCAAATACCATTTTAAAATTTCCTCACGTATATTCTAAAGTGAATTATAAGAAGAAATAAAAAGTTTGAATTATAGAAGTATTTTCAGTTAAGGTAAAAACTAGAAGTTAAGCTCAATTCTCACTAGATCAGTGAAAAATAATATTTTGAAAGAATTGCTTCTAATAAACTATTTAGTCCGTAAAAGGAAATAAATTGCAAAATGCCTGTCTTAACTTAACGAAAGTAGCGTCAACAAAGTTTGCAGACCTGTTACATTTTAACCTAAGAAGCTAAAGTGGGACAAAATTAAACATTTGTTAGTTGGATTAAAGTATTTTAAGCAATTCAAGCCAAAATATCAAAGATATAAAACAATTTCCAATAAAAAGCAAATTTTCAACCGATTTTCCACAGAGTTTTTAAATTTGTGCAAAATTTTCTATTAAAAGCAAATTTTTGCAAAACTGTAAATTTTTTTAAAAAAATTCAAATGAAAGGAAAATTTTCCCAATATTTCCGAGAAAATTACATATTTGTCTAAAATTTCCCATGAAAAGAAGTTTCTATTTGCATTGAAAGTAAATTTGTGCAAAATTATACTGTCCATTAAAATTAAAAAAAAAAAATTAATACAGAGCAAAATTTCCTATGAAATAGCAAAAATTTCTTTTAAAAATACCATCAAGCATATTTGCTTAAAATTACTTCTGACAAGCAAATTTGTGCAAAAATTTTCTAATAAATGGAAAAAAAAAATTGTTCTATGAAATACGAAAATTTTTAAAAACCTCTCTATTAAATTGCAAAATTTGTTCAAATTTTTATACCAAGCTTGCACAAAATTTTTACTGAAAAGAAATCTTATCCAGGGCAAATTTCTTATATTAAACAAATTTGTGCAAAATTTCCAATAAAAAAAAAAAGTTTTCTAGAAAAAAGCATATGTGGAAATTTTAAAGGCAAAATTTGCACAAAATTGTTACTTATGACATCAAAATTTTCTATGAAAATCTAAATTTGCGCAAAATCTTCTGTTAAGAAACATCTTATCTCATCTCAGCAAATTTGTGAAAACTTTTCTATGAAATAGCAGTATTTGAGCAAATTTGTCTAAAATTTCTTCTGATAAGCAAATTTGTGTAAAAATTTTCTAATAAAAAATGAAATTTGTGCAAAGTTGCCTAAAAAAGATTTTTTTTTTTTTTAATGAAATAGGAACTTTTTAAAACATCTCTATTAAATGGCAAATTTGTATACCACGCTTGCACAAAATTTTTACTGAAAAGAAATCTTATCAAGAGAAAATTAGTTATGAAGAACAAATTTGTGCAAGATTTCCTATTAAAAAAAGTTCTAGAAAATAGCATAATATGTGAAAATTTTAATTGCAAAATTTGCACAAAATCAAAATTTTCCATGAAAATCTAAATTTGCGCAAAATTTTCTGCTAAGAAAGATCTCATCAAAAGCAAATTTGTCTAAAATTTCATATAATAAAAATTTCTTTTGTGAAAAATTTTCTATGAAATAGCAAAATTTGAGCAAATTTGTCTAAAACTTTATATGATAAGAAAATTTGTGAAAACTTTTCTATGAAATAGCAAAATTTGAGCAAATTTGTCTAAAATTTCTTCTGATAAGCCAATTTGTTTAAAAATTATCTAATAAAAGGAAATTTGTGCAAAATTGCCTAAAAAACGAAAATTTTTCTATGAAATAGGAGCTTTAAAAAACTTAAAACTATTAAATGGCAGAATTTGTTCAAATTTAAACCAAGCTTGCACAAAATGTTTACTGCAAAGAAATTTTATCAAGAGCAAATTTCTTATATAAAACGAATTTGTGCAAAATTTCCTATTAAAAAAACAAGTTTTCTAGAAAAAAGCATATGTGAAAATTTTAATTTCAAAACTTGCACAAAATTATTTCTAAAAAAAAACAAAATTTTCAATGAGAATCTAAATTTGCGCAAAATTTTCTTTTAAGAAAGATCTCATTAAAAGCAAATTTGTCTAAAATTTCATATGACAAGCAAATTTGTGAAAACTATTCTATGAAATAGCAAATTTTGAGCAAATTTGTCTAAAATATGTTCTGATAAGAAAATTTTCATATGACAAGCAAATTTGTGAAAACTTTTCTATGAAATAGCAAATTTTGAGCAAATTTGTCTTAAATATCTTCTGCTAAGAAAATTTGTGTAAAAATTTTCTAATAAAAAAGAAAATTTGTGCAAAATTGCCAAGGAACTTTTTAAAAATATCTCTATTAAATATCTCATCAAATGTAATTTTTCTAAAATTTCATATGATAAGTAAATTTGTAAAAAATTTTCGATAAAATAGCAAAATTTGTGCGAACTTTTATAGTGAAATTTGCACAAATAGTTGTGTAAATTGTAAACAGTGTTGTGTTTTATTTAGTTTTATTTGAATTGCAATCAACGAACTCGAAACGGTTTATTATAATGTAAATAAGCCAAAACGTTATTGAAAGGCAGTAACGTAACAATAATGAACTTGATTCAAACTAGTAAATTTTCTATTAAACTGCTAAATTTTTGTAATATGTATTTAAAAAAAGCAATATTTCAAATAACATCTCAAATAGCAAATTTTCTATTAAACTGCTTAATTTTCGTATTCTTAAAGCCACATTATTTGTTACGGTTTTAGGCGTACTAAACTGTTTTCCGGGAGCAGGCTTTATATAGGGCATATAGTTAATAATGGAGCAATTTTCACGAAATTTAACGATTTGTGCAAAATCTTATATCAATCCGTGCATTATACCATCATTTATGTTAGTTTTTTTTACACACATTATAAATTTTTAAGGGTGGTTAGATTCATAACCTACTAAACCGATTTTGCTGGAGGCTTATTCTGAATTGCGATGCGAAAATCAATGCGATGCGCAAATGAAATGCGATGCGAAAGAAAATTGGTATTCTGTTAGACTTTCGCAATCGCATTCGCAATTTATTTCAAATCGTGGCAACGCTGCTCAAATATATGTACTTCAGTTTCAATAAACGTCAAATTAAAAATAAATAAATGGTTTGTGTTTGGCTGTGAAAATTGTTTAAATAATTTATTTAGGACATTCTGTAATAAAAAAAATAATAAAAATGGATTTTATGGCACTGTGAAATTTAAAAGGTTTTCGACTTAAATTTCTAACGACTTCGACCACGACAACGACTTATAAGGCTGATTATTTTCCGCGGACTCCAAATCTAAATTTGGTTACAAGAGGTATAATTTAATATTCATCAGCCAAAGCCCAAGGAGCCCGCGAACTACAATTTGGAAACCTGTACTTTAGATTAACCAATGAATCAATTATGAATTCATTGCATATAATAATTAACAATTATTACAAAAATAATTTTAATCATTAATATTGTGGTTACTTTGTTAAACTGTTTTAAATTAATTAAATTAATCCTGGTTTTGATAAGATCAGCAATAAAATGCTTCTGGAGCTACCCAGCATAGCAAAGAAAATTATTCTTTAATTTTTAATGCTATTTTACGCCTTGAATACTACCCTCAAGAATGGAAGGTCTCCTTATTTACGATGATACCAAAGCCAGGAAAAGATCACACATCTAATCTTATTATCTAATATATCGAAGCTGTTTGAGAAGCTCTTAGCGTCAAAATTAACCCCAATTTTATATGACAATGGGAAGAGAGCATAGCACAATTGAACAAACCCATCGGATAATAAACGCCATAAGAAAAGCCTTCGAAGAAAGAAAATATTGCTCCGTTCTCTTCATAGATGTTTCTCAAGCTTTTGACAAAGTCTGGCATGTAGGCTTGTTACATAAATTGAAGCCAAACCTACCGGTTAATACACACAAGCTGTTAGAAAGCTACCTGGTCGGTCGAAAATTCATTATTAAAGAAGGTGATTTTTTGAGTTCTCCTCAGACAATTAAAGCTGGAGTCCCTCAGGGGAGCATCCTGGGCCCACTTTTGTGTCTTATATATACCTCGGACATGCCAACAAACAATTACACCCTAACCTTTTGCTGATGATACAGCTTTTCTAAGCGTACACGAGAACAGTCGTGTAGCATCTCATATATTTCAACTAGAACTGTGGTTAAAACAATTGAGAATAAAGGTCAATGAGCAAAAATGCGTACATATTACATTCACCTTGTGTCGGGAACATGCCCCCCTATTAAAATCAATAATCAACTAGTGCCTCAACAAACGCATGTCAAATATCTCGGTATTCATCTAGATCGGCGTTTAACATGGAAATGCCATATAGAAGCAAAATTAACTCAAATGAAACTAAAAGCCATTCAAATTCATTGGCTTATTGGAAGAAATTCTGTTCTTAGTCTCGATTGCAAACTACTATTTTAAAACTCTATTTTAAAGCCAATATGGTGCTACGGTGTTCAACTATGGGGCACTGCCTCGGCCTCAAATATCCAAAACATTCAAAGGCGCCGAAACTAAACTTCTTCGAATAATCACAGCCGCCGCTTGGTATGTTAAAAACTCAATTATCCACAAGGATCTCAATGTGCCACTGGTAAGGGCTTTTAAAAAGGCTAGAGTTGTACCTAAATCCACTACCACGAAATATTTTAAATGATAGCGGCCACACTCGCTTAAGAAGAAGAGACACTGCAGCACTTACCCATTAAGATGAGCGATAAACACATAAGCATATAAATGAGAACAGAACCCGTGATGAAGAAAATTTTTGTCTGGCACTGGCAGGACATAAAATAAAGAATTAGGATAAGATTTGATTAATTATTATTAGTTCATATTTAATATCCATATATTTTTTTCTTAAATTTTTAATCGACCCTCGTGTGTCTGTGACACAACTTTCAACTACAATTTTATTAAATTTGTTCAATCGTCAGCTATTAAACTTGTACACTTGTCTGTAAAAATCACATCTATACACGAAGAAGCATGTCTACATTTTTTGCTTATTTTATTTAATTGTTGTTGGTTTGAATTTAAGTTTTTTTTTTGTTTAAATGTAAAAAATTTTCCCAAATACTTCATACAAGTTAGAAATTAATCAATTAATTACAAAAGGCTTGCTGTACCAATATACTATTTCCAAATATGGTCAATTTGTTTTTGGTATTTTTTTCTTCTCAAATTTTTTTTTCTTTTTGTTTTGTGCAGATTTCTTGCAGATATTTAACAATATCCGTAAATGTCAACACCGTATTAAAACATGAAAAAAAAAGAAGTCGAAACTAAAATGTTAAAATATCTTTGAATTTTCTTGTTTAAAAAAATTAAGCATTAGAAAACAAGTAAGGCAATAGATACCCTACACCAAAGTATCTTTTAACAAATTTTCAAGGGTGTTGCACCCAATATGAGGTAAAGATTAATTCTTGCATGCCGTCTTATGTAGATCTCTTCATCAGTATGAGATTTTTTTGTTTTTAAGTGATTTTAAGGAGGGGGTTTATATAAACCAAAGGCTAATTTTGGACCTAACAGAACAACATTTTGTTCTGACATAGTAGCTATCCTAAAAGTTATTGTCGCAAATTTTGATGTCAATACCAATCTTTACACAAAAGTTGTTGCATTAAAAGCTATTTTCGGGAGTAGTAAGTATGTACTTGTATGGGAGCTATGGTCATAGGGCCGATTCCAAAAAAACCAAACTTAGTAAGAAGATTAAGATTGCAATAAAATAAGTTTATAACAAATTTGATCAAAATACAAACATAATCAGGTGGTTTATAAGCACAAAGATTCCGTAAAGAAGCTTGTATTGAAGCTCTATGAAATTATGAACCGATTCTGACCATTTTCAATAGGCTTGGTCTGTCTGAGATTTCGACCTGTACTTTGCGCACAAGGTTTACATGTACGGCCAGCCAGCCAGACGGACATCGTTAAATCGATTCAAAAAGTTATTCTTTGATCGGTATCAGGGCAGCCAGATAAATTTATGAGGAAATCGTAAATTTCCTGAGAAAAAATAAAAAAAATCGTCTTTCACGTTTCGAAAAATCGTAAAAAAAAAAGTCGAACAGCTTAAAATGTTGTTTTTTTTTTAACATTTTTTGTTGTTGGAAAAAACATTCAAACAAAAACATAATTACTTCATACCCAGCTACGATTTTCAATCGTGTTGGAGATACTGGGAGTCTCATGAAGTGCGTCTTTGATCGCCGTTGACCGCATTTTTTAATCGTTGAAGATTCGTCACACGGCAAAACTGTAACACGACTGAGATTCTTCCATAGCACAGCGAAACACGCTTCTTCAATCGTTGTGGGAATCGTTTAAAACGTGGGTAAGGATTATCTAACGAGTTTTTATGTCAAGAATCGTATGAGACTCATGTAGATATGATCTTACAACTCGTGAAATATTCGCCGTATATTTGTTGAAAATACAGCTGTTGTTTTTGTACTCTCAAAATAATAAAAATAAAAGTAACTAAACAAAAACGGCACGCGTTTTCAAGTTTTTGAATAGAGCGCCTCAAACCTTTACAATTGGAAAATACGATTTTGACAGCTCGTTTAATAGTGAAGTTTGCCGCTATTATTAATTAATAATGGCAATTTAGCTATATTTTGGTCAATCTAGCGGTTTTATCTCTATTTTTATTTATAATTTGTGGCTTTTATTATACAAGAAAGCTATCACTTCTGTTCGTGACACAACGTTGACGCTCTTGCATATTGCATGGTATGGCATATCAGCGTAAGAGCTAACTGCCTGTTTTTCGAACGCGAGCGCAAAAGTGACTCGTTTGTTTTTGTTATTAATGTTAGTTCAACGAGTCACTTTTGCACTCGCGTTCTTAAAACAGGTAGTAAGCGAAATTAAACGTTCCGCCTTCCACTCTTGTTAAGGTACGGTAAGGTACAAAAACGAGCGTGGCAGAAAATTTAATGTTTTATTCATACTTTGGAGACTAAAAAATTGTCGCTTTTTAGAAAAAAATCAGCAAATAGGCACTTTGCTAATTTCGGAACAAAAAATCGTTGAAATGACGATAGATCGTCAAATCTGGCAGCCCTGATCGGTATACTTAAAGGTGGGCCTAGAACAGTGTTATCCAAATCTTCATTTTCTGTGCACAATTGTGCTACAAAAACAATAAAAAAAAACACACCGACGCTTGTTCTCTTCTATTTCAGTTTGATTTCAGTTGCTTTTTTCAGCTTTATTGTTTTTTCAGCTCCGATTTAATTTCAAAATAAACCAGCAAACAAAATAGTATGATGGAAGACAGAAATTTTTGCTAAGTTCTTCAAATTTAAAATAATATTTTGCTTAAAAGAAATTGTTACAAAATCTTAAATTTGGAAAACTTAATTTATAATGCCTAAATACACTTAATTTTTTAAGTTTTAACTGTAAATTAAACTCGACCAATCAAATATGTGTGACAAAAATGGCCTAATTCTGTAAAAACTGAGGCATATTTTGTATTTAATTTTATAAACTTTTTTTAAACTTCATTTCCATTTTGCTTTTAAAAGTAAAATTTGCAATGCTTAGTTTTGTGTCGCATTTCATTTATTGAGAGTTTTGGTTAACTATGGCCTAGAACCATTATTTTAAGGTGTTACAAACATCAGCACAAACGCATAATACCCTCTCCACTATTCTGATGTGGGTATAAAAATGTCGGCTTTAAATAAAAGTTAATTTCTTTGCGTGTTTACAATTTTGCCAGTTGTCTGAGAATATTTACAATTTTTTCTGCATAGTTTTTGACAGCAATTAACAAATTCTGATTTTAATATTTCCTTAAGTGAAGAAATTTCAAGAAAATTTTAGACTACAAAGATGGTGAGTAGGGAACCCGTTTGGAGTTAGTTTTAAGAAAACGCAGTAGAAAAAAAAAAAAAATTTCTTGACTAGTCTTCTAAAAAAAACACAACAAAAATGTTTCGGTTTTAGATAAAACGAAATTGAATACTTGTAACTACAATTATTATTTTTTTTTGACTAAGAAATATTTATTTAGCATTAAAAAACTTTTGTGGTTTTTAATTTCAGAGTTTTTAAATATTTTATTGCGCCATCATAACAGGATTTAAATTTCGCTTTAGAAAAAAAACTTGGAAGTCATTTTTTTTTTTTTAATATCAATAAATGGCAATAAAAATGTTAATCTGACTATAAAATTCAATACAAATATTAAAAAGCACATTTGTATTAATATTGGGATTTAGTTACGTACTAAGAATTTTCGAGTTGCATTTTCTTATCATTACTTTTAGTTGGAATATGACTCTACACAGAAAAAAATATCTCAAAAAAAAATTTTTAACAACACAGTTTGTTAAAAATATTATTTTTGTTCAACAAACCTTTGGTTTGATTCAATGAAAAAATTTATCAAATATACACTTTGCAAAATAGCACTCAATAAAACATATTTATTAATGAAATATTTAAATATTTCTTGATATTCAATGAAACAAATATTTATATCAACGTTAAAACAGTATTTTTACAACTCTTGTCCATTTTATAATAGGTCATAATTCTCATTCGCTTAACAGTTTTATTTGGTTAAATATCTTTAGTTTTGCCAAAGTCTTTAGAAAAAGGTTTGCTGATGATCTGGCTTAAGCAACCAGCGAAATGCACATAGGAACTAGCTTATCCCCCATAATAAATTTTTGTGTATTTATTTAAAAAGGAAAAAAATTGGGAATCAAGCACGTCATCATTAATAAATAAAGATTCGATAAACATTTTATTTGATTTATTCAACATTTCCAACAATTTATTTTAACAAATCACGCAAACATTTTGTTGAAAAGAATTATTTTGGGCAACAACTTTTTTTATTGATTCAATAAACTTGGTTTTTGACTAAAAATTCAGTAACTATACCTACAAACTTTTTTATCAATAATGCAAAAATCGTCATCGCAGAAAATTTAAAAATTTTTTTTATCAAATATGCGATTTTCGTGTTCAAATATGAAAATTATTTTTTTCTGTGTACCATAGATTACCTGGTAATAGATAAAGTGCATTACTGGCAATTGATATACAGATTATACACTATTCGGTTATGACCGACTCAACTGCTGGAAAGTTCCAGAACTTTTGTTCTTTAAGTGAAACTTACTTTTCTTAAGTAATGGCTGACATTTAATGACCTTGTAATGAACAAGGATAGCCTAGTTTTGATAAAGTTAGCAGAGTTTTATGGGCACTTTCACAGAGAACCTCTCTTCTTGTTGGAGTGGGAATGTCTGCTGTGTACAGAAGGTATAAAATAGTGTCAAGGACACCACTTTGCAGAACTCCCGCTTCGATTTTAATTCTGCTTAAGCATTCATCTTTATATTTAACATTAAAGTGCCTGTCAGTTAAATAACTTTATAAAATAAGAAAAAAGTCCATTGGTAGAATTTTTTCTAATTTATAAAAAAAGAAGACCAGCATGCTACAGATGATTTATGTATTTGTTGGATCGTAGAGTGCATGGGTCTGCAACCAAACTGATGCACTGGTTTAAGATTTCTTTCTATAAGTATTGGTTCTAAACGATCAAAAATAAGTTTTTCGAATAATTTAGATAAAAGTGGTAATAGACTTATTGTCCTGTATCAAGTAGCCCTTGTAGCGTCCTTGTTGGACTTTGCAATAGCACTTATCATTTATTTTTTTTAGAATTTGTAGATGGTTCATCATCTGGTGTTGGTGATGGTGTATCGTTTACATTTTCTACTTCAAGAAGCTTTTTAGACATTTTATCAGCAATTAAAAGGACCGTTGATTTATTGGCGTAGGAAAAATAGTTCGATTTGTAGGAAGGTTTTAGTAATTTTAGAAAAGAATATATTTAAATTGCTCGTTTTTTATTTTAACGATGCTAACAAATTCAAATTTCAAAAAATTTAATTTCAAATTGCCGGAAATATTTAAAAAAAAATTTCCCGGGACGGGAATTCTTTCCCGCGTAGAATCTCTAGTCCAAATAGATATGCGCCGATTTCCACAAGTTCTATAGCAGTGATAACCAAGCCCCGAACGCACGCACACAAAGATATTATGTAGTTGTGTGCGGTCGCAGAGACTGATGATCAGTGTTGCCATTAGGGTACGAAAGATACATTTTTCGTATCTTTTGATGACTTCAAGTACCATGTATAATCCTGACATTTTTCGTATCTTTTGAATCTGTACGCAAAATGTACAGAAATAAAATATTAGAAGAGTGATCATAGTTGCCGACTCAATACTAATACAATAGCAGCTTCAATTATGAAGAAAGAAAGCATCAAGGATGTAAAAGCATACGATCCACCTAAATCGTTGATTACTAGTAGTGCGAAGTTGTTCTGAAGAAATATGAACATCTTTTTCAGGAAAGTAATATGAACTTTTTGATATAATCGCCTTAGTAAAAACATATCTAATATTTATGACTTAAATAATTATAAAAATGAAACTATATGGTATCCGGGCATTTTCGTTACCTAAATCGCAAAAGGCCCTAACTAATCCAAAATTTTAAATCGACTTTTTCATTGATTTTAATGTAATTATAGCTAATTTTTTTTAACACTTTTTATGTTATTTTCCGAAAAGTTGTTTTTTTAATCGATTAAGCGATGTAAAACTAGTTTTTGAGTTTGTCTTAAGTTTTGCAATGTTTCGCGAATTTTAGCCATATTTGCGATAGAAGCGTTTTTCCTTGCGATTCTTAAGAGCTTTTACGATTTTTTAATAAAAGACTTTGCGGTCTTTAGTTCAACTAAAGTTTTTTCGAACAAAAACTTCGAATACACAAAAACATGTGGATTTGAGAACACCAATTTATGAATTATGCGGATTCAAAAAATTTTTCATTTTCAATTCGAGTCGAAACCTAACACATACCTGATCATTTTCTTTACAATATTCAATAAATAGGAAATAAAAGATTATGTTAACAAATGTTAAACGTTATAAATAGATTTTCAATTTTTTTTTTTTTTTTTCAAAATGTATCTTTTTGGCAACTAAAATGTATCTTTCTCGAAATTTCACTGGCAACACTGCTGATGATAGTCTGATGTTTTGAAACGAACAAAGTTGTTGTATACATGTGAATTGCCGACCGTGTCTGTGTGAAAAAATACCATTATTGACTGACTCGCGTGCCTATGGATTTTACAAGAAGAGCTCTACGAAGAAGGTTTTATTAGACATATTCAGTTGTTCTTAAGAAAAAGCCAATTTTGGCTACTGAAATATTGTTTAATCGTTTTAGAACTTCACAAGAATCCGCAAGATATAGAGTGTGATTCTCTTAATGAGTCGCAAAAGCAATAACATAAACTTCTTGGTCGATTACTTATAGGGGTGGCTTCCCAACAAACACGAAGTCAAACCTTTGATATGAAATGACTTTATCATTTGACATCAAACACAATTCTCAAACTTTTTTCAGTTGTTTGATTTAACATTTAAATTTAAATTGATAATGATTTGAAAATAAACATTTGATATCAAATGTTTTATCAATTTGATGTCAAATGTTTGTCAAATGTTAAATTCAAATCAAAAATAAACTTGGCAATACTTAAGCGAAAAATAAATGGTATAATTAAAAATGGCGATTAAAGTTACATTTTTTACTTTGTGATTACATGTGTTTTACTATTAAAAATAAATTTGAATATAATGTGAACAAAAAATTAAAAAAATTATTTGTGAGTAATTACAATGATTAAAAATACGAAAAAAAGGAAAATAAAACGGCAATGTGAAGAAAGTTTGTTGAACGATCGCAGTGCTACAATCCTCAAAATAAAAGGGAGCCAAGTAGTTTGCCTTTCCAAGAATTAGAAACGGAAAGAACATTATTTCATCTTTTAGCTATGGTGCTGAATGTTTATCTCACAGTTTATTTAAATAAATAATAAATTTAAATTAAAAAAAAATAAAATATTTTTATTTATATTCCACATTGTATTGTAATCCACATTTGAAAAACATTTGAGAAATACGTTTGAAAGCAAGTTGAAAATAAAGGCATTTTTCAATTTGAAAATAATTTCCCCTTTTTGTTGAGAACGCTATGATTTTCAAATGATTTTCAAATCATTATCAAACGTTTGTCGTTTGAGAAAACGTTTGATTTCAAATCATTTTCAATTTGAAGTCAAACCTCCGTGTTTGTTGGGTTAATACCGATTAGGTTACTTATTCCTAAGTTTCTTCTTAAAGCTCCCATTTAACTTGAACTTAAACATTTTAAGTAAAATTCTCCAACAATAAACATAAAAATCAAACTTAAATTTTAATTTATGATCAATTTAACTAAATTGAAATCATTTTAAGCTTATGAAGCAACAAAATCTTAAGATTTGTTTATTAATCTGGCTGTTTTATTTTTTACTTCTAAATTTAATGAGAAATCGTTTAAAAATAACAATTTTGTTTTAATTGTTAAATTGCTTTAATGTGAATACAAAAAATAAAAAAAATTACAACACTCAAGCTCAATAGTATTTAGTTATACATAAAGAAATAAATAAACAAATCAAATTTTATATTCCAAGACACACACGCACACACACATGGGCAAACGTAAACTAATTTAAAATCATACAAACTGGCCAAAGACCGCGTTTGGCATCAAAAGTTATAAATGTCTGCCAATAATATGTTGTGCCATAAATTTTAAAATTTTATGACAAAATTATGGCATTGCATCTAGAAGGAAGTAGGTAGTAATAGTTTGCTGGAGTTTTTTTTTCATCAAACTCTTCTCAGTTTGTATTTTTTTTTTATTAGTACTTGTGCACTTGAACATGTATAAATGTTCGAACAACGTGGGAGGTGGGAAGGTGGCCTCTTTAAAAGACATCGTAAAGCAGCTAGAAAAAATTTCTGTAATTTCTCAAATTTCTCGAAATTTTATATTTTTTTTAAACTAGTAAATTTTATGGCTAATTTTTTTTTTTTTTTTTTTTTTTGTTAGGGGTACTTTAATAAATAATGCGTAAAATTGGCTTAACAATTGGCTTTTCAATAATCTGCATATGGGCCTTTCTACGGAAAAGTCTACTTTTTGTAACGTAACGCTAGCAAGCAAATGAGCTTTTGCAAAGTGTGGTCCAACCAAAATGCACGATGTTAATTGTGAGTCACACCTAAACGTTAAGTTTTTTCCCCCACTTAGTTTGACATTTCTTTGTTTCAGTGATTGACAAATTCAACCCTGGAGAGTTACACAATTGAGCAGCGCGATAAGATTGCTGAAGCCTTCTACGAAAATAGGCGTTCAAATCAATTATGTTTAAAATGTAAGTTAAGCGAACGAAATTTTCGTTCGGAATCGAGGAACAGGCAGTAAGTTAATTTGTAATTTTATTTTAAACATTTTATAATTTAAAAGATTTTGTTTTTCGTGCTTAATTCCCAATTTTTATTCTTGATAAAAACACTGAAACTTAATGTTGATGGGGTAAGCTATTCCTATGCGGATTTCACTGGTTGCTTAGGCCAGATCGTCAGGAAACTTCATCCATAAAGATTTTAGAAAAACTAAAGATATTAAACCAAATAAAACTGTTAAACGTATAAGAATTATAAGCGACAGTTCTACTTGTAACAATATCAAAGTTTAAACAACAACATCAACAATAAACAGTGAGTTTATCTTTTCTTACATTCCCCACTTTTAAAAATAAATAATTAAAATTAGGTAAAATATTAATTTATGAAATAATAGAAATTATAAGCGATTCAAAAAATGTTTTATTTTTTTCAGAACAAATTTTAAATTTTACCAAACGAAAATTTTATCGTTAAAACCGGCAAGTTTTTAAACAAATGGCAGATTTTTTTCACAATCGGGCGAATTGTGCGCGAATTTCAGCAAACCGGGTCTTTAGAAAATGTGAAAACACCGTATTTCTTCGAAAACTAGGTCGGCTAAGCGGTTACCGTGAATTGTGTTCACAATCGCGAGACGATAACGGTCTTCCTTTGACCAGAAATTGAGGATATGGACCTGGGCGATATGTGGTGCCAACAGGATGGCGCCACTTACCACACAGCCAACGAAACAGAGGCTCTTTTGCGCGAGAAATTGGCGATTTTAATTCGCGGTCACGATCATGTGATCTGACACCGTTAGACTTCTTTCTTTGGGGATATTTAAAAGAAAAAGTGTATGTCAATAAACCAAGAACAATTCAAGAGCTATTTCTTGTCCGAACTTATCCAAAGAAAAAGTTCGTGAAAATTTGTACAGGAAACGAAAAAAAATACTCTCCTGATTGCACAAAAATTGTTGTGTGGAACCAGTGTTACCATATATTTAAAAAAAAATCTTGTTATCTCAGAAAAAACTTGTTTTCGCAAGAAAAAAATTCTTTTTTTTAAGTGCAATATTTTAAAAAGAAAATACCAAAATGTATTAGTAATTCATTTTATTTAAAAATATAAATAAGCCATTTCTTTTGATTGCTTAAAGTTTCTACAATCACTGTTATTTGTTTCAAAAAGTCTTTTGTTCGTAAAATACTACATTAAGTTGGTATTTCTAATTTGTTTCTAACACTATTTTTGTTTGAATTAATTTTTGAGGAAATACGCTTTACTTTTGCTGTAAATATTGGTAACAACAAAATTTAATAAACTAATTTCTAAATATTTTGCTCTTTTTGTAAATTATGTTCCAACAAACAGCCAAAGTGAATATCATTTAGATGTAAAACATTTAAGAAAATAGCACATAATTGAGCAATACTTCTTTGATAACCTTTTATTATATTAAAAACTTCAATTTGTTGAAGGAAGTCGTTATCAAAATCGAACCTTTTTAAAAATCCATTGCAAAGTTCATCATAAAACTTTAAACAATGAACTCTTTTAAAGTCTGTTTGCAAAAAAAAAAAGAGAAATCTTGACAAATGGCAACGCTGTGTGGAACGCTTTTGGGTAATTTTGTGGAAGTTCGGACTGTTTTGATATGCATGTGGAACAGAGTTATTATAATATGGTATAAACTATATAACAAAATCATTCTCACAATTACGCCATGGCACAATTACGCCATTTGTGTAAATTTTTAATTTTTAGAAGAGAAAGGAAAAGAAGTAGCATTCTCTTTTTCCTTCTCCCCTTAAAACTCAAGACTTGAAGGCTAAAACGTGAAGCGTGTGAATAAGCCCTTTTAAAAAAACAAATTTCGTGTGGCTTTTGATGGTACATAAGTTTGCCGTATTTACATAAAACAAAAAATGGACAACAAAATTTTGGCCTTATTTTGGGACCTTTGAAATCGTCAATTTGGCCCAAACAAAAAAAACTTTAACTGCATCAATGCTGCAAAGAACAACACAAAACAGTTGCAACGTTTCGTTTTAATTACTTTCGTACTTTGTAATTACATACACGAAAAACTTAAAAGTTTTCAAAAATATTTACAACCCATTTTCTTATGCCGATCATACGAGTAAAAATCAAAATTCTAGAACATATTTTGCCATCAAATTAATTTTGAGTTCACACTTTTTAGCATGAAATCAACATCACGTGTTCATATTTCTTGTTTGCTATTTGATAAAAAAAGACAACAAGTACGCACAGGAGCAAAAAACTAGAGACAACGAAAATGGCAGCTAGCATGAGCTTGAGTCAGCGATTTAGTCAGACTGTCTGTCTAAATGTCAGACGATTTGACCAAAATTGTGTACAGACACATTTTATGTTGCAAGTTTCTTTATGTATGCTTGCATTTTTTTTTTTTTTTTTTTTTTTTTAGCAAAATTGAACATTCGAATTTTATGACCGAAAGGGTAGAGTCAAGTCGTCTGTCTATCTCTACTCTTATAAGTTGTAATATGTAAAACAATTTTTTTCAGTTGGAGTTTGTTCTTTTAATTTTCTTGTCGTTTGCTTATTTATTTTATTTTGCAGTAGCTGTAAAAATATTTTTAAAATTATGATGCATAATTGTTGGAGTGACCAGGTTTTTTGGCTGATCGTATGAACGGACACCGTTGCAAATATTGAATTGGTAACTCCCCTGTATAGTTTTTTTCTACAATAATCGCATCCACGAATTAATAGAAAACACAGATTTTTAGTTAAGAAAATTAATAATTTTCCCAAGAGTTATTTAAAGGACGAATAAACTAAATATTTCAAGAAATTGTTGGAGAAATTTAAAATACTTATTGCACTGGTCTACCACAATTAACAAAACATGTCGAGCCCTGACACCATTTCAGATGGTTCTTTTGTTAAACTACCTCACGATTCCAAATATCACTCCTTTTCACCATATGACATTTTTAAAAGGAACCTCCTCCCCCTTTTTAAGCAATTTTCGAATAATTCGTAATTTGTAAATTTATAAAATTTTATATTTCAAAGACTTTCCCAACACATAAAAACCCAGTTACTGTGCTGGTTTTAATGTGTTGGTTAACTAATGTGAACTTTAACTTTTTGTGCATAAGGGGGTTTATCTTCACCTTCATTTAGTGCTTGTTTTCTTCTTGTACTCTAAAGGTCAAGTTTTTCGTACTTAACTGCGGCCGGAAAAAATCACTTCTTAAACTGAGTGATTTCCCTTCATCCAGCAATTCTCGGACTTAATCACAATTAACAGCCTTTCACTGTAATTAACGCAAATAAGATGGAGCAACTTAATTTTAACAGTTTAATCTTATAAAAAAAAAACACTGAGTTCTCGCACCAAACAGCGAGATGTTTACTTTACGATCGCAAGGGATGCAGTGAAATAAGGTAAGCAGCTATGGAATTAAGCGGCTAAAATAATTCTGAATACCCCCTCTAAATTGAATTCAAGGCCATTTAAATTTATAAAAATAGTGGCGTGGTGGTTAAACGGAGGTCGTATTATAAAATAAATTTCTACATTTAGAGATTTTTTCGTACTTCTGGCAGCAAACGGACGTAATTAGAATTTTTGCTTTACATCCTACTCTCCTTTAAGATATTTTCGAAATGTCGGTATGGTCATCTTTTTATTCATTAAAACTTTACTTCAAGACAATCAATAAGTACTACATACAACAAGTATCAGTTTTGGATCGAAATATATAAACAAATAATTAGTTACAAATGTCATATCATAGAGGCTCCTATAAATTGCATAAATAATTTTAATTAAAAAACTAATATTTATTTAAAATTATTGAAGATATTTATTATTATTATTCTTTCTGTTACCTCAGAAAATAAAATTCAATTTTATACAAGATTCGTTCCAAGTTAATGGGTGTATAAATGAAAAATGTGCTAGATTTTTAGCAAATTTAAGGCGTTTATTGTGAAACATTTGTCGAATTCACAGGCTTTGTCGTATGTCAGAAATGGAAAATATCAATTCATAGTACATTGTCAAACTACTTTAAGTAAACTATTTAAAAGATTAACAAATTTCTTTTAA
This sequence comes from Pollenia angustigena, assembly GCA_930367215.1. Lineage (NCBI taxonomy): Eukaryota > Metazoa > Arthropoda > Insecta > Diptera > Polleniidae > Pollenia > Pollenia angustigena. The sequence continues at coordinate 50,889,947 of OV884056.1, read as the reverse complement.
CCAAATAATAAAAAAAAGTAAAACTAAAAAAAGCAAATTATTTAATTTCAGTTATGATTTTTTACTTCACTCGTTGTTTTAATTTATTTTTTCTTCTTCTTTAATAAAGTTAGCCATTCACATTGGTTGATACCATGAAATTAAACCAGGTATGGGAGTTTTAATTTAAGATTAAATGGTAATAAATATTAATTGAGAAGATATTTTTAAATAAATTAAAATAGTAAGAAAAATATATATCGTTAGCTACAATGCAAAAAGACGTAACTAACAAAAATATAATTTTAAAGGAGAAGCAAAAAACTTTGTAACGTGCAACTATAAACATGTCAGAAAAACATGCATTGATAAGTCGTCCATGGAATTCTTCAACCAATTTTCAAAGAAAACCATTTCATTATATTTTCTTAGAAAAAAAATGTGTAATTACGTCGTTTTGCATACATCAAACAAAAAACTCGTAGTTACGTCCCTTTGTTTTTTGTTAATAAAAGCGCAATTTTTGATCGCAGAAGTGTAAAAATTTTGTCAAGACATGTAGTTTTATAGCATTCATAATAATCAATCAAAAACTTGATTTTGAATTTTTTGTTAGTTACGTCTTTTGGCATTTTAGCTAACGATATGTAGAAATGTATCAAATCTTTATTAACACAAGAGAACAAGTTTGAACTTTTTTTGTGGGGTCTGAAATTTGGTTGCAAATTTTTACTAATTTGAGGTTGCTGATTTCAAATCTAATCTCAAATCTAATTTTTCTCTATTAGCTCTACGTTTTGGGATATAACGTTATGTCCAAAATTAAGGCAATTTCACTATATGGGTCATGCTACGATAAGAGGTTACCTGATATTATGAATGGCGGCGTAATAAAAATATTTAAAATTATGATTTTTTTCAATATAATCGTAATTAATCAGGAAGTTTGAATGCATGTTTAATAATGGCCAGTCAAGTTATCTACTTTTTCCGGTATTTTAAATAACCAGGGGAGATACTCTACACAGGGTAAAGACATGACCACCAGGATAAGATACCTTACTTTAAGCGGAAGGATAAATTGAAAACAAACCTTATTTTCGTAAGAATCAACTTTAATTATACAATATTTGATGATAGTTTAAAACAAAACAAAATTTGGATAACTCCATAGAGTATTTTTTTATGTTACTTAAAAACAAAAATTCTTAACATCTGCTTACATAAACGTAGTCGAAAAAAGCTAATTATTTCATTTCCTTCGTTTTCAAGCTGGCATGCCTTCTCGGTAACTGCTTGAGAACAATACTGAGAAGATACTTTATTAGTGGTTCGTCTTAAGATTCTCTTTCAGGCCCATATACATAATCAACATTAAGGCGCGGTTTGGTTTTCATGAAAGCAAAATCCAAGGTGCAGACCACAAAATGATTGTATACTTCAAGATCACAGAAACAGGTTAAGCTCTTCATTGTCAATTTATTGGGGCATCCAGTAATTTGTTGGACCTTCATAGTGGCTGAGAAGGTTTTAGAAGTTTTTTTATTAAGTCCCTCTTCTTTCTTTAAAATGTCTTCGTCATCAATTACATTTGGACAGCGATGAATTGTCATTCCACGCTCCAACAAGTCTATCAGTAGTCCTTTTGCACGTCGCACCTACTCCATCAGGCGCGCCCTTGCCGTGACCGGCTTCGTGGTAATTCCACGTGAATTTTACTTAATTTAGGTAAAGTTCTTGCAATTTGGTTGCCAGTGCATAAAACATAAAAAACGAATATTGGATTTGATTAAAAAGTTGGTTAGCACGATTTTGTATAAATCTTGAATGTCAGAACGTTAATATGGCAACTAAAGAAAGAACTTGACTACCTTCTATTATTGTATAATGCAACATATGTATGTTAGTAGTATAAAACTAACTTAAACCAAAATTCACATTAAATAAGGCATACATACAATTTTGAAGCGTTAAAACACGTATAACGTATATAGTGGAAATGTGTTGGTTTAACGTAAAATACTAAGAAAGAATTAATTTCTCAATTCCTTATCTACCCTGGACGCAAAATCTTTACCCTGGCATCTGATGAAGCAGGGGAAATACGGCAGGGGAGAGATGTTTTCCTTAAAAAACTAGCATAATCGGAAAAATATGTATTGTAACGAATAATCAAACTAACACAGTAAATTATACTGAAATAAAAATAAATCAATATTATAAACAAACTTTAACCACAAATAACAAGTGAATAAAACTCTCCAGTGGAGATACATTAATCACTGACACGTGCGAGTAACCCGAGTGTTTTGGTCGAATTATTGGCCCAATAGGAACACGCTAGTGGCTCGCGCGACTTTTATTGTTAAATGCACTTCAAAACAAATATTCTGCTATTTAAATTTGCAGCGTCAACGCATTTTAGCGGCATTTTTAAACGATCGAAAAATGTGCAGGGGAAGAGACTCAAAATACGAGGGACAAAAAATATGTAATTTTTTTCAATAAAATTTGAAAGTATTTTGAAAGTTTTTTTAAATGATTACCAATGTTATTTAAACTACTTTATGTAATAACTAACGATTAAATATTTTATGAATTAGTAATGTGTTAAATTTCAAATATTTTGTTACAGAATACTAAAGGGACAGGCCAGGGTAGATACTTTTTTCTAGGTAAACATGAAGTTATGACTAAACTAAGGTAATTAAGGTATTGCAATTTATTGGTAAAAAAGTATACTGTATTTATTATTAAACGCGTTTGATATTTCCGCAAATTTAAAAATTATATATGATTTTTTAATGTAGCCGTCGATAGTACCTATTAACGTAGAAACACCCATATATATTGCAATAACTAAAAAGCGGTTGACCATATTCAGTTTATAAAAAATCCGAAACTCGGCAACAGTATTATCTTTAAGCCGTGCTTACATTGTTTTTTAAATTTTTTTTTCTTTAAAAATTCATCAAAAAATAAAAATGCGGCAAAAATCACAGTTTTGGTCTAAAAACATTTATGTAAACATAACTTCGAATGCAATGTGGAAATCAATATTCAGTTTTCTCAGTAAATTGTGAATAAAATCAAAAGTTGTGCAACGATTACAATGAAATAAATCTCATTTCATTTGAAATTATGTTCTCAACGGCATCCCTTCGATCCAACTTAATACAAAGTATTACCTAGGCGCCATATATATATTCAATGATCGTGTTAGTTGGTCGGGTGTTACATACAATTTTTTACATATAGACTACAATTGTAACAAGATGTTTCCCTTCTAAAAAATAAATTGCTTATAATCCTTATTTAGGTAAGCGCAGAGTATTGGAAGTAAAAATTTACGGAACCGACAACTGATAAATACATTCATTCCCTTTTGCTATCGAAATAAATAATTTGGCACAATAACATCCAAAACCTGTAGAAGAACTTAAAAGGCAAAGATTTTTTATGTAAATAAAGTAGTTGGCCGGTTTGTCGCTAGAGTTGCGTTTTGGTTATTCTCTTTGCCCAAAGTATCTTTGGGAGCCTTCGTTGTTTTTAAAAATATTTTGATGGATTTAGCAAACTTAGTTTTTATGGATGGGTCTAAAACGGACACTGACACAGGTTCAGGCATATTTGCTGAAAACCTGAACTCTCGGTATCTTTCAGACTATCAAACCCCTGCAACGTCTTTTAAGCGAAAATTTGCGATATTGACATAAATAGCTGCTCGAAAAAATTCTCTATTTTCGACCCCTGATGACAGGGGTCGAATGTCTGGACAATTACTAAATTCACGGCGAATAAGTGCGTGGTAAGTGTTCGTTCTTGGGCGATGGGTAACGTTCACTCCCGTCCCCCCATGAGTGTGTTATCTAATAAGGTTGATACATGGACACACGAAGAGACAGACGGTATACAGCTACTCGTGATTCGCCACTTGTTTAATATCCAGAATGCTTTGGGCTTCCTTAAAAAAGAAAAGGACACGATTTTTGTGCTTCTGCGATCAGGAATTCGATCGAGACTGTCGTAGGTATTTCTACGGGGCACTCTATGATTGGACGGATGTCAAAGGGTATGGTTACCCTTCTAACACTTACGGTAGGAGTTATTTTGACGAAGAGGTTCCTGTATAATAATTTCTTTGTAAAGGCTCTTCACCACGGAAACGAAATCTAAGACATCTCTATATGCTACTCTATCATGACTTAGACTGTCTAAGAGATGTCTCTTTGCCAAATCTATCTTGGGTTGCCAGAAGGCCGGATCCACTTCCATCTCATCAATTTTATTTTTTAGCTATTTTAATTTAATTTTTTTTTTATTAGGTGCTTAATTTACTTTGAGGATTATGCATACTTTTTGGGATATCACATTGTGTACTCGCACCTTACTTTTCCTGGAAATCGTTTACGGAATAGAAACTTAATGAAAAGTATATAAATTTGGCAAAGACGATAAATGTATTTTTGCTTCTTATTTTTGGGCAAAAATTAGCAATTAAAAGAAAAATTAAAACAGAAACAGTTCAACAACAACAACAACAACCATTGTTAAAAGCTAGGGCACGAGCTCTTTGTTTTCATTTGTCATTCAAGTTGTGCTGAAAAAGGTCAACAAGAAAAAGAAAGACAAAAACATGAAAAACAGAAAAATGTACTTTGGACTTCTCAAGAAGAATTCTTGACAAAAAGTACGAAAAAAACATGTAAATCAATTAAAATAATAATAATAATCAGTCAAAGCAAATTTTGATCTACCAAAGGTTAAATACAATTTGATTTAGATATTGATGTTTGACTATTGACTGCCAGCAGTCGTCAATGCCTGTGAGTGTAAAACCGCAAAACACACACCTCTGACGATATTGATTGGTAGCAATCGAAACATGAAAGCCTAGGTTCGATTCCCGTGGCAGTCAACAATGAAAAATTAGCAATAAATTTTAATTAATGTCATGTTGCAAAATACCTTTCGTCATAAAAATCTATATAATAAAAATGAAATGTTGTGTGTTGCTGATCGCATAACTTGAGAACGGCTTGACCGTTCTTTAAAATGTTCGCCATGGTCCAACTTAGGTTTTTACAGAAAGAAAATATTGCCCCGCCCACTTTTTTCGATTTACCTAAAACCAGAAAACGGCTTCATCGATTTGACTTATTTTTTTTTTCAAATGTTCGAATTAATCCATTTAAAGTTTTCATCGAAAGAAAAATTTACCACGCCTACTTTTTCCATTTATTTGACCGATTTGGACGACTTTTTCTTTAAAATGATCGCCATGGTCCAACTTGGGTTTTTACGGAAAGAAAATATTGCCCCGCCCACTTTTACCCCCACTTTTTTCGATTTACCTAAAATCAGAAAACGGCTTTATCGATCATTAGTAATCAGCTACCGAGCGAAGTCGGGGCGGCCAGCTAGTTATTTAATAAAAATTAAATTTGATGAATTTAGCCTGATTAAAATATCGAATTTTTTATTAAAAACCATAAACAGTTCAACAAAAATACTAATGGCCAATTTCTCAATGTATCGACAAACTGTCTGTTACTTAATGTCAACATAAATTTATTGGACCGATAAACTGTCCGTTAACGATTTTGGGTTTCTCAATATACTGACAAAAAACAAAGTTTTCAGCTGGCAACGCCACTCAAAATACATGTAAAAGTTGGGAGTCAGCTGATTGAATTTATCTGAACGGCAAATAAAAGGAAAATAAATAATTGGCAGATGAGTGCCGGTTAGCTTTGCGATAAAATCGAAGCAAATGAGACATTGAGAAAACCAAATTTCTTTAATGTGTAATTTTTCGTTGGGAAAAAAGATAATCGCCTAATGAGAAAATGGCCATAAATCTTTAAAAATTTAATATTTTAAGAAAATTCATTGATTAATAGTAAAATTTTCCGATGAAACGATTTAGTGTGCCAGAAGCTGAACATAGTTTTTCAACGAAGTAGTTTGATGTTGTCATCGACCAATACATCTACAGTAGATTCGCTATTTGTTTGTGCCCATCAGTGCCCGAAATATATTTTGCCAATTTTTATGTTAAAACTCATAAAACCATGTTCAGCTTTGGAATATATTTTGCTTTATGCTGCATGCTGCATGCATAAATGAATGTTCCTTTTTTTTATTACATATTTCAACATAAATACAATATAATTCTTTTTATTTCTGCTTATTTGCTTATTTTTGTTTTTTTCATCGAATGATTTTCTGTTGAGTATTTTCTTCATAAAAACGAGTAAAATTGCTCATATGATTGCTACTTAGCCAAATATAACTTGTGAATATATATTTTGTATTGTAGAAATTTAATTTGTTTCTGTTTTTATTATATTTTTAACATTTTTTCTCTTTTGCTGCGGTCATAAAAATTAAAGTTATTTAAAGTATAAAGAAAATCGTAAGTAAATGTTTGTTTCGCTTTAAGTTTAATTTTCTGCCTCAATTCTTGGCGGCATTTTTTTTTTGTTTAGCCTGCTATATGAAAGGAGCTAAAGTATTAGGAGTATTATCAGGGAGTCGCAAGAGGGCTGCCCTGAAATGGCCATATAAAATTAAAATTTACAACTTTGTTTTGAACATGTAGCATTTAGTTTCCTTTAAACTGATTAAAAATTTGTGTGTAGTTTTTTTTTAAACGATATTTTTTCTTAAGATTTGTACACTAGTTTTCTGTAGGTCTTATTAGTCACAGTTGGAATTTAAATACATTTTAATGGCTGGCAATTTTTTAATGGTTGTTAATAAAAAGGAAGTTGCAACAATTAAATTTGTTGTAGAAAAATCTTTGTGCAGATTATCAAGGAGTGGTGGTAAACATCAATGGGATTTAAATGAATAGGATTTGTGATTTGCATTAAAGGAATAATGAAAATTTAATGCTTGAATTTTGCAAAGGGCTATTTACGGTTATGGGCTTTACAAAAAAAATAAGGGAGTGTAAATTCAAAGTCATATAAGCCTTTGAAAGTTGGAAATGTGTAGTTATTTAGTTTCACTATTGCATTGACATGATATTAAAAATGTATATTAAATTCTTTTTGGTCATCAATAGCCGATTAAAACAAGTTAAATATGTATTTTTAAAACCGAAGGCATTTTCAGTGGCAGCATACACCTGAAAAAAATTATTTTTTTTCAATATAATTATCGCTAACAAAACTATTTTCAAAGCAAAATGTTTTCATAACCATAAATGTCCTAAGACCATGTTGTGGTTAATAATAGTATGGTTGTTGTGTATCAAACACATGTTTGATATACCATGTTGCTCTTATAAAAATAGGAAAATGCAGTTGTTAAAAACAACATATTAATGTTTTTATTAACGAAACATGGTTAGAGGTAACCATTATATGGTTGTTGCTTCCTCATTGAAAACGTTTTTAACCATAACATGTTTGTATTTAATTTTTTTTTTAATTTTATATTTTAGAAAATGAATACATATATGAAAATTTTTATATTTTAGTTTCAGAATTTATATTAAATTTCTGGAATTTCTAGAATGAAAATAACCTTAAACCTTTACAAGCTTGAACATTCTTGGAAAATTAGTGCCGGTTCACAGACGTCAAGTTTGACTCGTCAAGTCCTGAGTTTTTAGGAGAGAGGATAAATTAAATAGCATTCTCTTTTCCCTTCTCTCCAGAAAGCTCAAGACTTAACGAGTCAAACTTGATGTGTGTTAGGGATGCCAAACGGGAAATCCCGAAATCCCGGGATTTTTCGGTATTTTTAATATATCAACTTTTGTGGATTTCAAAATCCCGAATCCCGGGATTTGCTAAAATCAATCCCGATTGGCATCCCTAATGCACTTACAAAATTTAAAAAAAAAAAAAATTTGACTTTTTCTTAAACTAAAAGAGTCCGGGGGCAAAAATAGTTAGATCTTAATTTATTTTAAAGTTTATTAAAAACGATGTGAAATTTTACATCAAGTATCGTTCCCGCGACAACTGGGTCTACGTACCAGAACGACTCGGAGCACCCAATGCACCGACCAAAGTAAACTGAGCAACACCGGCACAAAGTATGCATGCGTTATTTTCTTGCTTTTTTTTCTTCTGAGGAGCAGTATATGCCAACTTCCCTGCTCCGTACTTTATTGGTCAATGGCGAAAAAGTGACAAATGCCGACGATGGCATTGATCTGTTTGTCAACAATTTAAAGCTGTTACAAAAACAACAACATCACATCAAGTATTGAACCATTCAATTGCTGCGAAAAGTTCTTCCGTCATTAAAACATCCGACATCATCTGACGCTAAGTAAGTAAAAAAAAAAGTACCTAGGCTGATAAAAAATTTAAAAATAAGAAGAAAAAATTAAATAAAAAAATTAGCGCCAACGCTTAGTTTTCGAGTTATGGACGTTTTTAGTTTTCATAGAAATATGTAATTTTGCCACTACATTTCTAAAGGTACATGGCCAATATTGGTATCATTTTGAAGGTTCACAGAAAAAATTCTCCAAAATTGTTCACCAATTAAAGCATTAATCAAAAATAAAATCAGTTCTAATTAAAAACTTAATCAAGTGAATTAAACGTTTAATCAAGTAAATTAAACGTTTAATTAATACTATTAACTGGTTTAATTGATACTATTAATTTGTTTACTGGAGCAAATTTAATTAATTTTTTAATTAATATCACAAATTTTTTAATTGAAATCAATTTTTATTTTTTTCTGTGTTTTGACTTGATCTTTCTGGATATATAGAATTTATTTATAAATGTTTAGCTCTTAAGCTCACATTGCAGTTTCTGTGTACTAAGAGTTTAATTTATTTTACAAGGGATGTCCCTTGTAAAACGCATTCAAAAGTAAGTCATTATTTTTTTTTACCTACATACATCCAGAAAAAGTAGTTAAAGAAGTTGTTATAGATGTAGTTATAGAAAAAAGCTACTAAATAATGAGTTAAAAAAGCTATTCATTTTGAAAAAGTAAGCAAAATTTTTACTGG